>JBCFYV010003508.1:47240417-47843963 GCA_039000515.1 Timema cristinae | reverse complement strand
CAAACAATTGCAAACCATTTTCAAAGTTGACATTAAATTATTATGTTTTAGATCACATGGTGTCACAACAATAGCTGTTAAAGACCTCCAGGAGGTCTAGCCAGTCAGCTGGCTTAAAATGGTTTACTGTGAGCCTGAAATTAACACGTGGGCCTAAGTCTTCTGTGCATGGCAAAATGCCTAGCTTGAGTTAAGCTCAGTCCACAGTATAGCATTATTAATGCTATTTTCTCTGTGGTAAGTACACTTGGGTTTAAAAGTTGTTTCTTGAAATTTAGCCAAACTCTTATTTTAACATCTTATCATCATCATTATTATCATTATCTTATCATATTATCTGCTTCCAGCAATTGTTTGGTGATTAAGTCTAGTAAAATGTCTCCTCCATCCTTCCACCATTCTTACTCCTTTAATCACTTCCATTCTTCTCCTCTCACTTGCACACTTAAGCATACTGTTATCTGCTCCTCCCATCTCTCTACTATCTCATGTACTCCAACTCTTTCCCAGATAACTTCATTCCTAATCTTGTTTCTCCTCGTGACAGCTAACATGCTCCTCACAAACTTCATTTCTAATCCTGTTTCTCCTCGTGACAGCTAACATCCTCCTCACAAACTTCATTCCTAATCCTGTTTCTCCTCGTGACAGCTAACATGCTCCTCACAAACTTCATTCCTAATCTTGTTTCTCCTCATGACAGCTAACATGCTCCTCACAAACTTCATTTCTAATCCTGTTTCTCCTCGTGACAGCTAACATCCTCCTCACAAACTTCATTTCTAATCCTGTTTCTCCTCGTGACAGCTAACATCCTCCTCACAAACTTCATTCCTAATCCTGTTTCTCCTCTGACAGCTAACATGCTCCTCACAAACTTCATTCCTAATCTGTTTCTCCTCATGACAGCTAACATCCTCCTCACAACTTCATTTCTAATCTGTTTCTCCTCATGACAGCTAACAGCTCTCACAAACTTCATTCTAATCCTGTTTCTCCTCTGACAGCTAACATGCTCCTCACAAACTTCACTCATGGCAGTGTTGTTAAAGCACTACTTTTAAAAGCTTTTTTTTGGTGGTCAACATTTATAATATTTTACCATAATAATAGTGTTATTTTATTGGTGTTGATAATACCATTGACTGCTGCAGATCACATGACTTAACAAATGAATGTGTGAAAGTGGATCTTTTAACTTTTCTAGATGTGAAGATAAGTTGAATATGAAAGTTTGACTTAAGAGTCTGGATTGCATCTTTTAGACTTATAGAATTGTTTTAGATTGAAAACAGATTTTTTTTTTCTTTTAGGTTCCAAAAATGATTTCCAAGATATACATAAAATTTACTATTTTAAAGCAATGGCTAACATGAAACAAAACGTGACGTGTGGCCGAAACAAACCCCCTCCCTCACGTAGTTCATGCTACAATCTTGGAAGAACCAGGGTACCCGTGGGCGCAGATCTTCCATCCACATCAATCTTGCATACAATGCAGACACAAGACAGGTATGCCAACCTCTTTTACTTTTATTTTTTGGGGGGCAATCATGTCTTATTACCAATTCAGATTATACTCTCGTGTATTCATTACACTAATGAGCCAGGGATGAGGACAATTGAATTCTGAGGAATTGTACCTGCATTTGCATGGAGTGAGCGTGGGAAACCTTTACTTTACATCCATCACCGTTTCCAGCCTGTGGTCAGTTTTTTATTCAAATAATATATTTTCCACTACCTGTTGGCTAGGCCTGTCGTAGTTTCATGTCTTATAATCTAACTTAAGACTAGGACAAGCACAACATCCAGTCCCCAGCCATTAATTCATCATTGTGAAAGAGTAAACTCACATTTCACAAATGATAAGTTTTTTTTTGGCCATGCCAGGAATCAAACCTGGGACATTTAGCTCATTAGATAGACACACTACCGACTGAGCTAAGGAGTCAAATAGAGTGACTTTATTTAGCGCGGCATCTTACTACCCGTTCAGGTTATACACTCGGATGGAGTGGGAAACCATTTAGGGAAAATCACCCTCACTAGGCTTACACATGTCCGGAATGAAACCACGATATCCCTGTCATCGGCATTCCAGTCTATTGCGAGAGTATTACCTTAGACCATGCAGTCATCGAAGCGGGTCTCTTTTAATCAAAGTAGGTGTGGGACAGTGCTAATATCCATGTTTCATAGTCTTTAATAATGTCGAGATGATATATGGTAGGTACTTTTGTCATACTTGTCCACCTTTAATTTGTAATAAACACGTGTGCCACAAACAACCTACTGTAGGTACAGTAGCCCCAAGGCTTCTTTGGTGCTGACTGACAGCTTTGAAAAGTTACCAGACCAAATTATGTATACCTACGCCAAATCATATGATCTGCAAAAACATGTGTTTAGCAGCTGTCACTTCTGACAGTCAACATTTAGGTATATACCTAAATGTTGACTGTCAGAAGTCAGCTCTGAGCTGTCAGTCAGCACCAAAGAAGCCATGGGGCTACTGTAATTGTATGTTTACACGGAAATATCTGGTACCTATATGATTTGTGTGTTATACATATATATCATGAAACAAAGTTTTATGACAAGATAATTCTGAGACCTGGACTCCATATTTGAGCTCTATGTATATACCAAACTTGCAGGCCACATGATTCTGTGCGGCTCACAGACCTTTCTGATGAACCAAATTAGTATGTGGTCTGATTTTACTTTTTATAAATATTGTAATAATAATACACCATTTGGGAATGCTATTTCATGTCAACTTTGATTTGAATTAATCCATAAGCTATAACAGATGAGAAATCTGACAAAAACTGAAAACAGATCTGCATAAAAATAACAGTTTAGTTTTACTGTTCTTAAATTATTATTTTTTTATATTGCAAAGG
This sequence comes from Timema cristinae, assembly GCA_039000515.1. Taxonomy (NCBI): domain Eukaryota; kingdom Metazoa; phylum Arthropoda; class Insecta; order Phasmatodea; family Timematidae; genus Timema; species Timema cristinae. Next base: position 47,841,054 of record JBCFYV010003508.1, on the reverse strand, counting down.
TTGGTACTAAGTTGTAGTTCTTTTTACCTAAGATGGCCCTCACTATATTTAATTTTCAATGATCAAACAAGTTTTACGTGTTTAATGAATAGAATAAAGTTTTAGTATTTTCCCTATGAGCTGTTCCCTTCTTGTCCCTCTAAAACTCAAAACATACATATCAAGTCTTTAAACACTTTATTTTTTTTTACGAAAACTGAGGTTTTACTCCTTTTATTTACGGTGCAATTTGTTCTGAGGTTTGTTTATGCTAATGAGTTGCATACCCTGTACACATGACAAGACATTGTTAGGATAATCAATTCTTGTGGATTACAATGGGCAGGACATGTAGCGTGAATGGGAGATTCTAGAAACAGGTTCATGGTACTGATGGGAATAAACCACTGGTAAGACCTGGACACAGACAGGAGGATAACATTATAGAATGGACCTGGAAGTGATAGGGTATAATGAGGTGGACTGGATAGAACTAGCTCAAGATAGAGATATAATGTAATGAGGTTGAATGGATAGAACTAGCTCAAGATAAAGATATAATGTAATGGGGTTGAATGGATAGAACTAGCTCAAGATAAAGATAGGGTGTAATGAGGTGGACTGGATAGAACTAGCTCAAGATAGAGATATAATGTAATGAGGTTGAATGGATAGAACTAGCTCAAGATAGAGATATAATGTAATGAGGTTGAATGGATAGAACTAGCTCAAGATAAAGATATAATGTAATGAGGTTGAATGGATAGAACTAGCTCAAGATAAAGATAGGGTGTAATGAGGTGGACTGGATAGAACTAGCTCAAGATAGAGATATAATGTAATGAGGTTGAATGGATAGAACTAGCTCAAGATAAAGATAGGGTGTAATGAGGTGGACTGGATAGAACTAGCTCAAGATAGAGATATAATGTAATGAGGTTGAATGGATAGAACTAGCTCAAGATAGAGATATAATGTAATGAGGTTGAATGGATAGAACTAGCTCAAGATAGAGATATAATGTAATGAGGTTGAATGGATAGAACTAGCTCAAGATAAAGATAGGGTGTAATGAGGTGGATGGATAGAACTAGCTCAAGATAGGGATAGGGTGTAATGAGGTGGACTGGATAGAACTAACACAAGTTAGGGATAGGGTGTAATGAGGTGGACTGGATAGAACTAGCTCAAGATAGAGATAGGGTGTAATGAGGGGGACTGGATAGAACTAACACAAGTTAGGGATAGGGTGTAATGAGGTGGACTGGATAGAACTAACACAAGATAGGGATAGGGTGCAATGAGGTGGACTGGATAGAACTAGCTCAAGTTAGGGATAGGTGGCATATGTTTGTGAGTGTGGTAATGAACTTTCGAGCTCCTAATGCCTTAGAATATGCTAAGTAAATGAAATATAGAGGTCAAGCTCTGATAAATTAAAGCTAGGCTTAGCTAAAGAAAAAAAAAAACAAGATATGTATTGTGGTATCAACTATTAACAAATGAATAAAATCTCTTCGTCAATTGTTGGCTCTTTTTGAAACTTAATGATAGAAGCAAAATATAAAGTACAGTCCAAACCAATATCTCAACACAGAAGGAAGCCGGTTAAAACAGTTGAATACAAAACATCACAGGTTGACCCAAGAAATGCATCTGGAACTAAATTACTTTTATCGGCAACTGCACACTTGGTTTTTAAACGTGAATCTTTTTCTCCACTCTTTAAATATAATTATACTAAACTTTGCATTAAATGTAGTTTTTAAATTAGACAGGGAGACTTCACCCTTGGCTTCTTCCATAGGCATAAAAAGGCAGAGGTCGAGGAGGTCTGCACCCCTCATAGTGGCAGGTCCACTTATATGTGACTTTTATAAACCTAATTATAAGGTATTTTATTCATTTATACATGCCTGGTTTACCAAACACTAATTAATAATTAATTCAGTATTCATTTGCAAAAAATGCACTCTTCATTACTTAATATTGAAATATTAGTTGTGTCAACATATTTTCATTTATGTTCTTGGGTTCAAACTCAGCTGGGGTCGACGAACTTTACTTGAACAGTAAAAATCCGTAACACACCTTCCTTCGGAGGGGAAATAAAGCCACCGGTTTCATCTAAAAGAACCTTGGAAGGTACGTTAAAATACCTTTCCCGGCAAAATTGGTAGGCTCTTTCGCTCTCGCTCATAGACATTCTCGTGTTCTGGTATAATCAGTCGGTTCAGAAAGTGCACGTTAAATACCTAAAATATTTCATTCAACCGGTAGTATTTAGTACCACACTTCCATTACAGGAGCTTATAGCAAAGGAAGCTAAATAGGTACTTTACTATTGGGTAGCGTAGGCGTTTGTTTTTCATCATATTTTATTATTTTTCCATTCCTATTAGGCTATAAGTATATTATTCAAGTTTCAGAAACATATCATTCATAAACTTTGAACTCTTGTTAAAAACTATTCTAGGGTACATGTAACATTCTAAGAATATCAAACATAATTATTTTTAATATCCAAAGGTCACATTTAATATATCAGTATTACTAACACACATACACATCCTCCCCCTTGCCCCATAGTGAAACTACATCAACATTGTACGTCAACTTTCTAGTGGAAACCCAACCCCACCTCTTTGTATGTGTGTCTGACTGTTACACTGAGATAACAATGTTTGATCAAATCATTTGACTGGATGCAGTACAGACTGGTTCAGCACCACATGATGATTGTGCCTGTCCTGTCGCTCACCTAAACACGTCTTAATGATACAAAAGATATATTTAATATGTAAAAATATTGATTCTATTGTAAGAAGCGCCTTAATTTTTCAGTACTACCAACAGATAAAAAAAGCTTTTATTCTAAGAAAATAAATTAAATTAAAACACTAAAATACCCTATATCTAAGAAATATTTTTACTACACAATTCAATTTATTAGCACTAGTACCTTATTTATCAATATTATCATCATCATCATCACCATCACCACCGTGTCTTACTACGTGTTTGGGTTGTATGCTTATTTATCAGTAGGTATGTTATTTATCTCTTCCTTTTGAATCCATATAATTTGTTTTTTCTGAGCTGTCAAAAGCGTTGGTAAAAAAATATCTGATTTTAGGTCGTAGCTCGTTTTAAAGACATTTAGATGGGGTGGGGTCTTAGAATTGAAGAAATAGGATACATTTGGACATAAAACCGACCTAATAATTTGATTAAATGCTTAGTTGCATCATTTCCCTAATGATCTTAAGGGGTGGTGCCCGAATGGACACGTTATAGTTAAAAGTGCCAAGTCGTGGATTCAAGAACCTTGATCAGCAGTTTAGAACTAGATTTAAAGTAGCTTATAGGGTTTTATAACTCATATATTCACTAAAAATACTTTTTATTTATAATTTTTTAACATAATTTTATACTTTTTTTAAATTCTAGCTGTTTAGTACAATACATCTAATTTCATTTCACCACAGTGCTTATTGTGAATAGTTCACATAATTAATTTACACCTTTGTGTTAATAATTACCAGAAATTTGTAAATTGCATAAACAATAATGGTTATTCTCACTAACATTTTTTTTAAAGTGACAAATATATAACAAGCAGTACAGAAGGTCTGGTTTTTGCTTATTTTTGCTTACAAAGGGATATAGGGGGTCCAAAAATGTCTAAATGGTGCTTATATAATACTTGAACGTCTGTCCCGCCGCCAAAGACATTGGTTTATAATCTTTTGCAATTTTGGTATTTTTAGACCATTGAGGCCCTTTGATTCAAAAGTGTTAAAATCCTAATTTATAAATAATTTCACTGAATCTTACTGCTCATCTGGGGGGCTATCAAAATTTTAACTATACTAGTGTGGTAGGTATAATATAGAGGAAATGTATCCTTGTTTGCGTGGAGGTAAAGAGGGAAACCATTTAGGAAATATACCAGTACAGCTGGCCAAAATTTGCATGGGACAAACAGACTTAATATTATTTGCCTTTATTTTAATAAAGTTTTTAAACTTAAATAAGTGACAAGACAAGTAATCTACATAATTAATTTCATATAATCAATTTTTTAAATGTAAATAAATAAATAACATTTTACGTTTGTTAGATTTGAATTTTGCGTAATTTGTGACACCGCGCAGCTAAATATTAACAGAGCAGTTCTGTTCGCGTCGCCTGTAACAAGTAGTTCTATTGTACTGTTTGGCTTTCTTGCGTACACGTCACGAGAGCAGGTTCACTCCCTGGCTGTTCGCGTCGCCGTCACAGTTTTACCCGTGTCACAAAATTACTGCCTTTTCTGTTCCATCTCACGTGGGACTGAGTGTGATGGGTTTGGAACTAAATAATAATAAGTGATTCATTTTTTAATTAGGGTAGCAAAATCTTGAATTGATTTAACAAAATTGACTAATTTTGAGTTGCCTACAGGAACTTGAATATAAAATTCCATAAAATAAATATAATTAGAGATTTTGAGTTACTTTGCTATAAACCTTTATCACAATTATTTTTTAACATCTGTTTTCAACATAATTTAGAGGACCCAACACAAATTGTAGACTTCAATTCTGTTTAATAATAGTAAAAATAATCTCGTTTTAATGTAGGTGGTGGTTACACGACCTAACTCTCGTGTTTGACTGAATTACCGGTGACCTTATGAAAATATCTCTTCCGCCATCTTCAAAAGGATAACTGTTAAGGTTTAAAAAGCTGTTCACGTTGCCTCAAAGAGAACAGACCGTTCCATCTGCTTTTAACGTTGAACTGTAGTAGTCACAAATTTAGAATGGTTTTTAAAAGTCAAAACGAACAAAACCATTAGCTCTGCGCACGTTCGCATGTTATTAATATTATAGGATTGGCTGATATTACTATTATATGATATTTAGTGACATATCAGTGTAAACTAGATAAATATATTTTGCCAACATTTTATAGCTGTCGTCTGCACACAAATGCGTGAGAGACAAAGGTACTTTCGGGTATATCTCTCTCTCTTATACATATGCAAATCGATGGGATATTTTGACACTTTATTGTTTATTTAATAAATGTGTTTCTTAAAGTTCTTAATAATAATTATTCCCTGCTCATTTTATGTGATAAAAAAATTGTATTTTGACCAAAGGATGTAGTTTTATATATAATCTCAGCAGCTAGCACGATTCCAATCAATTTAGGAGTTTAAGATTGAATTCCCTTGAATTAAGTTATTGTGCTCTAGAAATGATAGATTGTAATTTGTATGCTTATATTATTAAAAGTGGTTTGGAAAAAGAATAGGTTAAATACCTGCACTATAGGAATATCCATTCATCTATATCACTACCATAGTTGAATGCTCTTAGGTGTTGAACTCAAATCATACTTAATAATAATCCAGAGTTAATGTCCCAAACGAAATGTACTTTGAATTATTTTCCTAATCACTCTCTACCTTTCTGTGGCCTCACTTCCAAATTTGAATGATATTTATCAAATAAGTATGTAATAATCTGATATTAGACACCTACTGTAACAAAGAAAAAAAAAATCTTTTCCAACAGTACATGATGGTGCTCAAGAATTTTATTTTTCAATATTTTAAAATAAATAGTTAAAAAAAGCTTGTTGGAGCCTTTACCTCCACAAGCATTGGTGTTTGTTGCAATAGATCTTTACACTTCTTTATGAGTTTTTATCTTCAGTAAAATGCTTGCTACAAATGACATTGTGTGTTTTATGCTTCCAATTCTTTCTTCGTATAGCTTGGATCCACGGTTTTAAGATATAAGGAAACCTATTTAAATGGATTGAAGATCTTTTCATAATTTTATACACAATTTATTTCAAAACAAATACAAGATTAGTAGATAGACTCGATGATTCTCTACCCTTAATTATGGATAACTGACTTGGTATAGTCGTATAAACTAAGTTAGTCATACTATCCACCATATTTTTCTTATTTTATTATAATCATCAACATTTTAATACAATGGTCAATATGTATGTCTGTAAAGTTAATGGGAATTTGAATAAATAAGCTTTGGCAACCGCTTTTAAATATGTTCTGGGCTCACAAATAGGTAAACATAGTTGATATTCTTCATAATTATTCTTAATATTGAGGAAAAATTCATTTTTCCATGGCAATTACCTATGATACGGAATTAAGTTTACATGCGTTTAAATATTTTTACAGCCAAATTATATGCAATATTTTACTAATTTTAAACAAAAACACTTTTATTGGGATATTGACGTCATAGGAACGAATCCAAATTCAGAGTTCACCCTCTCAGACTCACCAGATGACAATATCGATCGAGCGTCACGCGTTTGCCACTCACAAATCGGTATTCTTGCTTCTCTAGTAACATATAGAGCTCACTTGATCATTGACTATAACCTAAGGGACTAGAGTTTAATCCAAGTAATAAAGAAAGGAATCTACCTCTACCTAGTCTATAAATATTTCAGGGCATTAATAACTTAATATAAAGTAATACTAAGTAAGCATATTAATCTATTTATTTTTAATTTATTTTAAGATATGAATTCTAAAGCCAAACCAATATACGTGGCAGACTGAAATTCACACTCAACTAGCAAGCATACATGAATCCTAATACATTTTAGGACTTAATTAATTGCAACAAGAAATACAGCATACACAATCTATTCACTTTGAGAATTCACAAAACAGCTTAAAATATTAGTTTCTGATGTAGGCTCGAGCCTAAAAATAGTAGTTTAATTCAAATAACAGACGTGAAAACAGTTAGAATGTCATTTCTATTCTTATTATTTTTATTTTTGAGTGTGGCATAATAATACGAGTAATTCCGATACGCACTTGTATGTATCCACCAGGGACGAGATGGCTTTACTATGTTATTATGCTATGGATGTCTTCTCTTCCGCGATTATTGCATTATGACTCAATACATCTCAGTTTAATATTATAAATATGGCCCTGCAATCAAAGCTCTCTACATTATATATACATTTTAAGGGTGATTTTTGCCGACATTTTGATTTCTTAAAAAAAATGGTTACTTATTAATCACTATTTTTCTTAATTTCTGTTAAATATTGGTATTTTAGTGGATACCAATTTATATGGTAAATTGTGTTTTTTTATTTTGGCAACATTGAACAGCGGATGCTGTATTTTGCGAATCATTTCCGGCGGCGTCATATAGAACGCATAAAATTTTTAACTAATTTGTGTGAATAATATACTTCATTGAGTGATTATTCGATTGAATTCAAGTTTCTGTACTTAATACGAAAATGAGTTCATATCTTCAGGTAGCCGAAGATGAAGGAGAAGAACCTATAGAGCTTCCGACAGAAGATGATAGTACGCTGCTACTATCAACGTTATCCGCCCAGTTCCCTGGAACTTGTGGGTTGAAATATCGCAATCCAGAGTCTAGAACCATGAGAGGTGTCCGTTTGGTTGAAGGAAGGTTGCATCCTCCAGAAAATGGTTGGGGAAACTGCGTCTATTATTGTGTTTTTCCTAAGGAAAACAAACGTAAGTCCGATGATCACTTGGAAAACTCAACAGCCAAAACAAAACGAATGGAGACTAAGCTAAAGTGCTCAGATTTAATAGTACTTGGTTTGCCATGGAAGACAACAGAGCAACAATTACGCGAATATTTCGAGTCGTTTGGAGAAGTGATCATGGTACAAGTTAAAAAGGACCCAAAAACTGGTCAATCCAAAGGATTTGGTTTCATTCGTTTTGGCAGCTACGAATCCCAAATGAGAGTTCTAGCTCAAAGACACATGATCGATGGGCGGTGGTGTGATGTTAAGATACCAAACTCGAAGGAGGTCATGTCCAGCAGGTGCCGTGCAAAGTGTTTGTGGGTCGCTGCACAGAAGACATGCAACCTGATGACCTGCGTGAGTATTTTGCCAAGTACGGTGAGGTGACCGATGTATTCATTCCGAAACCATTTCGAGCGTTTGCCTTTGTGACGTTCTTGGACCCGGAGGTAGCGCAGGGTCTATGCGGAGAAGATCACATCATCAAGGGTATTTCTGTCCATGTGAGTAACGCAGCTCCCAAGACAGATCCTAATGGTCGCTCGTACTATGGAGGGGGACAGGGAGGAGGTGGCGGGGGTGGGAGTGGCATGGGTATGGGTATGGGAATGGGGGGGCCTCGGGGACTTGGGACGCGAGAGCCAAAAAACTTGGCGGGCCCCTTCGGTGGGGGGGGCACACATTACCACCAACATCATGGTTCAGGGGGGGGCAACATGGGAACAGGGACTGGGGGGTGGAATCAGGGGGGGCTGGGCAATCGGGGCAACATTGATATGCCCAATCTTCAGGCGCTTGGAATAACCAGTCAGGGTGGGGGAGGCGGGGGCGGTGGTGGCGGCCAGGGGGTGAACAATCCTCTTGGAGTCGGAGCGCTCAACTTGGGGGCACTGCCCATGAACCCGGTCTTAGTTGCCGCAGCCTTAAACCAGGCAGGATGGGGTCTCATAGGAAACTTTCAAGGTAACCAAGGTCCCGGTGGGGGGGGCGATGGTGGACCCCAAGGTTTCGGGAATCCTGGCAATGCAGGGTTTGGAGGGGCTCCGGGAGGTCCACAGCAAGGAGGGGGTCAGGGCCAGGGGGGTGGGTTCCTTAGTTGGATGAACCAAGGTGGGGGTGGCGGGGGAGGAGGTGACGAAGGACAAGGGGTGGCACTCCCGGATCTAATAATCCCCAACCACCCGGAACGTGGAGTCAAAGAGGCAACAAACAACCTGACAATTTTTTAAAGTATGAATAAAACTATTCAGAAGATATTTCTATCCTTCAGAAAAGTGGATTGCAAACATTGGTTAGTTATTTATTTTTATTACTTTATTTAAAACAAATTAACTTTGAGTTGTTTTTTTTATGAATGGATCACGATATGAGTGGTTTAAGAAAGTGGGAAAGTATCGTACCAAGCCGAGTGTTCAGGTGTGATGCGGCGTGAATTGCACAGTTTGTATTTCTGAAAGTGTGGTATGATTGGAGGAGCGGTCGGAGTGGTCTATTTACATTGCTTTTCCCTCTTTTCATGAAAAGGAATTGGATATCTTTCTTTTTCTCTGTGTGTGGAGCCTTGTGAAGTATAAACTGTAGTTCTATCAGATAATGTGGTAATTGAATGAGAAATTGTAGTCCTTTTTGACTTTTGGAGTGTTTTGAGCTTCGATTTATCTGTAGTGTGTTTAAATAAGCATGTAGTGTGGATTGCTCATTTTTGTCTGTATGTAAGCTTGATGCCTTAACCATAAGTTAGGGCTTAAAAGTTTATGAATAATCTAGAAATAGCAAGGTGCGAGCTCGCTCTTTAAGGTGGGAGTGAAGGGGGGGGTGCAACAAAAGGTGTTTTTTGCAGTTCTTAGAACAAAACTTTTTTTTGGTCAAAATAGATCAAATATTTCCCCAGTAGAAACATAATTTAATTTTCTTCACAAGGTGATATCAACAGTTGTTGATTATTTGTAAAAGGTGTTTTGGAATAATTTAATAACATCTATTTCTTTACATTTAAAAAGTTTCTCATTTAATGCTACTACACTCATGATAAGATATTCAACAACTGTTGATATCACCAGGTGAAAAAAGAATTAAACTCTTAGTTTTCTGCTAGAGCAATATTTCATTTATTTTGGCCATAAAAAGCTTTTTCTTAAAAACTGCAAACACATTGGCCTTTTCTCGTGAACCCAACTTAAATAAAACCTTTCTTTCTGGTAAAACTGCTCTTTGTATAAAATTATTCACCTTAAAACTACAGTTTAATACTCCACAAAAACACACATTTAATATGATATTGTTTAATTTCACGTTTGGTGTGTTGGCTAATGTTTGATGCTTCAAGGGCCCTTATTATATTATACTAGACTGGCCCTAAAGTATATACTTTATTTTTTGACTATTAAATGTTGTGTAATGATAGCTGTCTTATTGGTAATTCTCATTTTAACATTAAATGTGCATTTAGAATAGACTCTTCTGATCTATGTGTTTTACATAAACTTTTAAGCCCTATCAATATATTAGGCTAGTGTAAAATAAGTTGGTAAGAGGCAAAAAACTTGTAAGATAAATTGATCAAAGTTATTGGCGTATTCATGTTCGATGAATGACGTTAAAATAATTTCATTCCAAATCTAAGCACAGGTTGAACAAATATACAATTTTTCACTTTTAAAGTTTCAAACGTTATTCATGCAACTATATCTGATATTGTAGGTAGTTTCCTGTACATGTAGGTGTATGTTGGGCTCGATCATATCTCAACAAACTTAAATACTCTAGTTGTAGAATCGTTAGAGCTCTCAACCAATTTATTCATGTTAAAAAGGGAATTAATTTTACAGTGTGTATCCTCAAATACTCTACAACTTTATTGAAAGGCAATATCCATATTTTTAGTTATTGACAATAATTTAATAACTGAAAGCTTAGCATACCATGGAATAATGTGAATCTGAAAAAAAAACACAAGAGCAATCATATTTTCTAAATATGTCTGTAATATAGTTCTAGTATTTGTGGCATACTCTTTTAAACCATGTGACACGCCCATTTTCATGTCTACAATCAAATTTAATCAATGCTAACTAGAGTTTCCTGTGTATAGGCCTATTCTTTTAAATTGACACATTATTTTATAATCTCATTTCTTTATTATAAAAAACTTTTTATTTTTAAGAGAAAGCTCTAAGGAATATAATTATAGCCTTTGGTTTAAATATTTGCCAGGAACTTGCCCTGAGCTTAGGAAATCAAAACTTATTTCCCAAGTAGGTCAACTAATACTCGTTTCTAATAAACCTACGTTATTAAGAATGTTTCTGCTCCAAAGTTTTAGGTCATTCACACTTGTCTTTAAGGTGGCAGTGTAGGTGATGTGTGTAAAGGTAATTGTTTTTGTATCAAAACATTTTTGGCAAAAAAAAATCAAATATTTCTCCAGTAGAAACATAAAGAGTTTAACTTTGTTTACATGGTGATATCAACATTGTTTAATATGTCATAAGCATAACGGCATAGTAAGTTTTTAAATTAAAATGATTCAAATATAGTGTTAAATTAAACCCTATTTTTCTTCTTTAGTTCATTAATTACCTCAGATGTGTTGTTTGACACTACTGCGATGTTATTCAACATGAGCGTTGTAACTATAAACATTTACCATTCACACAGTTCAAACCTCTTCTAAAAGTTCATGGTTTGATAACTAGAGAAAGTATTTTTCAAATTACATTTTTATAGTCCAGCTTTCCGAAACCTATGTTTAGTACTTTAGAGGAATGTAATGTAACAGTTACTCAACCTCTGACAGCAACTAATTAATTGTTTGCGAGTTTTGCCAAATGTAGCCTATGCAGTGTAACTTTAACATGGGATGATGAAAAAGTAGCTTTTTTTAAAAAAATTGTATGATTGGGTGTGATTGGGTGGCTATATATGTGTGTGACTTAGTGGGCAGCTTTCTGATTGGTCAGTATGGTGGCATTTTACAACAGACGTCAAAACACTGTTTCATCGCAGGAATGAATGAATGTTTAACTGAAGCTAGCAATTCTGTGTTTAAGGTTTGTTTGGTCCCCAAATAGGCTAATATAATTTTTTTTTTTTTCAAATAATTTTAGCTAATCTTTAATGTGCACAAGTTGCTCATATATATATTTGCCAAATCTTTCCACCTAATCATGTGAGGATTGTAGCTTTATCAAGGTGTCCAGCGCCCTGAAAACAAGGAAAAGTCAGGAAATTTGATTGAATTTTTCAAATTTTCACATTCACTAAATAAAATATGAAACTTTTATTTACAATAGTCAAAATAATATTTGTATTTCAATTAATCTACAGCACAAATCTCTTTTAACACAGTTGAGCATACTAGTCTCAATTCTCAAGGTTATGTGTTTTTCGTGTTTTTCCACCCCTCCATCAAGTCTTTAACCAAAGTTGAGGTTTGGTTATGTGCATGCGTGATAATTCATTCACTCATGTTATAACAAGACCAAATTAATAAAGAATGTGGTCTCTCACAACAATTTTAACTGTATTTTTAAGGCATTCTTTTAATATTTCAATGGTATCTCACTGAAATTTAACTTAGATCGTGCTACCCAACAGCTATAGTCTGATACCAAAGACGCCTTTATTGAATGACATAATTTCAGAAAGTGTGTCTAAAAATATTACTACATTCATTTGGGATATTAATAAAATAATGTTTGAATATATAGTGACTGTTAAAGTTCAAAATTGTCTCTGGAAAAACTGGAAAAAGTCAGAAATTTTAAAATATAGTTTGGCTGGACATCCTTTATAGCTATATGAGTTATGAAAATACTTAGGCCAGGTTGCATTCATAAGCTAAGCTACCACATTAATTTAAGCCTTAGTTTATATCCTTCCATAAAATTTAAAATACTTAATACGTTGGCTTTTGAACCAATTATATTAAAAAAATTGTACCCAGAGAAAAATTATTATTAGCACCGCGTCTTACTACCCGTTCGGGTTATACGACATCCCAGAGAAAAAGTTTTGTGACATAAATAATTTATGCTTCTAAAGTACTGTAGGCTGCATTTGGCAACTTTATATAATCCTGCTGTAAAAGTTTTGTGCCTCTCACTGTTTCAACTTTATTGAAGTTATTGTAACTCACTTTTTATTTTTGTGTGTAAATATTTCAATAATTATTATCTATTGTAGTGAATTGTTAATAACGCAAGTTCCATAGACGTGTGTCTACCATTGAATGAATACCGGTATTTTCAGTGTGTGAGAGAGCTCAAACAAATATGCACATGTGTAAACTTTAATGTGAGTACATTTTTGAATGGGTATAAGTATTTTAAAAGTGTGGTTGACGAGCTCATTAAATGGGTATTGTATGTGAAATATCCTAATGAAGTTTGCCACCAAACGGGTACCGGTATTTTGTCAGAGTGTTTTCTCGTACCAATCTGCAAAGTATGTTGTGTGAATTGTTACTTTTTTTGGTTTGTGTATGTATGTTTGATGCAACAATAAAGACTTAGTCGTTTTGAAAGGAACTGTGCGAGTTTATTTTTCTTTGAGTGAATTTTATACAACTCTTGTTTTGTGTTCCAACTGATTAATTTTTGCTTCACTAATTTGAGTATAATAATCTACATTTAAATGTGTCCTAGGTGAAGAAACGCCGGAATTTCGTGAGACATATTTCTACTTTCTTTTACCTAGAACATTAAAATGGCTGTGACAAAATATTAATTTATGTTTCACTGTAGCATTTTTGTATGTTTAATACAATATGCGAAAAAAAATTGAATAAAAACCTAATAAAGTGACTACTTAATCTTTTAAACTTAAATTATAATTGATTTAGTAGATTTAAATGTGATTTAATGATATCATTCCTGTAACAAAAAAAAGCCCTCAGTCTAGTAAATTTATTTTCCACAGTCAAAGAACATTGGTAAAATATATGTTTGCGTCGGCTATGATAATGATCAGATAGTGATTAAGTATTTAAAGTTAACCTACAGAAGAAGAAGAAAAATAAACAATGTCCAAGCAAATTGAATAATATATTTTTCATTTCCTATCTTTTGTTCATGGAGTGTGTTCAAACCCTATAATTTTTCTGTTTGTTAAATTATATTATATCACCGCATCCTACTCATGGGGGATATACGTGTAAAAGTACTAATTACGTTAATGGGTTAGGAATTGGGAAGGTTGAATGTATATTAAGTGAACCCACATTTATGTAGAGGGAGAGTGGAAAACCATTAAGTAAAAACCTCCCCCAGTTCCTCCGAATGAGATTTGAACCTCGATCTCCCTGTCCTTGGCAGTCTAGCTTAACACGAAAATAGTATGTTAGCTAACTACGCCACCGAGGTGGGTACTACATGTTTAATCTTTAATTAATGACTATGGTTCTATTTGACTTTATTGTAACACATTAATCTATGAAATTTTGTTTACTGCCTTCTAGAAGGTAAAAATCCTCACACTTCTTTCTTGTCAAAATTCATCTAGAATGCTTCTAAACCAGTCAAAATGAAGGTTTGTTTATGCCAGCTGAGCTCTTAACATAATTTAAAAAATAATAAATCACATGTTAAATATTGTGAAATAGCTGAATATCTACAATTATTTTCAAAACGGTCTTCTTAAAATCACCCTCATTCCTTTTTTTTTTTTTTTTTACAATTATAAGAATGACTCAAAATGGCACACACTGAGACTCAAAAATATGTGTTTTTGTTTTACCTCAAACAGTTAAATGACAAAGATTTATCCAACTTATTAAAATTTATATATCGTATTGAACTACATTATTACACATTTTGTTGTTTACAATAATCAGAGGGGGTAGACCTATAGATCCCCTCCTGTACACTAAGTTTTACACCAACGGCAGCTGTTGTACATTATGTACAATCGTATAAACTACATCAATGGAACCAAGTAAGCACGGCCATGGAGTCGAGACTCCTCCATTTTTCTAATGTCAGACTTTTTCATGAATGGCTAATGAATAATTTTATTTATTTATTGTATTTAACATGCACTTTCTGAACCGACTGATTATATCAGCACATGAAAATGTCTGAGCGAGAGTGAAAGTACCTACCAATTTTGCCGGCAAAGGTTTTGTTTCACCTGCCTTCCAGGGTTCTTTTGACTGCCACAATCAACACAGGACTGACACCTTTAACTCCCCTCTGAAGGAGGTTGTGCTATGGATTTTTATCGCTCAAGAACCCACTAACATCGGGTCCTGAGGTGACCACTTTACCCCAAAACCACCGAGGTCGAAATAATGTCTATTAATAAGTAATAACAAATTGACTGCAGTAAAATGATCCAATACAGATTACTTCATATGAAGTTTCTTTTACATTGTGAATGTATAGCTAGTCATTGGTCCTAAAGATGAAAGTATAAAATAGTGTTTTAATATTACTTTGAAGTTTGGAGTCTGTACATTTTGACCATCTGGAACTAGACCCAAAATTGCTTTCGACCCCCCACACCTCTGCAGGTAAGTCAAGCTTGTTACCACATAGCCTGTAAGTTCTCCAAAATTATAGGCTTTGTAGAAAGTCAAGAGTGATTATTTAAAAAAAAAAGTCACTTTCTTTCGTATCTTCTACACACACATCATATAAATGCACAATACAAATAATGTTTACTAAACTAGGGGTAAATATATAATTTACTCCATTTTATGGTAAGAACACCACTGGAAGAGAGTTTTTAAAAAATACTTTTTTTTTGTGGTCATCATTGAAAAAATGTGTGTGTGTGTATGTGTATATATATATATATAGGTTTTGATACTATCTAATAAGAATGATGGATGCAGTTAACATGAAAGTAATTTTTCTATATGTATGAGACAAAAGATCAATTTCTTCTTTGATGACCTAAAATATGACTTGATGTAAAACATTGCTAATGTTAAGTACCGATTCTGACATCGCGTTGCCTTAGGCAAGATTGACAAGAGTCCGTGTGTAATAGACGTATAATGTTCTAAGACATTTACTTGTCATATAAGCAAACTA
Source organism: Timema cristinae (assembly GCA_039000515.1). Classification (NCBI taxonomy): domain Eukaryota; kingdom Metazoa; phylum Arthropoda; class Insecta; order Phasmatodea; family Timematidae; genus Timema; species Timema cristinae. The sequence goes on along the minus strand of JBCFYV010003508.1, from coordinate 47,825,473 downwards.
CACTAATTATAAATTATTTTATGGTAAAAGACTATTATTTCATTATATAGTTGCTAACTATGTATGGCTTATCTATTTTTTAATAAAAGATAAAAAAACAATAGTTGAATTGCTTCAGGAAACCTTTATGACAAGGACATCTTCTCGGTTGCCATGTTTGGTTTGCAAGCCCTGATCATCAGTGAATACAGAATGACAAGGACATCTCGGTTGCCATGTTTGGTTTGCAAGCCCTGATCTAAAGTGTGACTTGATATAGTCTGAACTGTTGGGGATGAACAGAGTTACATTTACCAAGGGTGATTTTGGCTAAATGGCTCTGTCTACCCTTCACTCAAGTGTGGATACATTTCCTCTAAAACCTTCAGTAGCCGCATGGTTGGTCTAAGGCGCTACTGTTTTCCACTCTCTCTCCATGTAAATGTTGGTGCACTCCCTATAAATATAACATTCCTCATCCCTTAAACCAATAGTGTAATTAGTACATGTAGTAAGAGTCGGTGCTAAAAACATTCTAAATTCCACTTTACTTAATCTTAACTCTGTGTAATAATATAGATATTAAGACGACATAAATAAAAAATAATTACAAGACATTTTTCTTTTAGTCCGGGAGGGATGTAGCGAAAAGCAGGGCAATTGTGCATAATTTTGGTTTAAAAACATTTTTCTGTCATATATATTATGTTGATTTTAAGGGTGGGAGCCACCTCGGTTCACCTGTGGCAGCCATTTTTAAAAATGGCGCCTAATAATAGATATTTTTTTAGGAATCATGGCATACAACACCTCCGTTATCACTAAATCAATACTGATGAACTCAAATATATTGAAAATCATGTATAATTTAAAAAAAATTGACTCTTTAATGCATTAATGCGAGTTTCATTTCTCTAATGAGAAGGGTTTAGATATAAAACAGATAGCTGCTGGTCCCAGGTGAGAACGAAACACCTTAAATTCCTCTCATTACAACATTAATGCAAAAGCCAAAGTACATATAACACAATTATTATGATAAGATATAACACTGTGATTTTATTGGTCACAGGATAGGACAAGTAACCTGACCTGGGTTGACAACAGCAATAGCTCTTATCACAACATCAATGGCAAGCCTCATCGGAGAAGATCGGGAGAAATGCTGTTTCAGACCGTATGCTAGACACGATGTTCTCTATCAAAGATATCTTAGAAGAATGATAATCAAAGCAAGACACACAGAGTTCCTTTGGATTTGCTGGGGTGCTAACATGAGCAAACCATTCTGTTTCTTTCAAAACCGAGTCAAACATTCCATGTCCGGCAGGTGAAATTAACGAAGATTTGTCGGATACCAAGGGTAATTTTTTCATACCAACTCTAGGAGGAACATCTTGTATAGGTATTGGGCAATGTATTAACTTTCTTACACCTGTATTAATCATTTGCAACACTTCCCGATTCCTACCAGGATTATCTACGGTAGGATGTCGGAATAACGGAATCACTGTCACATGAAAAGAGCCACTTGCATTAGTAGCTGTTGTGAATACCCCTATTCTCAGCTGGTGAGCACTGCTGTATTACCTATATCGGCTGATAAACTCAAAGTTCGAACATATTTGACAGATAATCCAACACAATGCAAAGTATTAACAAGATCCTTCAATCTAGTCTTAGCATGGACAGCAGCGCAGACAAATGGGGGAAGAGGGTTCTATTGCCCTATCATGCGCTGAATCCTCTCTTTGCCCTCACGACGGTAACTGGAGCAATTGTTTACCATAAGTTGCATTATTGTTCTGACTCTCTATACTATAGCCATTCATAATTACGCTCACGAGTGTCGATAGGGAGCTAGGTGTTGAATTTTCCTGGCAATCGAGAGGAAAGGAACATTCAAAATTGCTGTTCTTTGACCTCTGCAACTCTCAAATATCTCTTTGAAATATTTTAGCAGCTCTAGCAAGTATAAATGCTTCTCCTTCTACATCAAATGCACATTCTTGTGTGCGAGATTTACCAATTACTTCATTTGGCACGAGTAGAACATTGCGACCCTCTCTGTGAGCTTTGTGTTCTGTTTTTCAGCCTTGTTGAATGGATGGTATCAGCAGATCCACCTAGTAGGTCTATTTGCTGTTTGTACATGTTTTTTAAATGATGAGATAAGAAAGTGGAGCAACATTGCTGTCCTCCAAATGTGAATCAATCAAGTTTACTGGCCCAGCGAATGCAAATAGCTGTGCAGAATCTGTGACCATTTGTTCTTTATATTTTGGTTGCATTTGGTACTTGTCATACAGTTTAATGAGGCACATACGATGGTACACTGCATTTATGACAACCAGATCACCGCCACTTTATTTCACTAAAAGATTGTCCTTCTACAATGCTATCAGACAGAGTAACCTTATGCAGTGACTGCTTGCAATCTCCAGTCTTATCGCAGAGAAAACACATGGGCTCCAGTTCTGATATAGCCATTGTAACTGCGCCTGCAACCCAGAATTGTTATTTTCAAGTTGGGATAGAGTACGCTTTTCGGCACGTTGAAACTTAATTATTGTATTCAAAACTACATTTATTGTGGTACTTAGCATGTCGCTGAATTAAAGTCTGTAGTCAACCTATTTCATGAAACGTTCAATTTTCTTTGTGAATGATTTGTAGCCTGCATCTTCACCTCTTGATTCCGTGACATATGAGACATTCGGCTTTTTCAGTCTGGCACAATCAAAATAGTTCCCAATCCGTCCCACTCATCCGGGGGCCTCTGCAGTTCTTGTCACAATCTTCAATGGTATGCTCCTGTTGCTGTGGGTCTATTGTTTGTATATATATACACACAAAAAAAAAAGGTGGAAAAGACAACCATTAAAACATGGATCCTGGAAATAAAATTATTTCGATAGGCAGCAAATAAAAGTATAAAATGTCACCAACGGCCTCAATTGGAAGGCACGTTTGTTATACACATTGGATGATGTGAGTGGCAAATGACATAAGTGTTGCGACGATAGTTATGATGAATCAATAAACAAATAAACTAGAATCGCTGACTCAAAAGGAGGTATCAGCATTCCTTAGCTAGAAACCAGGCCGGTCGCTGGTTTAAATGGGAGGGTTTGAAGCCCTCTTGGCTGACTACGGGAGATCGTAAACTGAGAGGTCACGGAGCTGCCGCTCGAGCCCGGGGACCAGGTTCGACAACCATGCAGGGACCACCTAGCGGTCAGTCAAGTGACACCTTGTTCGGTCACTCACTTCTCTATACTCACCAAGTTCTTCATTTTAACTTCACTTCTACATCACATATGTATTAGAATATTAGTATTAATAAACCTTTAAAAACCGAGTCTAACGTCAATCATGAACCCACACAAGTAATCATATCATCCCCCCCTTATCCTCGGCCAACGACAGATCTCCAGTTCCACACGAAGTAGACCTACAGAAAGCGGCCGGTAACAAATACATGATATCTCTTATAACGTTGTATGTTGCATTTTACACTAATTCTGATATCTTATTTCAAGTTCCTCGGGGTCCATTTAGTGGGAAATAAGCTGTATCGTGCAATGGTTTATTCATATTTAATATGTCTTGTTTAAAGTATAGGGGCCATATTTAAAAATGGCAGTCATTGGTGAACCAGTTGAGAGCTGAGGTGGCTCCTGTTCTTAAAATCAATGTCTAGGTATGTAGTATATGTTTTAAAAAAATGATGCTTCTATATCAAAATGCACAATTGATTTACATCCCCCTCCCCTGACTATTTGTAATCATAAAGAAACAAAACATTGGTTCAGGCACACTTCTCCTAAATTCTACCTTAACTTATTCCTACCACATTAGTTAATTAATATGCATAGTCATAGTTTGTCACAACATTTTCAAAATCAGTCTTGCCCTCAAATCAGAGAGTCAAACTGCAACCAGAACCAATAACCAAATTTAAGTTACCTATAACTTATAGGAACTGGAACAGGAATCCAAATTTAAGCTACCTATAACGTTTAGGAACCAGAACAGGAATCCAAAAAAATGAATTGCTTGAGAACTGGAGTTGATATATCGTTTCTGGTTATTAAAGGTTCTAACTTTTTATTTTAAAAATGTTTCTCTTTAGGCTAAGGGCTAGAAAAACTTCTTATGTAACAGCAAACACATCTTAGAAAGGAGAAACTGCCCAGTTGCACCAGATGTCCAAACTAAATACAGAGACATTTATATATAAGTGAATGTTGGATGGCCAGTTTGTTTGGTGGAACAAATTGTCAATATGTATCCTTATTTTCCCATAACAATACATTTGGGGATATTTTGCGTAAGCAGACATTTCCAATTTTGATCATATTTAGTAAATGTCTCTACCTGGTGTTTTTTTCTGGCTGTTATCTCAAAAAGTATGCAATATATAAATTATGTTTTGGAAAAAAAAAAGTTATGTCTTTTCAAGTGGAAAAAAGGACAGCATCCTGTAAAGCAACACAACAATGAATAGTTAAACTTGACAAATATCAGGGAGGTTTAATTACTTCCAGTAGGGCCAAACACAATAATGGATAGTTAAACTTGACAAATACCAGGGAGGTTTAATTACTTCCAGTACGGCCAAACACAATAATGGATAGTTAAACTTGACAAATACCAGGGAGGTTTAATTACTTCCAGTAAGACCAAACACAATAATGGATAGTTAAACTTGACAAATACCAGGGAGGTTTAATTACTTCCAGTAAGGCCAAACACAATAATGGATAGTTAAACTTGACAAATACCAGGGAGGTTTAATTACTTCCAGTAAGGCCAAACACAATAATGGATAGTTAAACTTGACAAATATCAGGGAGGTTTAATTACTTTCAGTAAGACCAAACACAATAATGGATAGTTAAACTTGACAAATACCAGGGAGGTTTAATTACTTCCAGTAAGGCCAAACACAATAATGGATAGTTAAACTTGACAAATACCAGGGAGGTTTAATTACTTCCAGTAAGGCCAAACACAATAATGGATAGTTAAACTTGACAAATATCAGGGAGGTTTAATTACTTTCAGTAAGGCGAAATAAAATAATTAAAAAAAAAAATTGGCAGGTCAAAGACTTCCCTTCATTAATTTTTCCTCAAAATTCATTAAAAAATACATGATAAACTCACATATGAGTCAGTTTAAATACATTGAGAATGTTTGACAATCATTAACACCTTAGAGGGCCTTGTATGTTGTTAAGTTTGTTCACAAGATTAAACTGAAAGATTTGTGAATTTAAAACATTTAACTGCAATCTTTGCTTATTTAAAGAATAGAAAGCAAACTGAAGGAATTAAAACACAATTATTCAAAATACCCGATTGTCTTAATCATCTGAAGCATTGTGTTGCCTAACCACCAGAACTGTGGAGTTGGTACGGCAAGCCTTCGACTCCAAATTCTTCATAAATGGCTGAAGCATATTAATTGGTAATAACTAATTTACTGCAGTAAAATGCTTCAATACAAACAACTCAATAGGAAGCTTCTTTGACATTGTGAATTAATATTTGAATACATTTGTCAATCCAAGTTACAAATATCAGTCCTAAGGGATAAAAAAAATAGTATGATATATATAACTTGCCATATATAACATTAGAAAATTATTAGTTTTCATATGAAGCCGGAGTTGTATTTGGTACATTTTTAATAACTTCCAGCCATCCCTACTAACCACTAATGATAACTCTGCACCAAGCTCAAATCAACCTCACACTAATTCACACTACTCAACTTTATCAAAAATTATGAGATGGGTTGAATCTTATATTTCTCTAATCCGAATCTTATATTTTCTTTCAATTCTCGAATAAAAATTTGAATATATTTTAATCTTTAAAAATACACAATTTTAGAATAGACATAATATTTAAAATTATATTTGGAAAAAGTTGTTAAAGATTTAACAAACACTATTTTGTTCATCATATCTGTCATACTTAGAGAACCCTTTTTGATTAAATTAATTATATTGATACAATTTTTGTCCTTTATTGTTATTTATTTTCCCAACCAAACAAGTCTATAATTTATTACTGTTACCAATTGCTAAAAATTGTGATTTCAAGTCTAGGTCTTCATGTAATTGAGATATATTTTTGTAATTCTTTTGGACCTTGAATATCTCTAATACCATGGGATTCCATCTCTAAAAATTATGTTTTACTTTATCTTTAACAGGGAATTTCTATAAATAAAATAGTGGCAACCAAATAATGAACATAATGTAAAGAAAATAAATACCTTAAAAATCCACAAGTCTTCATACTCTCCTAAGCAGACAGTGGAAGTATCTTTTAAACTAGAAAATTCTAAAATACACGGGAAGCTAAAGATACCTCTATGGCTATCTCAATAATATCATAATTTGAAAGCTTGTTCTGCACTTACTAAGTGAACACAATCTTCTAAACGATTTATCTCATGGGCTCAAAATAACAAAACAGACAGTGTCATTGAAAGCCAAAGAAATTCATAGATACTATTCTTAAATCTATTGAGAACCTTTGATTCCTTACTATTCTTTAGTTCATCTAATTCCACAAAAAGAAACTAAATACTTTGAATCAAGGACAATTATGTTCTATCTTACAATATGATACTAAATATGTTATCACCCACCTGCGTTGGACGTCTTAGTTCAGTTGGTAACGTGTCCGCCTTAAAAAAGCAAAGGGTCCTTGATTCGATTCACGGTGTTGCCAAGAAAGTATCCTCGGTGAAATGCGGGTTTCCTCTTTCACAGTGATGAGTTAACGACCGAGGGCTTTTGTTGTTTGTCTGTGATATGTTTAAGGTAATATTGATTTTCTTACAAATGGACATTTGGGGAACATTTTAGAAAATACAAACATATTTCTTTCTGTTTAACATTTATAACATTTTATCATTATATTGGTACTAATTTATATGCGTATAATATCTATGAAAAGTCTCATAACTTGACATAAGAATATGTTAAAGTAGAGCTAACAACTTTTTTTGAGCTGGATCAGAAATGTCCATTTGTAAGAAAATTATGGTATAGTTAGACGGAGGATGTTGCCATGGTACATGCTGTTCAACTTGAAGAACCATGTACGCCAGATGCCAACAGAGGCCACACAGCAACAGATCATGATTCTTGTAAAACTATAGAATAATAATAATCCACAACAGTGATCTTTGGCATTAAGCTTAAGCTAAAACGAGGAGTTTGAGGTTTGAATATTGAATGAGTACCCTGGGATATGTTATCTATATGTAATTTTCCCCTTTGGGTTTCCTCATCTCCAATGTGATGCAAATTTCCCCTTCTAACCTCCTCATCTCCTCCAGTGTAATGTGAATGAATATATCCTTCTAACCTCATCTTCTCTGATGTAATGAGTGAATTTCCCCTTCTAACCTCCTCATCTCCTCTGGTGTATTGTGAGTGAATTTCCCCTTCTAACCTCATCTTCTCTGGTGTATTGTGAGTGAATTTCCCCTTCTAACCTCCTCATCTTCTCTGGTGTAATGTGAGACTATTTTCCCTTCTAACCTCCTCATCTCCAGTGTAATGTGAGTGAATTTCCCCTTCTAACCTCCTCATCTCCTCTGGTGTAATGTGAGTGAATTTCCCCTTCTAACCTCCTCATCTCCTCTGGTGTGATGTGAGTGAATTTCCCCTTCTAACCTCCTCATCTCCAGTGTAATGTGAGTGAATTTCCCCTTCTAACCTCCTCATCTCCAGTGTAATGTGAGGGAATTTCCTCTTCTAACCTCCTCATCTCCTCTGGTATAATGTCAGGGTTGCCACGCACCTGGAAAACCGGGAAAAGACAGGGAATTTGTTTGTGTCTGGAAAAAACCGGGAAAACACAGGGAATTTCACCAAAAAGCTAGAATTTACTGGAATTTGTTAGTGAATTTGGGCAATAAAGTGCTTGCAAGCGGAACAATATAGACTAAAATTTGTAACTGGAGAATTGAACAGTCTGATTGGAACACGTCTCATTTATGATGTCTATGCTTACCAGCACCTCATAAGTCCTGAGGGCAACTGAGACGACTCGTTTTCGTTCGGCAAATGCCGCGCATTTTCGGCTTCCTCCACTCACCCCCGCTAATAAGACAAACGTCTCGTTCCACCCCCACATTTAAACTCAAAATTGTATTTTTGGTATTTCCTATTTGTTTCATTCCATTTAGGGTAGACATAAAATATAACCAATTTTTCCTTCTAGAAAATGTGTCATTCATTTCTCATCATTTTCCAAATAATTCTTAAACATGTGTTTCTCTTGCACAATAAAACATGCTTCCAATGACAAATTACCACTCTTCATTTCTAAAATGTTCTTTAAAACTAAATTAAATGCCTCTATAATTATATTTATAATATCTATTAGGTGTCTGGAAAAATGAAAATTTTCTCTGGAAAACCTGGAAAACACAGGGAATTTGGTAATAAGAAAATAGTGGCAACCCTGAATGTGAGTGAATTTTCTCTTCTAACCTCATCTCCTCTGGTGTAATGTGAGTGAATTTCCCCTTCTAACCTCCTCATCTCCTCTGGTGTAATGTGAGTGAATTTCCCCTTCTAACCTCCTCATCTCCTCTGGTGTAATGTGTGTGAATTTCCCCTTCTAACCTCCTCATCTTCTCTGGTGTATTGTGAGTGAATTTCCCCTTATAACTTCATCTCCTCTGGTGTAATGTGAGTGAATTTCCCCTTCTAACCTCCTCATCTCCTCTGGTGTAATGTGAGTGAATTTCCCCTTCTAACCTCCTCATCTCCTCTGGTGTAATGTGAGTGAATTTCCCCTTCTAACCTCCTCATCTCCTCTGGTGTAATGTGAGTGAATTTCCCCTTCTAACCTCCTCATCTCCTCTGGTGTAATGTGAGCGAATTTCCCCTTCTAACCTCCTCATCTCCTCTGGTGTAATGTGAGCGAATTTCCCCTTCTAACCTCCTCATCTCCTCTGGTGTAATGTGAGCGAATTTCTCCTTCTAACCTCCTCATCTCCTCTGGTGTAATGTGAGTGAATTTCCCCTTCTAACCTCCTCATCTCCTCTGGTGTAATGTGAGTGAATTTCCCCTTCTAACCTCCTCATCTCCTCTGGTGTAATGTGTGTGAATTTCCCCTTCTAACCTCCTCATCTTCTCTGGTGTATTGTGAGTGAATTTCCCTATAACCTCATCTCCAGTGTAATGGAGTGAATTCCCTTCTACTCTCCTCTGGTGTAATGTGAGTGAATTTCCCCTTCTAACTCCTCATCTCCTCTGGTGTAATGTGAGTGAATTTCCCCTTCTAACCTCCTCATCTCCTCTGGTGTAATGTGAGTGAATTTCCCCTTCTAACCTCCTCATCTCCTCTGGTGTAATGTGAGTGAATTTCTCCCTTCTAACCTCCTCATCTCCTCTGGTGTAATGTGAGCGAATTTCTCCTTCTAACCTCCTCATCTCCTCTGGTGTAATGTGAGCGAATTTCCCTTCTAACCTCCTCATCTCCTCTGGTGTAATGTGAGCGAATTTCCCTTCTAACCTCCTCATCTCTCTGGTGTAATGTGAGCGAATTTCCCCTTCTAACCTCCTCATCTCCTCTGGTGTAATGTGAGGAATTTCCCTTCTAACCTCCTCATCTCTCTGGTGTAATGTGAGGAATTTCCCTTCTAACCTCCTCATCCTCTGGTGTAATGTGAGGAATTTCCCCTTCTAACCTCCTCATCTCCTCTGGTGTAAAATGTCCACGCATTTACACCCTTTACTATCCCCTATCTCCTCTGGTGTAATGTGAGGAATTTCCCCTTCTAACCTCCTCATCTCTGATTCAGCTTATAATTATATTACTGTAATAAACTAACCACTTAAGCTAATTAAATTACATATTTTGTTCCAATTTAAATAAAGCCAACAAGTATAATATTTGTGGCATCATGGATAAGTTCGGCATGTGATAAATTATTTATTTTGAAAACATTTAATACAAATAGTTTGATAACATAAATAAGTTGTTTATTCGTTAAAAAGAGTGATCAAGAATACCAACTAAAAGATTCATCAGTCCGATGTCGATTGTGGTATGGAACAGAACCCTGGAAGGTAAGTTAAAATACCTTTGGTAGGACCTTTCACTCTCGCTCATAGAAATTCTTGTGTGATGATGTAATCAGTAGGTTCAGAAAGTGCACGTTAAATACCTCAGATTTAAAAAAATGACTAAGGACAGACAGGGCTTAGCTTCCGCCAATGAAAATTAGTTATCAAAATACAAACAAACAAACAAATATTAGTATGTGGAAGCGATACAGTAGGCAATGAGCAATAAAAATGGTCCGGGACTCACATCTCTGCATATGCATTTTATATAATTACTTCTGACTGCTCTGATCATCTAAACTATACTGGCATATATCAAACTCTTCTTATTGCACCACTAATCGTCTGAGCATCTCATGTATAGTCTAACCAGCGTAGGAGTGTTGGTAGTAACTGATAGCAAGAAAAGTTACCAGATTTACTCTCAAGTATCTATTCACCAAAACATTATCTGCAAGATCTGCGTATGTTGAGCGGCTGTCAAAACTTTCACAACAAGCAATTAGTTTTTAGTTATATTTTCTCTGTTTTGGTGTTATAAATTATCTAAACACAAACTTATAAAAATTACGGTTTGGATGTTTCACATAAAATTTAAAAGGAAGTTAAAAAAAATATGTTGAAATAATAAATCTGTAATCAACAAAATATATTACACTTGTAGCCTTTAAAATACTGTGGATATAATATGAAAACATTCTTTCATACGTGCACTGTACATCTAGCAGTAACAAGGTTGTACGTACGAATATAGCTAAATAAACCATTGAAATAAAATATTATTTGGGGTTAAAAGTTGCATCAACACGTTATTGTGTGATAAGTGTTTTTAAAATAAGTATTTCTTAGAAAGAACGTTCTCCCTGGTAAAATACTTCTGTTGGTAAAATATGTTAAATTTCAGAATTCAAAGGTACTTTTTTACGTTTCTTAGTTAATTGATAATACAATACTCATGTAATTTGCTAACGACTCTCGTTACACATCTAACTGGATAGAGAACTACACCACCTTGTTTAGATAAGAGCCAATCTGTTGGGGTCTTCCTTCAATGAACACAGACTTGGAAAGGCTCACCAAAATGCTATGAGGTAATCATAGAATAGAGTCAACACTTTAACAAACTCGATAAAAACTGTGCTACAAGTTTGAACATATCTTTAACCAACTGGCCTGTTCTGGCCTGGATGTGTCCTCGATAGTAAATAAAATCAATGCTTTACGGTTCCTTTCAGTCAAAATACACATTCAAATAATGCTTTGTTATTTATATCATCGCGTCTACTGCCCGTTTAGGTTATATGCTGATGGTTTTGGGGAAGGTTATATTTATAAGAAGTGTATCCATATTTGCATGGAGGAAGAGTGGAAAACCATTTTGGAAAATAACCCCTCAATACACCCGAGCTAGGTTTGAACCTCAATCACCCCATCGTCGGCAATCTATTCTAGTGTGAAAGTAATGTGTTAGATTGCGCGGCCGCCAAAGTGGGTGATACTTATTGTTCCAACATACTAGGAGATATAATATGTAAATTGCATGTTCGGCATAATGTATTGGTCTCAGGTGGGACACATTTAGTTATATGTTTTGGATTCTAATGTTTTTATCCTTTACTGTCACATCTGGTTATTAGTCAGCTAAAACTATCTGACTTGGGGAAACGGGAAGAATAGTGTGAATTTTAAGAAACTACAATAGATTTAATCTGCGGAACAATTGTAAAATATAATGTTGGCAGATCCAATCCAAGATTGAACCCCGGTCACCTGGGTGAAGAATCCAGTGTCCAACATACATCAATATCAATAGTATTGGTAGTTGTTTCGACTTTATAATACCTTAACATTTATTTATAGCCATAATCTTTTTGAAATTTATTTCCTAAACATTATTACATTTATTTTGTCTCTATTTTTTCTACACTCTGGAATTTAAAAAATATATATTTATTTCTTGTATTCACGTGTTTGTTTGTTTGCAACAGCTGAATGGGATTTTAAAGTTAAACCAAAGCCTAATGAGCAGATATTCTTAAATATGATCACTTGTATGTGTGCTATTAACAAATGGAGCAAAGTCTCCTTCTCTTATAATGTATCTTTTTTTCTTTATAGCCATAAAGTCGCAGGCGACAAATCTGGCAACTTTGCAGGGATGCCAATAGCAACACCCAAAGAAGTCTCGGAATGTCTCAGCAGTTGGCTCTCGTATTTACAAGTGGGTATTTTTCTACGTGTATTCGTGTAATTACCATATTGAGTACTATAGTTGAGTTTTAGGATGTCTAAATTTGAGGGAGGAGGAAAGAAATATTGATAATATGTCATCGAGAGTTTTTAAGAACCATAATTTATTTACGACATGTTTGGTATTAAAATGAATACAACCTTACATTTACCCTAAAACCTTTACCCTCTCCACCCTCACCCCTCACACCTTCATCTTCAACAACATCCATACACCGAGTCATACATGTTCAACACCATACACCGAGTCATACATGTTTCAACAACATCCATACACCGAGTCATACATGTTTCAACAACATCCATACACCGAGTCATACATACTCTTTTATTATTAAAAATATTGATGTTTCTCTTTTTCACACATTTAGCCATGTCTTAACATGACCTACCCTTCCTTTTGATCCTCACACTCTACCTTCATATATTTGTTTCGTCCCTCGATCCGCACTTATGCTCTCAACAGGCCCAAACCAACAGAAGATGCTTCTTTCCTATTGACCTGTTGAGTTACCTTTCAAAGCGCAACCCCCGCCCCCATAGATAGTGTAGTAGTCGAAAGCTATACTCCATTCACGGTAGGAATTACTCTCTGAAAGGTCTTTTTTCCTACCAATATCCTACGATATAATAGATTTCTGGTAGGGAAAAAGGCCTTTCAGAAAACAATTCCTACGGTGAACGGACTCTACTCTCCACTTTGAACACATGTCTAGTTCTAGTTCTAAGATAATGTCGGCTGGACATTGTGTGTGTGTGTATCCAAGATGCTGAACGGGCTGTGCGGTGCCGGGTCTCGGCTGTCCCACTGCTTGGGAGCGCTAGTGCAGGACACTAGCTCTCCTTGTCACACGATTGTCACACAATGTCAAGCCATCTGGGAGGAGCTGGTCAAGGCTACGGCTGTGGCCACCTCTGCAGTGAAGAGCCAGGTGTTGGCAACACTGCAGGAGATCAACACCTCGGGTGACACTGACGCAGACACACACAAGTCACACGAACAGAACCAGGTAGATTCTTTATCTGCATTAACGTTTTAAATATAAGGACATTTTGTGGGGTTTTGATTTTCTTAAAATTGTCGTAAGAATTAATATTTTATTCGTAGAATAATATCAAGTAGATGGGTCACTTTGTTTAGATGATAATTCGTCACACTAACATTTGCTAAACGATCAGTTTTTAAATTTGGTGGATTGCCGAGTTTTTTTAAATTTTGCTCGTGATTAAAATATTTGAATGCCGTCCGGTATTCTCGCTTCAGCAAGTGGTGTGCGGCAGCTTAATGACGTTCATCAGTTCTGTATTGTTGCTTCAGCAAATGGTGTGCGGCAGCTTGATGACGTTCATCAGTTCTGTATTGTTGCTTCAGCAAGTGGTGTGCGACAGCTTGATGACGTTCATCAGTTCTGTATTGTTGCTTCAGCAAATGGTGTGCGGCAGCTTGATGACGTTCATCAACCTGCAACATCAGTTCTGTATTGCCTGCTGTGAGTTCCTTGGGACCATGGCCTTATCCAGCTGCTGTCAGCAGACTGTTGACGGTCGTCACGACTCTGACTGCAGTGTGGGTGTGGTGCAGCACTTCTTCTCGAGACTGTACAGCCCCGCCCCTGCCCCTGCTACCACACAGCACCGCAGTCCCCTGCATTTCCCACCTTGTTCGCTACAGGTTAGAACACTTGCACAACTCTACTACTATATTTTTGGAGTGAACTAAACTGATAAACATATTAATTCTAATATTTATTTTATATAATGGTTTGTACCCACTTGAACCGGTAAGAAGTCATTATAGAGAGTTGCATGGTCGAACGCCTCGCTCTCGCATTAGACTGTATTATGGTCGACAGGATTCAAATCCTGTTCATGTTTCCTAAATGGTTTACCACTCTCCCTCTCTGTAAATGTGGGTATGTTCCCTCTAATTTATACCTCCCTTCTCGCTAGTTCATTAGTATAATGATATATTTGTACAACCTGAACGAGTACTAAGATGTGGAGGAGCGAGGGGCTTCAAATAGAAATAGTAGCCCTTGGAACCACATTTAGAATGAACTCCAAATCATCAACCTCAACTGTTTCCAACCTGTGGCCGGGTCAGTTTAGTAAAATACCTCCATTTTCCTCCTTACACCATTCTTCCTCATTTAGCTGCTTCCATTCTTCTCCTCTCACATTTTTGCTATCTGCTCCTCCCATCTCTTTCTTGGTCTCCTTTGCAGTCTTTTTCCTATATTCTTAATCTCCATATCCTCTTCCTTATCATCATCATCATTTCACACTTCACCGCACTAGAATTCAATCATTTGAACGAAAGTGTTTGTTATGGCTGGTCGCCAATTCATTAAGGCAGGCTTGCAAATAAGCACAGAATATTCAGAGACTCGCCAAAAAATCTAGAATGCATTCTATTGGGTTAACAGTACTGACAGAGGGTCTATTCATACTAATAGTCATTAAATTGTTTGTTTGTTTCAAATACTAAGCATACGTCTGTGGTTAGTTTTTACGCAAATTAACAAATTATTGTCTAGCTCCAATATTTATTATAAACAAACCTTTGAAATTCATAAATACATTTATCTAAGAAACACAATGTAACTAATTTTATCTGTAAACTAAGAAAGATATCACATCTTTTTAAGAATTGTGCAGTTTCCAAATCTTTGGTATTTTTAAACAACAAATAGTCCAGATCTTTAAAGTAAATAAATCCAACACATTTAATTCAAAATGCAATAAAATTAATTATTAATCTCATGTTTCAAAACACTGTCCTTTTTAATAGAAGCAACGTTACTCATTCTGACAATCTTCACTCAATGCAATGCTACCAGATGTGCATAGGTGCGCGGAGAAAATGTGTTAGGTCCAAGCTAATGCGCAAGTGTTATTGGAATCTTAGGCGCCCGTGGAAATAATTTAGAAGCCTGGGCGTCTGCTAATTTGCATCCCTGCATTAAGGATGACTGCACACTCATTTAAATAAATATGCGTTATATACAAATCTAAAACGGACTAATTTAATAACGAGGAATATAATATACAAGTATTTACAATGAATATGGCATTCATCTACGAGTACACAAATACCCCAACTTTAAAATATTCCTGGACCATGCAGAGGTCTTTAGTTTGACTACATCCTCTGATGAACTCCCGGACACAACTGAACTGCTATCGTACTCAGTTTGTTCCTCGATGAACTCCGGGTCATGAACCGGCCGTTTTTCCCTACCTGTGATTGGCATGTTCACAGATCAGAAACCATTGCTGCAAGACTATGAATGTCATTGTAATCTAGGCGGCCATTTTAAGACTTCCAATAACTCCTAGTTGCAACTATGTCTCTCTACTTACACGTTCTTAATTTCGAGGATAGTCTTTTAAATCTGTTGGTCACCTTTTGGCTCCCAATATGTTTAATGGGGAGGGGGGTTCTAGTGTCCGCAGCGTCGCTGGTCGGAGGCTGCCGCGGCAGAAATGACGGGTGAATCCCAGGACGGGACCATGCGTCGCTGGTCTATGCCATGGGAGAGTTCCCGTCTAGCAGAACCCCACAGCGCCTGGCACGGTCGTCTCAACCCTCCGCCATCCAAGCTGGCTGTACCCTCCACCGCTTCACAGGATAGGAGTCGTTCCATCACTCCAGGTTAAACATTACACTCATCTGTTACATACCTAACGAAGTAAAAAATAAAACTCAATTTTCAGTTGTATAATCTGATATTTTCTAAACATGAATTTATCTGATATTTAGTCTGCATTAATAATGGAAATGAAAGTATACATTAGTCTTGATTGTAACTGGAGATAATTATTTCACAATTTTTTTTTCCCCAGCACCATGTCTTACTACCCATTTGAGCTATATACACTTATATACTAATACCGCTAATAGTTTTAGAATTTAGGAAGGCTATATCTATAGGATTTGTAGCCACATTTGCTTGGAGTAAGAATAAAACCCTCTTCAGTACGCCTGACCGAGTTTCGAACCTCGATATCCTCGTCATCGGCAGTCTAGTCTACTGCAAGAGTAGCACGTCAAACCACGCGGCCACTGAAATGGGCTATTTCATAATTATTTTAGTTAATGAAAATAAAAATAATTCAAGAAGGGAAAAATTAACAAAAAATATGTTATGATAACGTCAGGGGGTTAATTTAAGAAAGGGAGACAAGGGAAGTTTGAAATAAAAATTTGAAGGGAATATCTGACAAGCAGAAGATCTATTTTATCTCTAGTAAAATTAAAAAGTAAACTTGCTCGCCATGGGTTTCTTTTGTGGAAACTCTGAATTATAGTTTAAACTGAAAATATAGGTAGTTTATTTTATTGGTTATCGTGTAGCTGTTTGTTATATTTTAGTAATATATCATGTTTCCAGATTCCCTGTGGCATTCCTCACTGGCAAGTCAAGAAGAGCTCCAAGAAGTAATTCACTTGTTGTCCTGCAGGCCAGGACTACCACAATCTACACAACTCTACCACCCTAGTCAACACCTGCCAGGTGGGCCAACATTCTAAGACTAAGTTTACAATTCTGTATGCAAACATAAAACCACTGTAATGGTTCCCACTTATGATTTAGATACATTCCAAAGTATCGCTCAATCTCTTCCTGAAGGAACTTGTGTCCTATCATTCTTAACAATTTTACCTTTATATATATATATATTTGTTTTAAATTTTATTATTAGGAAGTTGCTTTGCACGTTTCACACTCCTGCCTGATGAGTTCCGATAAAATGAAACCTAGGTTGGGGAATTGGAAAATGACGATTGATTTTCTTTAAGAGGCAACCATTGCCTCTTTGTTCAGTGTCAGCAATGTAAAGTGTGAAGTTTGTTCGATATCTGACAGATTCTTTTGTTTCAGGGGTGACTCTGACCAGTTACCCATATGATGGACCTCCACCCGAATGGGGTGAGGACAGAACTCCTGCTCGCCGCGCAAGTAGCTCTCCGCAGCCTCCTGTACACCACCAGACTCACCGGGCCAGCTGGCACGCTCTTGAGTCGCACTCTCATATGTATGCACGCTTTGTTAGTGTGTCAGATAGACAGCATATCAATAGCAGACATATTTTCCAGACACTGTAAAATTAGTGCGGTAATCTTTGAGACTTGAGTAAATAGATACACTTTGGGATCGGTCTATTCACCAAAACATTTCCAGCAACTCTAACTGTTGTTATTATTACTCACCAGTTGGGCCATTCAAAGTTAACGTTCTCAATACGAATGGAACCCAAATAGAATATTTTAAATATTCTCCAAGCTCAGATATTTTTGTTAACTGTTCAAGCTCGAAAAAATACGGTACTGACGCAAATATAGTGTGAAGTTTTTCTCCTAAAAATAGCCTTTCAAAAACTCTACCTGTAATACACGCAGAGACTAACATTTTGGATAGCTCATTGGTTAAAGTATAGGTGTACTAATCCAAAGGTCTCAGGTTCGATTCCCGTGTCCAGGCATCATTTTTCAATTTAAAGAATGTACAA
This sequence comes from Timema cristinae, assembly GCA_039000515.1. Lineage (NCBI taxonomy): Eukaryota > Metazoa > Arthropoda > Insecta > Phasmatodea > Timematidae > Timema > Timema cristinae. Next base: position 47,807,618 of record JBCFYV010003508.1, on the reverse strand, counting down.
TAACAATAACAAGCAATATGTCCTACATGTTATACTATCATATGCGTGACATGTCGGGGGGGAAAAAGAGTTAAAGGCTTGAGATCAAAATTTAAGTACTCGCATACCATTAAAACAGACCTAACCTAGAATAAAATATTTTCATTCCTTGTGATTGGAGTGCGATTTGGCATTATAGTGAAAACTATCAGCTGTCAAAAAACTGAGTTTCTGAAAAATGGACAAAATAAATAGATTTGTATACTAAATACTTAAATAAAGATATCCTGTGCTTAGAGTAAAAATGTTGGTTTTTAGGTGGGGCGACCCAGACGGGGGTCACTGCGGCGAGAGAAATTCTGACATGTACTCATCAGCGATGGACGCTACAAATCTGGCATCGAGGAAAAGCAGTTCTTCAACCGATTCATCTTCGAGTCACTCCTTACACAGTCGTTCGACCACAGGGTCAGAGGGTGGGGCTGTAAGTTCCGTCACCTACAACTGAGCAGGGTGGGGGGAGTAGGGAGGGAGCCATGAATTATTGTGTGCTGTCTATCAATTGTTATCTGTTGGGTTCAGCAAGTGAAAGCGCTTGAAAGATTTAAAGGAGGACAGAGATATATTATACCATCTTTTGGGGTGTGGAAATGAGAGGAAGGGGGTAGGAATCAGCTTGCCAAGGTCAACCATTTATGAGAGATCAAAGTGCTAGGGATGGCTAAACCATGATTTTTCGATATCAGTGATTACCGTGACCGTAAATTATCGGTGATTTATACAATTTATTATTCACACCATGACTCAATTTGACATGACTCTATGCTACCTCCCATCTTGACTCCATCCTACATCCTACAGCGACTCACGTTGCCGTGACTTTATCCTACATCCCACCGCGACTGTGACTCCATCCTACAGCGACTCACGTTGCTGTGACTCCATCCTACATCCAGTCCCCGGCAGTTAACTTATCACTGTGTATAAGCCCACAGTTCACCAATGATAAATATTTCAGCCATGCCGGAAATCGAACCCGGACCCTTAGTTTAGTAGACAAAAACGCTACCGACTGAGCTAAGGAGTCGGATCTTTGTGTTTCTAAGTTAGTTAATATGGTCTTGTCAGTAAAACATTCAAGTACAATATTATTATTTCTTAAGGATGGCTACTCTCTCGTTTTAGAAATAAATAAATTTTAATTCTAATCATTTATTTATGTTTTGATTTTGTCATCTGACTAATTTATAAAGCATCACTAAGGTTGTTTTTTTAAAAAATTCTATGTATTTTGTTTTGAAAGGGGGGGGTGGGGTGTATTCTCTAGAGGGGCATTTGTTTGCAAGTTGTGTCTGTCAGTTCAGAAAGTACGCACTAATTTGTGTCCAACTTCTCAGGAGGTGCGGTCCCACCTGTACTCCATGTGGAGTGGCAGCGATCTAGCGTTCATGAAGCTGTCCGAGTCGAGCGAACCAGTAGACGGAGGAGCGACTCATGGTGACGGGGGTCAGATCACAGATGGTGCTGGCACCACACACTCCCACACCTTCTACACCAGTCCCAAGTAAATTACATGCACACTCACACTTGTCTTGGGGTACAGGCATGGTACGGTATATTCGCATAGAGATTTCATGACACGCAAAAAAAACACTACAAAATTAGATATTTTTCTGTAAAAATTAGCTGTTGCATCTACTTAATATTTGTTGATTATACATTGTAAAAAATGTGGACCAAGTTGATGTTTTAATTTGATATCGTGCTTAACTATGAGGCGTCCCAATGGCTAAAATTACTATACAAATTCTGGAAATTGATGTAAATAATGAAAGATAAACTACCGTATTGGCCCGAATATACTACGGTCTTGCAATTAATACGACTAATATTTTGAAATTGTTCAACATGAAAGATCTCTAATATACAACGAGATAAAAACAAATCTGATAAATCTGATAGAGTATTATTAGACTCTCTAGATGCTTGTCTTGATGTACAGGAACATTTTTAATATCAGAAACACAACACAGAGTCTTGCGCCAACTAAGACAGACCTACTGAATTACCAGTGCACTGACACTGAGGGGTGGAAATACTCATCTTTTCTCTCTCTCTCTCTTTCTATCATAAATTACTATTAGATGCGCATGTGCACGCTATGTTTACTGAGAATGGAAACCGAGAAGACGCCGAAGAAATTTTTGGAAATGATGATGATGATGATGATGATCACGCTATTCTTTCCTGCTGGCCGGCGACTATGCTACAAAATAGACCTCTGTATGAATCTTGAGTTTTTTTTTTTTTTTTTTGCAGTGGAAAATGTTAGGCTTTACATATAATACAAGTACAGTGATTGGAAGGCCATTTTTAGGAGAGAAACCTCGCACAATATTCGGCCCATTGCGGTAATTAAGTTTAAATAGTGAAGAAAATCTCCCTAGGGAAAGAGGAAAATGTGACAACTTCCTCCTTCTGTCTTTTATAATAGAAAAAATAATATGCGTATTTACCTAGGTGGGCGTTTTTCACTCAATACTTCTTAATTAGTTTATCTTTACTGATTTTTATCAATTTTAATAATTCTATAATTAATACATTGTAAAATCTCAATATCAAAAGTGGGATCTTAAAAGTAAGCTAATTTAGAAAACAAAATGTTCAAAATATCTAAATTGACTACTACATAATTTAAGGTAATTAATACCGTAGAATAGTCACGATTACAGAACCGCTCAACTTATTTAACTTTAATATTGACGGAAGGAATTCTGAATTAGTCTGTGTGCCAAGACGAACTTTTTATCTATTATAGCATTGCAATATATAGGTCATTAGGTTCTTTCCTAATGACCCTTTCTTGGTGTCACAATTTCCTATTCATCAAGCACTCTAATTAGGTACTCTTGTTTTATGTTTTTTGTTTGTAACTTAACTAAACATCGTTGCTTGTTAGTTAAGCACAAAGCTTTGTTAATGAAATATTATTTACTACCTTGGAAGTGAAAGGGTATAATGGAGGGTTTTTATTTAGGTATTTTATGGAATATATTGTCGGCTTTCTTTACATTAATATCGGGTATTTTATTGACTGTAAACTGAACTTGTTAGTCTAATTTTATATAGTAATGGAACACCAACAAATCACATCAAATTGCCTAATTTCCAGGTCAAATAAAAAACATAATTTAACATATCACTAGTGACGGTGTTTAGAACGTTAGTTATTTTTACAAAAATATCTGTAACGCTGTTTTTTTCTTAAAGGTGAATGAACTTACACCAGACCGTGTGTGAAAATTATTTTTAAGAACAAGTGGAGTCAGAATTAGTTTATTAATTTATTGGTTTCATTTAATAAATGTATATGTTTATGACCACACATAGCTTCTTTAATGCTTAACTCATTTTTAATTAAAATATAACTAAAGCAACAAATCGAACATATATATATTTAGAATTGACACGCAAAAACATGGGAATCAAAACTTGCACCTATTTTACAAGTATTTGAATTATTTGTGTGAACAGTGCATTATGTTGATAGGTTTGCATTAATCATTAAAAAAGAAAGTGTCAGAAAAATGTAATTTTAAATAGATCTTTATCAAAAACTATCTTGTAGGTGTGTGCCCGAGTCCATTTTTCCATTCCAAGAGCTGAAATATTCTTGAAGCCACAAAGCTCAAATACTACATTTTATTATTTTATGTTGCAAACAAATATTATATTGTGAGTATTTATATAAATGTAAACACTTATATTTATTTGCAAAATGTTTAACATATTGCAACCTAAACTGATTAATCAAGTTATTACTGTCTGTAGTTAATTAATTTATTTTTTATTATTTGTAATATTCACTACAGCACGGAATGATAAAAATAGAACATAAATTTTAATTTTATCAGTTTCTATATTAACTGTCAAATTTTCATATTTTTCGTACTAAAGTCAAAGATTTTAAAGGTTTGCACACACCTATTATCTTATGCTCGTTAGGCAATAAAAATATAATAAAATTGGGACGAAGTTTAACCAACCTTTGCTCAGATACGTCCAAGTTGTTCAGATCGACCAACATAATATCCACTGTGTGTTATTAAATTTGCTACAGCACAAACCATATTCATGCTAAATAGGTGCATGTAAGTTAATTTTAGTGTATCCTAGATATATTTTATTACCAACAAATTGAGGTAAAAATTCATTTCATTGATAAATCCAGGGAGGAATTTTTCTATGTTATTTAATATTTAAACTATAAATTAATTTGTTCCTTATTTTAACAAATTATGTAAGTTATGGATTTTTTTAAAAAACTATTTAATGTTTAAAATTGATCTTAAACAGAGATGTATGTTACTTGTTGAACTTTCAAAAAATTAATTTTGAACACTATTAATGTTGAACTCAAAGTTTACTCTTCATTATCAACTAAAGTATGTACATTTATTTTAAAATATTTTTTTGTTTGTAAATTTTCAAATAAATTATGTCTATTGTTGTAAATTTCAAGTTTTATTTGTTAAAAAAACTCTTTCAATGTGAAAAATTTATTATATTTGGAAGAAGGTAAATAAAAGGTGGATAGAAACATATGAAAGGAATTAACACAATGAAAAGAAGAACACAGTTCACACTTAACACTGCTGCCACTGGACAAAGAGGTAATGGTGGCCTCTCTAAGAAAGTCTAGCATTACTGTCCAATCCCCCGACCCAGGTTTATTCTATCGGAACTCATCAGGGAGGAGTGGGAAAGGCACGACATAACTTCCTAAAAGAGGAAACAAAAGAAGAAATTGGGGGGGAGAAAATTGGTAAAGCTTGATAGCATAATTAGATAGAAACATATAAAAGGAATAACATAAAGTACAAACACAGGAGATGGACATTAGATGTGAATATATATAATATATCTCTACTAGGAAGACCCATTTTCACTTTATGATGTAATTGTATTATATTGTACTCTCTGTATTGTATCAAATGCGGTGCTACACTAAATACAAGCAGACACTCGAATGAAATGGTCAAGTTTTGCGTATTAAACTGACCCATTCCATTCTAGTTTAGGTAGATATTGTCTGGTATTCATTGTAGCACCGCATTTTAATGTGGCTGTAAAACTGGCTCTCAAACTACAAACCCCACCTCACTCAGTTCACACTTCCGCCACAGGAACTTTTCCATTATTTTGTTCTAAAAGTCTGCTTGGTTTTAATGACAGACACAACTTAATCAAAATGTTGACCAAAAATATTTTAATAAACTTTATTGTATGTGAAATAAAAATAAACACATTAATGTTTTACATAAGGAAAACCATACAGTGTACATTTCATTACTAAGAATATAAAATACAAATATAAAATTATAATGAGAAGGCAGGCAGGCAATCAGTTCAGAGAGATACAATGAGTAGGCCTGTCATGTTTACAAGATGGCTTCATAATGTTATATTACAACCATTTTACAGGTACATGAGATGGTAGGGGCATGTAATGAAGATGGAAAAAAAATGTTGGAAATAAAAAAGACCGCAGAGCAGGTCAAGAAAGATATGGGAGGAACGTATAAAGTGTTCAAGTGAGAGTAGAAGAATACAATAAATTAAAGGAGGAAGAGTTGTGGAGGCATTTCACCAAAGTGACCCAACCACAAGCTGGAAACAGTTGATGATGATGATGATATGATGATGATATAGGTAGGTCATTAGTATTTCAGACCAATTATATTTTTTCTCTTCCACTTGACATCAACAACCAAAGATCATAACATATTGAGTATATTGACTTATCCATCCATATCAAGGCACTTTATACTCAATAAATACCAGTTTGTTTCTACATGCGTACACAAGGTTAGGTTAGTATTGGGACAAATACAATGTTAGGAGGAACCCAGTTCTCCCTTTACTCCGTGGAGAGTTCTACATAGTCTAGGTTTATTTGTGTTTTGATCATCAATATTGTTCAATGTGCAGAGCTGATGTCATACGCTACAAACTGTTTACAACTTTCCTAACTATAGTAAATTCAATACGGACTGGCATATTGCACTAAGAGTTAATAGACCACTGGGCTAATGTATTGAGACTTAAACAAAATTGAAAAAGTACAACTTCAAATACTTGTGGTTATTGTATAGAAGAAATTAATTAATCCTGGCATAAGCAAAACTGTATGATAAACTTAATCACCCCCCCCCCTTTTCCCTTTTACATGAGTAAACTATCCACTAGGCTTGAATAATAGATGTGTAAAATTGTGACACGTAATTTGTATTACAACATTCATTATTTGTAAAATAAGTAGTAAAGTTACAAACAAATAAAATAAAGGAAATTGATAAAACTAAAGAAAAAAGAAAAGTAAACTACTAAGAGTAAATTTAATGAAGAAAGCTCACTTAGGCCAGTTTCATAGTCAAATTATAAGCCACAAGTGCGGCGCACACCAAGTACATGACGACACCTACCTAAACCAGAATGAATGGGCAGTTTCTATGAGAGAACGACTATTCCATTCGATTTAGTAGTGTCGGCATGTACTTATGCAGCGCCGCACTTGAGGCGTACTTAGTTTGACTATGAAACTGGGCCTTAGCCATTGGCACTTCATTTTTAAACAATAAATATGATTTTACTCCAGACTACAGGTCTGCTTATTTAACAAGAACCATCGTTCGTATTAATTTGACTAAACATATTCCTAAAAATTGTCTTTAAAAAAATACCTCTTTTTTTTAGATTTCATTTTGAAACTCTACTAGATTTCATTTTTTAAATATTTCGAGTTAACAACTTTATCTGTTTACAAAATGGCACAACATTTAATTTCAACTGGAATGGCACGAGTATTGTATTTCATTACATATAATGGCAGTTTGTTTTTTTAATTCAAAATATCAATCTTATACAAATATATTGGGATAATTTTAAAGCGTGAACATCCCTTAAAGATTAGAAAGTATCAAAATGTTTGTCAAGAACAGCTAAACAGTCTGCTCAATATCTCCCAACTTATCTTCTTCTTCTAAGTCCACCGAGTCATCATAGATATAAGATGTTTCTTCATCTTCGTCTAATTCATCGTCGTTTTCTGGACAGTTCAAACATCTGTAAACAAGAGTTAGTTTTTAGTAAATACCAGGTGTCCTGTATTTCAACCTACAGTAACCCCAAGGCTTCTTTGGTGCTGACTGACAGCTTTGAAATGTTACCAGACCAAATTATGTATCCCTACGCCAAACCATATGATCTACAACAGCATGTGTTTAGCAGCTGTCACTTCTGACAGTCAACATTTAGGTATGTACCTAAATGTTGACTGAGTTGTCTGTCAGCACCAAAGAAGCCACGGAGCTACTGTATATACCTAAATGTTGACTGTCAGAAGTCAGCTGTGAGTTGTCTGTCAGCACCAAAGAAGCCACAGAGCTACTGTAGATAATATAAATCAAGTTTAATTGTTAGCAGCAAAGGAAATGCAAACTTTCTGTTTTTTTCAGCACTGTGTCTTACTACCTGTTCAGGTTAAACTCTAGTGTACTCATAATGGTTTTAGGGATTAGGAAGGTTATATTTAGAGGAAATGTACCCACATTTATGTCGAACGAGAGTGTAAAAACCACCCAGAGTACACCCTACCGAGATTCAAACCTTGATCTCCCCATCATCGGCAGTCTAGTCTACCGCGAGAGTAGCGTGTTGGACTACGCGGCCACCGAAGCGAGTCTTCTGTTATATCGTCGTATTATTGGTTTACTAATTTAACACAAAGTATGCCTGTTACTTGAAAATTAAATTATTACATAAGGCAAGCTATGATGGTTGGATTTAATTATTTTAAACATCCATTACTGTTTCCTGCCTGTGTCAGTTTTTTATTCAAGCCATATATTTTCCACTACCGGCTGCTAGGCCTGTCCTAGCTTCATATGACTTATAATATAACCTAAGACTAGGACAAGCACAACATCCAGTCCCCAGCCGTTAATTCATCACTGTGAAAGGGTAAACCCGCATTTCAACAACAATACATTTTTCGGCCATTCCAGGAATCGAACCTGGGACCCTTAGCTCAGTAGATAGACACGCTAACGACTGAACTAAGGTGTCGAATTTGGACTTAGACACATCCGTATCATATGGTCTTACACGCCACACTTGTTAGACTAGATTGCTGCTGACAAGGAGATCAGGGTTCGGATCCCTGTCGACTGTGCTAAGAGTTTTTTTCCTAATCTCCCTTCATACAAATATGGGTACATTTCCTCTAAAATTCTACCTTCCTTAACCCTATTTTATCAGAGTGATTAGCTCAAGTGTATAACCCAAAAAGGGCCTAAGCCACAGAAAATAATAAAATATAAATCGCAGTCCTAGTGCGAATAAAACATTGGCGAATTTTCCTTGAGCGATAAAAATATGTAGTACAACTTCCTTTGGAGTGAAAGTAAAGCCGTCAAATGTGACATGTAAAAGACTCTGGAAAGTACGTGAAAACACTTTTCCTGACAAAATCGGTAGACCCTTTCACTCTTACTCATAGAAATTCTCGTGTGCGGATATAATCAAACAGTTCAAAAAGTGCATGTTAAATACCTCAAATAAAAATTTTTATTTTATTTTATTATAGATTCAACTATATTTAGTTTATTAAATATGAATCAGAATGCAAAAGAGACAGTTATTCTTATGTGTAAATCATGTAATTTTAATATTTTTACCTGCTTTCGTCGATGCCATAATTGATGCACTCCTGGCCGATACATTCACAGCAACCGTCATGGAACCAGCGGTATGATGTGGCGCCGGTAGTGAGACATGAGGTCTTACACTTGTTCCAAGGCATGCACTGGCTCATGAACGCCACCGTACAGTTCAACGTTACCATATTTTTATTGGGCAATAATTCCTGTTCCGCTGTCTCTATATTAAGCAAACACAAATTCAATAATAATAAACATTTAATGTAAATTAAAAAGTTGATCTCTTTAAACACTCAACAGGTAATGAGGGATAAGTGGTTGGGGGATTTCCTCCCTTTAATTCTCAACTATTTCATATTAACTACCTAAATCCATTTATTAAGCTTTGCAAGTGCCTTAATTTATCACCTCAAAGATCTTTTGGACAGTTTTTTTATCAAGATTTTCTTTTTTTCTTTCCTATATCCAGTATTTAAAAATATATCCTAAATAGATACCCTTTTAATATAAACAGAAACAAATGAAAATATAGAATAGTTTAGTTAACCTGAAGCAACAAACACATAAAACATAATATTAAAAAAAAAAAAAAAAAAGACTAATAATTTTTATGAAATTGAGCTCATTTATAAAAGGTCAAAATACTAGAAAACAAGACAAATATTAACATATATGAGATAATATCCACAAATAAGTTTTTTTTATCTTAAAATTTTTGTTGAAAATGGTTAAATTGTGGTAGGATACACAGAAATCTTTCTATCGGTAACGTGTCTGTCTACTGAGCTAATGGTCCCAGGTTTGATTCTTGGCATGGTCATAAATGTATCATTGGTGAAATGTAGGTTTCTCCTTTCACAATGATAAATTAATGGCCGGAGGCTGGATGTTGTGTCTGGTCTATATTTAAGTTAGTTTATAAGTCGTGTGCTGATATCGGTCAGTTCAGAATGTACACATTAAATATCTCAAGTGTGTGTGGGGGGGGGAGGATATTATTTGTATCAGAAGATAACTTGGGGCTAGAAGGTGTAAATGCACATTTATAATCATTTTGTTTTTGTCAAATTTTAGAGGGTAGTGTGGAAGACATTGTAATATTGCCAAACTGGCTCAAAGAAATCAAACGTGGATTAGTCTAACCAACCAGGATGTTCTTGGGGAAAAATTATAATTAAAAAAATATATATATATATATACAACACACCCAATGGAATACTACTCACGAGTGTGATACGTAATTTCTCTATCCGGCTTTGTCCAGTACGATGAGATGTCGTGGTCGACGGGAAATGTAAAAGGGTCCAACGTTCCTGTGGATCCGGCTCCGACATCAGCGCTTGGAACAGATGTGGGAATGTTTCCGGGTAAGCCTCGACGACACTCTGTTTGCCGAGAGGAGTGCTTGTGTTGTTTGGCTTAGGACAGATGTCTGCAAGTACAGAACACTTGTTAGCGACAAGCGATAGTTGTATTATTTACCAAGTGTTGGCCGTTTGTCAACCGCTGGTTTTCCCATCTCCCTCCAACCACTATAAGGTTAGTACTGTTTCTATATTTTTATTTTGATATTTAGATTTATATGAATCAAAATATATTTGAATATATAGTCAAAATATATTTGATTTAACAAGTTATTGATTTTATTTCTCTTTACAGAAAACCTCATTTTGCTTTTTATGGTAGTTTGTAAAAAAAAAAAAATATATATATATATATATGGAAGAAGGTATGTAGTAAATGTGGATAGAAACATAAAAAAGGAACAGACACACTATGGTTTTTACAATGAAAAGAACACAGTTCACACTTTACATTGTTGCCACTGGACAGAGGGTTAATTATTGCCCCTTGAAGAGAATTGATCATCACTGCCCAATCCCCTGACCTAGGTTACATTCTATCGGAACTCAGCAGGGAGGAGTGGGAAACGCACAACGCTACTACTTATGTTTTCTATCCACATTTTATGTACCTTCTTCCTAATATTATTTATGATATCTAGCTCTTAAACATTTTCAAGATAAAATTCTCATTTTAGTTTATAAGTTTAAAACACAATAATTTATATTGTTTTTTGTGTCAATGGTAAACTTTAGAATCTTATATAAATTTTAAGTTTTGTGGCCTAGTTTTTGCACTTAGGATATCACAGTTAACTACCAAAATATTTTATAGAGCCCAAAAATCTGGTTTTGTTTAAAAAAACCTTTTCAGTGAGTCCTAATGCAAGGTCATTAAATACTTAACGTGTTTTGAAGTGAGGATTCGGAAAGAAGAAATAAAATCAATATATATATAAAATGATTTTTCATTTAGCCTAAGCTCAATTTTCAGTTATATTTTTATTTGACTGGGATATTTCTAGTCTTGAATTTTCAATAAAGGTGAGTAATTGAAACCAAGCCTTTAAAGCTTGAGTCGAGCTTCAAACTCGACAGTTTAGCAAATCCCAACTTGTTGTATAAGCCCCATCAACAGAATCTGTATCCTTAAGGTGCATAGTACTCCTTAAGAGGTCGACTCCACACTGACAGATATGTCAGTCCTTAATTCCTTAGTCCTTATCAATTTGTAGAAGTGAAATTGGATCAACTTTTAACTTTCGAAGGACTAGTTGAAACAGACTCCTAAGAACTATCTTTTTTAAAAAATTAATAACCTCAGGGAGCATAGCATCTCAAAAACTGTTTTCTGAGAAATACTAAGTTCTTAGAAAGATTGGCGTTGTTTTGGTAGGTTAAACTTCCCATTAGTATCGTAATAACCTCTGCTTCACAGCCGCTTATGCCTTGATGTAGACTATTTTCTTTCGAAGAGTTTATTTGGACATAGTCTACAACTTTCTAATTGGTTTGCACGGTCAATTGATTAAGGGTACAAACTGTTTTCTAATTGGTTTGCACGGTCAAGTGATTAAGGGTACGAACTGTTTTCTAATTGGTTTGCACGGTCAAGTGATTAAGGGTACAAACTGTTTTCTAATTGGTTTGCACGGTCAAGTGATTAAGGGTACAAACTGTTTTCTAATTGGTTTGCACGGTCAAGTGATTAAGGGTACGAACTGTTTTCTAATTGGTTTGCACGGCAAGTGATTAAGGGTACGAACTGTTTTCTAATTGGTTTGCAGCAATATTAAGGTAGATCTGTTTCTAATTGGTTGCAGGGCAATATTAAGGGTATGAACTGTTTTCTAATTGGTTTGCACGGTCAAGTGATTAGGTACGAACTGTTTTAATGGTTTCACGGTAGTATTAAGGGACGAACTGTTTTCTAATTGGTTTGCACGGTCAAGTGATTAAGGGTACGAACTGTTTCTAATTGGTTTGCACGTCAAGTGATTAGGTACAAACTGTTTTCTAATTGGTTTGCACGGTCAAGTGATTAAGGGTACGAACTGTAGATGCAATTTCCATTTCTAGAGACCATATGGATGTGGCCATAGATACACGCAAACTTAATTAGATGTATCATATATTTGTTGGACATTAAATAGAAGGTCTAGGTACTACATTCTTACCCACACAAGAGCAACACTCGCTGTAGAGGTTGCCCAAGCAGCCATAACATTCCTGGTAACACGAGTAGTTGTTGATATCGCACTTGCAAGACTGTGTCAACATACACTTGCTCACGACACTAGCACACACTGCTTCATTACAGCTCTCTGTGGGTGTCATCAAAAACACCGCTGCCGCCAAGGCCGTCAGTACAGTTTCGACAAACATCGTGCTGGAACAATCACACACACAGCATATATACTTGTATGAACGTTCCTAGAGCTCGGATCTAGACATGCATAAAAGTATCGGTGATCATGTGACCACTAAACATCATCTGGTCTGGTTTACAGTTGACGAGAAAGTGATGGTTTAAATCCTCGGCATGAGTGTGGTTTTACCTTGTACTCGCTCACTCTTACTCCTCATAAAACTTCTTACTGATCGTTCAGGTCATATGCATTTGTACTAAATACACTAATATATTAAGGATTGGGAAGGATGAATTTAGAGGAAGTGTGTCTGCATTTGTGTGGGAGTAGAGCGGAAAACTATTTATAGAAAACCACACTCAGTACACCCAGCCAGGATCGAACCCTGATCTCCCCTGTCTTCTGCAGTCTAGTTTATTGCGAGAGTAGCTCCTTAGACCATGTGACCACCCAAGGTGGATAATTGTGCTATTAAGTGGTGGACAAGTGGTAAGACAACGTGCAAGAAAACACATGAAAAATTGTTCTTAAATAGCTTGTATTATTTGTAACAATACCGAGACGTTTATAATAGGACATTAGTTAACATGTGTTGTTCATACAAAGAAACACTGTAGTACTAAAATGTTGGAAAAAGAGGGGTTTTTTTTGTTAATGAGCATTTTTAGTTGTTTTTTTGTGAGTGTTCACTTGTGCATTAGCAGACACCGCCATTGTGTCACAAAAAAAAAATGTTGACAGAAAACAAAATCTGGTTAGATTTGATTAAATTTGGTCAGCTACTATTTTATTTATCTACGAGTAGAGGATTAGTGGCATAGATGGAATATATTCTGAGGATGATTTTAATGTATGGAAAAAAATATGTATTTCCAAATAGAATTTTGATCAAAATAGGTATTACTTTTTATTAAAATACGATATATTTTTTTGTGTCCGCAACCTGGCTGGGTAAACTATGTGCGAGACAAAATATTCACTCGCTTTGTGACTTTATATCTGTGTCCAAACTGCCACAAAGGTTGTATTTAGGAGCGAAATTAGGTACCATGCTCATGCAAAGATTAGTTTATTTTAGCAAATAATAAGACATGAATAATTTTAAAAAAAGAATACAGTAAACCATATCAACGTGACATGGAAAACCATTTAAAGAAGATTGTTTACCCCCCTCCCCCCTTTCTCTCAGTAGTGAGTATTCCAAGTAAGAATAGGTGGGGCCAATATACAAACAATTTACTTAAGAGAAAACATTATTTAAAAAAAAACCACATAAAATCAAAATATATTCAAATACTTTGTTCTGATTATAAAATAATTAGCTAATTTTTAGCCAACCAAAAGACCTTTTCCGTATTCGAGCCGTGTTGGTTACAACTTCTGTACAAACGTAACCATTTTTATTAACACCAACCGCTTTGGTGGCCAAATGGTCTAAGGTGTACTCTTGTGTTGGGCTTGCTTGTTTAAGACTGAGAGATCAGGGTAAAAACAGGTCTACTGAGGGTGGTTTCCCCTAAATGGTTTCCCACGCTCCTTCCACGCAAATGCTGGGAAATAACCTCTAAAATCTTTCCTCATCCCTACCCCATTAATTTATCAAATATGTGTATACAACTAAACAGGTATTATTAAGAAGATGTGATAATAATACAATATTATTAACATTTAATTTTCTCAGACAAGTAAAATATCATTTGGGTTTAATCCACAAAACAATCAATAATAAAAACAATTATTAAACATTAATTGAAATAGGTTTTAAAATTTGTGGCGCGAATATGTTACCTTCACTTCCGTCCAAGCACAATATAATTTGATCAACACTCAGGAATATCCACTACAAATGTCACACAATTTTGTTTAGAATTTTTAAACCCGAGACGGGAAATTCACTTTACTTGCTATTCAGTAGTCACTGTACAGCGCATTAATGGCTGCCAAATGTAGTTAAACTATTTCCATTAACTAAACAAACTTTACTAACATTTTGTTGAACGCTTGCTTGTAGCACTAGTTAAAAAAAACCTATTTCTCTTCGGAAAAGAATGTGCGTTGCGACGAAACACGACTTCAGACGAAGGTATTCCAAGTTTTCTATCTGTCCTCGGAAAGAAACGTCACAGTCACTCCAAAACAAAGATAACTTGAATTATTTTACCCTCCGGCTATTTGCCCATCCTTTTTCCTCTTTCTGCCTCTTCACATGGGGGGGGGGGGGGGAACTCGGAGCAGTTATCATAGACATATAAAAAAGTTTACACTTTCTACGCCTTTGTACACTCTGTTTGGAATAAATGTATATCATGATTCGTAGGAGCACGTCTCGATAGAAGCGTGTTGAAACGTTCGCGTGGTGGACTTGATTTGAACACGTGTTCTCGGCGGCAACACTCAACTTGTTGTCAATAGTACACCCCTTGACGCTTGACTGAGAGCCGCCCTTTCAGACGAGAGGTATTTTATCGCGCGAATTTTACCCGTTAAGATACATTAGTTCAAATAAGAACGTTCACACAGGGAGAGAAAATATCGCGTGGTGAAATTTCCGCCGATACTATCTATCGCGCGGGGAAAAAAATACTGTTCATTGACCTTGAGATAAATTGAGTCAAATGTGTGCTTTCAGACGAGAGGGAATAAATCGCGCGAATGGTCTGAAGTTGGATCTCTTTAGAGGTAGAACGTATTATGTGGCAATAGTTAGTGATAACAAAAATTGGGCCTTTAATGTACTGTACATTGTTGGTTTGTACAACAATGTTGTTTATGCACTTTTCAATAATTACATGTATTAAGTTGACAAACAAAGTTGCCTCTTTTTTTCAAATGGTGAGATTGCATTTCTAATACTTGTATCAGCTTTAAGTAAACTAGGTGATAAATAATGCAACCATTCGTCGAATGTTTCCACAGACATTTGAAAATCTTATGGTTATACTTGCGCAGTCTAGCAAAATTTAAACAAATATCACCTTAAAGTATTTTACAACTAATTATAGAATGTACCCAGAACCCCCCTTTTTTTACTCTGCGTAGCAACAAGTATGTATCCATCACACGGTTTACGTCGTCAGCCGTGTTGTATTCTATATAATGTCAAAAACACATTGAACATGAGAAACAAGTGATATTTTCCCTCTCGTCTGAAAGCAACGCTGAAATTGATCGCGCGAGAGGGCACTTTAGGCAATAACAGAGAAGGGACCAACCCCCAAACACTTAGCGATTATCAACCGCACGTGATTACTCGGCAGGTTTCCCGTCATGCTATCCCGACAATCGTCACCCACACTCGTTATAACCGAACGGGAGTCACAAGTAGAATTCGCCCCAACACTCTCACAACTGTTATATTCTGCTACGAGCAGGCATGTTCAAGCCTGTTTGTAATTGTGAAACAACTGTTATATTCTGCTACGAGCAACATGTTCAAGCCTGTTTGTAATTGTGAAACAACTGTTATATTCTGCTACGAGCAACATGTTCAATCCTGTTTGTAATTGTGAAACAACTGTTATATTCTGCTACGAGCAACATGTTCAATCCTGTTTGTAATTGTGAAACAACTGTTATATTCTGCTACGAGCAACATGTTCAATCCTGTTTGTAATTGTGAAACAACTGTTATATTCTGCTACGAGCAGGCATGTTCAAGCCCGTTTGTAATTGTGAAACAACTGTCCGGTATTTACTCTCGCACGGGGAAAACTGTCCCAATCAGAGGCCCCACACACTCTTGGGATCGCCAATTCGACAATGAAAACGGAATAAAATCAATGAGGTCTGATTATGTTCGGGACAATTTTGTTGCGATTGTTCTGTTCGGTTTAATCAATTACGGTTAAAACTGACAACAATCCCGAAAGTGTATGTATAGGTCTCTTAACGATTGCACTGAAGATAATTATAATAAGTCGTTACTTGTGATATTTATCACGTGGGCCTCGAACATTATAAATATAAATATAAATAAACTACAACACATTTATTTAAATATTCTATAGGGAAAATGATCAAAGTTTTTGGAACGCTATAAGGAGACGACTATTTATAAGATACACAAAATAAATATTTAGAAGACAACCTTTTCGGAAGCTCACTATACTTTCTTAATTATATCAATTAACTGGCCCCGTGGTATAGTGGTCAATACATCTGACGACAAACTTGGGGGTTCGATTCTCATCTGGCACCATGGGTAATTTTTCAAAAAAGGGAGTTATACCATAGGTCACTAGGGCATGGTTAGCTAGACTGAAGTTAGTTGTAAGTGTTTCCTCTGGTTCCACAACCTCATTCTCAATAGTCATCACATGAAAAGGATGTACATCAGTGTGACGCCCACAACAAGGACGGAAGCGTGTGTAAAGAACAACCATAGGATCACAAGAGAACACATAGTTGTATTTAATTTGGTTAATCACAAAGGTAGTGTAGATATATAGTATAGTTTTTTAAAAAAGTCATAGAGAGCCTGCGATTAGACTGGTAAAAACATTAACTTAGCCACCACAAATATACTTAATATTTACTGCCCTCACAGGGGAAATTATTGGAGTGAAAATTCTGACATCTAAATTTAAACTGACCGCCGAAAGGCGCATATAACTCCAAAAACCAAGATGGCTGACATTTAGTTATGAATACACGAGGTAACAACTGACGTTAAACAAAATATATAAAATATAGAACCCATAAAAATTAACTTTAGATACCTAAAAATATATATAATATAGTGGTTAAATATCTTACAAATAGACCCCAACAATTGCCGTTAAATCCTAATCCTGAGTAACAACGCATAATCTAATTTTACAATATAGAATAAAATGCATAGAATGAGTTTCGTAAACCGCCGTTACACCCATACATCTTAGCGTGAAAACCTTATCAGAAACAAATAAATGTAAAACAATCTTCGTAACTAAAGCGAGCATATATTTTCTTTAAGACCCTCTGAAACCCTAGAAAATATCAAAGCAACCGCTTAGTTACTCTAAGTTACTCTAAGTTAAGGGCGCGCCACTAGTACAAAAGAAGTACTGAAGTCAATCAAGACTTCCCCTTGAAAACTAACATAATGAACTCGTGGTTCACCCGCGTTAAACCCCATTTAGAAAACCCATCCATGAATCATAATAACATTAAAAACCCAAACAGTAATTTTGTATAAGTATCCCCCCCATTTACCAAAACTGAATTTTGAAGAATATTCCCAAACATTAGTTTTATACCAGCGCCCTCAGCTTGTATAAGCCAGCGGTACAATGAGTGCTGCTCTAAACAACACCAGCTATTTTATAGTACAAACAGCCCACACATGTTCTCAGAAGAGGGGGGGAAAGGAGGGTGGATACAACGAGCAAAAGAAGGTAGAAGACTAGCGCTCTGGAAGCGTAGCGGACATTCCAGTAATTACTAGAAAATAGGCGAACATCCGAGAAGCGGAAACGGAACTTGTCTTAGTCAAGTTGAGTTCTAGTTTGTTGTGGGCCGGGCCGAGGCGCCGAGCAGCGTCTCGTTTCCAGTCTAAGTCGTTGAAGCCACGGGAGAGGTTGTTTTGGTGCGTGAGTTAGCGTTCCATTTGACGGAGAGAAGCCATGCCAGCCTTGGTGAGTGTTGAAACTCCATATTACAGGGTGATAGGTGTTGGATGTTTGTTGTTGTTTGGAACATCGTTACATCAGTACTTGCTAATCTTTCCACGAACTGGGATACGAGTGCTATAGCCTGACACGCATTAAATCATCACAATTGATATCATATGTCAAAGGCTACATGGATTAATTAATTTGGTATATGAATACATTAAAGTAAACTGAGGTAACGTGATCGATTGTTAAAGACGATTCTTCCCATGGTCGCTTGACAATACGTCTATGAACAGAGCAACCAACAACTATAGAAGTAACATGGTAGAAAGGACAGTTAGTTACAAAAGTTACTAAAACTACTTACATATTTTTATTCGTGTCATGTGATCTAAAGTTTCAACCTTTTTATGTGTAGTATCTATATCTACGTAATTATTAACATAAATACACTATTAATGTTGAGAACAATATTTGTATTTTCTAAATTGTCTTTCCTAGCGCGCTATTACTCTACTTTTGTAGACTGTGAGCAATCTTACATGTTTTTAAAAAAAATTTGTAAAACAAATTAACGCGTCTTCATCCGTGAGTAATAAAACTATTCCAGGAATGCATTTGGCCAATTTCCAAAAGCAACTTTGAAACAGTTGTCACAATCAATCCAACGGATCAACTATTCTCCTTAAGCCTGATTAGATGTCAAGGTCGTGGTAGAAAGAACTTCTCTGTATTGTTTAGGAACTATTTTCTTACAGAAAAGGGAAGTATTTCAACATTCGTTAAAAAAAAAAAGGTGGGAGTGGTGGGTCAGTTAAAAGATTTAATAATGGCCAAGATGAGGTTGGCCAATAATACAAACAGTTCATGTTTCATTGTTTGTCGTACCCGCATCGGTGGGCACGCGGACTAGATGTCAGGCCTGTTTACACACTGACACATGGTATGACGCCATCTCCCACCTGAACAAGCCCGGTGTTTACGTTGAGACGTAAAGGTCAGTGTGAACAGCTGTGAAGCCTGAGGCTAGCCAAGTGGTCAAGTGACAGCTCTGTAAACAAGTCACTCAAGAGACAGACAGTCTGGTACCACAAGGTCATTAGTGCTGTACCAAGAGGTTGTCACGATGCTGGTACCACAAGGTTGTCACGATGCTGGTACCACAAGGTTGTCACGATGCTGGTACCACAAGGTCATTAGTGCTGTACCAAGAGGTCACGATGCTGGTACCACAAGTACCACTACCCGTCCGAGCTTTAAGAATCGTCATACAAATGGAATGGGGCTGAGAAAGTTTGAGTTCAGAGGAAAGGTAACCAAATTTGTGTGGAGGGAGGGTGGGGTAAGATTTAGTGAAAATCACTGTGTGCCAGGCCTAGCGACGTTGGGTAGTATGGGGGTACCAGTAATGGGGCCCAAGGAGCGGTGTAACTAGAGTGGAGCATATCTTCTGGACACCCAATTAATCAACGACACTCGCTTTGGTGGTGACATGGTCCAAGACGCTACTCTCACAATAGACTGGACTGGCGATGATGTGGAGATCAGGGTTCAAATCTCAGTCAGGTGTACTGAGGGTGGTTTTTCCAGAAAGGTTTTCCATTACATCTCCATGCAAATGCTTGCAGCCTGAGGAAAAGGTTGCTGTGTTTAGGTCATGTGATGAGAATGGAGGACAGAACAAAGAGAAGGGTGGAAGACCATGGACAAGAGGGATGGACCAAGCGCAGAGGGACATGGAGGCTGACGGAGCGGACTGGAGACGTGTGGCTG
Organism: Timema cristinae; assembly: GCA_039000515.1. Lineage (NCBI taxonomy): Eukaryota > Metazoa > Arthropoda > Insecta > Phasmatodea > Timematidae > Timema > Timema cristinae. Next base: position 47,787,840 of record JBCFYV010003508.1, on the reverse strand, counting down.
AGGGAGAAGTTTGGAGAGATCGACAGGAACTGAAGAGGATGTACCAGACAACCCGCAGAGGTGGAAACATCGGAGGAGGATGATGATGATGATGATGTGGAGAAATACAAATGACAGCTCTTGTCGACAAGTTGGGCTACATCCTGCCATGAAACAACACAGAACATACTTCACGAGAAATCCATAATGTCACTTGTTTGAGACAAGCTTAATCCCTAGTGTGGGTATAAGAATGAGCTGATACAAATGCGACCAAGGAACAGAAACTTTGGCCCTTGGACGTAAACAATTTGTAGACCCCTGGTCTAAGGCATCACTCTTCGTGTTGGACTGTTGATGATGGAGGGACATGTGTATAACCTGAACAAGTAGTAAGACACGGATACATATACATAGCTATATAATGTATTTTTACAATGTCCTTGATTGAGTATAGTAAAATATTAACTTGTATCCTACGAACTTTTCGAGGACTGAGGCTGCCTAGTTCCAGGGACCGCTTTAACACCTCTTGTGTCATAAGTGTTCCTTAATGTGATTGTTATTCCTCCACTGTAACATATTTTGTTTTTATCGTTATCGTATGCAACTAGGGTTAGTCAACTGGACATTTCTGGTCTTATACTCACAGTGGCGGATATAGAACCATCTTCTGAGGTTTGGACACCCTGTACGTGCGGTCACTTCAGCTCGATGAGATGATGATAATGATGGTTATGTGGTGCTAGTAGAAGTCTTGAACCTAACTTGAGCCTAATTAACCCGGCCATGTCGACGATATGAACAATTCCCCTTTGGGAAAAATACCTTTGGTACCACCAGGAATCGAACCCAGGACCTCTAGGTTAATAGCCAAGAATTGTGACCACTAGAGCAAGATGGCGGCCATAGACTGACTAGAGTCTGTTCACGATAGGTTTTTACCCGGATGACAGTTGAAAAATCATATGTTTCGGTTTTGGGTTGCCAACACTTGTACAATATTACAGTTTTGTTATAAATGTTAAGTTTTTTGATTGCATGTTATATTTTACATGTAAAATAACACAAAACTTAAGTTTTCTCACATTATTTCATAACTTTTAATAATTTCTTTTTATCCAACTCGAAACAATATTTTAAATATAATTGAAAGTACTTATTCTTCGTTTTGGAATGTTATCTATTCTGTGTAATATAGTGCACACATCAATACCTTTGAATACAGGCAATGCATTTACTTGGAAAAGAGAAAATTGTTGTCATTTTTTTATACATATAATATATTATAAACAAAATATCTTTATCCACTGTGTGGGTTTACCATTGTAAAGAACTTGTTTCCGTCATGATCATTCACATGGTTTAAGTTCATTGGTCACCATTTTAAAGCTATATTTGTGAGTGTGATGTGAATCATATTTTTATTTAAAGTGGAATAAAACGATAAATAAGCTTTGCGTCCGACCTCAAATAAATAAAAATAATATTGGCCTAGATTACTGTGGTTAGCCATCATAGTCGTACATTATTATACATTTTCATTACAGCTGGACAAAGTGACTGGCGTAGGGATACATTAGTGAGTATTTCTAGTAACTTTTTGAGCTGTTATCAAAGTAAACTCGGGTGGTGGATGTAATTTAGCTAAACATCTAACCACTTACCTGTGATGGCCACCCTTTGTCCCAGTCTCGGACATCCTGGAAGATTAGGGGTGGGAAATAGGTTGGGACATAACACTTACTTGCACTTCTTCTTCCCAGCGTTCATCATCGCACAACCACCTCTGCGCTGATTGTACTCTGCCTCTGCGCTGATTGTACCTGGTCTTTCCAACCGATAGGCAATGAGGATCTACCTTTTTATTCAGGGGTGAGGGGAAGTAGAATTTATGTGGAAAACCACCCTCAGTACACTTGATGGAGGTTCGAATCCCGACCCTTCTGTCATCAGCAATCTATAGTCTAATGGGAGAGTTTCTTCAGACCATTCAAACACTGATGGGGGTCTTGGGTCAGAAGCAGAATTTTGTAAAAATTGAGTTTGACTAAATTACAAAGATATTTTTGAGGCAATTGTAACTTAGAAAGAAATTTAAAATTTAGAAAAATTTTGCACTATTATCATACTAATCCAAATAAATAAACTATGATGATAAAAGTTCTACTTCCCAATGAATCTAACTAGAGAGTCTCATCAGAATGTATCGTGAGGACGAGTCAAACAATACGTGCTCTATTTTGAGCAAGTACTAATATTGTTAATCCAACTCATTAGCTTGGACGGTAGTGTGTCTCTCTACTGAACTGAAGGTCCCAGGTTCGATTCCCGGCATGACCAAAAACTTTATCATTGAATAAATGTGGGCTCATACCCTTTCACATTGATAAATTTATGGCTGGGGACTGGATGTTGTGCCTGTCCTAGTCTTAAGTTATATGAAGCTACGACAGGCCTAGTCAAGCGGGTAGTGGAAAATATTGCTATGACTTAAATAAGAAACTAACCACAGGCTGGAAACGGTTATGGATGTAAAGTAAATCTAACCTTTGACTATGCTTTGTTGTAGTGGTCAAACAATATGTTCATGGACAATCAATTAAAGTCAACCAATACTTTAAATATGAGCTACTAACATTTTATTTATTGTAAATAACTTTATTACAAATGTGATACATTTCAACTGTGCGATATCTCAGTTCAAATAAATAACAATTGACCCCCTTTTTTTTAATTTACTGTACTCCAAGTGTATGTACAATTATTAAAACACAAACCATGACATAGTAATTAGGGTTTTGCTAAATCTGACTCCTCTTTCCCTTGGGTCTCATTGGAGTCATGAATTGCTTGGAAATCAACTTCACTTATCAAGTTCTTCTTGCCGTAGGGCGGGGGCCGATCAACGACTCCACATCATCATAATTTAATGTTTCCTTTTTTAGCAATGTTTCCGCCAACTGTAGTTAACATAAAACCAACAAATATATATTCAGGTTATGCGCATATACACTATTATTCTAATGTGTTGGTGAGCAGGCAGGTCGAACTTAAAGGTGTACCTGCATTTTCATGGAGGGAGAGTGGAAAACCATTTAAAGAAATCCACCTTCGATATACTCGACAGGAATTCAAACCTCTATCTCCTTGTCACCGGCAGTCATCGTGAGTGTAACGCCTTAGACCATTCAACCACTGAAGCGGATCACATTTTAATGAACCAAGGTTTCCTATAGATAGGCTCGGATGACAAATTAAGACACAAGCCCAAAGTTTGTACTTACCAGTGCTAATTTATCCTTGTGTTCTGTGAGCACCTCTTCTGTCTTCTTGTAGGCCATAACAACTATTCTACGAGCTTCTTCATCCATCAGGGCTGCCAACCTCTTACTAAATGGCCTTCTCCCGACCTCGCGAGACGAATCATCCTCCGGGAATGACATCAAGCCCACAGTTTTGCTCATCCCGTAGTGCTTGACCTGAGCATAGGCCATCTTTGTCACTTTCTGAAGGTCATTCTGAGCCCCTGTGGTGATTTTATTGAACGTAAGAGACTCCGCAACACGCCCGCCGAGAGCCATGCACATACGTTGAAACAGCTAAAACAAAGATCACTTGTTCACCACACATACGTTGAAACAGCCAGGACAAAGATCACTTGTCCACCGAGAGCCATGCACATACGTTGAAACAGCTAGAACAAAGATCACTTGTTCACTGAGAGCCATGCACATACGTTGAAACAGCTAGAACAAAGATCACTTGTTCACTGAGAGCCATGCACATACGTTGAAACAGCTAGAACAAAGATCACTTATTCACCGAGAGCCATGCACATACGTTGAAACAGCTAGAACAAAGATCACTTGTTCACTGAGAGCCATGCACATACGTTGAAACAGCTAAAACAAAGAGCACTTGTTCACCACACATACGTTGAAACAGCTAGAACAAAGATCACTTATTCACCGAGAGCCATGCACATACGTTGAAACAGCTAGAACAAAGATCACTTGTTCACTGAGAGCCATGCACATACGTTGAAACAGCTAAAACAAAGAGCACTTGTTCACCACACATACGTTGAAACAGCTAGAACAAAGATCACTTATTCACCGAGAGCCATGCACATACGTTGAAACAGCTAGAACAAAGATCACTTGTTCACTGAGAGCCATGCACATACGTTGAAACAGCTAGAACAAAGATCACTTGTTCACTGAGAGCCATGCACATACGTTGAAACAGCTAGAACAAAGATCACTTATTCACCGAGAGCCATGCACATACGTTGAAACAGCTAGAACAAAGATCACTTGTTCTTTAAGTACAAAATTTCCTTCAAACTGTTTTCTATGAATGAATCCATGGTTAATATTCTGAGGACAATTTTAAAATTCTCACACTATGGGAGTAAAATAAGATTATAGCTTGTGTTGGCTTTGATCTACGTCAATTTAGCCAGGTTTGGGCTGCAATCTTCACATATTTATTGTTTTTAAGTAGAATTGGGTCAAATCCACTATTTTACAAATCTAAATCTCCAACTTATCTCGAATCTGACTGAATCTTGGAAAACATTTAAAAATAAGAGGAAATATAAATATAATAGAATAATAGAAAATACAAATAGTAGCTAAATGTTAAGTCATTTAAGTGTTACATTAATGGCCTGGGGCCTGGTTGTTGAGTTTATCCTATACTTATAATTGGCTATGCACCATCATTAAGCATTATCAGAGCTAATTTGAGTCCTGAATCAGAAATGTTCTTAAATCCTTTGATCTCAAATATTTTTAAGGATTTGAGGGTCCCATTGCTATTTTTAAGTACATTATCTATTACTGTAAGCTGGATACTGGTTTATATTATTTATTTTTACACAATGGGCTGTTTGCGAGAACAAAGTTTGAAAGAAAGCTAATTTCCAAGAAATGGGGCAAGGGTGTTGAGTCGCTCAATAGGCAGCCTCTTGTTTAACTCCGCCTATGCTCGAGCATCGTTCTTGCGTATCACCCAATGATCTAGCAATAGGCTCTCTTACTATTCGAATATCTTTTTAATTTTTGTTTACCTTCAGCCATGTCCACAAGTTTTACAAGTACTTTTAAGAGTGAAAAACCCTAATTATAACTAGAGTTGTTTTATGCATATGTAGAACAAACATACTTGATACAGCGTTCTTTAAATCATATGAAATACTTAAACATGTGTGACACAGTCCAATCTGTATAGGAAAGGCCTTTTTGAAAATACCAATATATTTTTTGTGACTAAATTTGATAACATGTTAGTGTTATTTAAAAGGTATTAATATTATCTAGTAGCAGATCACATGACCTGATGCATGAATACATGAAAGTGGACCAATAACTTTTATAGAACCTACTTTGGTGGCTGCGTGGTCTAACGCGCTACTCTCACGGTAGACTAGAGGGATATCTAGGTCGGGTGTACTGAGAGTGGTTTTTTTCAAAATGGTTTTCCACTCTCCCTTCAAAAAAAACGTGGGTGCACTTCCTATAAATACAACCTTCCTAATACCTAAAACCATCAATGTAATTAGTCCATAAGCGTATAACTCTAATGGGTAGTAATACGTGGTCAGATAAGGCCTAAGTGAAATGGAATGTAATGGAGGTATTCCTCACCTCCTCCTCGCTGTGGAGTTTCTGGTCAGAGGGCATGTACTGTGCGAAGCCCAACGCCAGGTTGGTACGAGGCACTATCGTGACCTTGAGAAGGGCGTCCGTGTGCTGCAACATCCAACCCACCAAAGCGTGTCCTGACTCATGGTACGCCACCACAGTCTTTTCTTGCGGGGACATGACATGGCTCCTCTTCTCTGTACCCCCGACCACGCGCTCCACCGCGTACTCCAGGTCGTCCCCGGTCACCATGGTGTGTTTCAGCCTCGCTGCGTGCAGAGCTGCTTCATTGCACACGTTTGCTATATCAGCACCTGCCAGGGTGGGAAGGGTTTGTTCAGTTACATGTGATAAGAGGCCTGCTAAGGAGAAGTGCCCTTGAGGTGTAAGGAAGTGTTGAACAGCGCGTACTTTGTATCCATTGTCACACTTGCAGCAGAAACAAGGACAGTGAATGTAAGAGACAAGGAGAGTAGAGGAAGCAAGACTGAGATGGTATGGACATGTAATGAGGATGAAGAAAGACTGCAAGGAAGGGTAAGAAAGAGATGGGAGGAGAAGATAACAGAAAGTGTTCAAGTGGGAGGAGAAGAATGGAATAATTTAAAAGAGGAAGATGGAGGCATTTTACTAAACTGACCCGACCTGTGAGTGGTGGTGATGATGATGATGATGATGATGATGATAATGAGTTGCATGTGAGCAATGGAGGCATGATCGAGACTGATAAATTGCTGGTCTTCCGAATTCCTAGGTCTTTGATCAAAATTCTTATGTTTATATGGTTATAAAGGAAAATTTACCTCTAAATATTATTGAGTGTTTATCAGTTTTTCATAACACCTCTGAAATAAGTTTTTTTTTAATTAATGGACTTTATATAAAATATGTTAAATTTGTTCAAGTTATCGTTATAATATACCAATGTTGATAAATATGAGATGATGTAATTATTTATTGTTTTATGAAAGAAAGAGGGGTGTATTATTTTTTATGTCTATTGAAGAAGTTACAGGAAAGAGTAGTTTTTTTAAATGAAATTAAGGGGGAGGGGGGAATATTTACCTTGAAGATAATTCATGATTTTATACACATTTCTCAGCTATAATTGAGAATACTGAGGAATCATTATCTAGAGCTGAGCAACCACTTCTGGAAGACTTCCCTTTCGGGCAAAACTTTCTTTCAATGATGCAAAAGGAAATAAATTGTTTTGGAGTAAAATGTGAATGTTCTTGTTAAATGGGAGAGATATTGGCACATAAATCCAGAATATTATACTAATAATATTTTACTGTGGATGTTTCTTATTAAATGGTGGTTTGATTTACTTAATAATTGATGACATGTCATACCACTGAATCCTGGAGTTAAATATGCCATTCGCCTGGAGTAAAATTGAGGCTCCTTTTCAAGAGAGATACTTTTCAGATGCTGTTCGAAAATTTCCTTTCTCTCTTCAAAAGTTGGAAGATCAATCAAAATATGTCTGTCAAATCTTCCTGGTCGTAGCAATGCCTAGGAATATAAAAAAATACAATAAATACACAAAATGGCATGTTATGACAGTTCTTAGATAATTTAGTGAAAACTAATTAAGAGTGTAGTCAAATTTTAAAACAAGAAGTCAAACAGGAACCAGAACCGAAACTTAAATAATATCGCGTATTTACGTAAACATGAGTCAACTTTGTCTGAAGACTCGCAGTAAAGTGTGAAAAGACAACATGTTGACCTTGAGAAATAGATCAACTGGGACAAATGTGTTGAAATAGAGTCGAGGGCTGTATTAACTGGAAGACATATTTTTACTAGTTGTAAATAAAAGTGGTGTACCAATCTTTTTTGAAGTGAACATTTGAAAATTCCAAAAAAATTCATCAAACTGGCTGACTTTACCTGTTTTACAGGTCACCCTGTATAGCTCCACATTCGTTGTTTCTTAGAGTAACAAAAGTTCAATAACCTTGTCGAGAAACATCCGCTCTGTTTGTGGACGCCAGAATGATGACGCCTTCCTTGGAAACCATACCGTCCATCTCCACAAGAAGTTGGTTCAGTGTCTGCTCACCTTCTCCAGCAGCGCTATTGAACTGACCAGAGCCACCGCTACGTTTACGGCCGATTGCGTCAATCTCGTCTATATAGATTATACATGGCGCTCGCTTCTTAGCTTCTTTAAACAAGTCTCTAAAAGGATTGTCATTTATTAGTACAGATATTCTTTTCTCTCTCCATACAAATGTACTTGAATACCAAGTTAACCGTAATTAATAGGATTACTTGACAGCAATTAATATAGGTCATACGCCAAAGCATATATGCATGCATATACACAAACACAAAATAAAGACTAAATGAAGCTATACACTTTTTTCACACAAAATTTGACTGTTTAAACTTCATACATGTGCTGTAGTTATTATAGGATATAAGAGTGCTAAGGAGGTTTTTTAACGCCGCAACTTACTACCGTTCAGGTTATATGCTTATGTACTAATTACACTAATGACGTTGGGGATTTGGAAAGTTGAACTAAAGGAGATGTGACCGAATTTGTGTGGAGAGAGATTGTAAAACCATTTAGAAAAATACCACCCTCACTACGCCCGCCAGGGATTGAAACCCATCTCCCCGTTCTTCGGCAGTCTAGTCTATTGCGAAAGTAGAGCTTTAGACCACGCGACTACCAAAGTGGGTAACTATTAAGTTCACAATAAACTTGACAAGCCTTTTTTTTTATTCTTGCAGCACAATGTTTTGTTTAGGGTATGTCTCGTGGAATCAGAAAATGTATTACGCGCCAAGTCCAGCGTTTGTACAGCGAATCACAGTTAGGAAAGCATAGATAAATGTGTTCCTGAAGTAACTTCAAATGTTCCAAGATTAAAAGTTAAAGTTAGTTTTCTCTGCCCGCTTCTTTAAAATTGGAAACATTTCGTTCAAACCACTAATAATTTGGGTAGACCGAAACTCTTGCTTTGTGTGAAATATTTTGTCTTGTCAGATGTATTTAAAATATTATAAGTACAAGTAGAAAATGTGAGCAATGCACAGCTGTTGCTTGTACTAACTTATTCATGTTCCTATGAACAGCAATGATTGGCACTCTAGGCAGTGACCGCTCAGCGCACCAAATTCGCCGATGTGACACACGTTTGGAACACTGTGATAGTGCTATGCAAGCACATATTTCTTTATTAACTGAACTTGAAAAACTTCTGATTATCGAGTTGAGTTTGAGGGAAATAAATACATACTGTAAAATTTCAACTTGCACACCATAGATAAAAATAAATATATAAATATAAATGAGACTATGATTAAAAAAATTAGTATCTATTTGAGAAGAGAATAGCATTAATATTTTTACAAAAATTAAAGCCCAATATTTAAAAATAATTCTGTGATGACCAAAAAATATCTTCATGTTAATAGGGCTAAGGCCCCACATTAGTGGACACGTGGTCTAAATGTCAGGCTCATATAGTCTGGATTTTGGCAGTGACAAGGAGGTTGGGTTTGAATCCTGGCTGGCTGAAATGGAGGTGATTTTTCTGTAATACATTCTACCTTCCTCACACTTACTGTATGCCACCTATTTCTATCTATCCAGTCCACCTCATTACACCCTATCTCTTTCAGGTCCATTCTAATATTACTCTCCCGTCTGTGTCTGGGTCTTCCAGTCAATAATAGACCTACCTCTTGCATCTCTATAATTACACAAGTGGCCTTGATAGGTTACAGTTAATGTATTGTGAACATCATAGCAAAGTCAAGCATTGTCAAGTCTGTTTGTAAGTCTAGTGGTCGCACCTGACCCTGGCGGCTCCAAGACCACCGATCATCTCGATGAATTCCGAGCCATTCATAGAGAGAAATGGGACGTTTGACTCTGTGGCCACAGCTTTCGCTAAGAGCGTCTTCCCGCAACCGGGGGGACCGAGCAAAAGAGCTCCTTGGGGAACCTACAACAGAATTGGTGAAAACTTAATAAATAGGTCATTCTTATTATATTTGTGAGAAGGTGGATGGAAACAGATAAAAGGGACGAACACAGTTCACCCTTTACTCTGCTGCCACTGGACAAAGGTAATGGCTGCCTCTTTAAGAAAATTGATCCTAACCGCCCAATCCCCCAACCTAGGTTTGATTTTATTGGAGTCTACCCTTTCTATGAAAATATGAAATATACATATAAAGATTCAATGGTCATATGAACTAACACGTCATTATCGTATTAGACCGGATTGCCGGGGATGAGGGAGGAAGGTTCAAGTCCCAGTCGGCTGTAAAGAGTGTGGTTTTTCCTACACACGTGTCCTCCAAACAAATTATTAGCATTTTTCTATACGAGTACAACCCAAATGGGTGCTAAGACAGATACTAACTAACCTTGGCTCCAAGACGCCGGTAATATTCTGGTCGTTTCAGGTAATCCACAAATTCCTTGACCTCTTGTTTGGCCTCCATCAGACCTGCAACATCGCTAAAGTGCACCCCTTTCCCCGGCCCCGTTAGAGAATCAACGAGAGTAAATTTGGCTCGGCCCATTTGAGTCTGAAACAAATGAAAAGTGGACATTATTTTAACTTTAAATTTAAAATGGATCACACGCCTGCATCTACCAAGAATAGAGAGACAAGTTTGAACATGCAACAACATTGTCTAAGTGACCATGACCTACCTCTAGCTAGACTGCCATGGTACAGTCCGTGTTTTACTCTCTTCTGCCGAAGAAGGAGACTGAGGTACCCCAAAAATTACATAATTATTGTTTTAATTGTGAACTTTGAGGCTTACAGTTTCCTGGTGAGTGTGTAGGCCCTGCCCTTCTATCCTATTTTCAATGTTTGGTAAATAATTTAAAGAACTAGTAATATATGGTAGTCAGGGCCGCCTCGAGCATAATTTGGAGCCAGGACGAACCTTGATTTAAGTGCCCCCCCCCCCTCCCCCCTTTAACATCCTATACACTTGAAAGAAACTCATTACAAGATGGATGAATTCCATTTGTTCTAACAAGGACACAAGTATATCTGAGCATTGTATGAATGTTTTAAAAAGATTATTATTTGTAGTTTTTTTAAGACAACATAGGTGGTATAGCGCCCCAGGCAGTCGCCCGCCTCGCTCGCCCTTTGGGCAGCCCTGATGGAGTCAAATGCTGGCCGTAAGAAAGTTAATATTTTCTAAAAGGTAATTCATATGAAAAGAGAAGAGTATATTTCAGTTAAAACAATGACCCGCTCTGTGAGAATCAAGGAATCAGTTTCCTCACAAATGAATCCATGCTGATGGGTGGTCTGATGCTCTTGCTACGGAGAGAAGGGAGAGCACCAGCCCCACGACAATCAGAGAGGCAAGAAGCTTTCCAGCCGTGTCTGAACTGCGCTCGTATATGATTGGGACACCTTTGTCCACCGTGATCCCAAGTCTCTTCTCTGCCTCGCGCAGTTTCTCTTCAAAGCGGTTTATGTCCACTATGTTCATGTGGAACGTTTTATGATCCATCTGCGGGGAAAAAAAAAAATTGTAAAGAGTATTTCAGAAAAATAAAAACTAAATCTAGTGACAGTGAATTTCCTAACTCTAGGTGTTCTGAAAACAGAAAACTCCCCGGTGACCGGGGATAGTCCAAGGGACGTTAAGAACATCGGGGAGAATGGAATGGTATGGAACACCCCTAGTTACAATGGGGAAAGCAGGGAAAACTGTAAAATTTGGGGTGATTTTTAAAGTTATTTGTTATTGATGGATTTTTCCGGTTACAAGTGTTGTTTTGAGGAAAATTTACAAGTTTCGACTTGTAAAAACTCTAGGCTTTATCACTTTAAAACATCACCTAACCTTCTTAAGGGTGGTGGTTGTGGGAGGTATTGACAAGGCGCTACTAGCCGACTTGATTAACTAAGCTTTCCATACAATCCACTACAGAAGTTATCTCCTCTTAATGTTTGATGAGTTATGAAGTTGAGAGGTTTTGAAAAGTTGGGATCGACAGATGGTAAATTTAAAACTTGTCCATTTAATGAAACAATAATTAACTTACTCGTTTGCCTTTGACGATTGCTCCGTCATGTAGAATAATAGTTACGATGTCTACGTCTGGTCGGACAATCACTTCCTCCACTTCCCCTTTGGCCAACATGTGATAGACAAACTCATTCCAAGATACATATCTGATAACCTACAACACAAACATTTGCATCAAATACATATTAAATAGCCTTGTTAGAACTATCAATTTGACATTTAAAAAAATAGCAATCAACACATGCCGAGCGAGCCTCCACAATCTGTTGTCGAAGATAGTACCAACATTTGGTGATAGAGGGTGGCACAAAGAACACACCGGCCGCTAATCTCAGTTTACTAAACTGAAGCCACTACTTTCTTATTCAAATAGCTCCTTATTTGTCCTCAAGAGGCCGATATGACCCTTTTCAGGGCCCACTGCTTTGCAAAACAATATAAAAGCACCGGGGATTTAACCCGGGATCTATGGATCTGTAGCCAGCAACTCTGACCACTCGACCACAGAGTATTTAGTGACAAATCCTACATAATATTATCTGATAACTGTATTGTACCTCTGGCTGATTACTACTTGGAAACAAAAGAGAAATAACGGCTATGAGCATGTACGCGGTCAACATCCACAGAAATGCTTTGGCCAAGAGTGAAGGTATTTTGTCGTCATCTTCATTTTCTTTGCCTAGTTTCTTGTCGTCTTTCTTCGGAGGCGGTTGTTGTTTTTGAGGTTTCGGAGTAGAAGTGTGATATAATCTCGATGTTGGTAAATGCGGTAAGCCTAATTGGTCGACATGTCTCAGACCAGAGCGGTGAAGTAGACCACAAACAGCTCGATACTCTCTTGATATTTGTTTGCTGACCTAAAAAAATATATTTTAGCCTTAAAATATATATTTGGGTACATAATCTTGACTGTAGTAACATTGCACTCCTGCATTTTTGCGAGCATAAAGGTTGTATAAACTTTGTGATTTTCAGGTATTTTCGACAAAAAAAAAATTGGCTTAAAAGTACAGTTTTTAGGTTTCGTCCCCAGTTTTCAGTAGGTATAGTCATTAATCAGCTTGGCTACATTCTTATTGTTTTAAGTGTCGACAGCTTGGCGGTCTTGTATATATATTAAAGCCCAACAAAAATAATGAAACACAAAGCTAAATTTAAGAGCCATCTTTACCCTAGTCTTACCTGTATATTCTTCTTTGAGAAATTACACTGAACCAAACGCTTTACTCCTATAAACGATCTCAATGTACTTTTATTAACTGAGGGAGATATGTGCGTTGTAGTTCGTGGGAGACATGTACTAAATTTATAGTTAAATAAATAGTTCATTAACGTTTTTCTTTTAGTTAAATTCATTTTAAGTGTTGATTAAAATATTTGTGCAACATCTAAATATAAATGGAAGATTTTTTTGACAAATCAATACATCATATAAAGCGACCTAGAGAAAAAAAAAATCAGTTAATGTTGTAGAAGTCCAAGCAGTTATCAAATAATCCATTTTCTTGATTTTGAAGACTAACAAAATCTAAATACCATAATGACACAATTAAAGTACCAAGTTGCATAACAAACTAGGTTGACATACTTGTTTACATTTTGCACTTGATTTTAGCTTGTTAATGTTTATATTTAACCTTTACAGTGTTGCCTACTCATTGCTATTATCTCTCAAGAATATGAAATTTTTCTTCTAAAATAAAACGTTCAAAATTGTCACGCCGAAGCGCTAGCTCATTTATTGCACAGACAATAATATATATAATAAACACAATTTAATTTAAGTAGAAAAACATGGCAGTTGTATACAAACACAATGGAAAAATCTATATTATTCTAGATATTACATTTGCGAAATTAATTTAAGTTTAGTCAGACTTGTATTGTTATATCACTTTATTAAATGGTTTGTGCAGATTATTTGTATACCTAATGTTAATCATGTGAATTACTAAAAAAATATATAACTTTATATTTCCTTCTCCTTTTTTTGGTTCTCAACTTTATATGTCTTTATATACATAGATATTTTTTTAAATGATTATATAGTCCTTATGATATCTACCGATTTTTTTCCAAATTGACTAGATACATATATTAATAAAGGTCGGCTATATGAGTTTATGTTTGAACTTCGATCATCATTTCGGTTTTACCTTAAAAATAAAATTTACTTAGTGTAAGGGATGGGATCGTATTAGTGCATATGTACAAATTATTGCTATCTTTCGAATACAAGACATTTTACAGTTTTGTTACTTTATTTGACTTAAGTAAGGATTTTGACTGAGTTTAATGCTGTTATTTTCTGGGAGAATGTAACATGTGTACTTTGGAGGTGTGTTGTTTAAATTCATTTGTGTCAGAAGATGAGTTCCACAATAGGTACCGGTACTCAACTTTAAGGTAGTTTCTGCCAAGAATTTTAATTAAATAATTTGGATTCAATTCACCTGGAACATCTGTGATTTATAATTAAACACAATTATTATTAACTATACTTAAACTAAGAAAAGTGAAATAACTGACAACTGAATCTTTTGGTGTGGCATAAACATTATGGTTTTCGCGTAGCGATCTGATTTTAAATACAAATAAAACTAAAGTTTCAATAACTGCACATCGTCAAAAATACTAGGAATTTTATTTAAAGCAATCCCAAACTATTGGCCGTATTTTGATATTTATTTTAACGACAGTTTTACTTGAATTGGTTAGTTATGAAGACCTCTAAATAACAGGAGCTACATTTTTAAACATAAATCTCTCTAAAGCAATTTTTTTAACATAGTTAAAAATTTAGGTGCAATGAATTTTATCAAACTCCAATTAACTACTAGTTTTTACATTGAAGAGCAGTAGGCCTACAAAAGTAATGTATTGATATTATTCTTTCAGGAGAACTTTTATTCCTTTTAAGTCTCAAAACATACTCTTCCCCAATCCTCCATTAAAGTGAAAAAAAACTGTAATTTTATTTTGATCGAACTTTCTAGACTGTATGTGAGCTCAGAAAATGTGTGTTGATAAAGATTTACTTTGCGCTCTCCCGTCGTCAATTGCTTTATGAAATTCTACTGTAGGGCTATGTTACTTATACTTTGAAAGTTTTCGAGGTTTTCCTAAACATTGTGTTAGGAAAACATTTGACTGATTATTGTAGACTGTTATTAATTTATCTCCGTATGATAATATTTCTGTGACTTATAAATCCTAGCCTGTCTTGAATGAACTAATTATATTAATCTTGATGACAGCCTCGACACCTATATTAAATACCTATTCCTACTCTATATAGGCCCACATTAGACCATCTAATTTCATCCAAATAAGGCAGGGCCACCTTTAGAGCCGTTCAAACTGTGTGGTCCACAGGGCCCCACGCTTGCTTAGGGCAGAGAGGAATAAAAACAAGTTGGGGTGGGATATTTTTGTTTGCCAGCTCGTATAATTGGCTTCTTGCATAAGTGATCTGGGCAGTGATCTTTATAATATAACTGGATGGACATCTAAGGTAAAATTTTGAGCTGTCATCTGTACACCATTGTGTAGGATAGAGAAACTTCCGGGTATCTCTTTCTCGCTTACACACATTCAAGGCATTATGGCATTTTGACATCGTTTACTAATTTGTATGACTATAATATAAGATATACCAATGTATGTGGTAGTCAAATTATAAGAAATGTGTTAATACAAGATTTGAACAGCATAACTAAACGTGTTTTGTTTCTTAAAAGTTGATATGTACCATTAGTTTGAAAGGAAGCCTGTTTTGGAAGGCTTTTTTTTTTACCAGAATCCTACCTATAGAAAGATTTTGCTAAGATAAAATAATTTTCAGATGATATTTACTACTGCCAAAACATTATTATGCTTAAGATTGTGGTACGAAATATAGGACCTTCTAAAACGCGTTTCCTGCCAAGATCAGGGTATGGTAATATGTCCTACAAACATCTATAACAAGCCTGTAACTTAAATGATCGTTTAAACGTATGACTACTACGAAAAGTTTGTCATTCAAATACATATAATCAAGTTGCTAGCTAGGTACCCTACCTTATTTCATTATAGTTATCGAACTTTGATTATAATATAGTTTATCTATCTTATTCTGATAATATATTTTTTACTTCATTGTAAACAGTATATTCAAGATTTTGCTGTTCGACTAAATACGCTAGTCAATTATTATTTCTATTGGATTGAAGCGTTTTCATAATAGACACCTTAATAAAAGCTAAAATCTAAGAACTATATTAACATGCAAGAGGTATATTGCCAGTTTTTACTTTAATGTTTGCTTAAGTCTATCCAATTATCTCCCTAAAGTATTACTATAGATTTACTTTATCTTAAAAGTAATTCATCTTTTTGAATGGCACAGCCTTATAAAACTGTTACATAAGTCATAATATTGTAAAATTCATAAATGGATCTCCATTTTAATGTAACATTAGTAAGAATCTCGGACATGTACCTTGGTGAAAAACGCTCTGATCATAGTTTTGAGAGTAGCTTAATACCAAAGACGGACATATGTGGTTTTTCATTATTTATTGATAGTGGCACTTTTTGATTTTAAAGTGTGTTTTAGATAGTTTCCAGCTTTTTCCTCCTACGATTGGGTGCCTCAGCGCGGCAGTATTTCAGGATGAGGGTCTTGCTTACCTTTGTCAGGTATTCAGTAAGATGCTTCGTAAAAATCCTAGATATCACAATTGTTACTGACTTACATTGATTGATAGCCAATCCTGAGGTCAAATGTAGGGTATTCTGGGAAACCTTTTACAGAATATTTTAAGAAACAAAACAAATCAATCAAATAAACAAAGCGAAAGATAGGTCGCGAAGCGGAAAACATCCAATGGGCATAGCTTAGAAAGGTAACAAATAATTTTAATTCATTCCTTCTATCACGATTTAATTCAATTAAGTACCAAGACAAACGTTTATGAAGGAACTAGATATAAAAGAGCTATGTTGAATATAGAGTTTGCCCAATCTGGCTTACTTTGAATCGCAAATATATTAAAGAAAAATGTCAACAGAAAATCCGTTGGAAAAGCTGTTAAATGTTTCACTCTAAACTTTTATTATATTTACGACACCAAACTGACTGTTGCTTCTTCATACAACAAACAAACAAAATTAGAGTAGTGCAGCGGGAATACTGCTTTACCTTTGCCCCTTTTCAATATTTCTTTTCCACCTTTTAGGTTGAGATTTCTCCTAACTGGCACTTCTTCGAGTCATTGGATTATTGATTGAAAAACACAAAAGATTAAGATACGTTCGCTTATCGACAATAGCAGCCACCATGACTGTTTTCTTGGTCATGTGATCACTATGCTGTGATGCCATCAGCTTGTTTGTCATATTTTCACATTTGAAACAAACTTATCTTGTGGGTGTTTTTGCAACTATTCTTTTTACTCACCTACCCCGTCGTCTTAGTTAAAAGAGCTCATTTCACATCCAGCATGTTGCTTTTTACCCACAGGTCAGTGCAGCATATAGCGTATTCTTAAGTTTTTTTTGTGTGCAAAATTGTAAACTATTTTGTATGTTTTTTAATGTGATTGCAAAGGAGATAATAGGGATAGGAGAGTGTAAGATGGAGAAGGTGGCCCCTCAACATTTTCACTGAGCGTCTCAACCTTTAACTCTAGTCCCGATGTTAATTCACTAACAACATGTTAACTACACACGACTATCAACTCGCGCAGAGCACGTGTTTTCTCGAGCAGGACCACAGCGACATATTCATCGCTCACTGCCAATCCTCGCATGGGAGCGCGTGAGGACGGCGTGGAAAGCCTCGGATTGTACCAGTGATGCTGTGGGAACTGGTGTTAGATGCTCTCGGTACTTTGTTCCCTCGGTTGAACGAATCAATATGGGAGGGAACGAGAAATTACGTCTACAGTTTTGCAGCAAGTTTTTTTTTATCTTCTTGCCAGAGTAAATAAAATATTGTTTCAAGTTTGTAGGCCTAATGCACATTTAGGATCATTTTCTACACGTAGTAGTCTCGATGCTTCTTGAATAGTAACTGTCTCACACATTGCGGAATTTGTCTATAACTTTTTTATTTAAAAAGTGTGTCATCAAATGTTACTATGATCATATATACTAGCCCCCTTCCCCGTAAAATAAAGAATCCTGTAAAACAAAGCTTCAAATCATCCATCATGTTAATATAAAAACAAAACTTTTTACTTTTTTTTTAATACAGTCCTACCATCACTGTATAGTCTCCTCCCTCTTTTTATCCTCCCTCCTATTTTCATCTCATTCCTCTATAATTTGTTTACTCTAGGCGCGAAAGGGATTTTGTATACACCAATCAAGCAAATTGTTAAAATCAAATTAATTTTTCAGCTTCCTCCACTTTCATTTACTCCCCACGTTTCCCCAAATTTTATTTTAATCTTTTTTTTTTTTTTTTTTGCGTTCCTTGTCACTACATCTATTTCTCTTTCCTCACCCCTCCCCCTCTCCCCCGCCCCCTTCACAAACCCCACTTTCCCTTCAACAACTTTTTTTTTTCCAACGACTATATAATATACTATCGACATTTTTATGAGGAATAAATTAAATTTTCAAAATAAAATATAGCCTATGCTACTCGCTGATAATGTAGCTCTATATTGGTGAAAAAATTTTTAAAATTGGTCCAGTAGTTTTTGAGTTTATCCATTACAAACAAAAAAACAAAAAATGGGTGTGTGTACTTATGTACGCGCGTGAGAAGTTATACTTCTTTGGCATCATAAATATAAATATTATTATTTATTCAATTTAATAATAAATATTAAAAATTAATATTTTAATTTGATGTTCGATTTAAATTTTTATCACAAATTTTTTATAAAATTTTATTAATTTTATTTCTTTATTTTGTAAATATTAAATAACTAATAATAAATATTTAACAATAATAATTTAATAATATTTAGTATTAATTATGTTAAATAAATATTTTAATTTATATCAATAAATAATACATACGGATAGTTAACCTCAATTATATTGGAGCACTTGAAAAAGTCTATAAGCACAATTTTTTTCACTAATATTTACGAATAGTAAATAATATTAATCAAAATATTCATTTAAATCACTTCTGAATATAATTTATTAGCACATATATAATTCGCACTTGTATGAAACTAAAACACGTGTAGTGAATGTAGAAACTAGAAACATGTGGGATAAATATTATATATATGAAAACAGTGATCAGAGGCGACGAGCGTACCAACATGCGCGATTAACAGAGGTTCTATTTCTATTTCGTTGGTAGCTTTTTTTTTTTCGAGACTTAATGAGCGGTTTAGCTTCAACCTGTTACTTTTGTGTTACAGTGATGCGCGCGCATCTTAAAATTTCACTCTCATAAATTTTTCATAACGCGCCTAAAGAAGTATAACTTCAAAAAATCAAATCTTTCCTCTTTATAATATTAGTTTAGATTCAATAACGGTTACTATTGCCATTTATAGAAAATTAAACTAAATGTATATACCGGAGCAATATTTTATTATTAAGTGATGGTAAAATAAATGGTACGGTTACGGCACAGGTTCTTTATTTTATTTTAAAATATATATATTTACTAGAAACTAGTAAGACTTGTGAAACATAATAATATACATTGTTGCAGAAACGCTCCAGCAAAGATCATACATGAAATAACATACACAGTTACAGAAACATTAGGAATATTAACATCCTTGTCCACCAAAGAGCATAAAGTCAATTTCAGTTTTCAAAGACCTCCAATCATCTCCAATCGTGTTGGTTTTATAAAAATATGTTTCGATTAAAATATTTTTATTTTTAATAGTACTACAACTTTACAATGGTTAGTTGTCTCGTATCTGAAATAGTTGTAGGGATATGATGAAAATTATAAATTTCTTCTTATTTCAAAGTCATTTTGATGAGAAAATGAGAGTTACCACCATTTTGTTTGTGATACCACAACAGTGCTTAGATACCAAACTGATGAAAATAGTGAGAGCCGAATCTTGAGACAACTGATTTAAACACGGTATTGTATCGCTTTGCTATGGAGGGATTTCATTGTTTGGACCAATCACCAGACAGCTTTGACCGTATTGGTGGTCATATGGACAAAGGCATCACCCTCGATTGTCTGGTTTACCGGCAATTGAAGGTTGTAGTTCGAATCTCGGCCGGATGTACTAAGGTATTTTCCTGTAATCATTTCCCTCTCTCCCTCCACACAAATATAGATACATGTATTCTAAATCCTATCTTCCTCATTAGGTTAAGCATGTGGATCACTCGGACGGATAGTAAGACTCAGAAGCAATTGAAGGAATAGTCCAAAACAGCTACTAAGGTGGTTTTTTTCCATCATCCGGTGGAGTTCCTCTCAACCGGCCTCCTTTTCTCACAGCGACTTGTGTTGATTTACTCCCGAGCGAAATACGCCGATACTTCCCTCCTTTCTCCCCTCCCTCCTGAATCCCTGAGATGTCGAGGATGAGGAACTATCTCCTGTTCTCGACAAGAGAAGATTTAAAAATGTTTCTTCAACTGGCGGGGCCATCCATTCGCTTGTCCCGCTGATAGAGCCCGACCCTCAGCAAACATTCGCCGACGGGATCCCTTTCCCTCCCCCGTGATAATCCCTCTGAGGGAGCCGCGGAGGATAGATGTGCCGACCCTTTCCGAGCACACCCGGATGTGCGGCGGCACTAAGTCACAAGGATGGCGGGATTAGCGGGTGTCGAAACGCGCGACAGACGCCGCGAGGTTAATCCCGGGAGCGGCACACAAATATATCAGAGCAAATAGGTTTATTTTTTGAAGTCTTAAAACGTGCACTTTCTAAACCGACTGATTATATCAGCACACTAGAAATTCTATGAGCGAGAGAAATATATTACCAATTTTGCCGGAGAAGTTATTTCCACATATCCAGAGTTCTTTTAACAAGCCACAATCGACATGGACCGACGGCTTTACTTCCCCTCCGAAGGAAGTTGTGCTACGAATTTTTATCTCTCAGGAAAAATCCATCAACCCCGGTCGGGTTCGAACCCACGTACACTCTAATCCAAGACCACTGATGTCGACAATAATTACGGTTGATTATCTATTTTTTTATTTTATATAATCGCATTTTATAACCATTTCGGAGCTGTAAGCATTTTAATTACGTTGAAGGGTTATGGCTGATGAAAGTAGAATTTAGATTAAATGTACCCGCATTTACACAGAGTAAGATTTAGGAAACATTTAATGAAAATAATATTACAGAACACCCGGCCCGAGTTGGAACTCTCTCTTGGCTCTGTTATCACTAGAACTGTCAATCATAATCTGTTATCACTAGAACTGTCACTGATGAGCTCTTATCACTAGAACTGTCAATCATTAGCTGTTATCACTAGAATGTCAATAATAATCTGTTATCACTAAACTGTCAATCATAAGCTGCTATCACCTCAACTGTTACGCATGAGCTGTTAACACTCTTTATTATTATTATTATTTTTTTTTTAATGAATACGGTACATTCACCTCACGGTTATTAACGTTATAAAAGTGTAGAGAAGAGGAGGGTAACTTAAAGGAAATGCTCCTACATTAGCATGAAGACATGATTGGAAAACCACCCACCAACCTGTTTGTGAGTGACAACCAAGGACAATGAAACTCTAACGTCTTGAAGACGTATTCACTTTACAGAGACTTATATCCGTACAATTTCATACAAACATATTTTAGGAATACTATAGGTTTTTTGTGCGTTTGTAGATAGGCCTACTCTTGGTTATGGCCGTGAAGGGCATTAGTCATTAATATATTTACCAAATTTAAATATTTAAACCTAACTGGTGGTACCTGTGTTAATTTTGTTGCATGAACTACATTTATTATAAAGCGCCCCATTTACACCCCTATGTTTGGCGAGCCTGGAGGGCACGTGGTCGGAACTAGACGTCGCTCCGCCGTTTGGAGCGCTAGTGTAGGTTGCGGTCTAACGCCTGTAGCCATCATTAACAGTCATGGCCGCCACTGACGGATTTTACGCCTCACACCCCCATTTCTCTACACACAGCACAAACACTAATTATCATTTCAACAGCTACCCCCCTCCCCCTGTTTTGCACAATACCCATCCACCCCCCCCCCCCTTCGTTTGTTTTAATCGAGATCAGCCTGGCCTGACTGCTGCATAAGCGGCTATAGCAAAACTCAAAAGCGAAAACGGGCTTCTGTGTGTTTTGGGCTTACGAAAACTAAACATCTCTATCTCTCTCTCTCTCTCTTCTCTCTCACACACACACACACACACACACACACACGTTGGCTGCATTCTGACCGACTGAGAAAATAATGGGGTTGTTTTAAGTGGAGCAACACACGACCACAGAATACCCATGACACTGATAAGTTTAGAAGAGCGCTTAGCACGTCTGACTCATAAAATTCAGTATCAATTTCAATCAGTGGCGCACTTAGAGGGAGGTAAGCCAGGCATTAATTTTACCTATCCTAAGACGACAATTAATAATCTCAATATGAACCAACATCATATGCATTGGGGCTAAATATAGATCACTGAGGATGTTTTGAATGTAGGCCTAAAGGTTATATTTTAAAACCATTTGATAACAAAACAAAACACGCCATTAGATATATATTCAAACAGCTACCAAACTTTCCAATTGTAAAAAAAAGAAGTACATATACAATATCCTCGATACATTGTAGGTTATGTTCAGTAAAACCTCTGGCCCAAGCTATTATGGACAAACCTCCAAATAGTAGACAACTGCGAGGCGGTTATTTTAAAATTCGAATAGAAGAAAATATTATTCGTGGGTTTCAAGTAATTATAGAATCGAATTATATCCTAGTTAATAATGTTAAAGCTATGATTTAAAGAAAAATACACATTAAAAAAACAAAATCACTGGATTAGTTTTGGACTCGATAGTATTATAAGTTATTCTAAATTTAAAACAACATAGTTCACCTTGTCAGTGCTGTAAAGAGCACTATCTATTGTGGGATATAAACTATTTCAATATATCTTCACTCCTCAAAGTTAACACATTTTATACGCAAAGTCGTAACCAGCCAATAATTACAGGGGGGGGGGGGGGGGCGGTTGTGGGTACATCCCAAATTGCTGGAGGCTAGAAAAAATTATAAATGATACAGTTCTAGAAGCCATCTAAAGGGCTTTTTATGGTAAAGCAGCCCCCTAATTTATATTTGTACATTAATGTTGATAGCGTTTGGACCCCCATAAATAAAGCCATATATATTTTGTTCATAAAATTTCGGGGGGGGGGGGGGGGGGTTGAACCATCGCGCCACCCCTCCCTCCGTGGCTACGGCCATGTTTCTACGCATTATATGTTGAGTAGGCGCAACAAAGGATGAATCACATTTGTATTTCTCTCACCGCGTCTTACTACCCTTTAGGTCTATACGCTTATGTGCTAATTACGCTAGTGATTTTAGGGATTAAGAAGGTTATATTTAATTAAAGTGTGCCCGCATTTCCTTGGAGATAGAGTGGAAAACCACCCTTAGTACACCCGACCAGAACTATATTCATAATCTTAGTTTGCACATCAAATAGTTGCTGAAATATTCGAACCGGTGGCCACACGGCCTGAGCGTCAAGTTCGTCAGGTGTGATTTTCGAGCGAAGGGAAGGTCTGGTTTTGAACCCTGGTCAGGTATACTGACAATGATTTTTTTTTCCATATTGGCTTCCCACTCTGCTTTCACTTATAATGCGGGTTTAATTCCTCTAACTTCCTGATCCAATCAGTGCTCACACCCTCCCATAGCCCGGACGGGTAGTAAGACGAGGTGCTAATAATAATGATTAATATACATAGCAATATTTGTCGAGTAAAATGTATTTCAGGATGAATTTTGGTTATAGATCCGTGCGTAAACCATAAGTACAAACATACATTTTTTAGAATGACATTTTTCGTGAAAAGAATTATCACAAACATTCAGATTTTTAAATAAATTTAATATAAATCTCTATAACTTATTTCTTTTTAAATTATACAAAAGAAAAATAGTCTATTGAGGGACTCCATTTTAACATGAAATAATATCAAATTAACTAGTTTCAGAATTTTCAGAAAAAAAAGAAAGCAAAATACTTAGTACTCGAATTTTCTATAAAAATCTTCCTAGGAGAGTTTAAGAAGATAATAAAACTCGAATTTTCGAACAATCAAACTTATATGTTTAAATATGACTCCATCTTTTGTTTTTAGGAACCATTCTGTGGACGCCATATTCCTGAAGTTTGTGTATATTTCTCTCCTCCCCAGACAAACATCTCGTGTTTGGGAGTGTGTAGGGCGCGGTACTGACAATCAATTAAGAGTGAGGTTTCTGCCCCCCAACCCCCTCAAGGGGGGGAGTATAACAGTGGTCAGTTTGTCTCTCTCTCTCCCTCCTCTCTGCCATTTTCTCGTCTGTTGATTGAAACTGTATGATGTATCTTTTATTTCCACATTCGCTCTTACGCTCTCACCAAAACCAAAACCACACTTTTTTAAGGTTCAATGGAAACTGCGGGGCTGAGGGATGAGGGAGGGGGTGCTCATCACAAATAATAATACAAAAAAAAAAGAGTGGATGGAATGGTAACGTTAAACGAGAAAAGGCTGTTATTTCCCCTCGTTTTTTTATTATTTTCATTGTTGTTTTATTCTTTCGACATTTTTATTCTATTCTGCTGGCAGCCATCAAGCCCCCCCCCCCTCCCCCTTATTGATGGATGGATCTCCGACCATCCAGCTCTCGGTTCTACAATTTACATGTCCGCGTGCCGGTTCACGGAAAATAAACAAACGGAGGAAAATGCCAAAGGCAATCAAGAAAAATCTACTGGAACTGTACTTTTTTTTTGTGTGTGTTGACAACGCCTTTTTTTTTCTCGTCCTATTTTCCTGATTTCAAAACGTTGTGAAACCATTACCTATAATATTTCTGGAGGGAAAATTGTAATCAAATTTGACCTTTGTTTTATCAGTAAAAAAGTAGATATTTTTCCTCCAAACTTGACTTTGAAAAAGAATACCATACTTTTATTAAAATAAAATGTAACAGATTTATAAAATGATTAAATTTAAGTACCTTGTCAAATCTTTCATTTGTGTGTTGATGAAATATTTTTGAAAAAATGTATATATTATATATTTCATTTTTGTTCGGTATTTAACGCGCACTTAATGAATCGAGGGATAATACCAGTACACGAAAATGTCTATGAGCGAGAGAGAAAGTGCATACCAATTTTCTCGGTAAAGGTATTTTCATATAACTTACGAGATTCTTTCACACGCGACAATCTTTACTTCCCATCCGATGGAAATTGTGCTACATAACCCGGGTTGGGTTTGAACCCACGAACATCGGGTCCTGAGGCAAGAACTTTCTCCCAAGATCATCAAGCCAGAGTAAAGGAAGACTTCTCACCTGCCACAATATTGATTCATGTTAATTCAGAAGTTACGCCTAGCAAACTATGTTTGTACACAGACAAATAGAATATCTTCATTTTAACTCCTGTTTTTTTGGTCTTACATCGCTAGTACCTTCAGGTATTGATGAATTCCTCACCGATTAATCATTACAAGTACTCACAGTGACGAACAAACATTGAACACTTCCTGTGACTACGTCTTGGAAAACTGTATATCTCATCATTCGACATTTCCGTCTTCTGTCTGGGTTGAGTATTCGGCGTCAAACAGAACAACCAACAAACCAACAACAGCCAACCAACCAACCAGCCAACCAACGGTGTAGAATCCTTTCACTCAAAACTGAACGGAATGTTCTATTGTAGCCATCCCGGTGTTTTTATTTTGGTTGACACCTTCAAAGACATTTAATGTCACACATAAGTCAAAATGAATAGTGGAAGTATGCGACGTCCTAAATTAAATTGGGGAAAAAGAATGTTTCCAAAAGAAACCATGGACAAACTGGACGCAAGAGAAATAACGTTGCGTGACTTCACCTTGGAAGTTGGCAAAAAAATGTTCGCCTTCCAGAAAATATAAAGTAGGAGAAATTTAAATTTTGGTGATTTCAACGCTGAATTTGTGATATGCTCTGTGATTTCGTATATTTTTAAAGTGTATTATTCTACCTTGTATTACATTATTGTTCTTTATTTCACTCCTATACTTTATTTTAGAAGCGATTTGAGTCGAGACAACCCAATAAGGATGGATTTGATAAAAAGAAAAGCATATAGTCCTTAGTCTTATTTAGTAATAACTAATATTATTTTAGTTTTTAATTAATTATCCTACTAAATAAGATACATACTATTGTACATAGTTATGAATATACTTACCCAAAATTAATTTTGTTTAAATTCCTTTCTTATTTGCATTTACTTGATTAAAAATATGGGACTAATTTTATTTTGAATCACTTTAACTTAATTATGTTTTCTACTCATTCACTTATATTTCTATCATATTTTGTAAATCTTATTTAATAGTTAATGTAATTATTTCAATCTCATAAACAATCATAGCATAGTTAGTTGCTCCTCTAAAACTTTGTGTGTAAATTAAGAGTTATTAGGTATTCAATCATTTACTGAAGTATTTGCGTAGAGACTAATTGATAAAAAAAAAAGCGATGATAGATTTCAGCAATCAAACAAAAATCAAACGCATTATCACTTTTGTTCGAATATTAAAAACAAACCAAAGAGGCCTCTTTGGTATTAATACGCCAAACGAGATCGACTTTATGTTGTTTATTATAAAATAAATAGAACAATTTATTTATTAGGCGTTATGTCGCGTACAAGAAGGATCCAAGCGACACGCACATGTTACCCATAATCCCTAGAGCGGCGGTTGTGGCGTGAAAACATGGTTTGCCAAATCTTGTTTACAGTGTAAACACGCTGTGCGGGGGGTTGGAGGCCATTGGCCGAGGGACGTCCCGCGGGTACAGTCTGGGAAACACCACAACGGACACTCCTGTCAAAGTGAGACTATGTTTGGACCTAGAAAAACAGATCAACAACCCTACCGCTAGAGGTGGCCAAAATATCCTCCCCCCCCCCCCGCCCCCCTCACAACCGTAGGTCCTCAATCTGCATTTGAAACCGCCAACTTCCCCCGATATCGGTGGATTTAGTAATATTTTATAGTAATCATGGCCACAATAATAATGACTAGCAATCCCACACGGCATTGCCCATGATACACAAAAAATTTGTTAAAAAGAGTCTAATTAAAAAGCTAATTAAAAATTTAAAATCCAGCCTCTAGGTACATTCTGACCCCCTTCTGTCCCCCTGTGTTAAAAATGTCAGATCTCTGTGTGCCGTAGATTTGTCTGGACATCACAAACAAACAAACAAACACTTCCTTTTATTATTATGGATTAAAATCGCTTGCTTCGGTGGCCGCGTGGTCTAACGTGCTATCCTCGCAGGAGAATAAACAGCTCATGACGGGAGACCAAAGTTCGAATCTCGGTCAGCTGAACTTAAGGTTTCTTACAAAATGATTTTCCACTGCTCCTACCAAGCAAATTAGGATACACTTCCTCTAAATATAGCTTTCCTAATCCCTAAAATCATCAGCTTACGAGTATGTAAGCGTATGACCCGTAGGATTAGTAAGACTCGGGGATAAAAGAAATATTAAAATCATAATTATTTAAACACAAAAAATATATAATTCATAGAATCATTGATTTTATAATTTAGTGAGGCTAGTATTATAATTTAGTGAGGCTAGTATTATAATTTAGTGAGGCTAGTATTATAATTTAGTGAGGCTAGTATTATAATTTAGTGAGGCTAGTATTATAATTTAGTGAGACTAGTATTATAATTTAGTGAGGCTAGTATTATAATTTAGTGAGGTTAGTATTATAATTTAGTGAGGCTAGTATTATAATTTAGTGAGGCTAGTATTATAATTTAGTGAGGTTAGTATTATAATTTAGTGAGGCTAGTATTATAATTTAGTGAGGCTAGTATTATAATTTAGTGAGGCTAGTATTATAATTTAGTGAGGCTAGTATTATAATTTAGTGAGGCTAGTATTATGATTTAGTGAGGCTAGTATTATGATTTAGTGAGGCTAGTATTATGATTTAGTGAGGCTAGTATTATAATTTAGTGAGGCTAGTATTATGATTTAGTGAGGCTAGTATTATAATTTAGTGAGGCTAGTATTATAATTTAGTGAGGCTAGTATTATGATTTAGTGAGGCTAGTATTATAATTTAGTGAGGCTAGTATTATAATTTAGTGAGGCTAGTATTATGATTTAGTGAGGCTAGTATTATGATTTAGTGAGGCTAGTATTATAATTTAGTGAGGCTAGTATTATGATTTAGTGAGGCTAGTATTATAATTTAGTGAGGCTAGTATTATAATTTAGTGAGGCTAGTATTATAATTTAGTGAGGCTAGTATTATGATTTAGTGAGGCTAGTATTATGATTTTCGGCGGTTTTGAAGCTTCAGAACTTACAATTCCACAAGAAGTACCGGAGTGTAGGGTATTTCTCATCAAATAGGCGGTGCCCTCAAGAAGGGGATGTAGGGGACGCGAGAAAATACCAGTGTGTGTGCAGTTTTCATATCAAAAATATTTTTGGTCAAAATAAATAAAACATAGTTTAATTTTTTACACCCGGTGATATCAACAGTTGTTGAATATCTGTCATGGGTGTCCTGGAATTTAATGACAACTTTTTATCTTCATTTAAAAAGTTCCTCATTTAATGCCGCCATGCTCCTGACAGATATTCAACAAATGTTGATATCAACATGTGTGGAAAATTAAACTCTAGGTTTTTATTTATTTTGAACAAAAATAGTTTTGCTTTAACAACTGCAACAACTCTAGACTTTTCTTGAGCCCCTACACCCAACCTTAAAAGCCACGGTGTTAAATAATAATAATATTTAGCACCGCGTCTTACTACCCACGGTGTTAAAAAGTAATAGTAAAAACAACTTATGCACTGATTCAATTTTGTGTTTAGAAAATAATATACGCTAATAATTATCCTTAGTAGATTATTATTTATAATAGATATATATATATATATATATTTTTTTTTATTTTATTTTTTTTTCCGGCACAGATCTATCTGATTACTAAACCCTTCCTTCACCTCTGACAAGACATCTTGTGAATGTGGGGAATGCCAGGCCTCCACCGTGGTTCGGATCCCACGTTAAACTGTAGGTCCTCCATTTCATCTCACAATCACCCTACCATTACACATTAGCGTAAGTGCGTACAACCCGAACGGGTAGTAAGACGCGGTGCTAATAATAATCATAATAATAATTTTTTTTTTTTCAAGATCACAAAATAAAACCTGCAAAGAACATATATAGGCCTATATATCCAGAAGGCCGAGGTTCAATCCCCATTGAGGACATTTTTCCCATCCTCTCTCCAGACCAACCGATGGTCCAGTTCCCTAACTTGGCTTGTGTTTCCTCGGGTCACTGGGGTATTGGAGCTTACGGACACAAACACAAATCTGGGGGTGGTGGAGGGTTGAACCCATATTCCCTTGCTCCGAGGACCCAATCTGTGGAGGGGCATGTACTTCCTGTTATCAGTTTGTCCAGGGACCTCTTGTTTCCTGAATGGACCTCAAGTCCAGCTTAGAGATAGAGAGGGATTCCCGCGGGGGATCTACTCTAACTTGAGGTCATGTGATCATCAACCCTCACATTATAAATACATATATAGGTTAGTAGTTGTGCGAACAGTAGACCTCTCGCTCCCTCTAAGTTCTTATTGGTCATCAGTCCAGTACATAGCGAGACTTACGTCTTAGACTATTCGAACACTGAGGTGGTTCTAGTTCTATTAATTCACCTCTCTCTTTATCTATATATATATATATATATATATATATATATATATATATATATATATATATATATATATATATATATATATATTATATACACATATATAATCGTATGACTATCGCATTATACCTACTTAACAAATCGACTATTTTTTTCTAGTGAATAAATATAATTCTAACAATATTCTTGCAATTGACGTAGTTTTTAACCATTCGATTTATATTGTTTGTAAACACTAAAACTCTCATTTAAAGCTTCTATTGTTTTCCGTTACAACTAGAAATACAAATTAGCTTCAATATATTTTTTGCATCAATTACCTCTATTGACATTTTTATTGGCAAAATATTATTTTTATCTACTATGTTTCAAGTAATGTTTGTGCACCATTAAAAAAGTTAAGTATCACACATTTGAAAATAAAAATAATGGTGATATATTTACTGTCCAAGTGTAATTAATGACACTAAAATACTTGTATTGACAATTAAAACGATTTCCCAACGATTTTCAAAAGTAACCAAATGAGTTTAAAACGCAACAAATGCAACGTTTCCATTAATTAACACCTAATTTACTGGTCTGTCGCTTCGCAAATATGAACAATTCCGTAACCATTAAATACACAATTAAAATTTAATGCACTTTCGACAAAGGTACAGTCAGTTGAAATATGAATAGTTGAATAACTTCAAGTAAATACTCAGGCCATCCAAAATAGTTTTATTTTATAATTGGTAAATAATTAATACCTTCATTTTATGATTGTGGTTTGGTTTTACTCATGTTCATCACATCCATTTGAATTTTAGAAATAAGCTAAACAATAATATTATGTTGTTTTATTATATTTTTTTTGAATTCACATCCTTGTTTGAATAAATCTATAGTGTTTTAATTATATTAATTAAATTTTAATGTATTAATTTACTATTATGCCCTTAGTTGTGTTTATCACTAACCTATTCATAATTATGTATCATTAAATAAAAACTTGAAGCTATATAAATTATGACAGTCAATTTTACCAATGATAATAATTCTGTCATGGCGCAATAAATAGGACTTAAGTTAAATTTTATTAAATTAATTGTTGACCTTGGTGTTTTTGGTAAGTGCTGGCTAGAATCAATGTTCGTGGGATTCAAACATCTAGGTTGACTGGCATTTTTTGAGCGATGAAATCCGTAGCACAACTTTTACGAGGGGAAGTAAATCCACCGTTCCCATGTCGATTGTGGCGTGTAACCAGAAACCTTACGGTGTTGTAAAATCCTTTTTCCCTGCGAATTGATAAGCGTTTCAACCCTGTCATAGAAAATTCTTTGCCTGATATAATCATTTGATTCAAAAAGTGCCACGTTAAATAATCAGATTAAAAATGGTTAGAAAATATAAAAATATAGTAAAAAGTTCACACCAAATACCTAATATTATGCTCGCGAGAAATATTCAAACTCTGATGAGATTTCTCTGTGTAGCAAATTTAACTAAATATTTCGAATGAAACTGTTTTATTTATTATTGCTGAAAAATGTGTTGGGTCTAAAAACTGTAAAGATACGGAATTTAACTCACGTTACGCTACGTTCCAACTCACGTTACGCTATGTTCCAACTCACCTTACGCTACGTTCCAACTCACGTTACGCTATGTTCCAACTCACCTTACGCTACGTTCCAACTCACCTTACGCTACGTTCCAACTCACGTTACGCTACGTTCCAACTCACGTTACGCTACGTTCCAACTCACGTTACGCTACGTTCCAACTCACGTTACGCTACGTTCCAACTCGCCTTTCAAATCTACCTCCACACAAATGCGGGTACACTGCTTCTTAAGGTCGGAGTGTATCGGGTGCGAGAAAGGTTCAGTGTGTTCTCATATTTTTTTTGTAGCAAAACATTTTTCTGGCCAAAATAAATCAAATATTTCTCCAGTAGAAACAAACAGTTTAATTTTCCTCACGTGGTGATATCAACAATTGTTGAATATCTGTCATGAGCATAGCGACATTAGATGTAAACTTTTTGAATTAATATGAAATGTTGTCATTAAATTCTAGGACATCCTTCAATATTCAACAACTGTTGATATCACCAGGGGAAGAAAATTAAACTTTAGGTTTCTACTGGAGAAATATTTGATCTGTGGCAAAAAAAAAAGTTTTGCTCTAAGAACCGCAAAAACATTTACCTTAACTCACACCTCTTACGTACCCACCTTAATTCTACCTTCCCCACTTCTCATGCTGGGGTCACGATCAACGTAACGTAACTTAACGTAACTTAACGCAACTTAACGTAGCTTAATGTAAAAGATCTCGTGTGTTTAAATTGGAAGCGATAACGATGCGGTTAACTTAACGTAAGAGATGTCCTGGGAGGTCTTTCACGCTTAGTGAACGTTACTTGAAATATATCACGTGATCTAGCCAGCCAATCATTATGCGAGTGACGTCAACAGGACTATTTAGTAATTCATTTGTTGGTTTAGACCAATGTTTACTCTTTAGCGTAAGTTCTAGTGATCGAACATTTAATTAAAACAAGGCTAGTATCGTATCATTATAAAACTTTATAGAACATACTTAATTCAAATATTGTAAAGAAGTTAAAATCACAAAGCTTTTATATATAAAATGTAATAGGCTTAATGTATTGTTTGTTTTCAAAAATGATCCTTGTTATTAAAATTAAATCAACAAACATAATCATGATTGTAAAACATTAAAATCTGATAAAAAAAGTTAAATGATAAATATCTATAATCTCGGTAGAAAATAGTAAACATTCACAGATCATAAACACTAATACAAATATTACAGATCACAGATCATAAACACTAATACAAATAGTACAGATCACAGATCATAAACACTAATACAAATAGTACAGATCACAGATCATAAACACTAATACAAATAGTACAGATCACAGATCATACTCGAGAATGAAGATGTTTGGTTTGAGTTGTTACGTTAAGATAAAGTTAATTTATCGTGGTCCCGACATAACACATGCTAGCATAATTAGTAGACTAGCTACATATGACAAGAACCCACACGTGTGATAAAAAAAAACAATCCACAAAACATAAACACAAAAGGAAAATATGGTGTTGTTGGTGTTACTCATGAGAATGTCAGCCATGTTAGGTAATATTATATTGAGCAATGGCGCCTACGCAGTTACATTATATATCGAGTCGCTAGAGCCCGAGGGGATTGAAAGGTAGCGGAGTGGGGAGGGGGGGGGAAGGATAGAGCCGTCCAATAGAGCCCTCGCGAGTCCTCCGTATAATGGCCACAAAGGACCGGGGGCTTCGCACTTCCCTGTACACAATAAAGCTAAGGTAAATATTATCACAAGGCTTTGTGCCAAAACCAGGAGGGTGGGGGGTGGGGGGTGGTTCGTACTCCTCCTCCTCATCATCATCCTCATGGTCGTCACCATCGTCGACATTTGTGACGGTTCTCACTGGACACTATTGTAAGCCTTTCCATCAACGACCCCCCCCCCCTTCCCCCTGTCACTGAAGGACCATAAAGTCGGAACAATTCAGTTAATGTATTATTGAACGATGGACTGATGTATTAAGTGGTCTGAGCTCGCGGACGTACTTATATTTTCATTTTGATTGGGGAGCTAAAAAAATGGTTATTTATGTACAACTTGTGTGTGTTGAAAATACGACATGTGTCCGGTAAGGGTCGATACTCTTATTATAAGCCTCCTCTGGTCAATATTAGTTTAAGATTAAGGCAGGGTGAGAAAGAACTGCTGTGGCCTTGAAGGACAGGTTACTTAGCTTTGATAGTACTTAACACACCTCTAAATAATAATAATACTAATATTATTAAATATGCCTCTTAACATTTTATATTATACTTTTCGCCACTCTATATGCGTTCAGATTATACGCATGTGTGTATATATATATCATATTATCATCGTGTCTTACTACCCGTTTGGGCTATACCCTTAGGTAGTCTACTAATTACACTAATGATTTTAGGGATTAGGAAGGTTATGTTGAAATTAAGTCCACCCGAATTTACACGGAGAAAAAGTGGAAAACTATTTTGAAAAAAAAAACGTCAGTACACCCGACCTAGATTCGAACCACGATCGCCCCATCATTGGCAGTGTAGTCCATTGAGAGAGTGGTTCCTTAGAGCATGGGGACCAACTTTTTTCTCTGTGTGCCATATTTCGGCTAGTTTGAGCGTGCAATTTACCTGGACGTAATTTACGCTGATTAGTTTGAGCTGCATTAGCTTGTTGACGGCCACAATTTAACTAGCACGTAATTGTATGGTTATGTTTTATTGATAACAATATTAGTAAAACAACAAAATAATGATGAAAAAATCACATCTGTTAATAAATAAAAAAGAAAATTAAAATACAAAAATATATTTCAGTTCTTAGTGAGGCTTTTAGAGCTATTTTGGTATTCACATGTTGACCCGTGTTTGTTTGGTTGCCCAAGAAGAAACCTTATGAGGATGTAGGGGACGCGGAAATAGGCCAGTGTTTTTGAAAAAGTAAAACATATTTTTTGGTCAAAAATATAAAATACTTTCGCCAGTAGAAATATAGAGTTTAATTTTTTCATGTGGTGATATCAACAGTTGTTGAATATCTGTCGTGAACATAGCGGCATTAGATGGACAAACTTTTTAAATAAAGGGAAAAAGTTGTCATTAAATTTCAGAACACTCTTAACAGAATATTCAACAATGTTGTTGGCATAATGTGTAGAGAATTAAACTATTACTGTATGTTTATACTGGAGAAATATTTTACTTTATTTTGGCAAAACAAGTTTTGATATAAAAACTACACAAATACTGACTTTTTTTAGCGTCCCCTATATGCATGCGTGCCGTAGGTTGGTCACCCCTAACTTAGACTATTTAAGCACCAAGGCAGTTGGTCAGAAAAGGCTCCTCCTATTAAAATTGAACTGTAGCTATGACATTCTCACCACAGTAAAATTCTCAACTGCACAGTTTTTGTTACCTCCATCACACGATACCTCCATCACACGATACCTGCAATCTATACGATACCTCCATCACACGATACCTCAATCACACGATATCTCCATCACACAATGACGACTGCAAACTTGCATTAAAGTCGAAGGTGGCCATTTTGAGCACTTTTACGAAGATGGGTCAAATAAACACGATATTATATTTGTTAGTTACGGTTATAACGGCATCTAAATAACATATTCTTTAAATTGAAAAATTACACTGGGATACGGGAATTGAACCCACATGGTATCTCCAATTCTCTAGCCACTGAGCTATCCAGAGTCTTCTCGTGCCGGGATCATGCTTCACTCATAGTTTAAGGCAGAATCTGTGATGGACGAGTGGAAATCGTCAGTTGTAGTAATTGTAATATTTCCAGGATAAAACTCTCCCGAGTCTAAGATGGCTGCGTTATCTGATAGTTTGTGATCTTAATTGATAACACATATGTAGTTGACGAGTTCCACACGTCCATCACAGACTCTGCTTTAAAATTTGGGTGAAGAATGACCCTGGGGACTGGACGATTCCTGGATAGCTCAGTGGTTAGAACATTGGCTTACTAAGACAAAAGTTCGATTCCAGTGTGCAGGTGTCATTTTTCAATTTAAAGAATAATTCTTATAAGGTTAAGCAGCCCCACATTACTACAAGGTCAAATGGGGCACATGTTTATAATAACACTCTTAATTGTTTTTGTGTTAAGGTACACCCTGTATATGTGAACGCCCAATCAATTTGTCTTGCATTAATCTTTCCTCCGCGTCATCATTGATGAGTACTTAAGAAAGCCGCTTACGTATTTAAGTGATCTCATTAAAAGTGTCAGGTAATTAAGAACCTCCTACATATTCATAAGAAAGGTTTGCTACCCAGGTAGGTAGTTTAACGGCTCAAACTCTTAGCGCTAGTGAATCTGTTCTTCAACATTACATCAGTTCTACTTGGTATGTTCTGTTTGATTCACGAGTAGGCACACTATCAGTGCGCAGCTTTGAATATAATTTAACCTGAACTCAGTACCGGTGGGTACGTCAGCAAAGGCGTCAGACTCGTCTTGCCTAATACGCCAGTGACGTTGGGACCTTGGTTCGAATCTCAGCCGGATGTACTGAGGCATTGTTTCTTAAATAGTTTCTAACTCTCCTCTCACTTAAATGCGGGTACACTTTCCCATCCTTAAGCTATGAAGTATATAGGCTATATGGGGTTAGGTGGGTGGGTAGCATGACGCGAAGCACACACTAAAATAGGCCTTAACTTAACCTAGGACAGCATGTCTAGTACTACAAACTGAGTCCTGAATATTTACTAATAGTATTTATCGATGGTCGCATGGTCTAAGGCGCTACTCTTTACATGGACTAGATTGCCAAAGAACGAGATTTTTTTATCTGAGGGTGGTTTTCTACTATCAATTCACGCAAGTGCGGGTGCACTTCTTCTAAATCAAATCTTCCCAATCCTTAACACAACAGTGTAGTTAGTACACAGGCGTATAGCCCGAACGGGTAGTAAGACGTGGTGATTAAAATAAAAATAAGTAAAGTAGCACGAACCCATATACAAATAATAAATATCTTTATTAGCATAACCCGTTATCGAAATGGGGCCTCTTATGGTTGCGGTAACAGTTGGCTACGTGAAGAGTACATCCTATGTCAAAACAATATTTTGTTCCAATGATGAAAAAAAAGTGTTTGATTTATGACATCTAATCCGTTTATCCGGGATTTAGTAAACATTCCCCGTTTGGCGCCCAACAGGAAGAGTATTTATTCCCCGCAAGCCCACCTGCCCCTGCAGTTTAGCTGTTGTAGCAAAGCAGACAGACATTTTATCGCGTCAGTTGTGGTAACATAGCGAGCGTGTCGGCAAATTAACGCCGCTATAATTCGTAGCTCTGTTGTTTACCTTGGAGAGGGCGCATGTTTGGAGAAGCGGGCAGGTTGGCATGACTGCTCCGTGCGTGCAGTATAGGGGGAGTTATACAGCCCTACATCCCCCCTCCCCCTCTATATCACTATACCCCTCTAGCATTTGTCACAATGTTATTAAACACGCTGCACATAACACGATTAACTAAAAATAAACGCGTTATACAGCAGGTCTTCAGGTTTAGTTGGTCTCTTACAACTCTACAACTATCCAAAATATAATGTACCATTAAAATACTATGTAGGCCTATATTATTGCAATTAGTGACCTGGTGATCTAGGGGTAAGGTGTCCGACTTCTGTGTTGGGGTCCGGGGTTCAATCATAGGTCCCGGCACAGATTTATCTGATTGCCAAACCCTTCCTTCACCTCTGACAAGATATCTTGTGAATGTGGGGAATGCCAGGCCTCCACCGTGGTTCGGATCCCACGTTAAACTGTAGGTCCTCCATTTCATCTCACAATCACCCTACCGTTACACATTAGCGTAAGTGCGTATAACCCGAACGGGTAGTAAGACACGGTGATAATAATAATAATAATAATAATAATAATAATAATAATAATAATAATAATACATCGTGAAAATTTCTAGTGTTGCTCCAAGACATCGACAGACACGAACCTGTTTAACAATCATCACCAACTGGAACTAGGCACTTCAGGAGCTTCCATCGCCATCCTGACACCTGGACACCAACCAGCCTCCAAGGCTGATCATACGGCACAATACAGCTCCGGTGGACCCTCGGGAGGAGGGTGGAGGTAACCGTCAGGTCCAGATGAGATGTCCGTCAGTGGCTGTTCGGCTCATACATAAGTCAACCATCGCGTCTTGACAGCAACCAGGTCCTGTGGGACGTGTCCTTCTAATTGTTGTACACCAAATCTAGCTTGAAAGGTAGCCAGCTTACCTTAAATGGTTCCACTATGGCTCAGCTTATAACATAGGGTCATAGAATAAGCTGGCAAGGTAAGGCAAGGTAGACGGATTGTACTGTAAGTGTATGCTTCTTTGATAGATAAAAATGAATACTTGAACCAGACTCTCGATTGTCCCGCGGACCTTACGACGTTTTATATCGGTGTGAAAACATTACTCCTAAACAAGGTGTGTTTTTAGTCGGTCTCGAATGTTCTAGGGGCGTGGTCCTATCCTCCAAACATGATGAAAAGCTTATATACATAAATATGGGTCTAGAAACGTTTAGTTTCTGAAGTACGAGGGATATTATTGTTTAATTAATAGTCAATCCAACGGAAGAAGTAACGCTAATAAACAAGACAAAGTTTAACAGAAACCAACAAAATCACAAAAAGACAGAACATCGTCTGAGCCTGCTTTGTTGTACTCTGTTGAATACAATTGAGGTTTTGCGTATTTGCTAACATCCATTTACGATACGAGCTCTTAAAACCTCAACATTAGGCACAGGAGTTGAGAAAACAATGGACTCTGAATGTCCCCAGAGATAAAAATCCACTTGATTTAAATCTGCTGATCGAGCAGTCCATTCAATGAATTCTCCTCAACCAATACAGTTTTTGAGGAAAACTTTTAG
This sequence comes from Timema cristinae, assembly GCA_039000515.1. Lineage (NCBI taxonomy): Eukaryota > Metazoa > Arthropoda > Insecta > Phasmatodea > Timematidae > Timema > Timema cristinae. The sequence goes on along the minus strand of JBCFYV010003508.1, from coordinate 47,749,697 downwards.
TAACTTTAAAACTAAGACTTTTAGACACATGTTTGTTTATATGGACATATCTTAGTGATTGATTTATGGGAATACACCCTTAGACACGAATTAAAATACACCTCGTGTAAGATGAGGGAGGTTTCAACTCGGTACTTGGACGCAGGGAATATCCTACATCCAACAACAAACAGTGAAAGATGACTCTGTATATGTGACGAACCATAATGGCTCACAGATAGAACATTGCAGCGCGGAGCCACATGACCCAAGAATGTCATTTTTCACAAATAAAATAAAATAACACACGCACTTCAATGTAAATAATCCACCCAAACTATCGGAATCAAGGTGACAAAATAACTCGTCATAACTCGACCCTCCCCTTTGCATGGTACGTCAGCCTCTTTTTACGTGCTTATCTTAAGAAAAAAACAGGTAACACATTTCTTTATAAATATTTGTTTATATTTCTAACTTTATTAATTCAGCAAAATTTATGATAAATTATACCTCCCATTTATTACCGAAAAATAAAAATAAATCAAGCATCGAATTCTTTGTTTAACTTCCGTATCCATGACATTCCTTCCCCCCCTCCCTCTATCGTCCACAAGAATATTTAGTATGAACTCTATTTCGAGTTAAGTATGTGGGCTGTAGGTAAACAGAGCGGGTCTGTAATTTTAGAAATTGTAGCCAGAGATTATGACAGGAGTGTAGTAGTTTGGTGCCAGAAGCAACATCGGTGGAGGAGTTGTGACGAGGTTTACAGAGAGAGAGGTCACTCCCGACGTGACCTTACCGTCAACATGGAGAAAACAGGCGCGTGCGTGGCTCTAGATAAATACTCAAGTTGGGTTTCGGTGGGAACACTTTTATGGTTTTTGGCAGCCATGGGAACTTATGCAGATCATAATACCATGTTCACGACTTTTAGTGAAACATAAAGAAATGTCTATACATGAAAAAAATAAGTTTCCAGAATAATTTCGCTGTTATATTTAAATGTTATAGGGGAATTCTTTATTTATTTATGTTTATAAGTGAGAATACACGACATTTGAAGTCAACCTGGGGGGTCCTAGGGTTAATGCTCGCCTTAGGAACTGATGGTTGTGGGTTCAAGCCCAGCTGGGGTCGATCGATTTTTATTGAGATATATAAACCCGTAGCACAACTTCCTTCGGAGGGGAAGTAAAGCCGTTGGTCCCATGTCGATTGTGGCATTTAAAAAATCCTAAAGGTATGTGACTATACCTTTCCAGGTAGAATTGGTAGGTTTTTTCACTCTCGCTCCTGAAAATTCTCGTGTGCTGATATAATCAGCGGTTCAGAAAGTGCAAGTTAAATACTTAAGATAATAAATTTAAAAATGTGTTTATTGTACAACTGTTTCGTCCTTCCATATGCTTGTTTTTTTAAATAATTGTGGGTAAAAATATTTTATAGCTATTCAACGTTTCTTTGACTAAAATGATATTAATATGGTTTGTAATATATTAAAAATATTGCTTCCATAAATACATTTAGTTTAATTTCCTACATATTATTATCGTACTCGAATATTTTTCATGGCCATTGAAGAATTCAAACAGGATTTTTTCTTCATTTAATATGTTTCTGTTCAAATGTTCTCATGTTCAGGAAAAATATTCAAAAACTGTTGTTTACTTTGTGTAGAAAATTAAACTAAACAGATATACAGAAGCAATATTTTATTTATTTTAGTTAACTTCCTATTTTTGATATATTGCCTGCGAAGGTGCTGGCGTTAACAAGCTCAAACTCACTAACACTAACTAATCTATTTGATCGCCGTGTTTTTCTTTTGTTATTTAAGTAGTTTTAAAAATCGCTATCCAGTGGGCTAGCAGGAAGAATTAGTATTTTAGAAACTATCAACTATTTTAATCAACTATATAGTTTCATTGTAAAGAGTTTAAAGAGTTTGGTACACACTGTTTAGACTGAGATATACTTAAAGCCACACTATAAGGTACACCATCCCAGTACCACGCAAGGAAAGCTTGCTACCACCTTTCAGGGCAAACCTATTTTCTAGGAACCCAAACCGGTTCTTACATAAATAATTGGTGGAACCAAGGTATCAAATACCCGAACCGACCCAACCCCAATACGTATATTACCCTTATGATCATCCTGTTCACCCTTAGAAAGAACTAGTTTACCCTTGATCTATTAAAATATGGGCCTGTAATAAGCACTACAGTCTAGGAGGGTTTCAACCCGCGGCCCGTGGGCCATTTGCCCCGTGTAACATTTTGTACGGCCCACTGGCCCATGAAAACTATAAAATTATTTCAAGAGAAAAAATGACAAATACAGCTATATATATTTTTATATAATAAACTAATATAATAAATGAGTATTTTATTTAAATATTATTTTACGTTATTTCAAAACAGTTTTTTCCTTTTTACTTGAAGAAAAGTATTACGTTTTAAAACAAATGCACTTTAAACCGGAAAATAACAACTTTAATAGACAAGACAAATCGTGTCACCTGATATTAAACAGAGGACATACTTCACAATAAATCCTAATCCCTAGTGTGAGTATAAGTGTATAAGAATGAGCTGTATTCAATCCTAATACTGTCGGTACAGTATTGAGAGTCAACCAGAGACACAAACTCTGGCCCTTGGACATAAACATATTTGATACCCCTGCACTACACTATAGTGGAACCAAGCAAAGTAGGATTACTCCCTTCTCTTGGTAAAAGGGGTGTATAAACACTTATATTTTATTTAGATTTATTGGATATTTAATTTGTACTTATATGTTCAGCTTTGTATCAAACAACATTTATCGAAGCCTTATTACTCAGCAATATCGATAAAAGTGTTCCAGAAATTTTTCTCGAGGTGAGTTCGAACCTTGTGAGTTGCTCCCCTGCCTGCTTATGCGATACCGCATACAAAGGTGTGTTGCCGGTGCTCTATCTGGCACTTGTCAGGGACAAACTATTTTAGACAACAAAATCATATTCCTCATTTAAGACTATTTTTTTTTATTTTCTCCTAAATAGAAAGTACTAAAATCTTCAGAATTTGTGACTTAAAAATAATGTTGCACCCTGACTTTTTATGGGCCCACTTCCCCGTCCCCCATTCCAAAAAGTGGATTTTATAATTTTATCTACATGTGCTGTTCAATTTTTTTAAATGAACCTTTTAGAAAATAAAATATTTATTGCTTCTAAAAATGATAATATTATAATATATTATGGTAGGTATATTAATCACATAGGCTATATCAAAAGCAACATCCACAGATCACATGACTTGCCACATGAATGCGTGGAAGTAAATCTAATAGACTTTCTAGCTGTCGAATAAGGTTCTTTTTATGAAAATTGGACTGTATTTAGGGCTACAGACAAAATAGTTTGATATGTTTAGTCCAAACTTGGTACTGAGATGTTATTTGGTCATATCTAAAGTTAAAATCGTGATTTCAACTTCAGCTTTAAAATTAAGAGTAGTTCACTGATGACTCTTTTAAAAATTGAAATATTTAAAAAATGCATTTAATAATTTGATTAAAAATAGAAATATTAATGGTATTTTTACATTATAAACAACAAAATATACTTGGTTTACGTATAATAGCTCATTTAAGAGTAGCTTACTAATAAACAATTATTAAAAATCCTGCCCACATCATTACAGCTTATCCCTGTCTTGAGCTAATTCTATCCAGTCCACCTCATTACACCCTATCCCTATTTTGAGCTAGTTCTATCCTGTCCACCTCATTACAACCTATCCCTATTTTGATCTAGTTCTATCCAGTCCACCTCATTACACCCTATCCCTATCTTGAGCTAATTCTATCCAGTCCACCTCATTACACCCTATCCCTATTTTGAGCTAGTTCTATCCTGTCCACCTCAAAACAACCTATCCCTATTTTGAGCTAGTTCTATCCTGTCCACCTCATTACAACCTATCCCTATCTTGACCTAGTTATATCCAGTCCACCTCATTACACCCTATCCCTATCTTGAGCTAATTCTATCCAGTCCACCTCATTACACCCTATCCCTATTTTGAGCTAGTTCTATCCTGTCCACCTCAAAACAACCTATCCCTATTTTGAGCTAATTCTATCCAGTCCACCTCATTACACCCTATCCCTATTTTGAGCTAGTTCTATCCTGTCCACCTCAAAACAACCTATCCCTATTTTGAGCTAGTTCTATCCTGTCCACCTCATTACAACCTATCCCTATCTTGACCTAGTTCTATCCAGTCCACCTCATTACATCCTATCCCTATCTTGAGCCAGATATATATCCAGTCCACCTCATTACACCCTATCTCTCCTATCTTGAGCTAGTTCTATCCAGTCCACCTCATTACACCCAATCTCTCCCTATCTTTGAGATAGTTCTATCCAGTCCACCTCATTACACCCTATCCCTATTTTGAGCTAGTTTTATCCTGTCCACCTCAAAACAACCTATCCCTATTTTGAGCTAGTTCTATCCAGTCCACCTCATTACACCCTATCCCTATCTTGACCTAGTTATATCCAGTCCACCTCATTACACCCTATCTCTCTCAGGTCCATTCTAATGTTATTCTCCCGTCTAAGTCCAAGTCTTCCCATTGGTCTCTTCCCATTGGGCTTACCAGTCAGTACCTGGACAAGGTTCTAGAATCTTCCATTCGCACTTCATGTCCTGCCCTAATTAATATACGCAATAAGGTTATTTATTTGTGTACTAAAATTGATTAAAATTAATTAAGATATTAAAAAAATATTGTATCATATTTCAAGTTTTTGTTTGTAATATTTCAAGTGAGTTAACAATTATGAGTGTAGTTCAATGTTTTATTTTACTTTTAAGATCCAAAAAGGATCAAACATTTTTTAAATCGAAAAATTATACATCTTATATCTACCAAATAGAAAAAACTTGCTCAGATAATCTTTTATTTAAAATAAATACACCCATGTATAGCGACTACTTTAAAATTTTACCGAGGAACTAAACTAAATATTGAAGGTGTAACTTAATTGTATTCAAAGTTTTTTACCAAAAAAAGTAATTAAATATGGAATATTGAATTTAAACTTTTTATTTTTTTATTATTTGAAAGCCAACTGGGACTATCCCTCATCAATTTGTTATGACAGTGAAACTTGACTCGTAGCAGTTTACACTGTTAATGATTATGTCAGCGGAGGGATATTGTTATTGCTGGCGGATGGTAGCGTGTACAGACTATAAAAGTAGGCTGGGAAGTCTGAAGAGTGGGTGGGAATCCTTTCAACACACGGTGCGTTCCACACCACACCTTACCCCCCCTTTTTTTACATAAAAAAATATCCCTTCTTGAACGTACCTGTAAATCTTTTGTGTACTTTCCTGACAACAATCATAACATTCACCTGTTATGATAAGATATTTGCATTTTATGGTTCTTCTACCCTTCTCTCCTTTTATATTTTCTTTTTACACTTTTTTTTTTCTCTTCTGCGTTCAACCAAACATACAATCTGTCCCAATGAAAATCAAATCTACCTTCAACTTTTACAGACATGTCGTCATTAGTCATCATTATCTGTGACATGACGACGGGATATCTTAAGGTGGGGATGTAGGGGACGCGAGAAAAGACCAGTGTTTTTACAGTTTGTATGGCAAAACAAATTAAATATTGCCCCAGTACAAACATAGAATATAAATTTCTTCACTTGTTGATATCAACAGTTGTTGAATATCTGTTACGAGCATGGCGGCATTATCTAACAAGTTTTTTAGATAAATAGAAAAAGTTGTTAAATTTCAGGACACCTTTGACAGATATTCAATACATTTTGAGGTCACCATTTAAATAAAATTAAATTCTATGTTTGTATTGAATCAATATTTGATTTATCTTGACCAAAATGTTTTGTTACAAAAAATGTAAAAATACTTGCCTTTTCTTGCGTCCCCTACAACCCCGCCTGGACACCTTAACCAGAAATTAAACTTTACTGTGGTTTTCTAAATTATTCACTTGACAAAGCGAAATTAGGATCATATCTCTTATTTTTATAATATATTAAATATTGTTGTGTTTGTAAACATGTAAATTATGGAAAAGTCCACCGGATGCGACGACTGGTTCAAGCTGTATTACTTTCAAAAGCTATCCGTGGGGTGAGACGGGCTCTTAATTGGGCCATCCATACCTTTGAGGGATTGAACTTCATATTCACACTCAATCTGTTTGTAAATTAATTACAAACCAATCCGTTTCGGTGGTCGCATGATCTAAGGCGCTACTCTCACAGTAGACTAAACTGTCGATTATAGGGAGATTGAGGTTTGAATCTAGGTCAGATATACTGAGGATGGTTTTTTACAAAATGGTTTTACACCCTCCTACCACGCACATGCGGATACATTTCCTCTAAATATAACCTTACCCTAAAGTCTTTAGTGGAATTAGTACATAAACCTATAATCAGAACGGGTAGTAAGACGCGGTGCTGGAAAAAATTTGGCAATAAACGTTATTATGATAAAATACAGGGAAACCTCATTCATTCGGACCAAACGGAACCCTAAGTGATCCGGAATAACGAAAATTCGGAGAACCCGAAACTGTATAAAAATATAAAATAGCATCAAATATGTTTATTTAAAAAAAACTGTTTAAAATGTTATTTAACAAAGAAGTGTATTGGGACTGCTGATTATATAAATCAACACAATCTTTTTACCATTGAATGGTAAACATAAGAAAAAAGTTTTTTTCAAAAATAAGTTCAAATTTTCGTGATATCCGGATGGACGAGATTTTACTAAACTGTTTGTTTTAAGCCAAATTGAAAGATTTCATCTCAGTCTTTGGTATATTCTAGATTAGATATTTTCTTCTTAACCCAACACCTACACATTTACCATGATTCACCGGATATTTACCTAGATTTACCAAACATCAAGGTCAAACAACCAATAATATGCAATAAAGAAGGTCAGGCTGATAAATAATAGCATTTACTTTGTTGAGGCTCTGTACGAAAGAAAAACAGAGACATTTCACTGCATCCTTTTCAGATGACCGTCAATTACAATTAACGAGTTTACTTAAAACGTTAAGTTTGGAATATGTCTTGAGAAAAACAAATACTAGCAACAATATTTCTGGACATTCGAAGGACAAAAGGCCTATTTGTTAAAGACCTGTAATTCTAAATGTGCAATAATCAGTCCAAAGATTGGACTTATGTGTTTATGTGAAAGATGTGCGATGAGTGCTTCGTGGTCATAAAGTTTTGTTGACTAGCATTAATGTAAAATAGACATATGAGAGGTACGAGGTAAATAGGGGGAAAATTACCTTGCACGCATTTTCCAAGACCGCGACTTTTATATCTCAAATCCCACAGAGAAACAAGCCATCTAGAAAAAAAAATTAATTTAAATATGTCAGAGAGGTCTTTTAACATAACATAAAGTGTAATAGAAAGGTTTCATGATTGTCTAACAGATGGCAGCACTAGTTCATTATAAAGGTCTCATGATTGTTTAACATATGGCAGCACAAGTTCATTATAAAGGTCTCATGATTGTCTAACAGATGGCAGCACTAGCTCAATTTAGAGCTATATTGGGGCCTTCCCCATTTTCCCCATGTACTCTCATAATTTACGGGAGTACAATTTAACTCTTTTGCAGTTCATTTAAATTACCACCAGTTGTTCAACGGTATTCATTTTAATATAATTGAAAGAATGACATCTAGACATGGGAAGGAAAAGGACATGGTCTTGAGTTCTATTACCATACCCAGATATCTATTACAATTAAATACACTAGAATCTAGATTCACGACTATACGGCCTAAAGTGGCATTCCGGGCCGAATAGTAAGGAATCCGAGTATAAATAATGTTCAGAATGGATTTGCCTCATATAACTACACCTCCCTTGACACAGCTTCAGTTTCCAGCCATATCAAAACAGTGTTGCTATCTACACCTCCCTTGACACAGCTTCTGTTTCCAGCCATATCAAAACAGTGTTTCTATCTACAACTCCCTTGACACAGCTTCTGTTTCCAGCCATATAACAACAATGCTGCTATGTACACAGACCAATAGTACTGTATTATACGCTAATCGCATGCATAGTAGTTAGGCTTTGCTGTCTCCAATGTAACAGGTTAAGGTGTTTGCAATAGATTTTTTATTAGTTATTAATGAATATGACTTGTACCTGTCTGTTCATTTTAAAACGCACTTGTTAGCATCGAAAACAGGGCTTGATAATACAGAGGGCCGGATAATAGTGACTCTAGTTTTTGTCAATTATCTGATTTAGTTTAGAAAAAATGAAACAATTTTTTTTAACTATAACAAAGGCACCTGAATAAAAGATTTTTTTTAAAAAAAGGGATGCAATCCCTATGTAATATTTTCCACTTATGACCTCTTGTGATTTATCAAAAATAAATGTGGGCTAGTTTTATTTAATAGGTGTTTCTAATGATTTCAAGGAGGTCTATATTTAACCAGAACCCAGTATACTTTCTCAAGACAGAAAGAGTTGTGCGTGCACCTGTATGCATAAGTAAGAGCTAAGGCCAAGCTAAGACACAGAAATGTTCTTAAATGGCGGAGAGAGAAGTTTTTTTTTTAATATTTTTTTTTCTTCTCGTTCAAACAAGATGTGATGGATGAAAAAACATTTTCTGTTGAGCCTTGTCGGATGCAGCGCCATGGATGGACATGTGTTGATGTAGGGAAACGGGAGCTTTACTTCTGACAACAATGGCGGAAAGAAGACAAAAACAAGTGTAGGAAAATCCAGTAGTGGGGGCAGTAAATATTTTAGGGCAAGGAAGGGATATGGGGGGCAAGATTTGGGAAGGGTCAATAGATAATTTCATCTTTTTACAGTGCAAAGGTGGATACTTGCAATTTGGGTTAACTATACAGTTAAATAATAATAGGAAAAACTGTGGCCGAATGGTCTAAGGCGTCACTCTTATGTTAGACCGGCTTGTTTAAGACGGGGAGATCGGGCCTATTGAGGGTGTTTTTCCCTAAATGATTTCCCAGTATCCTTCCATGCAAATGCAGGCAGCCTATCTCTAAAATGCTTACTCATCATTACCCCATTAGAGTAATGATTATATATGTGTACAACCTGAACAGGTAGTAAGACGCGGTGATATATTAAAGAAAACCCGTATCTAAAAGCTAAGAAAACCTTATCTAACATCTAGAAAAACATTATCTAACAGGTGACCTGTGGTCTAGGGTAATGTGTCAGACTTCTGTGCTAGGGTCCGGGGTTCAATCCTCGGTCCCGGCACAGATTTATCTGATTACCAAACCCTTCCTTCACCTCTGACAAGACATCTTGTGAATGTGTGGACTGCCGGACCTCCACCGTGGTTCGGATTCCACGTTAAACTGTAGGTCCTCTATTTCATCTCACAATCACCCTACCATTACACATTAGCGTAAGTGCGTATAACCCGAACGGGTAGTAAGACGCGGTGCTAATAATAATAATAATAATAATTATTATTATTATTATTATTATTATATTATTATTATTATCAAACAGCTAGGAAAACCTTATCTAATAGCTAGAAAAGGTTTCTAATAGTGATACATAAAGTCAAATGACCTTCAACTGTTAATTTTGATAGAAATAATCAATATCTATAAAATAGCGTTAATAATATTAAAAATGCTATCAATCCTCCGAGCAGAGACCTGTTTTTATCTTCTCTAAGGTCCTTATTTCCAAAATTCTAATATAGAAATAACAAGGGGGAGAAACCTCAAATGGCCTCACTATCGCTAAGGTTGCTGGGATTCAGCTCTGTTAACTAACCACTTTGGAAGAGCGTCCCTTTTTACAGTTCTAAATTATTAAAATCACCTCGGTGGCGTAGTTATCTAACGTGCTAGTTTCGTGTTGCGCTAGACTGCCGAGGACGGGGAGACCTAGGTTCGAATCTCTGTCGAGTGTACTGAGTGTGGTTTTAAAAAAAAAAATCCACTCTCCATCCACGCAAATGTGGATACACTTCCTCTAAATATAACCTTTTCCATTCCTAACCCATTAGGGTAATTATTAGTACATAAGAGTATAAACCGAACGGGTAGTAAGACGAGGTGCTAAAATAAATAAATACATAAAATAATAATAGTTTATACTGCCTAAAACCTAAACACACAAAACTGGTGTGTAAATTTGACCAAAAATCTTAAAGGAAAGCTTGAGTTCATGACTTAAGATCAAAATTATAATACAAATTACATCGTCATATAAAAACAATTAAGTAAACTAATTTCTTCTAAGCCACATTAACTCAATCCATTTCTTTATGTTGCTGCTAATCAATGGAGACACTATATATATTTACACCCTGATTTTGGGAACTAGCCGCCCAGTTTTCCTACATTAGATTCTAATCTTCTAAATCCCCGTTCCCCTCCTAATACCCCTCATACGCAGACACATATATACCATATACATAAGTGCTATCTGTGGACTGACAAATAAAAAGGGTTTACATTATTTGATTATTTATCATAGTGAGGTTTTAAAAGTAGCAAGAATCAAAGTAAAGATTTAGAAAATTGAAATAAAAATGCTTACACTATCTCAACACACAAATTCAAATATTGTATCATTAAAAAATATAATATCTGCATTAATAGACCGTAGAACATGTTACTACAGATAAAATATTAGCATGTACACAACAAGAAAATAGTCTATACTATCTTTCGAATTGATTCCTGCTGAGTGAACTGGTCGATGATTACAGACAAATCCCTTTTATCCAATAAGCGACCTTCAATTAAGACGATTGTAAGTGAATTAAGGCGATACTCTGTCATGTTGGTAAACAGATACAGCAAACCACAACAATCACACACACGATGAAGCCATACAATTATTTTAACTGGCAGAAAAATATATGTATTTTTTCCCGTCATTCAAAATTTGCCACCCCTAAAATCTGCTGCCGTAGACACGTGCCTACTAGGCCTATGCGTAAATCCACCCCTGGATACAATTCACCCTTTCCCTCCTCCTTGTTTCTCCTCTGCACCCAGTGTTCCACCACCCAAAGTGACGGGGAAATGGTTAATGTCATTTTTCGCCACTCATCTCGTCCTCCCCCCCCCCCCCCCCCCCCCCTCTTGCCTTTGTTTCCAAGAGTTTAAAATTAGCGCTGACAGCGACTACACTGTTTCTGAGGATCGGGTCGCCGGGGCTGATGGAGTTTGACTAATTTAATTTTAGCCCCCGGGACCCGAGGTGATGTCTTACATCTGGTGGGGTGGGGTGGGGCCCTGCAGGAAGCAGAGTGCCGCCAGACACAAGCACTAATAGTCCCACCACCGCGGCACAAATGGACTGTCAAATACTCGACGAGAACAAAATGCTGGACAGTTGAAGGAGACGATTGATCTTCAGGCACGTCACATCCTCTACATAATATATTCAAAATGACAAGAGTTCAATTATAACTCACCCGACACCTTAACTCGGTCTTTAACGAGCCTGTGTTTTGAACTGAGGGTCTTGGACAGGACATTCATCCTTCTTGGTGATATTGAGGCTTTTCAGGGAAAGTCCACCGGTACGGTAGAGCACGAAATTTAATCTAACAAAAATTGCCATTTTTCAATTTAATAAACACTATGCATTTGTGATTTTAATAGGTTTTATTACTTGCCTAGATCCAACCAACATTAACTTTAATAACACAGCATTTTATTAATCAGTAAATTAAAAGTAAATATTGGCCAGTCTTTGTCGCCAAATACAAGTCTAGAAGAACATTCATTAAATTGTAGTTTTGCTTCAAATATTTTGATATAGTTACAGAGTTACACCTTGACGGGTATCCAGACGAAGTCATGTTTTTTAAGGTAATACCACTATTTTGCCACTATTCTGAGACTATTCTGCCACTATTCTGCCACTAATCGTTAGTATTTAAAGTAGTTACAGCTTCAACCTATTGTGCTCAATATAAATTAAATAAGTTTGGTCTTGTATGAATTATGTCACTGCTTTCTATTTGGTGCCGGATATAAAGTATTAAAGGTGCTGTCCTAGGCTTTTATTTTGTAAGCTATGTGATAATATAGATACGTATTTATAAAGTGCCTGCTAAATACCCTATTTCATAACTTTGATTGAAACTCTTATCTTCTAGGACTATACAAATAGAATTAATCAATGTTTAATAACACAGTTTTAATATTATAATTCACCCGTTTTTAATGATTACTTTTAGTACTGCATCCACCCATTCGAGCTATACTCTTAGGTGCTAACTACGCTAATAAGTTAGGAATTAGGGGGGCTGAAATTAGATCAAGTGTACCCGCATTTGCCTGAAGAAAGAGTGGGATTTAAGTTAAAAAAAACTCAGTATATCCGACCGAGATCGAAACCCGATCTTCCCGCCTTCGTCTGTCTAGTCTGTTGACAGAGTAGCGTCTTAGACCATGCGGCCACCGAAGCTATTTTCCAGTATGATATTATATAATCTATTTTTTTACAAATGTCATAAAAAAGGACCTGTAAAATTAGAAACTTATTTTAAATGACGTTGGAAAACGCTTGATATTCTTTTTTCTCCCAAAGACAACGAAATTTTAAATACCTATTTTATAAAAAAAAAAACGGAGACATAGAGTGAAATAAAATAATGTAAAAAAAACTGCTAAAGGAAAAACCTGACACTTTACAAAGTTTGAAAAAAAAAAAAAAAAAAAGAACAGCATTCACTTATGTTTTGTTAGAACAAATTACTTTTCGATTCGGTAGCAATGGAAAATGAACATTCTAGAACATTCCGAGTAACGAAAAAGGCGTAAAAAAAAAGAAAGGAAAAAGTAGAAATAATTATTCAAGTACCATTCCGCGTATTGGAGAAAAGCCTCGGTGACAAAGCACCCAATTAACGAAACAAAAAGCCACTTCTCTTTTCTCTTTCTCTCTATTGGATAGGATATTTCGTTCTGAGAGGTTGGTACAGCCGTGAAGTGTGGAGCCCCCCCTCTACCCTAGGCCATCAGGAGGATTGAAGTAAACCTTTAATGAGATTTTCACTGCTTTTACTATCCATTTTACTTTGAAGACAGAAAAAAAAAGAAGAGAAGTCATGAAAAGTGGTCCCCGTGTTGACCGGAAGTATTGACTTTTGCAAGAATGTTACATTCGTGAATGGTTAAACAGATGTGATTCTTTGTTAAATAAATACAATACCAAGAAACAATAATACTATAGCGGATTAAATAAACAAGCTACTATATTTGATAATTACGGCTTTGGCCGCTTCTAAATATCACATTCTTTCAGATGTCATTTCTCAATTTAATGAGTATGATATTTGGAGGTGGCTATAACAGTAATTAGTATCACATATTAGCTTGGCTATTTAATCCGTAATGATATGCGCATTAATACAGTTGTCACTGTACATTTGGCAGTATAGAGCCCTCCAGAGTCGAAGCTGGCTCCGTTATCTGAGAGCTCGTGTTCTAAATAGATCACTCATATATAGCACACGTCCATCGCAGACTCTGCCTTAAACTAAGAGTGAAGAATGACCTTAACACTGAATGACTCCTGGATATCTCAGTGGTTAGAACATTGGCGTACTAAGTCAAAGATCCCGGGTTCTATTTCTGTGTCCGGGTGTAATTTTTCAATTTAAATAATAATATTACTATAGTTATAAAAATAATTAAATATATTTTATTCCTTTGAGGTATGGTCCTATTCAGATAGGATGAAACCGTTTTGAAAGTTAATAAAGTTAATAAAACTATTTGCATATATTCATACTTCAAGTCATGTGAACTGAAACTGTAATTTTTCATATAATATCAATACATATAAATTGATCATGATATTATCATCCCGCTTCAGTGGCCGAATGGTTTAAGGCGTCAATCTCGTGTTAGACTGGCCTGCTGATGACAGGGAGATACAAGTTCGAATCCGGGTCGGGTTTACTAAGGTTTTTTTCCTATGTGGTTTCCCACTCTATCTCTCGGCAAATGCTGTTACACTTCCTCTAAATATAACCTTTGTCCTCCCTAATACATAGCGCAATTAGTACCTAGGAGTATAGCTCAAACGGGTAGTAAGACGCATTAATAAATATAATAATAACAGTTAGTGTAGCGCTACGGTATTGTAATTTTATTTTTCATGATACGATTGATAGCCAAGCCTCTTGGTCTAACGGTTAGCACTCCTGGCTACTATTCTAGAGGTCCTGGGTTCGATTATCGATGCTACTATAGGTATTTTTCCCGGAGGGAAATTGTTCCTATACTTACTATGGTCTGGTTGATTGGGTTTATGTTAGGTTATATTGGCACCACCTTATAATCATCATCATCATCATTATCATCACATCGGATCACATGTATATGGTGCCCTAACCTCAGAGGACGGTCACAAATCCGCCACTGCCAGTAGAAGTCCAGGAATATCAAACCGACAAACACTGCTGGCTTTTCAGCTAGTATTGATAAAGTTTTATTTTTGAGCGGAAATAGTGTCCCGGATAAACGGGTTTCTGGTGTATTTCCTGCGGTACTATAACTCGCCGCTCCGCTATCTTTGTCTCCCCGAGCAGACGAGGAAGTAGTCCCTGCGCGAGGGATCTGCATATGAAGAGATCTGCATATCAATGGACGTGTTATCTCTCCGCGCGCGCACCAGACATTCCAATCTGTGCGGCACAATGGGTGCTGTGTAAGGTGCCAAAATCCCTCTCACTCGTCCTGGTCGATTGTTTAGATAGGCGCTCTTGCTCTTGACGAGCACTGTCAGCCACAAAGATAACGCTAAGTCTAAGAGAGGGTGGGGGTGAAATATAAGAGTCGGGGGATGGAAATAATCTTTTTACTTTATCCCCGCCTCTCCCCACTCATTAGGTTTGGACGCAAATGAACTAATTATGACCCGCTTCGGTGACCGCGTGGTATAAGACGATAGTCTCGCAGTAGACTAGACTGACGATGACATGGGAGTCGAGGTATGAATCTCGGTCGGGTGTACTGAATCCCCCCCCCGAAATGGCTTCCCACTCTCCCTCCACGCAAATGCGGGTACACTTCATATGAATATAACCTTCCTAACCTCTTAAACCATTAGTGTAATTAGTACATAAGCGTATAATAGCCCTAACGGGTAGTAAGACGTGGTGCTAAACTAAAAAGTGACATTTAATCTACCAAGTTTATAATTTACCTTAAATGTGAGCCAGGTTGTTCCAACAGTTAGAAATTCTAAAAAAAGATGTGGCTTTTTAAATATTTTGTATTGAAACTGTGTAGATCCAGTAAAAACAACAACAATGGTATTCGAAGAGATGATGAAAAATAAAGAAAAAATTAAATTATGGGAATTTAAAGGGTGGCTTTAGTGTTGCGAAGAATTTAATGATTTAGAAAAAAGAAAGCTGTAAATTGTAGATAGATAGATATAAGATGAAGTTTAAATTAAGTGCTAAAGGAAATTAAAGAAAAAATGAGAAGATTATTTTTTTACAAAAACACTTGTTTAAGTGTTTGGTGGAAAATTATGAAAATGGGGAGAGAGGTAAGGATATAACCAGCCTCATTTTTACACAACAATGCACAACAAAGCACAACAAAGGGTCAGTACTTTTTAAAATAATATATTCTTTGCAATCACGAATGTGAAAAAGAAAATACATAAAATCCATTATTAATTTAAAAATAAAATATTTTCTAGTAATTAATATAATATAGAAAACAAATTGATACTATATTCAATAGTACACTATAACAATTCATAGAGAATAACCATTGTTCACGTGGTTTAAGATGTCAGTGTCGCAATATATGTAAATTAAAAAAAGCCCTGAAGTCAATATAATATGTATAATTTCAAATTAAAATCTTTACTTAGCAAAAATAAGTTTATAGCGGCCATCGTATTGAAACAAATTTACATCTTTTGGACTAGGCTCAAAGATTGTCCTTGCCAAATTTCGTTAAAATTGGACCGCACATTTGGCAGTTATCTTGGAATAAATATCCAAACAGACAAATGGAATGTCACATGGTAAAGTTAAAACAGAACCTCGCGACGCTTGAGCAATTAATATACATTTCAAATTCTAAAAGATATCTAAAAAAAACCTAAAATATCAAAAATTCTAACTAACCATTTTAACGAGTATCTAGGTTGGTACACAACAAATCAATAACCTCAAAATATGTCACATATAATCACACACATGTTATGCTAACCTATATAAAACACACACACTGAATACATACATAAAAAAATATAATTCAAACAAAAAATATGAAATCTTGGAAAGAAACTAGGATCAAAACATCTTCTATATTAGGCAACCCGCTCGCTGCTGGAGCAGAATACCCCGCCTTCTATAGTAGGCAACCCGCTCGCCGCTGGAGCAGAATACCCCGCCTTCTATAGTAGGCAACCCGCTCGCCGCTGGAGCAGAATTCCCCGCCTTCTATAGTAGGCAACCCGCTCGCTGCTGGAGCAGAATTCCCCGCCTTCTATAGTAGGCAACCCGCTCGCTGCTGGAGCAGAATACCCCGCCTTCTATAGTAGGCAACCCGCTAGCCTCTGGAGCAGAATACCCCGCCTTCTATAGTAGGCAACCCGCTCGCCGCTGGAGCAGAATTCCCCGCCTTCTATAGTAGGCAACCCGCTCGCCGCTGGAACATAATACCCCGCCTTCTATAGTAGGCAACCCGCTCGCCTCTGGAGCAGAATACCCCGCCTTCTATAGTAGGCAACCCGCTCGCCGCTGGAGCAGAATTCCCCGCCTTCTATAGTAGGCAACCCGCTCGCCGCTGGAACATAATACCCCGCCTTCTATAGTAGGCAACCCGCTCGCCTCTGGAGCAGAATACCCCGCCTTCTATAGTAGGCAACCCGCTCGCTGCTGGAGCAGAATACCCCGCCTTCTATAGTAGGCAACCCGCTCGCCGCTGGAACATAATACCCCGCCTTCTATAGTAGGCAACCCGCTCGCCTCTGGAGCAGAATACCCCGCCTTCTATAGTAGGCAACCCGCTCGCTGCTGGAGCAGAATACCCCGCCTTCTCATTTACTGTGTGTCAATAGACTAACTCAAACTTTATTCTCGAAAAAATCAACAATGAATAGGCTTCGAATAATTAAAATATTTCCTTCTAAAATTCGAATGAGTTATTTTTTGACCATTGATTTAAATAAAAATGTCATAATGAATCATGGTGGCCTCGAACTAACCCATGTCGAAATAGGCAAATCCTACTTTATTATAATCCACAAAATAAATAACGATAGTTGAGTTGATAATATCTTTATCCACGTAGCTAATTATTTCAATGTAAACTCTACGATTCCCTTTTGACAAAATACTTCTCCCAAGTCTCATCCAAGAGTATTTTTCCAGTGTGTGGACGATTGCCCCACCCTTGGATGTGTTTTTCAATGAACATAAAGGTTCAATAGCGTCAATAACCTGAACACACATTGTCACGGTGACAATTGGAACGTTCCATGAGGCAGACAGAACCTTTTTAAGTGGATCTCTTCGTACCACGCAAAGAATGTGTGGTCTGACACGTCGGACCTCGGAGGGCAACAAAAGACAGGGGACCAGTAAAATGGAGACATTGTTGATTGAGAATGGGTGGAGATGTACAACAATCCGTATGGATCAGACATTCCTTTACTGTCAACGCTGACAGTCGGAGCTCATTCAAGTGTGTTGGTTGAGAATTTGATGTGCTTTCTTTGTGAGGTGTGTTAATTCTTTGCAGTCATACAAAATGAATGTCATAAAATGATAACATTTTTGTTCATTATTATGTGTAGAACTAATTTGAAGTAGATTCCTAGTAAACTATAAAAGCTATTATTTAAATATTTATGTATATATGTTCATGAAAATTGTGCCTTATCATTACATCACAATAACAATAACAGCAAGATTCTGGCAGTAATAACAGTAAAAGGCAGTCACAAACGTTGGTAAAACTACTTTAATATATTCATACCTCGAGTAATATGATTATCATCTTTAATTTTTGATATAGGCCTGTATTATTAATACATATACAATAACAATAATAATCAAGTAATAATAATACTTAGTACCGAGTCTTACTACCCGTCCGGGTACTAATTACGCTAATGGGTTAGGATTTAGGAAGGTTGAAATAGTGTAACGTTTACCGTCACATGGAACTCTCCTCAAATGTTTAGCCTAGTCCGCTATTTCATCCGCTAGGGCGCTTCAGAAAACCCGGTGGTGCGATGAATTATCTGTGACCTACGTCAGAATATGACCGGTGAGTTGTTTAGGTGAGTGAGACTAGTTTGTGTCGGCTGTCCAGCGGTACTGTTTCGTCAGTGTGTGCGAGTGTGTGTGTGTGTGTGTGTGTGTTTGACTTGAACATTCGTGCTGGGAAGACCCTATGTCTCCGTTGGGAGGACTTGGTGCTAACATTTAGTGGCAGAGGTAAGGTACAGTAGCCCCGTGGCTTCTTTGGTGCTGACTGACACCTGCTAAACACATGTGTTTGCAGATCATATGGTTCGGCGTAAGGATACATAATTTGGTCTGGTAATTTTTCAATGCCGTCAGCTGTGAGCTGTCAGTCAGCACCAAATAAGCCATGGGACTACTTTAGACCTTTTAATTTTATGTAATTAGTATCATTTGTACAACTTTCAAAGTTGTTCTACTCTTCGTAATGTTTACAAACTTCAACAGTTCGAATGGGACTAACATGAAATAACTGACCGGTCATGCAGGGTGAAAACTACTTTGCGTAAGACAGTTTAATATAATAAAACCCTTTAATTTGATTGAATTAAGTGTTACTTATGATAATAATTTTCTATCTGAACTGCGATATTTGACTAATTTGTGTCAGTAATGGATATAAATGTGGCAATGCTTTGTGGAAGTATATTATCTGATTATTACCAAATGTTGTTATTATTATTATTATTATTATTATTATTAGCACCGCGTCTTACTACCCGTTCGGGTTATACGCACTTACGCTAATGTGTAATGGTAGGGTGATTGTGAGATGAAATAGAGGACCTACAGTTTAACGTGGGATCCGAACCACGGTGGAGGCCTGGCATTCCCCACATTCACAAATGTTAAATACTTCTCAGGGATCTGATGTTTATGAGCTTTTATGCTGTAAATATCTCTCTTTTTCTATCACCAACAATAAGCTCTTACATCTTGTCAATGGGGGGAATACCAGGCCTCCACCGTGGTTCGGATCCCACGTTAAACTGTAGGTCCTCTATTTCATCTCACAATCACCCTACCATTACACATTAGCGTGTGTATAACCCGAACGGGTAGTAAGACGCGGTGCTAATAATAAGCTCTTGTGTTAAAAACCTAACCATATTAGTAGTTTACTCGTATAACAAGACCGATAGTTTTGGATCTGTAATGAGAATTTTGATTGAAATAATTTTGAGTCATATAATATTATAGTGATATTTATAACTTTAAAAGGTACTGTTAATTTATAGAATATTAATTCTCCTTTGATAGGGTCTAGTTGTATTATATGAAAATAATTATTTGGATAATTTATGTATAACCGATTCTAAAAACATTATGTATAGGATTGAATGCCCCAAACTATTATTTTGGGGGAAATTCAAGACCTTTTTGTTATTAGACCCGCCTCGGTGGCGTAGTTGGCTAACGCGCTAGTGGTGTTGAGCTCAACCGCCGAGGACGGGGAGATCGGGGTTCGAATCTCGGTCGGGTGAACGGTTTCCCCCCCCCCCCCTTAAATGGTTTTCCACTCTCCCTCCACGCAAATGTGGGTTCACTTCCTCTAATTCAACCTTCCCAATTCCCAATCAAATAGCGTAATTAGTACTTAAGCGAATAACCCGAACGGGTAGTAAGACGTGGTGCTAAATAATAATAATAATAATAAAATTTGTTATTTATACTGTTTGATATCAAAGTTAATACTTGGGATGTTGTTGTAACGTCAGTTTCTACTAAACTTATTATATAACACATTTGTAGCTTTAATTAAAGCTGGTAATTGGAGTCTGTAGTTTATATCCCGGACTGTGTTATGCCAACTACAAACCACATCAGTGGTTGCATACCCCTGACTGGTGACCTGAGGCACTCACGAGTCGCATACCAACTTGGACACCCCTGAGGCTCCACTTGGAACGTATGGTCACACATGTCGTCAGACTCACACAGACAGATAAGTGATACAAGAGTATTTTTTCTCTAAACTTAAGTTTAAGAATGCCGGCGTAGGAAAATTGACTTTAGGTGGAAATGACCACTAGTGACTGTCGTCGAACCTGTGACTACTGTGTCGACTGTAGGGAGCGTTAGCTTGAACCTATGTGCACATTAATCTGGTTCTTTGGGCGCATTTGCCCCTCACGGCTCACAATTTGTGTTTGGTATAACGTAACCGGTATTTGTATCTTATCTGTTAATTATTAGGATTGGACTATATTATTATCATTATTATAGTTCTTAAGGATGATGGGTTATAGTGTGTTGATTTAGCTATTATTACTATTACTATTATTATGTTAAGCCTTCAGGCCAATGGAAATCCCTTTCAACGAAAATATGGGCTCTCGACGTTTAATATTTATGTAATTTGGAGTAATTTTGTTAAGTTGAAGTGAAAGCTCTGTGAATGTTGCCGATGGTTGGCCCATTAGACTTGTGTATCAGATCGATACTCGTACCGTTTTGAAGTTGTTTGGAACTACTTTCATTTGTGTGTAATAAAATTTGAATTTCCCTTGATTAAATTTTAATTTCATTCTAATTACCTAAGGATTAAGCTGGATACTTAATAAGGGCTGGGAGAATACTTGACCAGAGGAATAACCTTATAATGCAATATTGTTATTCTGATTTTTGTTTTGGGTACTCCTAACCGGTATGAGTCATTTTCATTTTTGGGAATTGTTACAGGAACACTATGGGAAAGTTTACATGGTTTTGACAAACTATAGTCTACATTGTTTATTGTCAGGTCTTGCAGATTCGACCATGGTCAACATATGAAACCTATGGGTGTAATATTTATTGGTGGTTTAAGTAAATGGCTGAAGTTGATCCCTGTCCGAACGGTGACTTATCAGTCCAGATCTGTCTTACTAGGGGGGGGGGGAATGTTGATATTCAGCCTTACATTCTGCGAATGAATGAATTCCTCGTTATAGTTCATGTTCACGACCGCCAACGAGGTGGCGCCCAACAGTCAGAACTCTCCTGGGTCGACCTTGAATTTAGTGTGACCGTTACCAAAAGTTCCACGAACCCGCCCTTCTTCATTGATGCAACTCGGGATTGTCATAATAGAGGAAGTGAACCTGAATTTGCGTGGAGGGAGAGTGGAAAATCATTTAGGCAAAACCACCCCCAATTCACCTGACCTAGATTCGAACCTTGATCTCCCGTCCTCGGCAGTCTAGCTCAACACGAAACTAGCGCGTTAGCTAACTACGCCACCGAGGCGCGTAATAATTAAGTAAAATGTTATCAATGTTGGCCAAAAAAAAATTGTTTGTATTTTCTAAAACTGTTCTTCCTACCGGAATACAACTAGATCTACTTTTAATAGAAGAGTAACCCGCTTCATTGGTCACGTGGTCTAACGCGCTACTCTCGCAGTGAACTAGACTGCCGATGACTGGAAGATTAAGGTTCGAATCTTGGTTCGGGTGTACTGAGGGTGGTTTTTACAAAATAATTGTCCACCCCCCTTCTACGCAAATGCAGGTACATTGCTTCTAAATATAACCTTACTCCTCCCTAGCACATTAGTGTAATTAGTACGCAAGCGTATAGCCTGAACGGGTAGTAATACGCGGTGCTTGTTTTCCAGCTAGAATAATCCCACTACCATAAATTACACGTTTTATTACGTTTAAATGTACACGTTCATTCTCAGAACTCCCGCGGCACCCACGTGTGATACAGTAACCGGTTAGATGGGGAAAAGGTAATAATTGGCTCATCATTAATAACATCTGTCTGTGACTTAGTTCATTCCACCCAATCAACGTGGGAATGAGCACTTTTAGAATGAGAAGACATTTTAGGAAAAAAATAGCCCAGTAAACCCGACCAGGATTCGAACTCCAATCTCCCCGCCTTCAGCAGGCCAGTCCAACACGAGAGTGACTCCTTAGACCATGCGGCCACCGAAGTGCGTTACCCATCTTAGTATCTGTTAGGGCTATTAGCATAATGAACTAATTATATTAGTGGGCCAGGGATGATGACAATAAAATTGTATAGGGTATGTAACCGCATTTGGATGGAGAAAGAGTGGGAAGCCATTTAGAAAAAATACATCTATAGTATGTTTGGCCCGGATTCAAACCCAAGCCTACAAGTTGAACAGAGGTGAGCTGTGTATAGTTCCTCGTGCCCCAGTTGAACAGAGGTGAGCTGTGTATAGTTCCTCGTGCCCAGTTGAACAGAGGTGAGCTGTGTATAGTTCCTCGTGCCCAAGTTGAACAGAGGTGAGCTGTGTATAGTTCCTCGTGCCCAAGTTGAACAGAGGTGAGCTGTGTATAGTTCCTCGTGCCCAAGTTGAACAGAGGTGAGCTGTGTATAGTTCCTCGTGCCCAGTTGAACAGAGGTGAGCTGGTATAGTTCCTCGTGCCCAAGTTGAACAGAGGGGAGTTGTGTATAGTTCCTCGTGCCCAAGTTGAACAGAGGTGAGCTGTGTATAGTTCCTCGTGCCCAAGTTGAACAGAGGTGAGCTGTGTATAGTTCCTCGTGCCCCAGTTGAACAGAGGTGAGTTGTGTATAGTTCCTCGTGCCCCAGTTGAACAGAGGTGAGTTGTGTATAGTTCCTCGTGCCCCAGTTGAACAGAGGTGAGTTGTGTATAGTTCCTCGTGTCCCAGTTGAACAGAGGTGAGTTGTGTATAGTTCCTCGTGCCCCAGTTGAACAGAGGGGAGTTGAAGTGTCCTAGCGAGGGCAGAGCTCCAGGGAAGGTGCAGGGAATGTGGTCTGGCTGAAAGTAGGCCTAGGCGTGCATCAGGGAATCCACTTGACAGTGAGCTGTGCCAAACCAAACATTGGTTGCGCCAAATGACTGTGTCGGCTTTCCTCACCAGGGCTAGATACTTCGAGCCAGCTCAGGTCATTATCTCCTCTGACGATATTAAAATATCACACACAATTCACCTTGGGAGTGAGAATTTGCTTTAAAATAAGTTAAGACAAAGATCAACGATTAAAATTTCTGGCCAGGACTTATTTTTCAAAAACATAATATTACAAGTTTATCTACAGCTTTAACTGGCCTCGTGGTATAGCCTCTGGATGCTGATTTAACGTTCTCGGGTTCGATTCCTAGCTGGTACGGGTGATTTTATTGAAAGAGGGATCATTCACATGGTAACCGGGTTAGGTCGATTAGGTTTAACTAGGTTTAAGATCGTCATACGCATCTTACTACCCATTCGAATTATATGCCTATATACTAATTAACCCAATCATAGGTCAAGGGTTCAAATATCTATCAACCAAACCAGCATCGATGATCTCACGGTCTCAGGCGCTACTCTCATAGTAGACTAGACTGCCGATGACGGGGAAAGAGAGTTCCGAACTTCGGCCGGATGTTCTGAGGTTTTTTCCAAAATAATTTTCCACTCTTCCTCCCCCCAAATGTGGGCACACTTACTCTAAATATAACCTTCCTAATCCCTTAAACTATTAGCGTAATTAGTACATAAGCGTATAACCTGAACTGGTAGTAAGACGCGGTGTTAAAAACATCCCGTGTTAATTATATTATTTGAGCTATATATTTGAAACAAATAATTAATATTTCCTAATTTAAAAGTGAAACTAGGTTATTGCTGACCTTTCTAATAATTAAAAGCTTCAAATAAAACCTCGTGTCTTAAGTGGGAGTACAAGGCTAGTGTATCAAGTGGACTTCCCCTCCCCCTCCATTGTGAACAGACACGAGATGACATGTGACATGTGACGTGTGACTGTGACATGACAGAACTTGTAGGTGCAGCCCTCATTCATATCTCAACACTTGGACTTGCATTCTACCATGACAGGTCACGTGGTAATCTAACCCAAATGTTCCCTTTGTCCATCAATGTTGGGCGAGGACGTCTTCATATTTCCTCACAACAATTTTACAATTTTTTGTTGTTGTTTGTTGTTGCGATATCTCTCCTTAATTCATATAGTTTTTAAATTTTGAAGGTGAGCGTGTAGGGATTTAAGGCCAGTGTTTTAGCAGTTTTTGTAGCAAAAGATATTTCTTATCAAAATAAATCAAATATTGCTCCAGTAAAACAGAGAGTTTAATTTCTTCACCTGGTGATATCAACAGTTGTTGATTATCTGTAAAAGGTGTCTTGGAATTTAATGACAAATTTTTCTCTTCATTTAAAAAGTTTGTCATCTAATGCCGTTATGTTCATGACAGATATTAAACAACTGTTGACATCACCGTGTGTGGAAAATTAAACTCTTTGTTACTACTGGAGAAATATTTGATTTATTTTGACAAAAAAGTGTAGATATAAAAACTGCAAGAAACACTGCCCTTAGCCCGCCTCCCCTACATCCCCATCAATGAGATCACGGACTAAACGTCTCCCTCATCTAGTCTGCGTTTACATTTACTATATATTATACCTTCCTCATCTGTCCCATTCACTCCGTTTGGTTTAATTATACGGATGACCCGCACGGAGGGGGGAAGGGGGGGGGGGCCGAGACGTGTTGCGCTGAATAGAATAAAAACATATTTATAAAAAACAGTAAAATCTCCGACAATCGAAATAAAAGAGGGCTGAACCCGTTTCGGATAAGCAAATTTTCGGATAAGAAATTTATATTATTATTATTAGCACCGCGTCTTACTACCCGTTCGGGTTATACGCACTTACTCTAATGTGTAATGTTAGGGTGATTGTGAGATGAAATGAAGGACCTACAGTTTAACGTGGAATCCGAACCACGGTGGAGTCCTGGCATTCCCCACATTCACAAGATGTCTTGTCAGAGGTGAAGGAAGGGTTTGGTAATCAGATAAATCTTTGCCGGGACCGAGGATTGAACCCCGGCCGCCAGCAAAGAAGTCTGACACCTTACCCCTAGACCGCCAGGTCACCTAAGAAATTTATACCTCTCTGGAAAGCTTAAAGGTAAAAAATATATAAATTACATAGCAAACAAAGTTACACAAAATAATTTTGTTATATATATATATATATATATAATATATTATATAATATATTTATATATATATATATATATATATATATATATATAATATATATATACATACCGTATTTAAATAAATGGTTATTTAATGTAACAAAATTAAATAAAAATATAGATTTGTAATTTGTTCTTAAAATAAATCCTGAAGTTTTCTTTTTACTCTTTTTTACGATTTGTATATCTTAACAAATAAAAGTCTTTTCCCAAGGTAAAGCCTTTATTTGGAAGTTCAGCTAATGAAAAAAATACATGAACATAAATGTGGTTTGCCGTTTCGGATATGGTGGGTTTCGGATATGGATATGAGAGGCTTTACTCTTTGTCTTTCTTATATTTAAAATGTATGAGTCAACTTGTAGCATACTATATAATATTGTATAATAGATTGTGTGAATGGCGTTAAACTCGACATTTATATTTACTTTAAATTTTAGTAACCCCATTATGATCGTCACAGAACAAACAAACAAGAACTGAAAATATTTTCAAACCAAATTTGTAAACACATTTTTCTTTAAATTACTCTCCATAATCACATTTGATAAACAACACAAACGCCCATTCAAACATAATTGCGTTACTCAATCTGTCATCAAAACCAAACGTGTTTTTTTTTAACGTAGACCCACTTATCAAATATTGATGCAGCACTCAAATCTGACTTCCACAACATAACAAACATGGACATTGTTTCGCGTAGAAATGATTCAACCACGCATTTATTTTTTAGAAATACCAACGAAAACTTAATTACCCGCTATAAAAATATGGCCAACTCCGTCTCTACACCATTAAATTAATTATCGATTGATTTGTTTTCCTTCTCTGGCAGACACTTTAAAAAGTGTGTAAATAAAAATAATTTCGCAAGGTTTTTTACATTGAAAAATGTAGAGTATACATGATAAACTTTGTTTAGGAAGATAATGAATTGGATGTATTTTTTTGTTGCAGTGAGAAAAACAAATATATAACTATACTATCAGTCCACATGGTTACGCGGCACCAAAACTATATAATATATCAAATTAACCCACCTCGGTGGTGTAGTTGGCTAACGCGCTTGTCGTGTTGAGCTCGACTGCTGAGGACGGGGAGATCGAGGTTCGAATCTCGGTCAGTTGAACTGGGGTGGTTTTTACTAAATGATTTTCCACTCTCCCTCCACGCAAATGCGGGTTCACTTCCTCTAATTCAACCTTCCCAATTCCTAATCGGTGACCTGGCGGTCTAGGGGTAAGGTGTCAGACTTCTATGCTGGCGGCCGGGGTTCAATCCTCGGTCCCGGCAAAGATTTATCTGATTACCAAACCCTTCCTTCACCTCTGACAAGATATCTTGTGAATGTGGGGAATGCCAGGTCGCCACCGTGGTTCGGATTCCACGTTAAACTGTAGGTCCTTCATTTCATCTCACAATCACCCTACCATTACACATTAGCGTAAGTGCGTATAACCCGAACGGGTAGTAAGACGCGGTGCTAATAATAATAATATTTTTAAATTTTTCGGCCTCCCTGTACATAATTAAAATGTTCTACTATGTAGAGAAGTTTTTTCTATTAGCCATTTCCCGTCCTTATTTTTAAATTCCAAATTTTCCAGCTTTTATTGTTAATTTAAGGTAGTCCTTTTTTAAACTAGGCCAATTTATTTCCATGTTGAAAATAACATTTTATAGTTGTTTTTAAAGATTGTATGTTTAATCCCCCCCTTCTCCATCCTTTTTAAATTCCCACATTCCTATTTTGAGATTTATTTGATTATCTTACGTGTTTGTTCATGTGCTTGCCAAATTTCAATTTTGAACAAAATTATTAGTTCTATTTTTAACTAAACGTCAAAATTTAAAAAATCTGTTATCAGTAAATAGCTATTAAATGAATATATCCCAGAAAGATAAAACAATGTCTCTTTTGTTTAAACATTTCAGATATCCATTTCAAACCAAACCATTAGAACCATTTTTTTAAATTTAAAAACTACAGTCAACAGTAAACTACCCTTTAAAAGTTTTAGCGAGAAAAAATTATACACTTTTATTTATCTTCTGCAACACTCTCAATAACGTTTTATAACAAAATTGTTAAAGATATTTAAAAAAATGCTAATTTTCAAAAATCATTCATTAGTAAACAACCCTTAATTTCAGAGCTAAGGTCAAAATCAACAAAATATCCTGGGAAAGCCAAATGGCGTCTAATTATCAAGTCCAAACAAAATCCATCAAACAATTTTGGATCTCTGATAATATCGAGAATTAAAAAACCAACATTTTGGGTTCGGGGTCACATAATCTCTAGGTAAATGTTGTTAACGATTACAATACTTTCTCTTTATATGATAAAATAAAAAAGAACGTTTACGAGAATATTTAATACCCCAATTCAGTGAACTGTTGTCAAACCCACGACTATTCCATCTACCGTCCTATTATTGGAGAAGAGAAGACGTCAGCTAGATATTTTGACAGAGATTGAAAGTTGACAAAGCTCTCAGAAGTTCTCCCTGGCAATTCCACTGATCTGAGATGATCTCCATGGAAGGGCAGGGGGGGGGGGAGAGAGAGCAGTCGACGGAAATAGCGAGGAGGGGGTTCGCACAGGGGTTGGTGGTGGAGGGTGCAATCAAAACACTTGACGAGGCACGAAGAGTGGTTGATGCTTTGCAAGTTCTCCGCAGCTGCCTGGACAACGAGAAGAGCATTAACTCCCATGATAGAAATAAGCCGTTTTTTGATACATACAAACAAAGGAAACAAATAGAAATTAGTATTTTTTTATTTTTTACAAATCTGATTTTTTTTTAATTCGAGAAGAGAAAATTTATGAAGAACCAAAGTTTTTTTAAAACAAACAATAATATAGATATAAATCGATCCAGATGCAACGTATTCAGGACATAACGTGTTTAATGACTCTGGGAAGACATCTCTTCACTCATTTTGGCGGCCCATACTACTACAGTCGAATGGGAGGATATAGTAGAAGGGAGAAGAAGAATAAACAACGGCGAGTGGAAATAATAATTATAACATGGCTTCAGGCTTTGGGCTCATCACAAGTGATGAACATAAAGCAATATATATCTATATATATCTATACACACATATAGAGAGAGGGTGTTCGGAAACTCTCAGCCCAAACTGCATATATAGCTTGTTTGAACCAAAAGTAATACAAAATCCCTAAACACTCACATCCTGAAAACTATGCTAATACCATTAAATGGTGTTCAAAGTTTCAGTATCAGTACCGGGAGAGCAAAGCTGTATAAGCATGCGTGTACAACAGGTTGCATAGGAGTTAGGCTCGTGGCTCTACACACCTTGACATCTTGGAGCAGAACACACCACATAGTAAACAACACACCAGTCCATCTAGAAATGGGAATACGTTCTGAAGGTCAACATTAACGGTCCTACATCACAGAAAGTGCTTGCTATTATTACATGTACAGTGCCGCGCGCCTAACTCCTACGCAACTTGTTGTACACGCATGCTTGCACAGCTTTGCTCTCCCGGCGCTGTACACTGAAACTTGGAACAAAATTTAATGGTATTAGCATAGTTTTACGAATGTAAGTATATTGGGATTTTGTATTACTTTTGGTTCAAACAAGCTATATATGCAGTTTGGGCCATGAGTTTCCGAGCACCCTGTATATGTATCCCTTAACCACGCTGCCCTGGGTTTTAGTGGGATTGGTGAGAGGAATATTGTGATCTAAATTTCCACCGCTCATAATAGGACTGCCGCCACGTGATTAATTTCCGCTAGCAGATGATGTATCATGGGAATTATTGGGTCCTTGTGTCTGTAGTTATTACAGGTGGAGACACCACTGGATGGATCTCATGACAGAACTTTACTCGCGGATCTCATTATCTAGACTTGAGATAGTACTGTGTCATAGCTCAAAAACACTATTTTATATTTATATTAAACTATACAACTCTTCCTTTAGACCCATATTTCCTAAAATTAAAAAATGCACTATTGCATCAAAATACACATAATTTTATAAATAGTGTGGGTTGGTCAAATTTTGTACACCCATCTTGATTATTTTTAAATTAAAAGAAATCTCTAAAACTAACTTATTACAAGCTAAACAATTAGTTTAGTCGTTAGTACATTCAGCATCATGGTAACTTGCTTCGGTGGCCACATGGTCTAAGGTGCCACTATCGTTTTAGACTAGACTGTTGACTACAGAGAGATCGGGGTTCAAATCACAGTCCGTTGTACTAGGGGTTTTCTCCCCCAAAATGGTTTTCCACTCTCCATCAACGCTAATGCTGGTACACTTTATATACATTCTACCTTCCTCGTCCCTAACTCATTAGTATAATTAGTACATATACGTATAACCTGAACAGGTAGTAAGACGTGGTGATAAAAAAACATCATAGTTATCCACAATGGTAGGCATGCGGGCTAAGGTGTCATCCACACAATTTCCTGGGTTTACAGTGATGGGGAGACGTTGGGGTTCGAATTCCAGTTTGGTGTGTTGATAGCTTTTCTTGAATGGATTTCCACTTTATCTTCACGCAAATCCGGGTACATATTTTATACATTCTACCTTACTCATCCCTATCTGATTTATGTAAAAATGCAGATATCCCGAATGAACTCAAAATTGAGTATTTTTTCAACGTGTACTTAATGTGTCAACATTGACCCGGAGTGAAGGGATTCTACGGTACGATAGAACAACCACCCAGTGAAGGTCAAACCCGAGCCTCCAAAGTCAGAAGCAGGTGTCTGCGATATCAGCGGGACAATTCGCCACTAAGATTTATGTCAAAAAGGTATTATTTCTTACCGCATCGGTGGACACGTGGTCTAAAGTGTCAATCTCATAGATTGTCATTGACGGAGAGATCGAGGTTAGAATCTCAGTTGGGTGTACAGAAGGTTTTTATTAAGTTGTTGTCGGTTACCTGGTGGTCTAAGGGTAAGGTATCGGACTTTTATGTTGGGGTCCGGGGTTCAATCCTTGGTCCTGGCACAAATTTATCTGATTACCAAACCCTTCCTTCAGCTCTGACAAGACGTGTATTAATCACAACTTGTGAATGTGTGGAATGCCAGGCCTCCACCGTGGTTCGGATCCCACGTTAAACTGTAGGTCCTCCATTTCATCTCACAATCACCTTAACATTACACATTAGCGTAAGTGCGTATAACCCGAACGGGTAGTAATACGCGGTGCTAATAATTATAATTATTAAGTTGTTTACCACTCTCCCTCAACGCAGATGTGGGTACATTTCCTCTAAATTATCACATTTCTAACCCCTTTTTTCCCTTAGCCTAGTTAATGAACCTTAATTGGTTCTAAGACGCGGAGTATTATCTTTACCAGCCAACTCCTGCGCCATTTGACCGATGAATGACTAAACGAAATAAGTGATGAGCTTGATGACAAGATCAACACAAAGACAAACACGCACGCGTGTGATGGTGTGTGGTGGTGTGTGACGATGTGAACACCCCCTCAATAAGCACCCCCGTGTGTTTACACAGGCCGGGACTGGCCTGTTTATTCAGTCATAATCGCGTTACGAATCAAGGGTTTGTATCGAGAGCCTCGTGACAGCTCGGGGTTTAATTAGACCAGCGCATTATTGACCACGGTGTGGGCTGTCGCAACCATGTCCCATCTGTTTATGTAACCGGTGAGGTTAGGGGAGTGGTTAACACGCCTTACCATGGACCGACCAACTCAATGTTCCGTCCATTTTAAATACAAACTTGCTACGGTGTTTATATATCTAGTTTTCAAGGCGTTAAACCTACAATTAACTGGTTTATTAAAATAAATAAAAATGTGTACTGTATTTCTATGACTGACAAATGCCCAGCCAGTTCGTCTTGCAAAAAAGGTATTTCTATATAAAGTCTTGGCTTCTAGAACATTCCTTGATGCAGCCGTCTTTGTGCCCCTCACATGCTTGCTTTTTTCCGAGAAGATTTTTCCTGGGTGGCCGATATTATTATTATTAGCACCGCGTCTTACTACCCATTCGGGTTATACGCACTAACGCTAATGTGTAATGGTAGGGTGATTGTGAGATGAAATGAAGGACCTACAGTTTAACGTGGAATCCGAACCACGGTGGAGGCCTGGCATTTTACTGCTAAAGATAGTGTTAATTAAATAAGAGTGAATTTTGAATATTATCACGTTAGATTAGATCACATCATCTCTATAAATAAATCAAAAAGGATGTATAAAATATAATCATTACATAACACACATATGACAGTCCCTTAACATTAAAACTCATCCCTCAGTTAACATATGTTGTATTTGAAGTCACTTATTGCTTTTGGCAGTTGAGCATATAATTTTTGTTGTTGTTGTTGTTGTTGTTGTTGTTGTTCACATGACAATCCATCCAATGACTTAAGCTAACTAAAATTCGTAATTGGAGATGTTGGTTTTTAAGTATAAAAAATGAATGCTTAGGAATTACTTTAATGTATGTAATATATTGCGTGGCTGTGCTACTTCAATCGTAGCCCAGTAGTGTAAAGATTAGCCCATCTAGTCTAATTCAAAAGTGGCGCCTTAGACCGTGCGGCTAAAAAATCAGGTCAACATTAAATTGAATACACATTCCTCGAACCTATTCCTAATACACACATTTTTTAAATTTTAGTTTATCATTATAATAACAAATACATGAACTGTACTGTTAAAACGTGACCTGGTGGTCTAGAGGTAAGGTGTCAGACTTCTATGCTGGGGTCCGGGATTCAATTCTCGGTCCCGGCATAGATTTATCTGATCACCAAACCCTTCCTTCACCTCTGACAAGACATCTTGTGAATGTGGGGAATGCCAGGCCTCCACCGTGGTTCGGATTCCACGTTAAACTGTAGGTCCTCCATTTCATTTCACAATCACCCTACCATTACACATTAGTGTAAGTGCGTATAACCCGAACGGGTAGTAAGACACTGTGATAATAATAATAATAATAATAATAATAATAATAACAACGAAGTACAAAGATAGGATGTTATTTCACAATAATGCGACTTGTTTAGTTTTTTACTTTTTACATCCATGACTGTTTCCATCACGTGGACTGGGTCAGTTTTTTATTCAAGCCTTGTATTCTCCACTACCGGCTTGCTAGGCCTGTCGTAGCTTCATATGCCTTATAATCTAACTTAAAACTAGGACAAGCACAACATCCAGTCCCCAGCCGTTAATTTTTCAATTTGAGAGGGTGAACCCATATTTCACTAACGCTATTAACTGAGTGTTTAGCTTATAATAACTATAATAATAAAGATCATCTTGTTCTTAATTGTTTACTGAATTAAGCACCAAAATAAACCAAGTATAAGAGGAGTGTTGACCACGAGCTTACAAGAAATTCATCGCAGGAGTTGAAAGTTTGATTCTCAACTGGGGTGAATTTTATAGATCAGTGTTTCCCAAATTATGGTACGCATACCTCCACGGGGCACACGAAGAATTTAAGTAGGTATTCAACATATCAATAAATGTTTATTGATACTAAAATATTTGTTGATATTTGATAACCAAACTAAAGGTTAGTTTTATAAACAAATGTAAGCAGATTTAGTCGTGTTTTTAAGCCTTGCTTGTTCAAGGCTTTGTTTTGCTTATCATAAAAGATTTATTAAAATACTTATTTTAAACTGTTTATATACAAGAAGCGCTGTATGGGGTACACTGGTTAGGCTTTGGCACCAAAAGGGGTATGTGACTGTCGGAAGTTTAGAAAACATTGATATATAATATAGATCCTGGGTGGACAACCCTATCGCCAATCACCCAACTGTCAAATTGGCCGTGAAAGTGTTGCGAACTTGCGTTTGCCACTAAATTATTTTTTTCCTGATGGTATGTGCTGGCTGTAAACTGTAGGTTCCTGCATATCATTGGAATAATTACTCATGTGCGTAGTGTTCATATCTATAGACAATGTTTCCGAAACTTGTCAGACAAAAAGGATTGTAAACTTTCGCATTAAATTGTCATAAATATTCAATCCGAACATCATTTGCGTCTGTCCCATTCAATCGAAGTGTATAAACTTAAATACACTTGTTCAAACAGTGTGTGTTGTTCGATTGAGCACCCTAATGTCTCAAATCTCTACCAGGTGCGGTGGAGTTCACTTCTCAGTGACCACATTGGAAATGATTTAACCCACCTCTGATATGGATTGTCTCGTCTTTTAGCCCCTCACCAATGCTGGAAAACTTTAATTAAATCTCCTACAATTACATAAGTGACTAACAGCACACTGTATATACTGGGAAAAAAGTATCAAACCTCTAATCAAGTCACTGATTACTAAGAGGGTATTTTATTTCAGTGTAACCGAGTGTACGGGTATTTTATTTCAGTGTAACCGAGTGTACGACCTTGAGGCTGGCTTCAATCAGGAAACTGAGTGGTAAGTTTTCCACGTAGTTTAGAGAGGATTATTATGAGTATGTGATGCACAAGATGAAGGAAATCAGGGGTTGAAAGGGAGGGGATGGGAGAGGATCTTCAAGGAGGAAGTGTGACGATGTCAAATTATAGTGACAAAATCAAGTGCTTCCAAGGTCTTAAAAGCAGATCCGAGAAAACAAGTTAGGCGTCCATGACACGCATAATGCAGTAAAACAAACTTTGTTGGTGAGCCCTGATTGGCTACGTAAACTCTCTGGAGATATTACAGGTACAGTATATATTATACAGGACTAGGTACAGTCTCTGGAGATATCACAGGTACAGTAATCAACCAAAATGATAAACTGTACTACTAATTGATGACCATGTAAATTGTAAAGGCTTCCCAATAGGTCCCCCTTATAGCCAAGTAGTAAAATAAAGCCCCTTGGATCAGAAATTAACTCGGAGCTGACGCCTTTGATAACTTGGTGGAAAATATGCTTGGATATCCAAGGATCCCAGGTTCGTATCCAGTAGAGGACCAATACTTGATTGCTTTAAAGTTGGGGTGGTTTTAACCGAGGCATTTTTTTAATGATTGATTCTAATTTAAGACAATTATTAACTACCCATAAAGTCATTGGATGCGTAAAAATGCTGAGAGTGAGAGAACAATCCCTTTTCATTATTATTATTATTATTATTATTATTATTATTATTATTATTATTATTATTATTATTATTATTATTATTATTAGCACCACGACTTACTAACCGTTCGGGTTATAGTAGTTAGTAAATACATAATATTTATAATAATGACATATTGAGCTTTTTGAATAGAGCGTTAGAGCAATTAACTTAATTTATTATTTTCATTATTACCATATTGTTAATAATAACGTTACTCTACAATAGACAGCACCAAATTCATTACCAAAATTTTCAACAATAATACATTTTCCACTACGCTGGTAATCGAATCCCAGACTTTTAACTCACTTACTGCCTTCCTATTAATCTTAGGTGCTAAATAAACTTTTTCTGTAGTCTACCTATAGTCCGATTTTCGTAGCAAGAGCCTTATCTGATAACTATAAAAGTTTCTGTAGATCTTATTTCCCGTATTCATACGTCAAGTCACGTGATCTGCCGCTGTCACTTTTGATAGATGTTATTATCAATATCTATAAAACGACACTTAATAATATAGTAAAGTGTTATCAATTTTGACCGCAAATAAAAGTTGTCGGACTCTATCTGACCAGTTGGCCACGGGTCAGGTAAGTGGCCAATTATTTGATATCTAGCTTTGTTCCTTGGTGGTGAGATTCTTTCCATCGGAACCCGAGGAAAGGGTGCGTGGTAGGTATGTCGAGTAGAACAGAGGGGGGGGGGGAGATAAGAGGTAGCACACCTGTGTTGATAAAGGGCGTGAAGGGAAGGAAGTCTTCAGGAAGATGCGCGCGGCTTTTTCCTCGGACAAAAAAGTTGCCTGATCACGACCAACACTTCTATTGTTACTCGAGGAGAAATATAAAAACATCACCATACCCTTTCCCAGACCTCGCCACCTACAAAAATACCTCGACAAACTCAAAGATTGCCTTTCAAACAGATGCACAAGGGGGTTTGGGGGGTCAATACTCCCCCCCACCCTCCTCTCTTATCCTTAGGGTCCGTCATATTCATCGCTTGCGAGCAGTTGCCACTTATAAGAACGCGACATTTGGACAAGAAATGGATCTGTTTGTCTTCAAGTACGGAATGCTGTCTGTTATCATAACAATGGGGGGAGTTGGTTTAAAAAAAATATTTTGTTGATTTATGCAGCTGAGGATTTTTTTTTTCCTTTAGTTGTCTAGGTACGAAAGAGAAAAAAAATGTTTTAGAGTTTTTGCTCAGATGATTTAGAAAGATTACTAAGATTCTTAGCATTCGAATTGACGATGTCTCGTCGCAAAAACCGTAGCCAGCCAATAATTTCAAGTGAGAGGGGGATGAGGGGTTGTTGGACACATCCCCCAATCGCCGGAAGCTAGAAAAAATTCTAAATTCTAAACAGTTCTGTAAGCTCTCTGAAGTGCTTTTTTATGGTAGCACAGCCTCTTAATTTTGATACTGTTTGAACCTTAAATAAAGCCATATATATTTTTGTTTATACAATTTCAGGGGGAGGGGGTTGAACTCCCAAAATACCCCCCTGGCTATTACCTTGCTCATCGGCAAAGTATTTTCTTCTTATCTTTGTTCACAAAATCAGACCATGTTGGCATTTTTTAAAATTCGAGTCTTTTGGCACCATCGCTATAAACGACTTGGTTTAGTGGCTCATATCACGACCGATTAACCGGGGATAGCGGATAAAAGACCTGGCTCGGACCGGAGGATGTATCCAAGTGCCGTTTTCTGGAATCTTCACCTGACAGCAGGGAAATTGGAATCTGTTTAGTATATTTTAAACCAGATTCCGTGGCCGTATGGTCTAACGCGCTACTCTCGGTGTCAACTAGACTAGGTTCGAATCTCGT
Organism: Timema cristinae; assembly: GCA_039000515.1. NCBI lineage: Eukaryota > Metazoa > Arthropoda > Insecta > Phasmatodea > Timematidae > Timema > Timema cristinae. The sequence continues at coordinate 47,713,407 of JBCFYV010003508.1, read as the reverse complement.
TCAGGTGTTTTTATGCTGTTTTTTTTCCTAAATGTTTTTCCACTCTCCTTTCATGCAAATTTGGGTACACTTACTCTAAATATAACCTTCCTAATCATTAAAACCATCAGTGTAATTAGTACATAAGCATATAACCCAGACGGGTTGCTAAAAAAAGTTTAAAGATTTTAAAATAGTTATTTTTAAATTTTGTTGCATTTTTAAAATTTGCCAAAACTTTTTCCCTAGTCACAATCCTCTGTTTTCTAAAGGAGAATACAGAAACCCATACCACGAAATGACGCTTGGTTCGAGCTCTATTACCTGTAAAAGTTTGGTACTATCCGTGGGGTTTAGAGAAACTCTTAAAGGGTGAAGATGAAAGAGGTAGGTTAGATAAAGTGCACCCACATTCATCATGGAGATGGGATAGCAAAACCACAGTGAGAAATCACATGATTTGAAAATCATCCCGAATGCACTCGGTCAGACTTGAACCTCGACCTCCCTGCTCCCAGCAGTCCGATCAATCACAAGCCTTAAGGCCCTGACACAGAGTCCTTATCCGTAGTCCATAGTCCGTAGTCCATAGTCCATAGTCTGTAGTCTGTAGTCCGTAGTCCGTAGTCCGTAGTCCGTACTCTGTACACCTCTGACAAGACATCTTGTGAATGTGAGGAATGCCAGGTCTCCACCGTGGTTCGGATCCCACGTTAAACTGTAGGTCCTCCATTTCATCTCACAATCACCCTCCCATTACACATTAGCGTAAGAGCGTATAACCGGAACGGGTAGTAAGACGTGGTGATAATAATAATATTAATAATAATAATAATAATACTCTGTAGAATGTGTTCGACTTTAACTTTCTAAGGACTAGTTTATACGGAATACCAATCTACCAATCACAGACGGGTAAATAAGCGAGTACGTGTTGATATCCATCTTAAACACCAAAATAAATGGTTTATAATTATATTTTATTTTGTGATTGGTTATATAAAGGAAGCCCGACCGTGATATTAAAAGTGTTTACATTCTGAATACTAGTACCTACATTGATTTGTTTTGCATTTTCTGGCTAATTTATTTTAAGTTTGATAGTTGTAATTGTCTTATAAATATATGTATTGTGATTGTAGTACATTTTAAGTATATACTGGAAGTTTTCTCATCAAAGTTGTTTTTGGTTTATTTTATTGATCATTTGTTTGATTGGTCGTTTCTTGTTGTACACGATTTTCTTTCGAAGTTTCCGAAAGGACTAAGTTTAATGGTTGTCTGTTGGACCAGTTCATTGGAAGGAATTCCAAGAGTTAGTATTGTTTATATTAAGCGAAGATCAGCTTACCTGTAAGATAGATTGTCTCTTTAACAATTCTTGAATTCTATTTTTGTTACTGAAATTCTTGTAAGATGTAGGATTCATTTCAATAATAAAAAGTTCCTTGATCAAATTTTACTAACAGTATTTTATAAAGAATATACTTGGACTAGGAATAAACCATACCAAAATTAGGGGACTGATTACGAGCAGGTCCGTGAGTGACCCACTTTGTTTACCTGAGATATGACCTGAGTGACCCACTTTGTTTACCTGAGATGTCCGTGAGTGACCCACTTTGTTTACCTGAGATGTCCGTGAGTGACCCACTTTGTTTACCTGAGATATGACCTGAGTGACCCACTTTGTTTACCTGAGATATGTCCGTGAGTGACCCACTTTGTTTACCTGAGATGTCCGTGAGTGACCCACTTTGTTTACCTGAGATATGACTTGAGTGACCCACTTTGTTTACCCGAGATATGTCCGTGAGTGACCCACTTTTTTTACCTGAGATATGACCTGAGTGACCCACTTTGTTTACCTGAGATATGTCCGTGAGTGACCCACTTTTTTACCTGAGATATGACCTGAGTGACCTACTTTGTTTACCTGAGATATGTCCGTGAGTGACCCACTTTATTCCCCTGAGATATGTCCGTGTGTGACCCACTTTGTTTACCTGAGATATGTCCGTGAGTGACCCACTTTGTTTACCTGAGATGTCCGTGAGTGACCCACTTTGTTTACCCGAGATATGTGTGAAAAAGTTACCCACCCAGTATTGTCTACTCTGCCGGGAGGGTAATAAGACTCTGTGTAGAAATAAAAAGTTTTCAGAATACTAAAGTAATAGGTTCTATATTCGAGATAGTTGTGTGTCTCCCAACTGCGTCAGAAGCCCGGAATCCCCCCCTCCCCGCTGTCAGCGTGGTTCAGCCCATGTTGGAATTATGAGCAGTAATCAGTGGACGATGTACGAGCTGAGTAAGTTGCCGGTTCCTCCTAGACAGTTCCTCCACTGTTTGTTGACTCAACTCCACCTCCTCATGGGTGGCCATTAGAGTAAACTAGGTGCAGCACGTATTTAAGGTATTTATCAAGTCTTACAAATATATCACCCCCTTTCTCGAGACGTACATCTTACCTTTCATCCGTCAGGACTCTCTGAAGGTCCTTACGATGTTTGTTCAGCTCTCCTGTGAGTGGATCTGGATTAGTTGGATGAGACATTTACTGGCGGTATCCACGGTCTAAGACGTCAGCCTCACTAAACATTAGTTCTCATCACCTCATCTTACTGGCTTTTCAGATTATATGCAGGATGATTAATATAATAGGGTAGGGATGAGGAAGGGAGAATTTTAGAGGTAATACACCCGCATTTGTGTGGAAAACTATTTAGGGAAAACCAACCCTTGGTAGACCCGACCGGGATTCGAGTCCCGATCTCCCAGTCTGTAACAGGCCAGTCCGACACAGAGAGTGATGCCTTGGACTATGCGGCCACTGAAACGGGTCTTATAACTAGTAGTTATGTGAAATTAGAAGAAAAACTTAAAGGGCTCATATTAACATTTTAATTTGGGTGCGATGGAAGTTAATGTTCAAAGTAGCCTATAAACACAGTGTCTTTTTACTTTCTCTCAATCCCTCCGACAGAGGGAGTATTGTGATCGTTAAAATATCAAATTTGAGATGTTTATGGATATCGACGTTTTATAGTATATATATATTCTGTCTTGCAAACAATTCTAAAAAAAACCCAAAGAATATACATGTAATTATCTTAAGTAATGGTTTAAAAAACTCGCCATTGAATGAATGTTTTCAAACAAATACTACATTCTGTAGCATTATTTTAAATATTTAATTTGTTTAGTAATAAATCTAAAATTTGACAACGCACATCAATGCAATCAAAGTGACGCGGGGAAAATATTATCATCTCAGTGTTTGATATAATAAGATAATCCCGAGATTTAATATATTTTTCTTACGAAACAAAATTATGGGTAATTACAATTTTATTTAAATTTAACCTGTATTTGCTTAAATAGTATTTTAGTTATAGATAACACTCGTCTAAATAATCCTGCGAGGTCTATTTTGCTTATCCTACTATTATTATTATTATTATTATTATTATTATTTTATTAGCACCGCGTCTTACTACCCGTTCGGGTTATACGCACTCACGCTAATGTGTAATGGTAGGGTGATTGTGAGATGAAATGGAGGACCTACAGTTTAACATGGGATCCGAACCACGGTGGAGGCCTGGCATTCTATTCTACTATTAACAACCATTTATACTAAGAAATATTGAGGCGACTGTTTTAAGTTCCTCAGTGAATATCTACAGTCAATAAAGTTATTTGAATTAAAACTTTGCGAAACTTGGCTTCAAACTGTTTTAAAGACTTCACGGGGGGTCTAATGTTATTTGTTGGTTACACGTACAGTACATATACTAATTACACTAACGTGTTATGTATTAGGAAGGTTGTGTTTAGAAGACGTGCACCCGCATTTGTATTTAGAAAACCGAGATAGATTGGAAAACCATTTTAGAAAAATATCAACCTCTGTTCACCAACCTGGATTCGAGCCCCGGTCTCCCCGTCAACCATATTCTTGTGCCTAGATTTAGGCTATTGTAACTATCAGACGACCCAATTCAGTGGCCGAATGGTCTAAGGCGTCAGTCTCGCGTTAGATTGGCCTGCTGACGATAGGGAGATGGGGGTTCAAGTTTGTCACGTCTAATGAGGTTTTTTCTCCCAAAAATGGTTTTCCACTCTGCTTATACGTAAATGCGGGTGCACCTCTTAATATATCCTCCCTAATACGTGGTGCTAAAAAAACTGCATTACCTTTATCTTTCTAAAGCACGGAGATAAATACCAGCGATAAAACAGACGGCGTTACATCCTGTATAACTAACTTATATCTAGAACAGACACAACATCCAGCCCCAGGACATTAATTCATCACTGTGAAGGGGAAAACTCATATTTTCATCAAATATAGATTTTCGGCCTTGCCGGGAATCAAACCTTGGACCCTTATCTCAGTAGGCAGACAAGTTACCGACTGAGCCAAGCGGTCGGACTCACACAATAAATCAATAACCTCAAAATATGCTACATATAATATATCTTATACATGTATGACAAAACCAGACAAATTTAAACACAAAATATAAACTTTTGAAAAATTGCCATACAGAAATTTCAGGGTTAAAACAGTTTTTGCTCTTAAATGACATTACGATGGAAAAAATCAATCATCTTCGTTTGTTGTAGCTTGCTTCTTGACGCAATAAACATCATCTTAGTTTGTTGTAGCTTGCTTCTTGACGCAATAAACATCATCTTAGTTTGTTGTAGTTTGCTTCTTGACGCAATAAACATCATCTTAGTTTGTTGTAGCTTGCTTCTTGACGCAATAAACATCATCTTAGTTTGTTGTAGTTTGCTTCTTGACGCAATAAACATCATCTTAGTTTGTTGTAGCTTGCTTCTTGACGCAATAAACATCATCTTAGTTTGTTGTAGCTTGCTTCTTGACGCAATAAACATCATCTTAGTTTGTTGTAGCTTGCTTCTTGACGCAATAAACATCATCTTAGTTTGTTGTAGCTTGCTTCTTGACGAAATAAACATCATCTTAGTTTGTTGTAGCTTGCTTCTTGACGCAATAAACATCATCTTAGTTTGTTGTAGCTTGCTTCTTGACGCAATAAACATCATCTTAGTTTGTTGTAGCTTGCTTCTTGACGCAATAAACATCATCTTAGTTTGTTGTAGCTTGCTTCTTGACGCAATAAACATCATCTTAGTTTGTTGGAGCTTGCTTCTTGACGCAATAAACATCATCTTAGTTTGTTGTAGCTTGCTTCTTGACGCAATAAACATCATCTTAGTTTGTTGTAGCTTGCTTCTTGACGCAATAAACATCATCTTAGTTTGTTGTAGCTTGCTTCTTGACGCAATAAACATCATCTTAGTTTGTTGTAGCTTGCTTCTTGACGAAATAAACATCATCTTAGTTTGTTGTAGTTTGCTTCTTGACGCAATAAACATCATCTTAGTTTGTTGTAGCTTGCTTCTTGACGCAATAAACATCATCTTAGTTTGTTGTAGCTTGCTTCTTGACGCAATAAACATCATCTTCAAGTTCACGAATTGCATTAAAAATGTTGTCTTGCACGTTTTACGTTTGGTTGGGATACAGTGAATCTCCTCAAGTTTTCTATCATTGTAGGTGCTTTCTATTTTACTACTGTTCAGTAAATAACTTTATTTGACATTCTAGACATATGGGGGATTTAATAAAGATCATTACTAGAACAAATTAACAATGTACCTTCTTATAGAGTTAGAATTATACAAATATTTTCTTCTAAAATTTTTTAAATAAAATGTAATTTTTTACAATTGATTTAGATATTAACTTCATGGAGATGTATGGTTGGCTCAATTTTATTCAATTTTTTGAATTAATCAATGTCAAATTTGCCAAATCTTAGTGTAATACTACTTTTTGAGACCTAAAGGTTATTTATACATATATATTGTTTATATATATATACAAATAATATTTGTACCTGGTAAAACCAAACAGGCTAAGTACATTATATTTGTAATCATGCAACCCTAACATTTTTAGAGTCCTGAGTGGTTTGCGTGTTTGAAATATATACAATTTGATTTAATTGGGTTAGATAATTAACCCACTGATATCGGGCATTGTTGAAATAATGAAATTTAGGATATTACAAAAAGATTTTGCCCACTTTACTATAGAAGGAACGAGTCCCTAATTACTTAATTTATTTTTTATCACCTCGTCTTTTCTACAGCTCCAGGTTATACGCATGTATGATAATTGCTATAATGGGGTATGCATCAGGAAGGAAGCGTTTTAGAGGTAATCCACCAGGTTTGGTGTGGAAAGAGAATGGAATATCGTTTAGTAAAAATAAACCTCAAAAGACTCGACCAGTATTCGAATCCAGATCTCTCCTTCAACAGACAAATCTAGCACTGCTTGGACCGTTTGTGCACTGAAGTGGGCTACTTGGTCTAATGGTCAGCGATAAATAGGGTAGATTTGAGAGGTAGTGTACTAACATTAGCATGAATAAAGGACAGGAAAACCTTAGTAAAAATCATGGACATAAAATATACTCGGAGGGCTTTCCCCCTGGATTCGAACTCCATCTCTCCCGTCAGCGGCGACAAGGAGTATTGAGGGCGAGCCCGACACCTTACCCCTTGGCAGTTGTGACCGAGAAACCTGTATTTTGGTAGGAAGACACTTTGATAAAATATCTTATTTGGGTGGCGGGGGGGAGGGCGAGGGGGGGGATGTTATCAACTATGACATTTTATTGTATATATAGTAAATTTATTAGTGCATTAATAAGTGACCTGGCGGTCTAGGGGGGTAAGCTGTCAGACTTCTGTGCTGGCGGCCGGGGTTCAAACCCTTCCTTCACCTCTGACAAGACATATTGTGAATGTGGGGAATGCCAGGCCTCCACCGTGGTTCGGATCCCACGTTAAACTGTAGGTCCTCCATTTCATCTCACAATCACCCTACCATTACACATTAGCGTAAGTGCGTATAACCCGAACGGGTAGTAAGACGCGATGATAATAATAATAATTAATATTTAACTCACTCATTTATAATAAAAATGTTAATCTATTTTATAAAATAAAATTTTAATATTAAATATATTAAACTTATATTAATACATCATATAGTACATATGTAAATTATTTATATTAATATATATATATATATATATATATATATATATATATATATTACTTGTATAATAAAGTGTATTTAAATAGTTATATTTCATTATAAATATATTATTAGGCATTAATTCCTTTTTTAATTATAATTATGCCTATGTTATTTTATAGATATTGTTAATATCTATACAAAGTAACAATAATTCAAGTTCACTTGACCTGAGGTATGAATACATGAAAGTAGATCTGGTAACTTTTGTACCTATGTTTGAATTAAATGAGTCGTTAGGAATCAATTAGAGAGAGAGAGAGAGAGAGAGAGAGTAAGAGAGAAATACCCACCTGACTAATAATTACTATTACAAACAACACGAAAATATAATTTACAAGAGCGTTGATTCATCTCAGAAAATAAATAACTACAATTTGTTTGTTTTTTACGTTAAGAAAAACCCTATAATAATTCAAAGACTAGTGAAATGTAATCTCTGCGTCATTCCCAACACAAACCCACAATCGATGTTTCCGTTACCCATCAACCACTTCTACTTCTCCCTTTTTGTGTGGATTTTAAACAAAAGTGGCAGTCAGTCGGGAAAAAGAGAAGCTATGTGTATGTGTAGGATTGTATCCTAATTCTTTCAATAAGGACTACTCCTGAAGGCCTCTCGAACGCGACATTTCACAACAAATAGTGGCAAGAAGTTACCAGAGTGCAACTCAAATATACAGACATGACCCGAACCAATAAACAGAGCTCGCTCGCTCGGAGGAACGTGTGGCCGGCGCGCGTGCGCACAAAACGCAATTGTGTTAGAACAAAATGGGAAGGATTCAACGCTAAAACTAGTCTAACTCACATTCCTAAAAAAAAATAAAAAAAAAAAATAAAAAAAAATAAAAGAGAGAGAGAGATTCAGAAAGTTATATTTAGAGGAAGTGTACCCGCACATTTGCGTGAAGGCTGAGTGGAAAACCATTTGAAAACCTTCTAACCCCGATCTCCCTGTGATCGGCAGTCTAGTCCAACACGAGAGTGACGCCTTAGACCATGCGGCCACCGAAGCAGGCTCTCTTCTCAACTGTTCAATCCTCGGTCCCGGCACAGATTTATCTGATAACCAAACCCTTCCTTCACCTCTGACAAGACATCTTGTGAATGTGTGGAATGCCAAACCTCCACCGTGGTTCGGATCCAACGTTAAACTGTAGGTCCTCCATTTCATCTCACAATCACCCTACCATTACACATTAGCGTAAGTGGGTATAACCTGAACGGGTAGTAAGACGCGGTGCTAATAATAATTACTTCTTTATGTGATCTTGTATTTATAATATATCATAACCGAGTAAAGCATAACCTTGATGACACATCTGTTGATTTCCATTAAATCTACAATCAATCTTGTCTCGATAGTTAACACATCAGATTTTTAGAAACTATTTGACTCGAATAACAAGTCTTTAGCATTAAATCCTTTACAATCTTTTAATAATTTTGTGAAATAAGCCACTTGTTATGTCTTAACTTTAATTTTAATATGTTTCATGTTGATTTTATATTGTTAATTGTTTTTTTTACATATGTAAGGTACATAAATAACAGCCTAATCGACTATTTTAACCTTTCTATCAATCATATTTCCTCTGTCACTGTTTAAATACCTTAAACATTACAGAACATATCTTTCTTGTCAACATATTTTCAAACTGTTTACTAGTATATTTAATTATTCAACTAATAATCATTTTGTTAAGTCATAATCTTCATAAAACCTATAATCTTCTCTCAAATACTCAAATTTGGTAGAGTCTTTAAGCTATTATATTAATAATACTATTGTAGTCAAATTGTTAATTTCCACTTCATTTTGTTTATCAACTATACCTATAATCTGCTACCACTTAAATATTGTTTTGCACAGATTTATATTTTTTCCGTGTTGTATGCTAATTAATTTCAGAGCTCTACTATTTATCAATCTCAATGAAGATTTTTTTAGAAATATTATTATGCCTGTTTTATTTGACTTAATTTATTGATTTATTAGTTTCTAATTGAATAAATTATCTTCATGATATGTTTCATATTTATATTGTTTAATTGACCAAAGAAGTTGTATCAATTAATCTAATTAGCTGTTCAATCAAAGTACGTTCCTTATATTATAGATTGTAGTATTATAGTTCAATAAGTTCCAGTTCATGAAATGGGCAGGAGTTAATGCAATTTCTTCCCAATTCGCGTAATGGGCAGTTTTACTCGTGTGGTATAATACATGACCCGCCTCGGTGGCGTAGTTGGCTAACACACTTGTCGTGTTGAGCTCGACTGCTGAGGACGGGGAGATCGAGGTTCGAATCTCGGTCAGGTGAACTGGGGGTGGTTTTTCCTAGATGGTTTTCCACTCTCCCTCCACGAAAATGCGGGTTCACTTCCTCTAATTTGACCTTCCCAGTTCCTAATACATTAGCGTAATTGGTACTTAAAGCGTATAACCCGAACGGGTAGTAAGACGCGGTGCTAAATATTATTATTATAATACATGCATATAACCCGGACGGGTATTAAAAAGCGGTAAAAAAAAGTTAACTAACCTTTATGTTAAAACATATGAACTAAAAATATATCATAGCATCCTAAATAATGAAGGGTATGTAAGGAATTTAGGCTGTGCCAGTTTGAAAATGAGTTCTTTCGTTTAGCTAATTATATTTCTTCTTTTGATCTTTTTGTAGTTGTACATCACACTGTATTGTATACACATAACCTTCTCTCAGAAATGTGTAGGGAATCTTGGTTAAGGAGTGGGGAGCGGGGGGGGGGCATTTGTCAAGCTCTTCTTGTAATTTATTTCCTTTCAAAAAATAAACCAACCTCTTTTTTTTTTATTAATCGCTTTCTCTTCCCATTGTTTTTAAACACTTGAGGGGTTTGATTTGCGTTGTGGCCACCCCCTTTTGGCTAAGTAGTCAGAGTGGTCGATCGCAATAATAGTGGACCCTGGTTAGATTCCGGATTAAATCGGTTACAATTGTATCAATCCAAACCAAAAATACATAACAAATATTAGGAAAACAGAGGTTTAAGAGACCCATTTTTATAGAAGACAAACACCTAAAAAAAACACCTCAAATTATAGAAGACCTACTCAACCATTATTATTTTGGTATTTTGGATAATTTATTAAAGTTTCATTATCTCTCATGAAAATTTTACTTTTTTACTTTATACCTTCATATTAATCACTACAGAAATTATCTGCGTATAGATAAATACTAAGCTTGTTTCTCTGTAATTGAACCCGGGTCTTTCATCACAGAGCGCAGCACCAGCACACCTATATCAGTGGGTCTTAGAACTTCCCTAAGTGCATGTTTTGAACATAAATTAGATACAACTAAATCTATTAAATAGTGGATTTTTGTTTTCAGATATTTATGTAAATATTATACTTAGCCCCGTGAGGACAAATAAGGAGATACTCGAATAAAACAAACGTAGCAGCTCCAGTTTGGAAAACTGAAGTTAACGGCCAGAAGGTTCGTTGTGCTGACCACATGACACCCTCTATCCGCAAATGATGGCACTATCTTCACCCACAGATGGCGGCCACTCTGTTGGTAGAGTTCTTGTAAGCTGACGTCATGGAGTTTTTATTAAAAATATTTGTTTGTAACGCTAGATTTAAAACAAACGAAACATTTACTCGCGTCCTCAGATATACTACGTAGTTATTAATTTTCTTTAGCACCGCGTCTTACTACCCGTTCTGGTTATACGCTTTAAGTACTAATTACGCTAAGGGTTAGGAATTGGGGAGGGTGAATTAGAGGAAGTGAACCCGCATTTTCGTGGAGGGAAAGTGGAAAACCATTTAGGAAAAACCACCCCCAGTTCACCCGACCAAGATACGAACCTCGATCTCCCCGTCCTCAGCAGTCTAGCTCAACACGTCTAGTGCGTTAGCCAACTACGCCACCGAGGTGGGTTTCATCATAGCAGTCTGGTCTATTGTCTTGATTATTGCTATCAGTACTTGCCAGAGATACAGTTCAAACTTGATATGAAGACCGAAAGCTAGAGAAGTCACTGCTCCTCATTCACAACAATGTCTTATTGTTTCTCCAAGACTCAACAGTGTACTTTATAGTTAAGGTGGGGATATAGTGGACGCGAGAAAAGATCAGGCTTTTTTTTGGTCAAAATAAATCAAATATTATGATGTCTTAAATATCCAAACTATTATATTTTATAATTACGGTTATAGACTCATCTAAATATCATATTCCTTAAATTGAAAAATGATACCTTGACACAGATAGCTCAGTGGTTAGAACAATGGCATACTCATCTAAAAGGTCCCGGGTTTGATTCTCGTATCAAGGTGTCATTTTTAAATTCAAATAAATCAAATATTGTCACAGTATAAACATAAAGTTTAATTTTCTTCACACGGTGATATCAACAGTTGTTGAATATCTGTGAAGGGTGTCCTGTGATTTAATGACAACTTTTTCTCTTCATTTAAAAAGTTTGTCATCTAATACTTGACAGATATTCAACAACTGTTGATATCAACATGTGAGGAAAATTAAACTCTTTATGTTTCTACTGGAACAATATTTAATTTATTTTGACTAAAAAGGTTTTTTTGGTCATAAACACTGAAAAAAATAAGGCGTTGTCCTGCATTCTTCTTTAGTAAACAGTGGTAATGATACAAGTAAAACTTTTTCAACATATTGAAAAAAAAAGTCGATTTTAAAATAAAAAACTATATTACTAAACTGACCCTAATGTTGATGTTGTTGAGTGAAGATTGCAGAAAACTGGACTTGGCTAACTTTTCTGGTTTGAGAGACTTCAAAACTTACTGTCGCTTCTGTTGTCTTAATTCGGTGAGACTCGCTTCGGTGGCCGCATGGTCTAAGGCATCACTCTAGCAATATAATGAACTGCACATAAAAGAGCGATCATAGTTTGATCCCGGTCTGGTGCACTGAGAGGGTTTTATTTCCTAAATGGTTTCCCACACTCTCCAGGCAAATATGGATACACTTCCTCTCAATTCAACCTTCCTCATACCTAGCCCATTAGCGTAACTAGTAGGTATAACCCGAACGGGTAACAAGACGATATACTAAAAAAATAATTAAGTTTGTGTTTCTCAACGTAAACAATTCAATGACACACTTCAGTGATCGAATGATATGGGACAGTGGTTCTCAATCTTTTCCACATCGCGGCCCCCCTGAAGCCAATGTGCCCCCCCCCCCCCCATCTTCTCCGACATACGAGGGGAAATTAAAAATGTGCGCACACATTTCTAGTTTGTAAGATGCCAGGCCAAATTAGACCAGTAATAAAAAAAACACATTTCTAGTACTCTACGTAACCCATTTAGTAATAATAAAATAAAAAATATGTTTAGCTGGACAGTCTATAATAGAAAAGAAAACGATTTTTTTAAGCGAATTGTGAATATCGAGTGTTTTGTTTACATGATTTGAAAATATAAATATATATATTATTATTATTATTAGAACTGCGTCTTACTACCCGTTCGGGTTATACGCACTTACGCTAATGTGTAATGGTAGGGTGATTGTGAGATGAAATGAAGGACCTACAGTTTAACGTGGGATCCGAACCATGGTGGAGACCTCGCATTACCCACATTCACAAGATAAATCTGTGGAATGCCAGGTCGCCACCGTGGTTCGGATTCCACGTTAAACTGTAGGTCCTTCATTTCATCTCACAATCACCCTACCATTACACATTAGCGTAAGTGCGTATAACCCGAACGGGTAGTAAGACGCGGTGATAATAATAAAGATAAATCTGTGCCGGGACCAAGGATTGAACCCCGGACCCCAGCACAGAAGTCTCGACACCTTACCCCCTTAGACCACCAGGTCACCTGAAAATATAAATAAAAAATTACTCAAAAAATTTAGATTTGTTTCGCGGAACTCGGGTTACGAACGTCTGAACTAGGGCGTCCCTCCCGCAATAGACACGACTGCAGATAGTGACTTTTCTCCCAGATGCTTTCACACACTCCTCTAAGGAATTGCGGGAACATTTTTTTAAATTTATACCTTTCTCATTCTTAAACATATAGGTCCTACGTGTAGTCCTAACAGGTAGTAAGACGCGAGATATAACACGTTGTCATGACGTGAGAAAATAACATACATCCATAATTTCTGGAAAAAGCCACCCCCCCCCCCCCCCGAAACAGTGACCCCCCCCCCCCCCCCACTCCTAGCAAAGTTTTTCCCGGAAGAAGAACTCGAAGAATTTCATTCATGCGACCGCGGCGTCCACATGAAACGTTCCTTCTAGGTAAACAAATAAAATAAATGATGCCTTGTTTACTTTGTTCTTGTCTTCATTTTTAAATGTTCTTTCTTCCTTCCTCCATTCCTTTCATTGGTTCACTTCCTTCTCACGTTCGTCGACATTACAATCGTTTATGGGCGAGTAAAGACTACAATGAGTACGAACTGGATAGAAGGAGATTGTGTTCACTTAGTGTTAAAAGAGAAAAAATAGTTTAATTATTGGAGATGAAAAACAACAAGGAAAGTCATCATTTTACTGCAAAATTGTTAGAAAAAATAATCTGTAAAACAGATATAAACAGTTATTTACGGGAAAAAAAAATATTTAAGGAGAAGAATAAAAGCCGTAAGAAGTGAGAAAGTTTCGTAGAATCAGGGTGGGTGTTGCTTTTATTTTTTTATTTTTACGTTCTCTGCTCAGTCAACGCGATGACAGTGTCTAAATAAACTGAAGAGATCAAAAACTGTCTAGCGTAGAACACCCGGTGTCTCCCCCTCCCGTCTCTGGGGCACACTGTATGGTGCACTGTGCCCCCCCCCCCCTCGAGGGGAAGCGCTCAGAGGAGCTTACACTGGTGCAAAGTTTACAAGAAGTGTGGAAAACATTGAACAGTGATTGACATAAAACTGCCATCAACGGCACTTAAGTCTCCGCGGTACAAAGTGCAGCGAGGCTACTGAACAGTAGCGGCGGCACACCACAGGATAGGATCGGTAGAGGCACTCCAGTGGCGTGGCCGGTTTTTATTTATAGGGGACGTTTATTGGCGGGGTTTTAATGGGGGAATTTTATCCAAACATTGTATTCCCACGCCGGTAATAAGATGATCTAAGGCAGCGGCTCTCAATCTGTGTTTGTTAGCGGCACACTTTCGAGTAGAGTCCCGGCTATCCGAACCACAATAATAGAATGTGTGTATATTATATTTATTGTAATATAAAATATGTAATAGATCTATCTTCATTTGATGTTATAAATATATTTTTTTCATGAACAACTAGTGTTTGCCCTTTAAGTCCTTAAAGAATATGCCTTTAAAATGATACCACAGCAGAGTCGACTATCTGACCTAACTAAATGGGGCCGACAGGTGGTCGAGTAGCTGAAATGTTGGGTAGTATGGAAATAAGGGATGGATAGAAACAAACCAGAATTAGATGGAAGAGCAGAATAGATTTGAAATAAGGATTAGTAGACTAATTACTCAAAAGTATAATTATTAAATAAATTTACTATTATTTTATTCATGAAAACAGAATCAAAGATTTCAAATCGATTAAATTCAGATTTCATTATATACTGTAAAATGTAAAATTCAAAAGTTACTGTTTAAAAATGTGTGTTTGAAAGTTTGTTTTTGTAATTGATGTGACCTTGTCGTAAGGAAGAAAATAAAAGCTGAAATGTAAGCTTCAATCACATTTTTATTTTATTTCATTTTGCATTCTAAATATATTATGAAAGTTTCATGTAATGGATTTTAAAACAAATTTGTTTTGTTTGTATGGATAAGAAAATAAGTTTAGTAATTTATTGACTAGTTTAAATTTTGGAGTAGTTTGTCTAATATTCCTTATTTCAGATATATTCTTCTATTTAATGTTGATTTGTCTCGTTCCAGCCCTTCTCCTTGTTTCCGTAATATCCAACATTTCGGCTACTCGACCATCTGTCTGTTCCAATAGTTAGGGGTTCAATCCTCGGTCCCGGCACAGATTTATCTGATTACCAAACCCTTCCTTCACCTCTGACAAGACATCTTGTGAATGTGGGGAATGCCAGGCCTCCACCGTGGTTCGGATTCCACGTTAAACTGTAGGTCCTTCATTTCATCTCACAATCACCCTACCATTACACATTAGCGTAAGTGCGTACAACCCAGACGGGTAGTAAGACGCGGTGATAATAACAATAATAATAATAATAGTAGTACTTGACTCTAGAAACAGTTTATTACAGCTGCGTACTGGGGCGCGCGAGGGCTCAACCTAACACATCTCTGACAAACACATCTGACTGTAACAAAGCTAGAACATGTAACAAGGCTAGAACATGTAACAAAGCTAGAACATGTAACAAGGCTAGAACATGTAACAAGGAAACAAACACATCTTCACCTGGTATTGATTCTTTCGTTAACTCGCCAATAAGGTTAAACTAATATTAGTATTGGATTCCCCTTCAACATTGAGATGGTAAGCAACACGCGGTACAGGACTGTAATGGAGGCTGCGTTTTCACCTATTTATAGGGGAATGGATGTAAACAAACACCCACGACTTAATTAATATTATTATTAGCACCGCGTCTTACTACCCCTTCGGGTTATAATCACTTACGCTAATGTGTAATGGTAGGGTGATTGTGAGATGAAATGGAGGACCTACAGTTTAACGTGGTATCCGAACCACGGTGGAGGCCTGACATTCCCCACATTCACAAGTTGTGATTAATACACGTCTTGTCAGAGGTGAAGGAAGGGTTAGGTAATCAGATAAATCTGTGCCGGGACTGAGGATTGAACCCCGGCCACCAGCATAGAGGTCTGACACCTTACCCCTAGACCACCAGGTCTCCCACGACTTAATAATCCACAGTTTTATCGTAATTATTATAATCATTAAGATCACATATGTTCGGATTTTATAGATTTAAAAGTAAAGTGAAAATAAAAAGTAAAACACAATAAACATTTTCTGAAGATAGTAGCCCTAAAGTTTCTAGCAAGGTGACCTATATTATTATTGTGTCTTACAGACATTCACGACATCAGCCCGCAATAAAGACATAGCGACCGAGCGGCCGCCACCTGTCGACCAAGATATTGCCAACTTCTGCAGATAGAGGGTTTCATGTGGTCAGCACAGTAAGCTCTAGCCCGAACGGGTAGTAATATGCTGTGCTAATAATAATAATCTAATTCTTTATTCCAGTAGATCCAAAATTGTCCTCACGAGTTGACCACGTTCCATACCCACAGCTTTACAGAAAGCTCTGGAATCACCGGGGATCGAATCCAGGACCTCTAGATCTGTAGTCAGGACCTCTGACCGCTAGCCCACAGAGGCGGTCGATATTAATATTTGCTTAAAATTAAACTCTTGTTTCTACTGGAGAAGTATTCGATTCATTTTGACCAAGAAAAGTTTTGTTATAAGAACTGAAACACTGCCCCCAATTTGTTTTCCCCTAAATTCACGTCTTAAACCTGACGGATGTGTGAATTACCACCACAACGATGTTAAAATGTCCGTCTCTTCGGAGAGAAGTTTGATGGGATTACATAAAGTAGAATTCAGGTCAAAAGGAACTTTAAAAAATACTATTTATTTTGCGTTCAATATTGATATCACACTCTGATTTATTCCCAAGTAATTTAGTAGTTGTGATAGTTTTATCCTATTTCACAGATATTATCAAATTCTCCCCCCCCCCCCCCCGCCCCCTCCCGTGTACAATTCCCTGTAATGACTCGTTGTTTTAAACTATCGAACTGGGCCTCAGCTGTGGTCAAGAGGAAGGACGGTCCTAGGAGACCTACTTCCATTTTCCTTTCTTGAAATTTCAACAAATACATTTAATTAGTTAAAATTAATCTAACCATTTTCAAGACATTGATTACCAGCATCGGTGGCCGCATGATCTATGGCGTCACTCTCGCGGTAGACTAAACTGCTGATGACGGGGAGATCGAGGTTCGAATCTCGGGCCGATGTCTGACAGTGGTTTTTTCCAAAATGGTTTTCCACTCTCCCTCCATAATAATATAGTAAAATTCTGGCCGTATAGAATATCTTCCTATGAACATCTAACTGTATGTATATTAAGTTAGTTTGTAAATCTTGTATAAGTGTGAGCCTGTGTTTTAGAGTTCGCAGTTGAAATGAACCAAACGAAACTGTTACACATGTTCGCGCATGAATATGTTGGAGGTGTGAACTGACAAGCAGATATAATCGCTCTCCTGCTGTATTTGTAAATATCAAACATTAATTCTAACTAAACAGTGGTCTACCCACTTTGTGAGAGGCTACAATCCAGACGGCAAGGCTGTATCCAGCCAATAATTTCAGGGGGGGTTTGGTGGGCATATACCCCGATTGCTGGAAGCTAGAACAAATTCTAAAAAATAAACAGTTCTAGGAGCTCTCTGAAGTGTTTTCTTTTTTCATTGTAAAATAACCCCCTACCTGCCGAAGGCTTGGAATTTTTTTAAAAATATTTAACACCTCTATAAGCTCTCTGAAGTGCTTTATATTGTAACACAACCCCCTAATTTGTATTTGTATCTTAATTTTGATATTGTTTGAACCATAAATATAGCCATATACATTTTGTTCATAAAATCTCGTGGGGGGTTTTGAACCTCCAAACCCTCCCCTGGCTACGGCCTTGAGTAGGCCTATGGACGTAGGTTTGTAAACAATGAACCTTTGATTTGAGGCTAAATCAATTATCCATACATATTTATAGTGAAAGTCTTAGCTTAAGCGTATGATGACCTTGAATTTATTGAAATATACGTCGTGCGATGGGTGCCAATTATAATATGGGATTTATATATATGGATATACGACCCGTGATACGGCTCCAATTAAGATTATATGGATTTATAATGAGATATTGCCCTGTTGTTTGCGCACTAATTCTAGTGATATCAGGGTTTTATTGAGATATTGCCCTGTTGTTTGCGCACTAATTCTAGTGATATCAGGGTTTTATTGAGATATTGCCCTGTTGTTTGCGCACTAATTCTAGTGATATCAGGTTTTATTGAGATATTGCCCTGTTGTTTGCGCACTAATTCTAGTGATATCAGGGTTTTATTGAGATATTGCCTGTTGTTTGCGCACTAATTCTAGTGATATCAGGGTTTTATTGAGATATTGCCTTGTTGTTTGCGCACTAATTCTAGTGATATCAGGGTTTTATTGAGATATTGCCCTGTTGTTTGCGCACTAATTCTAGTGATATCAGGGTTTTATTGAGATATTGCCTTGTTGTTTGCGCACTAATTCTAGTGATATCAGGGTTTTATTGAGATATTGCCCTGTTGTTTGCGCACTAATTCTAGTGATATCAGGGTTTTATTGAGATATTGCCCTGTTGTTTGCGCACTAATTCTAGTGATATCAGGGTTTTATTGAGATATTGCCCTGTTGTTTGCGCACTAATTCTAGTGATATCAGGGTTTTATTGAGATATTGCCTTGTTGGTTGAGCACTAATTCTAGGTATATCAGGGTTTTATTGAGATATTGCCCTGTTGTTTGCGCACTAATTCTAGTGATATCAGGGTTTTATTGAGATATTGCCTTGTTGTTTGCGCACTAATTCTAGTGATATCAGGGTTTTATTGAGATGACGACGCGTGTTTGTGTTGCTGTGCACTTATACTCAGATCACATAATCATATGATACTTGATACTTATAATTATGAAATTAGAAAGACTTTTGATGTTGCACACATTTTATTTAAATGATTAAACCTTCGGTACTGAATATATGATTTACGGATTGTTTTTCTACGATATTACTTGTTCCGTGTTCCGTGTACTATGTAATGCTATATTCTCTATAGATTCATACGCACAAGCTGCTTATGTATGACCTACCCCTTGCCTCTTGTACCCCTTGTCACCAGTGTTACAACTAATTAATGGGAGAACTACTGGCAACCTAACGATGTGAAGGCTGGCTTCCTATTGGGTAGAGGGAGCCAACGTCACATTTTTTTTTGTAAACATTACGGAATTGATCTTTGAAAGAAAAATAAGTTTTATGGTGCAATACATTGACATTATTTCTGAAAAGCGCGTGACTCTCCATGGATGAAGTACTAAAAGGATATTTTATATACAGTTTATCAAAGAAAAATACACTTCATCCATGACTTTTTTAATATAAGAGAGGGGTCCAAAACAGTATCGTTACAAGCGGAACATCCTAGGGTAGTTTTAATTATCCTATATATTATTTCTGCTGTCAACATCCCTTTTTCTAAACTAATACAAAGCCTACAGCGATGAATAACGTATCAGTGGTTAGAATTTTTTACCGACTTCTGACATACCATACTCGGTTTACGTTAAAATATATTGTTTGTTTAAAATTTAAGTTACAAAAAAATTTGTTAGATTTTTCTTTTATCAATTACCGAAAATAAACTCTTTGCTATTTTGTATATACACTTCGCTGAGTATTTAATTTCAACAAACCAGCAAAATACTACTTTTTGGGGGGGGGGGAGGTTGAATGTGCGAAAGTTTTGCAAGGGTTTACTGGTAAACATATAAAGTCCTACAAATCAAGGACATTGTTAAACAGAGGAGGGGAAGGAGGGGTGTTGGGTTTCAGATACTTCATCTTGACAAGTTTGAGAATAGTTAAAAAAAAATCTGGGTACCACCTTTAATTGATCAGAAAAATACAGCTGTAAAATTATTATAATCTTAAATAATTTTAATAGGCTATAAAGCAAATAAGTTACTATTTAAAAATAACTATTAATTATTGGCGTTTGTGAGAGAATTATTGTTTTCTTTAATAAATAAAAGGTACGATACAATCACACGTACTTTCTCTTAAAAATTATTGATATTCAAAACAAAAATTTAAAAATCGTCCGTCAGTCCAAGATATTTTTACTTATATTTAAAAAAATATAATTACATAAACTACCTTTCAGATATAAATTTTAAACAAAACCGTTATTTAAAAAAAATTGTTAAATTATTAAAAATCAGTTATCAATAGGCCTAAATCAAAACCAATATTTCTATATAAGAACAAAAGTATATTCTTATTTATCATGAAAAATGTTCTTCAAATACACATTCTTGATAAAATAATTAAATACATTTTTGAAACATCTATGATTTTCAGAACTAAGTGACAGTTAAATTACCTTGACTTTAGGGCTAAAATTAAAATCCCTATTTAACCTCGAGGTTTGCCCACGCAACACCTAAGAACGAAATCTACTAAACAGTTTCGACCTTAGCTCTGGGTAAATAAGACATAAAGACATAAAGACATACAGACGTTCCATAAATTTCTCGAGGTGGAACATTTTCATAAGAAATTGCCATAAGAGAGTAAAAACGGTGACTAGGAAAATTAAGTAAAGATATTTTAAAATAAATATTATCTGCAAATAGAATTTTTAGAAGGGGTCGGGCCAAAAACATGATAACCCTAATTGATTTAGATAGGACATTTTCACTATTTAAACATCTATCAAATCCTGAAATTTAGATATAAAAATTAAGTAAATTCATGGCTATTCGCTATCCTGAGGGCCTTGACTGACCATAAAAACCTTATAGTTCAAGTGGTATCCAACCAGAAATCACTGATAACATATTTTGTCGTCAAATGAGGGTTATCGTGGTTTTATACGACCCTCTTTAGTAAATAAATTAGAAATATTTTATTGACAGTGTTTGACATTGTATTAGGCTTACTGTAAGGTGTCAGACTTTTGTGTTGGGAGTCCGGGGTTCAATCCTTAGTCCCGGCACAGATTTATCTGATTACCAAACCCTTCCTTCACCTCTGACAAGACGTGTATTAATCACAACTTGTGAATGTGGGGAATGCCAGGCCTCAACCGTGGTTCGGATCCCACGTTAAACTGTAGGTCCTCCATTTCATCTCACAATCACCCTACCATTACACATTAGCGTAAGTGTGTATAACCCGAACGGGTAGTAAGACGCGGTGCTAATAATAATAATAATAATAATATTATTAGGCCTACTCTAAGTTTGCTTTTCTCGAGACTTGTGAATTTTACGTTATCATTAATACCAGCCAAACCTCTTCGGTGGCAGCATGGTCTAAGGTGCTACTCTCGCAGTACACTGGATTACCTATGACGGTGTGATCGAGGTTCAAATCTCGGTCAGGTGAACTGAGTTTTTTTTTTCCAAAATGATTTTCAACTCTCTCTCTCTCCACGCAAATGCGGGTACACTTCCTTTAAATATAACTTCCCTAATCCCTAAAACCATTGGAGTAATTTAGTACATTACCCGAACGGGTAGTACGACGTGGCGCTAAGAGAAAACAACCCGCCACCCATCTTTCACTTTTGTGTAAATCATTTATAATTTTATAATTAACAGCTTATTTAATTGTAAATGTCGACGAGGGATGAGTTAAAATAGGATACTAGGAAATGTGTCAAAGGTCTTAGTGTCCAGGACACAGACCAGATGTGAACCAAGAACTCTCACGTCACGAGAGCTGTCAACACTTCCTTTCAGACATGACGCACAACATGGCGACAATCTTATAGCGGTCAATCTAGGACACCTTTCATCGAGCTCTGTGGGTTTATTGTTGAACGGAGACTAGCGGCAAAAATAACGGTCGCTAGATTCACTAGCGCGAATGTTATAGTTAGGATAGAGGACTTTCGAGACGTCCGAAAAAAAACAACCAAACGTTTCTTTATCGGTACTGAAATGTTTGGTAGATAATTATTATGTTAAATTAGTGAAAGTTTCACATATGTTTATATTAATGTATCTAAAAAGTTCGACCAGTTTAAAAAAAATATTGTTACAGTCTTTAATTGTTCAGTAAAATACAGCTGTAAAATTATTATAATCTTAAATAATTGTAATAGGCTATAAGGCAAATAAGTTAATATTTAAAAGTAACTATTAATTATTGGCGTTTGTGAGATAACTATTGTTTTTTTTAATAAATAAAAGATACGATACAATCACACATAATTTCTCCTAAAAACTATTGAAAATATAATTATATAAAACACCTTTCAGATATAAATTTTAAACGAGTAATATGAATGATGCTAACTGACATCTATAAGAAGATATAAAAACGGTTAAAAGAATATGATAACACAATTAAAAATAAATATTTTGTTTTTTACATCAACGTGTGGTCTTGCAGATGGGCGTATTACAGGGGTCGTGTTATGATCTGTGTCTAAAAGGTTGGCGTTAATCCCACATTACAGTTCGGCCACGAGGAGTTCCTTCTTGTAAATTGTAAACAAGACTCACTGGGGTTACTAACTCGGTCCCTGCTGTTGTGGTACTTCATTTAGGATGGTTGGTAATGTTTTATCAGGCTGAGCGATAAACAGCAAGTGATGGATAGTAAGGCACAACAAAATGCTAAGCTAATTTAGCCTAGCCTAACCTAGATTAACCTAAGCAAGCCTAACCTAATATAGTCCTCCTGGTCAGTGATCTTGGCCCAACTAAGCTATGACGATAATCCCGGTCAGTTATCGTGACCCAACTAAGCTATGACGATAATCCCGGTTAGTTATCGTGGCCCAACTAAGCTATGGCGATAAAACTTATCAATTATCGTGGCCTAACTAAGCTATGACGATAATCCTGGTCAATTATCGTGGCCCAACTAAGCTATGACGATAATCCTGGTCAATTATCGTGGCCCAACTAAGCTATGACGATAATCCTGGTCAATTATCGTAATCCAATTACGCTATGACGATAATCCCGGTCAGTGATCTTGGCCCAACTAAGCTATGACGATAATCCTGGTCAATTATCATGGCCCAACTAAACTATGATGATAATCCTGGTTAGTGATTGTGGCCCAACTCAGCTATGACGATAATCCTGGTCAGTGATCGTGGCCCAACTAAACTATGATGATAATCCTGGTTAGTGATTGTGGCCCAACTCAGCTATGACGATAATCCTGGTCAGTGATCGTGGCCCAACTAAACTATGATGATAATCCTGGTTAGTGATCGTGGCCCAACTAAACTATGATGATAATCCTGGTTAGTGATTGTGGCCCAACTCAGCTATGACGATAATCCTGGTCAGTGATCGTGGCCCAACTAAACTATGATGATAATCCTGGTCAGTGATCGTGGCCCAACTAAACTATGATGATAATCCTGGTCAGTGATCGTGGCCCAACTAAACTATGATGATAATCCTGGTCAGTGATCGTGGCCCAACTAAACTATGATGATAATCCTGGTCAGTGATCGTGGCCCAACTAAACTATGATGATAATCCTGGTTAGTGATTGTGGCCCAACTAAACTATGATGATAATCCTGGTCAGTGATCGTGGCCCAACTAAACTATGATGATAATCCTGGTCAGTGATCGTGGCCCAACTAAACTATGATGATAATCCTGGTCAGTGATCGTGGTCCAACTAAACTATGATGATAATCCTGGTCAGTGATCGTGGCCCAACTAAACTATGATGATAATCCTGGTCAGTGATCGTGGCCCAACTAAACTATGATGATAATCCTGGTCAGTGATCGTGGCCCAACTAAACTATGATGATAATCCTGGTTAGTGATTGTGGCCCAACTCAGCTATGACGATAATCCTGGTCAGTGATCGTGGCCCAACTAAACTATGATGATAATCCTGGTTAGTGATTGTGGCCCAACTCAGCTATGACGATAATCCTGGTCAGTGATCGTGGCCCAACTAAACTATGATGATAATCCTGGTTAGTTATCGTGGCCCAACTCAGCTATGACGATAATCCTGGTCAGTGATCGTGGCCCAACTAAACTATGATGATAATCCTGGTCAGTGATCGTGGCCCAACTAAACTATGATGATAATCCTGGTCAGTGATCGTGGCCCAACTAAACTATGATGATAATCCTGGTTAGTGATCGTGGCCCAACTAAACTATGATGATAATCCTGGTCAGTGATCGTGGCCCAACTAAACTATGATGATAATCCTGGTCAGTGATCGTGGCCCAACTAAACTATGATGATAATACTGGTCAGTGATCGTGGCCCAACTAAACTATGATGATAATCCTGGTTAGTTATCGTGGCCCAACTCAGCTATGACGATAATCCTGGTTAGTGATCGTGGCCCAACTCAGCTATGACGATAATCCTGGTTAGTTATCGTGGCCCAACTAAACTATGATGATAAACCTGGTTAGTTATCGTGGCCCAACTCAGCTATGACGATAATCCTGGTTAGTGATCGTGGCCCAACTAAACTATGATGATAATCCTGGTCAGTGATCGTGTCCCAACTAAACTATGATGATAATCCTGGTCAGTGATCGTGGCCCAACTAAACTATGATGATAATCCTGGTCAGTGATCGTGGCCCAACTAAACTATGATGATAAACCTGGTTAGTTATCATGGCCCAACTCAGCTATGACGATAAACCTGGTCAGTGATCGTGGCCCAACTAAACTATGATGATAATCCTGGTCAGTGATCGTGGCCCAACTAAACTATGATGATAATCCTGGTCAGTGATCGTGGCCCAACTAAACTATGATGATAATCCTGGTTAGTTATCGTGGCCCAACTCAGCTATGACGATAAACCTGGTTAGTTATCGTGGCCCAACTAAACTATGATGATAATCCTGGTTAGTGATCGTGGCCCAACTAAACTATGATGATAATCCTGGTCAGTGATCGTGGCCCAACTAAACTATGATAATAATCCTGGTCAGTGATCGTGGCCCAACTAAACTATGATGATAATCCTGGTTAGTTATCGTGGCCCAACTCAGCTATGACGATAAACCTGGTTAGTTATCGTGGCCCAACTGTTATGTACCGTTGCAGATCATGAAGTTTAGCGAATGGACACATGAGAGTATATCTGGTAGCTTTTTATAGCCGTCAGTGACCTACACTTCGGTGGTGAATGGAATATAGCTCTAAACTTTTTATAAAATAGGAAAGGCTTACAAAATAGTTTATTGATTAGAACTGACCACCACTAGATCGTTTAATAAAGAATCTTTTATTCAAATTTTAGCTAAGATACTACATTTATTTTTATCTTTTTTTTTCTAGATATTATTTTAACGCGCACTTTCTAAACTGACTGATTATATCAGCACATGACTTATAAACTAATTTAAATCTAGAACTTGTAAAACAACCAGTCTGTCGGCCTTCAAGTCATTACTGCGAAAGGAGAAAACCCACATTTTATTAATTATACATTTTTCGACCATGTCTGGAATTGAATCCGCGACCATTAGCTCAATAGGCAGACGTGCTATCGACTGAGCGAAGGTTGTCAGACGATTTTAATTATAAGTTTTATGTCCATATTTTAGTGTGAATATCTTTTGATATTAATTTGTACACCTACTATAGCGTTTTGTTAATTTAATGTAAATATTTGCCTTTTTTAAAATTATTTTTTAAGTGACAAATGAAATCGGCTGCTACGAACTACATTTAACCTGATATACACACGCGATCACTGACAAACATGATAACACTTTTATTTTGTCTACACCCGTGGTCACATAGTCCAGGAGTGTCGGTCTCGTCTTGTTTGATTTATAATTTGAGGAGAAATCTGGGATCGAATCTCGTGCGGGTGTACTGAAGTTGGTTTTTATACATTTGTAGTTTTTCCCATCCATTGCTAAGCTAATGCACGTGCACTTCCTCTAAACAAGCTTTCTTATCCCTAGCATATTAAGTAATTAATAATCCTAGTGTTAAATGTAATTACAAGAAATATACCCTATTTTCATCCCCTTGTTTTTTATGGAATTGACATATTTATTTAACATTTGTGTTTTAGCCCGTATTACAACGTTTGTGGAAAGAGATTTTACATTTTCCAAAATTTGACTAAAATTGCTTTACCCTTTTTGTTATAGTGTCGTCATTAAAATGTTTTCAAAAATGTCAAGTGGCTTGGCGTGACCGGCAAAAGCGAAATGTGAATATTTTATTTTTTTAATTTACAAATAGCCAATTTTAAACACAATTGGTTTTCACTCGCATCGGTGGCCGCAAGTCTTAAGGCGTTACTCTCGCAGTAGACTAAACTGTGGAAGAACAACAGATCAGCGTTCAATCCCGGTCGGGTTCACTGAGGTTTTTTCTTCCAAACTATGGTGGCCTGGTGGTGTAGGAGGTAAGGTGTCAGACTTCTATGTTGGAGGTCCGGGGTTCAATCCTCGGTCCCGGCACAGATTTATCTGATTTTCAAACCCTTCCTTCACCTCTGACAAGACGTGTATTAATCACATCTTGTGAATGTGGGGAATGCCAGGCCTCCACCGTGGTTCGGATCCTACCTTAAACTGTAGGTCCTCCATTTCATCTCACAATCACCCTACCATTACACATTAGCGTAAGTGCGTATAACCTGAACGGGTAGTAAGACGCGGTGCTAATAATAAAAGGGCTCGACTGTTTAATGGGCTCTTGTCAAACCAACTGATTATATCGGCACACGACTTACAAACTAGCACACACACACACAACACTCGGTCCACCGGCCGTTTGTTTATCATTGTGAAATACGAAGCACTAATTTCACCGATTATAAATCTCTACCAGGAATCGAGCTGAGAACCTTTAATAAAGTAGACATAGGCGCTATAGCTAGAACTAAGGAATAACATATAGGTATATTAGAGATGTGGACTATTGAATCCCTCAAATCTTACGGTATTCATGAGATTCGAGATTCGTAAAAAATCTAAAAAAAAAAAAGTATCTTGAATAAAATTACGAAGTACTTGATCTTAAATAGTAATTTTAAATAAATTGGTGAAAGGAATTATTTAGACAAGTGTTGTTGGGGGAGTAACACTATAACAACAAAATAACAGACCGGTATTAATATATTTAATTTACATAACAAGTGTTACGTAGTGACAAACAAATTATAATTCGTCAATTACATCAAGCCTTACACGACTTGTTTTTAAATTAAATTTTAAATATTTTCCTTTTAACTAAAATTGTATATAAAAAAAAGATTTGAGGACTCGAATTTGAAGTTTAGATTCTAGAGAAAATTTATGATTTGGATTCGATTCATGTCTAATCTTATTATTATTATTATTATTTATTATTATTAGCACCGCGTCTTACTACCCGTTCGGGTTATACGCACTTACGCTAATGTGTAATGGTAGGGTGATTGTGAGATGAAATGAAGGACCTACAGTTTAACGTGGAATCTGAACCACGGTGGAGGCCTGGCATTACACACATTCACAAGATGTCTTGTCAGAGGTGAAGGAAGGGTTTGGTAATCAGATAAATCTGTGCCGGGACCGAGGATTGAACTCCGGACCCTAGCACAGAGGTCTGACACCTTACCCCTAGAACGCCAGGTCACCCCATTGCCTAATAAATTTAATAAATAAACACATAGGCCTATGCATTTAACATGTGTAAAGGTTAATTCATCTTATTTCGCTTCAAAGATAAAATAGAGTACTGTAAGTAGATGAATAAAAGTCACAACAGTTTACGTAAATCTTTTTTTCCGTCCATTACTGTTTCCAGCCCGTGGTAAATTTTTTATTCAAGCCTTATATTTTCCCCTACCGGCTGGCTAGCTTCTTATGTCTTAGCCACAACATCCAGTCCACGGCCGTTAATTTATCAACGTGAAAGTGTAAGTCCATATTTTAATCAATGATACATTTTTCAGTCATGCCGGGAATCGAACCTGGACATCTAACTTAGTAGACAGACACGCTACCTACTAAGTTAAGGTATCGAATTTACGTAAAGCTAAATTTACCTAATATTTTCACAGTCTGTATAAATAACCAGATAAAACTATTCCTTCTAGAAATATCTAGCAATTTACTATTTGTGTAGGCTAAGCCTATTGTCAGGGGAAATCTATGAAACTTTAAAAGTTAGGGAATGAAACTAAATTTGAACAAAATAAAATTAATACATATTATTATTATTATTATTATTATTAGCACCGCGTCTTACTACCCGTTCGCGTTATACACTAATGTGTAATGGTAGGGTGATTGTGAGATGAAATGAAGGACCTACAGTTTAACGTGGGATCCGAACCATGGTGGAAGCCTGGCATTCCCCACTTTCATAATACATGTTATTCAGTCAAACTTTGAAACGTAAGTGAAAATTAATTGATTTCTCAATTACTGTTCTATCGAAAATAAATTAAATCTCTATCTGAGCTTAATTAGGGCGGTATACAAGAACATTAGTGAGTGCTTAGTGGACCGATAGTGTGGTCCCCAGTACAAGCAAACCCTCGCTAGTGTCCACTTAGTCAAGTTCTTGCATGTTTTAAGCGAACTTATTTTATCTCAAAGTCGATTAAGTCCTTTACTTATATCTTAAGACGAGTGGTTTAAGGCTTTTAGATGCATAAGGTTAGAATCGTCTTGAGAATAATGTTGTGCCCGAGCAAACTTTCACTTTAGCGACTCCCCCTTCCCCCTCTATAGGCCTATACCTTATATTGTTGGTCCAAACACTGTATTATGACCTTGGAAGGAGATTATTACAAGATACACATTCCATTTATATCAACTTAATCTTTATACTTTAAACTAATTAAAATCTGTAATCGAGTTTCTATGAAAATTAGAGGAGGAAAATATAAAATAGAATTAACACCTTTAATATATCCACTAAAAAATATGAGAATTTAGTTTATTTTCATTATTTGAAACAAGGCGATCGAGTCTACTTAATTGGATTTCAAGTATTTTGACAAAACTCGCACTTTCTTTCTACACAACTTAAAGTGAGGCTGTATGGGACGAGAGATAAGGGCGGTGTTTTTTTTGCACTTTTATCTGTTAAGGGTGTCTTGGAATTTAATGACAACTTTTATCTTCATTTAAAAAGTTTGTCAACTAATGCCGCCATGCTCTTTAAAGATATTCAACAATTACTGTTGATATCACCATGTGAAGAAAGTTAAACTCTTTGTTTCTACTGGAGCAATATTTGATTTGTTATAGTCAGAAAAATGTTTTGATATAAAAACTGCAAAGCTACTGCCCTGAACTCGTGTTCAATAAACTCCCGCCTTAATATTTTCATTGATAGGCTTCTTAAAACAATTTTTAACACATTAATTGGTCTTATTAAGAAACCATTTAAACTTCACTAAACAATATTAATATTTTAAATATTGTTATGAAAATGCCAGAGAAGGTCTCCATCAAAGTTTACTTCAGAATATAACTAATGTGGCCACGAAGAGACTTCATTCTTAGTGGTTTGAACGTCCAAAGTCTCGTCTTCCTGTGCGGCCGATGACCTATTAGCCACCACACACTATAACTGCAACACAAACACACACACAGACAGACAGACACAACGCGCGCCGCGGATGGGAGAAGGGACCACTACGAGTGTCCAGCGGATGTTCGGTCAACGGACAAAGAGAGCGCGCGGCCGGATGTCTTGGGGGAACTCCCTCGGACCCAATACCGACACCTCTTCCATAGGTTTCACCGCTCAACTCGCTTCGGCCCTGGTTTATATGTGGATGTGTGCTAAGCTACATTGTTTTCTCTGGCTGACGAAGCCTTTTTTTCCTGAAGGTATCCGAAAATCCCCCCTCTCTCTCCCCTTTCCGTCCTAACCCCCCCCCCCTTTCCTTCAGCCAACACACACACACACACACACATCCAGTCAAGGTAAACCCCTGTGGAGTTTTGTCATCTGGTCTTGCCGCAGATACGAGCCAAGCGTTTTATCCGTCTGAAACGCTTCCATCTTCTCTTAAGCTTGTTTGCGTTAAGCTAGGGTGACAATAATCTGTTTAGAGTAGCCTCGAGACACAATCTAATTTCCCCGCGCGCCTTTTATTTTCATTTGTTTTTGTTTTCTTTAACGCAGGTTTTATTTCGTTTCTCTAGCTTTCTTTTGTATTCTATATTCTACGAAAAAACCCGATGTTGTCAATTTTTTTTTTTTTTTCAAAATACTGTGTTCTTCTTTTCTAATCTTTACCCTCCTTTACCAAATTATCACGCTTCTGCTATTCCACTTCGTGGTGGAAATAAGGGTGGAGAGAAAAAGGGATTGTGGTGGAGATATTTTTGGTAGAGGTGTCGAAAAGAGGGTGAGAAGGGGGGGAGGGGTGACTTGATTAAAAGAAACTAACCGTAGGGGTTTTCCTAGAGTGAACGCTTTTGGAGTGTTAAAGGGACGAGGGGTGGAAAAATAGAGGGGGTTCAAATTGAATAAAACGCCTCTCTTACCTTATCGTCTCCCCCTAGCAAAAATCGAATTAACTGAATAAAGGAAAGGACGTAAGAGCGTTAGGGTTGGGGAGGGGGGGGGGAGCGCGTAGTCGAGTAGGCGTGGTCGATCCACCGGAGTTATTGGCCGTCGGAGATGCGGAGGGCGTGGTTAGAGGTGGTGAGATGGCCGCTCGACCAATGAGAGCTCCTCCGCGGGTAGAGTCTTGTGGAAAAGCCTTCTCACCTAGCGCGGCTTTGAGCCGATCGTTTCAGTTGTGTGGTTCCTGAAGCTTGGCGCGCTTGTTGTTCTAGCGTTAGCGGGGGTTTCTCTCGCCGCTAATTCGAGACCCGTCCGTGTGTTTTCAACGAAGAGGAGGGTAAAAAAAACCTCACCATCCCGTTGTTTTCTCTACATTGTGAACCTTGTGGTGAAAGGAAACAAGTAGACTGTTTTCACTTAATCGCTGTGTAAACCTGACGTGTTGTGTGTCATAATAAGAGAGTTGCTTTCCGTGAGCTAACCACGCGGTCTCTTGTCACAAGGGTACAGTCTCTCGTCCGGAAACAAGAAACAATAAAATAAAAAGGAGGAAGAGAGGATATTGAAATAACAGGGTCTCTCAGTTGAGTGTGTGTACGTTCGCGAGGGACCGGCAACAAAAATGTTGATGTTTAGTATGATGTTGCCTGAAGGGATTCCCCGCGACATTTGAAGATCAAGGCCAGACATACTTCCTCCTCCTTCTTGACCTGCACACACACACACACTCACACATGGTCACACACGCACGTGCCTCTGCAAGTGGTTTGTTTCCCACGGAGACGTTGATCTAGAATCTCGGCGCCCTGTTGCAGTTTCTTATTGTCGCCTGAAGAGGGTGTTGTTGTTGTTATTGGCAGTTGCCGAGGAGGATTGGTGCCAAGTGGGGGTAGCGGTCATAAACCAAAGTCACCATTTTCCGGGAGGAGCAACCTGTTGTCAATGAGTGTGGGGGTGTGTACGGGTGTGACGCCGCGAGACTAGGCTCGCTCCAAGACTCCGGCACGGACTTGAAGGTCCGGGGTTCGTTCCCCGCCGCCGCCGTGAAACTGGAACCTGCCACCGCGACCTACCCGGGGACCTCCCTCGCCATGCACACGCTGTTCGGCGAGCAGAACGCCTACTACAGACACCCGGCGGCGGCGGGCGGATACCCCGGGGCGGCCCACATGGGGGCGGCCGCTGCCGGCTACCCATACGACCAGTACTCGAGGTACGGGTACGCCGCGTCCCCCTATCCTCTGAACCCACACCAGCAACCGCTGCACCACCACGGACCGGCCAAGGACATGGTGAAACCCCCGTACTCTTACATCGCCCTGATCGCCATGGCCATCCAGAACGCGCCGGAGAAGAGGATCACCCTGAACGGAATCTACCAGTTCATCATGGAGAGGTTCCCGTACTACCGCGAGAACAAGCAGGGCTGGCAGAACTCCATCAGACACAACCTGTCGCTGAACGAGTGCTTCGTGAAGGTCCCGCGGGACGACAAGAAGCCGGGCAAGGGGAGCTACTGGACCCTGGACCCGGACTCGTACAACATGTTCGACAACGGCTCCTACCTGCGACGACGCCGGCGCTTCAAGAAGAAGGACGCGGTGAAGGAGAAGGAGGACGCGCTCAAGAGACAACAGCAGCAGGATGTCCCGCACAAGAGGGGTGACGAGAAGATGGTGTTGGACGGGGGCAAGACGGGGGTGGTGAAGGGCGGCGAGTGCAAGCCCAAGAGAGAGCCCTCCACCGAGCTGAGTCACTGCATGAGTAGTGGCAAGTACCACCAGGACATCAAGCCGGGGGTGGGCGTCATCGTGGACCCCTCGCACCTCGACGTCCAGCCCATGGACACCTCCACCTTCACGGTGGACAGCCTGATGACGGGGGGTGGCGGTCGGGGCAGTCCCCCTCAGCAGCACCTTTACTCCAGCACAGCGATACGGGGGCAGCCCGGGGGCGGCACCATGTACTCTTACCACTGCTCCGCCGGGGGGCAGTACACCACCGCACACCATCAGACCATGGCCCTGCACCAAGACGAGCTCTTGGCCATCGCTTCGACGACCACGTCCTCCGCCACCCCCGGCCAGCTGCAGGCCCAGTTCACCGCGGGGCGCCATCACGCCCCTCCTGGTACAGCGACGTCGTGGCGGCGGACGCCGGCAGCGGGTCCGCCCCTTCGTCCTCGGGGTTCCGGGACCTGTTCGACTCTGTGCCGACCAACCCTAGCTGCCAGCTTGCATTCCGAGGGGGTTCGCCCCAGCGCCGGGGGCCACGATCACCGCTGGCGGCGTCTCGACGTCGGCGTACCGCAGCGCAGCGCATTCGTACTACCATCAGCAGCAAGACTGTGCGAAGTACTGACCGCAAAGCGCGTGAGTCGACAAACATCATTATGTTCCTTATTAGTTAATTAACTTATCCTAATTTCCTGTTTTACGTGACACTCGTTATATATTTGGCGCAGGTCCACTTTCCATTGTTGACTGTAGAGACAGACGCCTGAAACTTTTTTACCAGCAGTATTCATATCGTTGTTCCTGTGTGTGTCTACCCACCATTTTGTATCCACAGAGTTATATTGTGTAGCGTCAAATCGTCAACATTTCTTTGTACAAATAAAATATACAAATAAATAAAAATACGATTATATGATTTTTTTTAAAAAGGGTCAGGTGTCATTTTATATTGGTAAAAACAAAATTCCCCCATTTTTAGTTGGCTTTTATAAAAAAAAATTTTTTGTCTTACTCCCACATTGTGAATTGTCAAACTATTGTATTGATGTTTTGTTTTCGAACTGATTAAATTATTTTGAACGTATTAAAAATGAAAATACCTGTGAAAACAACAATAATAGAACTTAAAAAAATAGATTAAATATTATATATTATTTTAAAATTATATTTTTCTTATAGGCATATTGGGCCTATTATTTTTACCCTCATACAACGTTTCATGGAGTGTCAATTAATTAACTTTTATAACTACAATTATTTTAATTGTACGCCCACTAGCACTATATGACTACGTTATATGCTAGGCCACATTTTTATTACTATTTTGAGTAACCTACAACATAAATCATAATAACGTCTAAGTTACAATCGAATCAATTTGATTAAGGCCTACTCAAATAACTTAATGAAAGTAATTAAGTAATAATCCTGCATTGAGTCCTAGCACTAATAAGAATAGCTTAATAAACAACTGTGACATGTTAATAAGATTTAATATTAATATATAAATATATATATAAAATTAAAGCCGGGCTCACAAGCCCAAACCTACATGTATTTAGATTTTAAGGTCAGTGTAGTTATCTACTTATTTATTCAAGCTTATTTATTTTGTTGAATTAAGGAATAAATGTGCCAAGGAATGTTTACGAAAGAATCAGTTTTTTTCGTCCAAAAATAGGAGAAATTTCCGCACAATCTCAGACTCACAATAGATCATCTCCAGTAATGGGGAGGTAGAGATTCGTATCTTGGCGGTGTTAAATGGGTGGGCTTATGCGATTTATAACCGTATTTTCCCATTATTTATTCATGCTGATGTGGGTGCAATTCTTCTTAAACAAGATTTTTCATTCTTAACTCTTATATTAAGAGGTCAATAACCAAGGAATTGAATATAACGATTATTTTTAAAAAATTAGGAGAAAATAATGATTATAAAAGGAGAACAGCTGTTGATTTATACTTAAAGAAAGATTCCAAAAAACTATGTTTTAAGAAAAAATACTTGAAAATTATAGTTTTTACAACTAGCAATAACCCTACAATTAATTATTTTAATGATAATAAAGGCTTGAATTATTTTAGCACAAGCGTGCTGTTTTAAATATTAATTTAAATAATTTGCTTTTGTATTCAGAATTATGCAAGACACATTGACAACCAATATAATATATTTGGATTAGAATATATTTTACGTAAAATAATATGAACCAATCAGCTCAACAAAATACAAATAAAAAAATAGTAACTGGTTTATTAATAATTAATGTTGATCTCTCTGATTTCTTTATTTTAATATTAGAGATTTTTTTTTAACAAAGTCATACTCGATAAAACTTGTTTTAATATTGTATTCCAGTGCATTGTGAATTTTCAATTTGTTTTATATTGATGTTCAATTGAATGTTAAAATGTAGGTCGTTACGTTATTAAATAATTGATGGGTGTGGTTTATGGTATTAAGGGGTTATCCTCAATTTAACACCTTCCCTCCCTATACCCATAGTAATTAGGACTTAATGATTTGAACATATTATTTATTTTTAAATATTTGTTTTAGCCATTTATTAGCGTCCAGCTTATAAAAATATTAAATAAGCCCATTGAGGTTTTTTTAATAGCTCAAATTGTTTGTTTTTTTGTTAATCATAGTCAAAATACATAACAATTAAAAGACGCTGTTTTTAATCGCTGTTCAATTTAATATCAAAGTATCAAACAATTTTAAAACTATGCTATTTTCTTCAATTTGAAATCATTTGGATGGGATTTTATGGGAAAATATCCCGCCATTCTTTATTAATAAATTGTATTAAATAAATACATTAAATTAAAGGATTACTTTCTTAAAACTCACGGGTACTGTACATTATTATCAAATTCATAAAAACTATAGAAACTATTAATTACTAGTAGAAGTACCCATTGCCCGGGGTAACCGCACAATGTATGTCGTGATTACCTCACGTAACGCTTTGCTTCAAACAAACAGGGGAAAAAAAATCTCTTTAACGTATTGCTTCCGACCCGATTTTTAATTACTTTAAAATAAATTTAATCGGATATTTAAAATTTCGTCTTCTAGGTATACATATTTGTAGACAGAGGCTACTAGTTTTAAAATGTCAGTGATTTGAGGGCGGTAGATATCACGTGACGCTCACACAAGACACACTCTTCATTTTATTAATTTAAATTCTGACACGCTACTATTATTTTCAATGTGGTTTAATAATTATACTGTTAGGAAAAGTTAGAAACAGTGGCGGGTTTAGGTACCAAGGCACGTACCCTCGTTAATTTTCGGAAAATATACAGCAATCGTAGCAATCTAGATAAAAAATAAATATTTTTTAACAGATGACATAACACCCGCCATGGAGGTAATAAATGGAGGGAATTATTGACACAGAGCTCAGAAAAAAAGAAATCGATACACCAATGGAAGCTTACAGATTAGCGTTGAGGGGTTTTTAAAACGCTCGGTGTGATGGAACCAGTTACTCTTTCAACGGGAGAGTAGCCCTCTTCGGTGGACACATAGTCTAAGGCGCTACTCGCTCAGCAGACTAGACTGCCGATAACAAGGTGATCAAGGTTTGAATCTCAGTCGGGTGTACCAAGGAGAAGGGGGTTTCCAAAATGGTTTTCCACTCTCTCTCTCTCTCTCTCTCTCTCTCTCTCTACGCAAATACGGGTACACTTCCTATAAATATGACCTTCCTAATTCCTAAAATCATTAGCGTAATTAGTACATAAGTGTATAACCCTAACGGGTAGTAAGACGAGGCGATAAAAAAACTAAACAGCTGAGCGATCATTTGGTTCGTTGAGTATAATTAAAACCTACTTGAGATCAACACTTGACCAGGAAATACTCAATGGTTTGGCAAAGATCAACAATGGGCTAGGAAATACTCAATGGTTTGGCAAAGATCAACAATGGGCTAGAAAATACTCAATGGTTTGGCAAAGATCAACAATAAACCAGGAAATACTCAATGGTTTGGCAAAGATCAACAATGGGCCAGGAAATACTCAATGGTTTGGCAAAGATCAACAATGGGCCAGGAAATACTCAATGGCTTGGCAAAGATCAACAATGGGCCAGGAAACACTCAATGGTTTGGCAAAGATCAACAATGGGCCAGGAAATACTCAATGGCTTGGCAAAGATCAACAATGGGCCAGGAAACACTCAATGGCTTGGCAAAGATCAACAATGGGCTAGGAAATACTCAATGGCTTGGCAAAGATCAACAATGGGCTAGGAAATACTCAATGGTTTGGCAAAGATCAACAATAAACCAGGAAATACTCAATGGTTTGGCAAAGATCAACAATGGGCTAGGAAATACTCAATGGCTTGGCAAAGATCAACAATGGGCTAGGAAATACTCAATGGTTTGGCAAAGATCAACAATAAACCAGGAAATACTCAATGGTTTGGCAAAGATCAACAATGGACCAGGAAACACTCAATTGTTTGGCAAAGATCAACAATGGGCCAGGAAATACTCAATGGTTTGACATAGATCGGTATGGATAAAATGTTTGAAATAATACCCGAAGAGTTTCTAAATATATTTGCCAGAAAACATCCACGGAAATTTAGACTAAATTTTATGTAAGCTTGTTTTCTTCTATCATCTCAAAGAACTGGATGTTAAGTTTGGAAATAATTTTTTTCTAAAACAAAATGTTCTTTATCGTTTAACTTATACCGAGATAATTATTTGTCAACCAACTCGCGCGCACTTTTACATAAGATAGCTTTATACATCATTTAAAAAAATAATTTTCTTATAGAAATATGACATTTTTTTAAGAAAGATGTAAGATAACAATATAATTATTTGTATCATGGAGCCCAACCTGCCATATTTTCCACGGAGCCGACATTCGTTGGAATTAATAGTAAATACGTTTTAAAACTTATAACTTAACCTAGGACAGCACTCCTGATATGCTACATCCGACATCAGTGCCTAGATATTTAGTAATTATAAAAACACAACGAACCCGTATGCAAACTACATAACTTGGACCGGTATCGAACCAAAATACCTCGGACTTGGGGTGAAGGGGTCAAAACGTTAGTATATGGGGGGGTACATTGATTTAATAATTAATCATTTACATTATTAAGTTATCATTTTATAAAATAGGCCTAAGTGAGCAAACATATTTTGTTGAGGAAATAATACGTATCTCTAGAATATTAGAGCAATGGCATTAAATAAGGTTTAGACTTTTTTTTAATAACTTTTAATATAATTAATGTTTTCTTATTTGTGTCTTTTTTTTTATCTAAATTACGATTTCATTATTAATTGTTTTTAACAAGCGCTAATGACCCTTGCATTTTTTATTCTCCTTTAAACACTAATTACAATATCAACACACACATAGCACGAGCCGGTAGTCAGATACGGCGGAATAATAATAATAGTAATAATAATAATAGTAATCGTGTTCTTATAAACTATAATATTTTAGGACCAAAACAGTAAACAACAAGGAAACTATTTGCAAATTTGTTATCAATTTGTGTTGGGCTGATAGCTCCGATATTTGTTGTAACATGGCTTATTTTAATAACCTTGTTATTATTATTATTATTATTATTAGCACCGCGTCTTACTACCCGTTCGGGTTATACGCACTTACGCTAATGTGTAATGGTAGGGTGATTGTGAGATGAAATGAAGGACCTACAGTTTAACGTGGAATCCGAACCAAGGTGGAGGCCTGGCATTCCCCACATTCACAAGATGTCTTGTCAGAGGTGAAGGAAGGTTTTGGTAATCAGATAAATCTTTGCCGGGACCGAGGATTGAACCCGGCCGCCAGCATAGAAGTCTGACACCTTACCCCTAGACCACCAGGTCACCAATAATAACCTTGTTATAACAACAGGAGTAGGTGAGTGGTTAGCACGTCTGTACACTGGTACTCTATTTCAACTGACAGAAATTAGGCCAACTATGATTTTTTAGTAATTTGTTATAAAAATATACAAAAAAAAACATTGAAAAGTATTTAATAATCATTATTAGTGAACTCTAAGCCTAATACCATTCGAATAAACTGGAATAATTTAATTTAAAGCAAAGATGGGACTTGTAAAATAAATCTGTCGAATGTGTTATCTTTATGAGTTCACTTGTATGAATATAATTTTAGCTTCACTTTATAGTTATTAGGCCTTACAAGGTAGTTAATAACCTACCATTTATTCTAACGTGCAGTAAGAAAATTGAATATATTTTTTTAAGTTAGATAATATTGAAAGCTCTCATTTGATGTGGCATAGAAATCTCCGTGAGTTATATTGAATAGAGATCCCCATGGGTTAACATGGGATACAAGTTCCTGTGAGTTAAGGTGAGATGGAAGCCAGAGTGGGTTAAGAGGGGTAAAAACCACAGTGGGTTAAGATGGGTTAACAACCACAGTGGTTTAAGATGGGATAAAAAGTCACGGTGGTTAAAATGGGGTAAAAGTCACGATGGGTTAAGATGGGATAAAAGTCATGGTGAGTTAAGATGGGATAAAAGTCATGGTGAGTTAATACAAACTGTCTTCAGTTATGTTTATGCACTTTTTTAATCAAATAAAAACGTTTTATATTGAGACTAATACTTTATTTGGCTCTTTCCCTAGGTTATAAAAAAATATTTTGGTGGCAAGTTACAAGAAGATACAAGTGTGAATATAAAACAAATTAATTTATTATTTCATGTAACAAAATATCTCTTATCGCCACAACAGCAAAACATAATAGTTGTATTTTGTTCTTTCAATAAGCTACGTTAACTTCAATTATTCAGTAATAATTAGGTAAGTATTATTAGACTCGTTTGATAATACTTTCTATTAATAAACATATATGGCTCTATACCTAATCACTTCGTTCCCTAACAGGGTAGGCAGTAAACTGTGCCTACAGCTCAAAAAACAACAACTCCGTGCTTAATCCATCCTCACTAACTTTCTCCACACTTCCCTATCCTTACATACTCCCTTCTCTTCAACATCCATACACAGTCATACATGCTGTTTTATTATTAGAGCTATTAATGTTTCTCTTTTTCACACATTCGTCTACAACATTTTGCCACGTCTTACATGGCCTATCCCTTCCTTTTGATCCTCACACTCTACCTTCATATATTAGCTCCGTCCCTCGATCCACACTCATCCTCTTAACATGTCCAAACCAACGTAAGACACTTCTTTCACTTTGACCTGTTGGGTTCCCTTTCAAATCGCACTCCTTCAGCACCCATTCATTACTGACTCTGTCCACTCCTCAGCACCCATTCATTACTGACTCTGTTCGCTCCTTCAGCACCATTCATTACTGACTGTCCACTCCTTCAGCACCCATTCATTACTGACTCTGTACACTCCTTCAGCACCCATTCATTACTGACTCTGTACACTCCTTCAGCACCCATTCATTACTGACTCTCTCCACTCCTTCAGCACCCATTCATTACTGACTCTGTCCACTCCTTCAGCACCCATTCATTACTGACTCTGTACACTCCTCAGCACCCATTCATTACTGACTCTGTCCACTCCTTCAGCACCCATTCATTACTGACTCTGTCCACTCCTTCAGCACCCATTCATTACTGACTCTGTCCACTCCTTCAGCACCCATTCATTACTGACTCTGTTCGCTCCTTCAGCACCCATTCATTACTGACTGTCCACATGAGTTTTTCCACAAACATTTATTATACATCTCATTCATCTTGCTCTGATATATTGGTAATATGGTATTACTAAGAGAATAACACTAAGGTTAACATTAGTGACGTTCAACCAATGTCTGCAATAACAAACCTCCTGATAACTGTCAGTTACCACCTCTCCTAACGTAGATAAGTTATAACTTAAATCTAGAGCAGAGACAACACCCACCTGAGAATAAGGAACCCCAGTCTACCAACTACACATCTTTTGGCTATGTCAGGAATCGATCTGAGGACGGACCCTAAGCTAAGAAGGCAGGCACGCTACTGGCTGAGTTAAGGTGGGTTGTAGGGGACGCGAGAAAAGGCCAGTGTTTTTGCAGTTTTTATAGCAAAACATTTTTTGGGTCCAATTAAATAAAATATTTCTCCAGTACAAACAAAGAGTTTAATTTTATTCACCTTGTGACATCAACAGTTGTTGAATATCTGCCAGGAGCAAGCTGCATTAGATGAGGAACTTTGTAAATGAAGAAATTGTCATTAAATTCCAGGACATCCTTGACATATATTCAATTGTTGATATCACCTTGGGAAGAAAATCACTTTATGTGTGTACTGGAGAACTATTTGATTAATTTCATCCAAAAAATGTTTTGTCATAAAAACTGTAAAAACACTCGCTTTTTCTCACGTCCTCACCCATCCCACCTTAAGGTCTCATTCTGCTAAATAATATATACTTACTTTTTAATCAAGTTGGTATTTACTATAATAATCCACCTTATAATACCTGAAGGCTATGGATATAAGTAAATAATTATTTTCAAATTATATTTTATCGTTATTTTTTAAATATTCGGAAACGTGTAGGCCTTTTTTCGGGGTTCAGTCTCCAAAAAATTGTATTTATATTTGTTTCTTAATAAATATACAACGATTCATGAACAAATATATTTTGTTGTATTTTGGTTCGACATTTAAGGGGAAAATACCTTAATTTTATGTTTCTATTTCTATACTAATTATGTACCAAGATTTAATAGAGATATTATGAATGACAGATTAGCAGAGCAAAAATATCCATAATTGAGTTTGGGGGATGCTAGAAAAAAAATTTTGAAGGATAAAATTATTTTTTTTAAACTGTATTTTCAGAAAGAGGAGAGTGAACAACAATCTGAGAATAAACGGCCCTAAATGCACCCAACTGAGAGTCATACAAAGATCTCTTGATTTAAAAAAATATAATTCAATTTTAAGTGAATTTAAGTTGTACTAGATTGACGTGAAAGAAACATAAATATAATAAATATGCTTAATATTTAAATAATATTTGTAGAAAATTATGAATATGTTGAGATTGTAGCAAACGTCTAAATATTAGGTACATTTTAAAATAGACATTTGAGTCAATTACACTTAAAACTAAGTTGAAATTGTGCAGTTCTTGCAGCCAGAAATCAAGGAACAGGGAACTACAGCTAAGATATAAACTCAATTTTTACTTTTCAAATGTATTAATTTTTCTGTCATTTCTCAAGAGTAATACAATAAATTTCAATATTTGCATAGTCAGATTATCCTTTGATTCTTTCTACTTAGTTTTAAGTGTAATTGACTCAAATGGTTTTTTTTAATGTACCTAATTTTTAGACGTTTGCTACAATTTCAACATATTCATAATTAAAAGGTATCATGACTTGTAATTATTATTAACAACTCTTCTACAAATATAATTTAAATATTGTTCATATTTATTATATTTATGTTTCTTTCACGTCAATCCAGTAAAACTTAAATTCATTTAAAATTGAATTATATTTTTCTTAATATTCTTACACGTTCCTTACTAAGCATCTCAAATGTTTTTCAAAGATCTCCTTGTCACCCGTCACTAAGTCCATCAGGAGAGTGAAGCTTGCGACCTTTTTAACATCGCGGGCCAAACAATTAGGTCTAAATAGTGTTCTTGTTAGAAAAGTATCAAATGATAAATTTCAACTTAATATTTCGCGTGAAGTAATATTAGTTAATTAATATATTATTTTATGAACGTAGTAATTGTTTGTTT
Organism: Timema cristinae; assembly: GCA_039000515.1. Lineage (NCBI taxonomy): Eukaryota > Metazoa > Arthropoda > Insecta > Phasmatodea > Timematidae > Timema > Timema cristinae. Next base: position 47,671,427 of record JBCFYV010003508.1, on the reverse strand, counting down.
GTTTAATAAATATTTTGCGGGTCGGATAAAATCAGTCGTTAGACCGGATCCGGGCCGTAGGTTGCCGACCAGTGCTTTAGATCATGTGACCAACGATGCATGTTATCCGTATGGCAAGATAGAGAGAAAGACGAAATACCCAAAATAGTTTGTTGTTTTCTAAATAATTTAAAATTTATTCATAATTTTAAAAAAAATCATTTAATAGATCTTAAGAAATTTTACGTTTGAGATCGGGGAGTAAAAAATTATTTAGGATTCTTGGTGTAGGTTTACGAAATTTTATTCTTTCTTAAAACTATCCACCTATATTTTGTCATCATTATCATCATTATCATCATCATCATCATCATCAACAACAACTGTTTCCAGCCTCTGGCCGGGTCAGTTTAGTAAAATTCCTCCATCTTCCTCCTTACACCATTCTTCCTCATTTAGCTGCTTCCATTCTTCTCCTCTCGCTTGAACACTTTCTGTTATATGCACCTCCCATCTCTTTCTTAATCTCCTTTGCGGTCTTTATCCCCCATACCTCAGTTTATTATCTACCTATAGCTTGAAATATTAAAAAAATATATATATTTTTGACGTATTTAGTCGTGTTATTCGGATCAAGTGTCTGATGAGAACAAGTGTCTGATGAGAACAAGTGCTGGGAGGGAATATAAATTGGTTTTCAAGTGCCGAGTCCACTTGAGAGCTATTTCGTGACGCCCGCCCGTCTTCAGTTTCAAAATGTGAGAGAAATAGCTACAAAGCGTCACTTGTGTTTATTACATCCAAAACTGGGTTTGTACACTTTTTATTTTACTGGAGCATATACCGTGAATTTCTAACACATCGTACCAGCTTACGACTTATAAACTAACTTAACCTGAATACGAGTAATACTTAAAATCAGGGAGTCGAACCGGAACCAGATCCAATAACTCCAACTTAGAGGTTTTTTTTTACCCGCTTCAGTGGCCGTGTGGTCAAACGCGCTACTCTCGTGGTGGACTAGACTGCCGATGATGAGGAGATCGAGGTTCGAATCTTGGTCGAGTGTACCGAGTTTTATTTTCCAAAATGGTTTTCAACTCTTCCTCCACGAAAATGCGGGTACACTTCCTATGTATATAACATTCTTAATCCATAATCCCATATCGTAATTAGTACATAAGCGTATAACCCGAACGGGTAGTAAGACGCGATGCTAAATATTATTTATTGGACAATAGCCCTATCTACACACATCACTGAGTAAAATTAAGGGGAGGCGGTTTAGTGGCAGTGTTTTTTCAGCTTTTATATCGACACTTTATTGGTCAATATAAATAAGATAGGTCTACTGTTTTAGTAGAAACATTTAGTTTAATTTTCCACACATGTTGATATCAACAATTGTTGAATATACATCATGATCATGGCGGTGTTATCTAACAAACTTTTTAACTGAATAGAAAAAGTGCTCATTAAATTCCAGAACACCCTTTACAGATATTCAACTGTTAACAGGGGGGGCCCATCTCCCTCAAACCTAATAGCGCAAATCTCCTCCCCAAAATGTTCTCTACACTCCTTCCCCCAAAATACAATTAACCATATAACTTTATTGGAATCTCAAATTTCCGACTGAATCCACATCAAGGCCTACATTACGTATTTTGTAAATCCAGTTATAGATCTTTTTGGATGAGATAAATAAAATCAGAACAACTAAGAAAATGGACCGAAAGGAACTGCCGATTATTTTCGGGAAAGGTATTCTCACACACGTTCCAGGGTTATTCTCACACACGTTCAAGGGTTATTCTCACACACGTTCCAGGGTTATTCTCACACACGTTCCAGGGTTATTCTCACACACGTTCCAGGGTTATTCTCACACACGTTCCAGGGTTATTCTCACACACGTTCCAGGGTTATTCTCACACACGTTCCAGGGTTATTTTACAATCCACAATCGAAATGGGACAAACGGCTTTACTTCCACTACGAAAGAAGTTGTGCTACGGATTCTTAACGCTAAGAAATAACTTAGTCGTCGACTTTGTTTGGGTTTGAACCCACGAACATCGCGTCACGAGGCGAGCACTTTACCCCAAAACCACCGAGAATAGCCTTTTTTAAAATTAAAAGACACTTAAATGGGAGTTATTTTAGTTGGTATTCTGACAGTTTTTTTTTTAATGTGGCCTCCTAAATATTTTCAATGAGGCCCTCCCGATCAAATGAGCTCGACACTCCGGCCTTAGATTAACAATCTTGGGGTTGACTGTACTAATAAAAAAATATTATTAGCACCACATCTTACTACCCGTTCGGGTTATAAGCACTTACGCTAATGTGTAATGGTAGGGTGATTGTGAGATGAAATGGAGGACTTACAGTTTAACGTGGGATCCGAACCACGGTGGAGGCCTGGCATTCCCCACATTCACAAGTTGTGATTAATACACGTCTTATCAGAGGTGAAGGAAGGGTTTGGTAATCAGATAAATCTGTGCCGTGACCGAGGATTGAACCCGGGACCTCCAGCACAGAAGTCCGACACCTAAACCCCTAGACCGCCAGGTCACCCATAAATAAAAAACTTGCCATAGTCAGACATTTTATCTCCAGATACTCCAGGACAGTTATTGAAGTCTTATTATTTTTATTTTTTAAACAGCATCAACCCTTGTTGCAATCTGATGTATTCGTTTGTTTTTTATGGCAACGCGTTTTTCGACGCTGCTGTATTATGATGCCATAAGGGAGGCATGGGGGGGGGGGGCTGAACATTGAACAATATACGAGTATCTCTCAGACTTGACTACATGCGCATAATTTCTCTCTCTTTTTTCCCAGCATCCCTTGCTGCTACTGGTTGGACGCACGCTTCACTGCACTTTGTATACTACGTGAGTGACAGAGAGGGAGATATGCTCGCGGAGCTCTCGAAAAAAACAAACCAAAATAGTAAAAACCGCATCCAGTCACTCAACGTTAGCGGTATTTTGTATTTTGTGTGTATTTGTAATGGAGTGACGTCATGTTTTTCAAGTGTGTGTACGTGTGTGGTTGTATAAAACTAGATGCAATCAAATAACGTACAAAAATGATTTAATTGAATCACATTCAACGTAATTTTTTTGTTTGTTTTGGTTTTGAATTTAATTCTACACAGTTGTAGTAAGCCATAGCTATACAATACAAGTTTAGATTCTAGTATCGGGCCTCTACGATCCAGTGTGACCAATTGTGTGAGAGTTCTTCTGGAGAGAGGATGGGAAAACACCCACGCGCCCGATAGGGATCTAGCCATGATCTTCAGAAACCAGAGTTAGTAGTACTAACCAATATACAGTTCGATTTTCATAAAAAGAACCTTGTGGGAAAGCTAAAAAAATTACTCGAACTCCTACCACGTCAAGTTATGTTGTCTGCAAATGTCGCTTTAATGGATAATATAAAACACCTATAAAACCACACTAATAAAATATTAATATGTATACAGTAGAGTGTTGAAAATTCGAACTAATTTGGGATCGATCCAGTCCATATTTTTGAAAATTCAGTACTTATAGCAAAAATAAGCATGGACGGGATACTTAGTAAAACTCAAGTGTTAAGTAGAAACATTTTCACTTTATTTAAACAACGAACTTACACACGTTTATTTGTTGTTGTTGCTAAATATCATAAATTCTGAAGGAATATAAAAAATATAACAACTAAAAAAGTCTCACTTTTTTTTTGAACAATGGTTGAGGTGCGTTTTTTATCGACCATGTCACTGGTATTGATACCACTGTGTTTATTTTTATAAATAATATATTTTCTTGGCGATCCGAATTATCAAAGATTCGGATTTTTGACGTCCAAATTATCGACGCTTTACTGTAGTGTCTAACAATGCTGACAGCTAAAATAAAATTTTATTTCAAAAAGGCCCTTTATATGAAAATTGAATTGTATCAATTCTCATGATAAGACACGAAATTTCTTTAGTTCACCGTGATTTAAAAATGCCAAGTGATTGAATTAGTTACATTTATTTAGGATTTCAAGCTATATTTATGGTGAATTGTGCTATTAAATCGTGACATTGCTCACAGACTAACTTACATTAGGCCAGCAAACTTACCACGACCGAAATTCATGACTTTTCCCCTGATCATTTCCTAAAATTCCCGACTAAAAAGTACTTTACATCCTTCTAATTCTCCAACCTCCCCCCTCATTTTTCTAATAATCGGTTTTATGAATAATAATAAGTTTTAAGGGTGACATGGTGGTCTAGGGGTAAGGTGTCAGACTTCTGTGCTGGCGGCCGGGGTTCAATCCTCGGTACCGGCACAGATTTATCTGATTACCAAACCCTTCCTTCACCTCTGACAAGACATCTTGTGAATGTGGGGAATGCCAGGCCTCCACCGTGGTTCGGATCCCACGTTAAACTGTAGATATCTCACAATCCCCCTACCATTACACATTAGCGTAAGTGCGTATAACCCAAACGGATAGTAAGACGCGATGATAATAATAATAATAATAATAATAATAATAATAAATGCACGTTTAACCTAGAACAACTTATGCATAGTAATACACCCACTGCCTTGGCACAGATATAATTTATTTACTAATTGTTTATTAATAATATTATCGTCAGTTTCGCCGGGAAACTGATCTGGTTGTTTGATGACTTGTTTCCATGCAGCTTTATACTCCATTTTGATTTCTATGTCATAAGCAACCATTTTTCTTAAGGGGTGCACAATATGGCGAGTTTTTTTTAATATAAAATAATTTGTTCAATCTCACTTTTTTTTTTATCATATATGTTGTGCGTAGTATTCTAATAACGCAATTTTAGTAAATTATTTTGTACTTGTTATATCGTCTTTCTTCCATCAGTATGTGAGTTTATCACCTGGACTATGGCTAAATGGCAAATGTGTTTGAATATATTTCTTGGGGAGTAACATTTTAAATAGAGAGAAAGAGTTATCTTTAATTTTCAGAACACGATTGATATAGGTTAAATTCCAGAACTGTTGACATCAGCAGATGAAGAAAATTCAACTCTATTTGTACTATTTAATTTATTTTGACAATACAAATGTTTTGATATAAAAACTTTAAAAATACTGGTATTTTCTAGCTCTCACGTAAAACAACCACAGCAACATTTTAGATATAAATATTTTTTCACGAGTGACAATTTCAAGCCTAGAAGTGCAAGACCTTAGATAAACTAATATTAGCTCATACTTGTTTCACACATAGTAACAACATAACAAATGGAAAATATATATCTACTCTAATAGCTGTTTAAATACCTTTAATAGGAGGTATAGCTTTTTTAAATAGTAGACCTAAGGGAGGTTATCAATCGGACTGGAACGCGTGTTGGTTGGACAATAATTAAAACATTTTATTTGCTATAAAAAAAGAGATTCACCACTATTTGCACTATCAGCATAACTTTTCTACGCGCGCGCGCGCGCACACACACACACACACACACACACACACACACACTTACCACTATAAATACAACCCCTTCCCCCTTTTCACATTTCTTTCATCAAGATTCCCCACCCTCTTTCCAACTTCTGTTCAGTAGATAAGCTTGGGGATTACCATGGCTGAGAAGAAACTGCCCCCCCCCCCAACCCTCTACGTCCCTCCCCCCTCCGAGACAAAACTATACCCCTCTACAACATTAGCTCACTCACCGCAGAAATCACTCCCCTTACCACCCAACCAATTTCCCCCTCCCCCCTTAACCCAGATCCCTTTTTTTTCTTCTTCGAGCATTCCGGATTCTGAACCAAGTTCAAATAGCGTAACCATAACTTTTATTTTTTATTTACCACGGCCAATCTGCGAGCAATTTGGGTGACTGAACCCTTGACATCTGTTCTGGTTCATAAGGAAGGGCTGGCCGAGTTACAACTGAGGGGAGGGATTGGGGTGGGTTTACTTTAGGGTGATAGACTTGTTGGGGGGGTTGGAGGAAAATAGCTCTCTCTCTCTCGATTATAATATACGAATATTAGGAGCTTTCATCATAGCAGGCCCAACTCAGCTGCCGGCTCGCGCGAGGTATTATGGGAGTTAAAGCCAAAAGAAAAGACCAAGATATGTCAGAAATGTGTGCAGTGTATTCGTGTTTGAATGATTACCCGACATTCCCCGCGATGACGATGGGGACAAAGCGACAAATTTATTGTTAATAACAACAGTGTGTCCCTGTTATGACAGAATGTAGATTTGTGCACCGTACTTAGCTGTGAAGCCTTTCATTTAATATTTCGACAATGTCCAGCATTAGGAACATCTCTTAACTCTTTATCTCCATTAATGTTTAATCAGAAATGATCCACTTGTGGTAAGTGTTGGTGTAAGTTTACTATTTCTAGCCGACTGTGTCACAGAGTTGATTGGCGCGTGACGCACGATCTTAAGAAACGTTTTCAATACATAGTTAGGATAAAGTTTCGTAGTTAAGAAAACAGTTTCTTTTAGAATTCTCAATCTTCTCATAATTTTAATCAACTTTTTCTCTCTCTGTTCAGTGTCTTAATCACTGTCCGACCTATCTTTAGAATTTACATTAATAGGCAAGGATGAGATAGCTACCCTTTAGAGGAAATGTACCCGCGTATTTGTGTGGTGTGAGATGGAAGTCATCAAGTAAAATACCATCGGTAGATACACACGCCCAGGGTGCGAACACCAAACTACCTATCACCAGGCGAGCCAGACAAGACTAGACCGTGCCTCAACCAGTGTAGGTCTTGTGAGCGTGTAGTCGTGCCTGGCAATCAGTCCTAGAGCAAAGAGAGGAGGAAAAATCACGATTATATTAGAGGAAAGAGGCCGACCGTATCGGGGCAGGAAGGTAAAAGAGCTTCAATTTCTTACGGTGTTGGATTCAGACGTCAGGTCAACTCATCCCTGTGACAAACTAAACCACAATTTATTAAATTGTAGCCGTTTTTTATTTTCCGCCATACCGGGAATAGAATCCTTGACTCTCATTTGGAAGACGCACCGTTGATCGAGTTAAAGGAGTAGGATTCAAGTATTTAATCAAAACATCCCCCGCGCGTTGTCTGCCTACTCGAGTAGAATTCGCGGGGAATAGCACAACGTCGGCTTAAGGAGGTCCTTTCTGTATCTCCCCGTCTCCAGAGAAAGAGAAGAACACCGCAGGAATGAAGAGAGAGAGAGAGAGAGAGAGACTGGCGATGTCCCGGAGCACAAGCTCATACAATTTTCATTCCTCGGTAGCAGCACTGGCTGGATTCAGAAGCAAGAGTAACTACTTTTGAAAAAAGATAACACGTTATATCCAAAAATGAAAATATTGGAACAACCACTGAGCTTTGATTCACATCGACATGAAACCGGCCCTTCAGGGTTAGCATGAGGTATCGGAAGGACTGGCCCAAGTACAGAAATGCAAACTGGTGATATTTTCTCTTCTTTGGAATGTTTTCTGGTTTAAAACCGGCCGAGTTCTACTTTGGAGTTGACGCTTTTAGCCGTGCTCGGAAGGAATCAAGCAACGCCGCGACTTGAGAAGATGCGCGGTGTTATAGGGGGTGGGTGGGGGAGGGTTGGAAAGGGTGGCTTCAACATCCCTTCGCCTCGCCTTGTGCCGACAACATTTGCTACGATTCCCATGTCTGTCTCTTCCCCCGAGAGTCTGCCGTCTCTGTCTGTCTGTCTGTTCTCCGCCAGCCGCGCGTTGTGTTCTGTCACAACGGCACAAGGGTCGAACCATTGCTGGGGCACACTCAGGTATTGATTGGTCACAGTTTTGGAAAGAATTGGGTTGATTTTTTTGTTTATTGATCCACGTCTTATTACTAGGCACTAAACATGTTTAAAATAGGCAGGCAAATAGGCATTAAAAATATAGGAATAATCACTTAAGTAAAAAAAAGCACTTAGTAAGCAATGTAAAATTAACTGTACAAACTAATAATTTATTACCTACAGCCAATTCACATTGCTAGTTTTTTTAGCACCACATCTAGCTACTCGTTCGGACTGTACGAATATATTGTGTATTAATTACGCTAATATGTTAGGGAGTTAGATAGGTTGAATTTAGAGGAAGTGTATCTGCATTCGCGTGGGGGAGAGTGAAAATCCATTTAGTAAAAATAAAACCCCGAATATCGATCTCTCCGTCCAGACTAAATTAGCTTGGCGTTCAGTCTACATGCCTATCGGCAGGGGTTGATGTAGGGCTGAAACATACCCATAGGAACGTTACTTGCATTAAAACAACCCTCTAACAAGAAGCCCTGGTCGGGAAATAATGTGTGGCACACACAAAACCATTTCGATCATTCTCGAGCACCAGAATTATTACAATATGTTTACCTTTAAAATACCGTCAGAATCCTCATCAACAAAGGTTCCCAAAGATTTTAGACCGAAGGTGCCATTGTACCAGAAAAAGTTATTCTAGAGATCTCATAAAAATGTTTACACTATTATTATTATTATTATTATTATTATTATTATGAACGTTCTATAATGGCAGTTAAGTTAAGTATAAAATTATAAGGCAGACGGAAAACCTCGTAAAATTATTAATACAAATTATAAAACTTATGTAATGTTGTGATATTATGTTTAACAAAGGAATGGAATAGATGACTTTAATAATTAAAAAAATGTATGTTGATATTATTTATAAATAAAGATTAGAAAAAATTTGTTTGGATTGCAATTAAAAGTAGAAAAAAAAAAGTTATATGAAACTTGTCGACCTCGGTGGTCCTTGGCCTTAAGTTCTCGCCATAGGACCTAATGTTCGTGGGTTCAAAACCCAGCTGAGGTTGAGGGATTTTTCTTGAGTGATAAAAATCCGTAGCAGAGGAACCTTCCGTGGGGAAGTAAAGCCGTCAGTCCCATGTCGACTGTGGAATGTGAAATAACCCTGGAAGGTATGTGGAAATACTTTTACCGGCAAAATTGGTACGCCCTAAACGTCTAGCTCATCCGGTTTGGTTTACCGATACAAGGGAAGTCTGGTCTCAAACTATTGGTCGCTGTACTTAGACTGTTTATTCCTAAACGGGTTTTCACTTTTCCTCTAATCAAACGTGAGTACATTTTCTATATTCCATCCTCACTCCTACCCCAACAGCGCGGCTAAGTGCGATTAGCCCGAGTGGGAACTGTAAAAAGAGAATTTACAAAAATTCTGTACTCTTTTTTAATAACTTTAATTAGTGAAAAGTTCCACCAAAATGAGATTAGTGTTTATAAATTATGCCTAATTAGCCTAATCTATGCTCCCTTCTAGCCTATTTGCGTATTAATGGATAAAAGCGAAGAGTAAATTACTCCAGCCAAAACTACAAGCTCTTACAAAGTCCAATACGCATAATCATCATCATCATCATCATCATCTAGTTAATTAGTCACTACACTTCACGTAAAAACATTTCTGCCTCACTCTCCACTTCTGTCTGTGTAATTTCATTAAACATTAAACAAATATTTACTGTTTTATTATTAAAGTAGGAACTCTTGTAGAGACAACTTTCGAGCCGCCACCTGGCAGAGTTGACGAAACGGAAATTATGTTTCGCACAAGGAGTGGTCAACACGGGGGTCGTGACCCGTGTGTGTCGGTTGCACAAGAGCTAGAAGTTATTGCGATCACACTGTATGCCAATAGTCAACATATATTAACGAAGAAAGGTCGGGTTAAATACTTGATCAACTTGATCAAACTTTATTGAGTTAGATTATAACTAACCTTCTTTCTAAACATTGTTTAAATGTTTCATTCAATTTAAACTTTTTGAATTAACATGTCGAACCTTTACCGATAGGCTTATAACTATTTAAAGAATCCCACAGAAAGTATATATATAAGAGTGGATAAATAGGTTTGGAAGCGATACCCGGTCAGTAGGTTGTTGACATCTCGCCTGCTGTCAATGAATGTAAAACTAAGAATATACTAAACAAAAATTTTACCTGTTCGAAAACAAAATACTTAGTAAAATTTTTATACATAGAGGGATGAATATTAATGGTGATTGATGGAGGTTACATATTGATGAGTTACAAACCTTGTACTCATCACAAGACATTGTAGGATAATCAAATATCGTATATTACGGTGGGCAGGACATGCAGCGTGAATGGAAGATTCTAGAACCTTGTTCAGAAACTGACTGATAAACCCATTGGGGAGATCTATACACAGATGGAAGGATATCATTAGAATGGATCTGAAAAAGATGGGGTGTAATGAGGTGGACTGGCTAGAACTAACTCGGTATAGGAATAGGTGGCGTACTTTTATAAGTGCGGGAACTAACTTCCGAGTTCCTAGTGCCATAGAGTAGGTAATTAATCAAATATTGATCATTCCTGGCGTGGTGATTTGTACCGAACAAACCAAATTGTATTCCCATTTGTCAGTGAATTAAAGGGTTGTATTTCTAGTAGAAAAATGTAAATATTTATAAAGATAGCTTAACGTAATATTCATGACATCCATAGTCGAGGGCAAGAGGGGGGCACTTCATTACAAATTGATCAGTTTTATGAATCTGATATAAACGTACACTACAATAGTATACATTAAGCATTCTAGTGTCTTGTTACAATAGTACATAGTTGGTCTAATTTTAAAATAGTTTATTATTTCTAGAATATATCTTATGATTGGTTTGTGACATTTTTTACGCAATTCGTAGCTGAGAGCTTTTCGTCATGCCGGATTATTTCAGTTCAACCCTTGGCTTGCATACTCAGCATATTTAAAACGTGCTTTATATGATCTTTGCGTTCTATTCCCACAAAAAGTGAACAGAGGATATTAAGGGGAATTTATTATTAAGGCATTTTGTAAAATATAAGGACTTTCACGAAGCCGCACGACTCGTATACATTTTAAATGACATAAACTTTCCAAACATTGAAGTCAATAACTTCGTGTCAATAGCAGAAGTAAAACAACTGCCTGTAAATTACAGATAAATAATGATGCTCATACAGGTTGGCCCATGAAAAACTAGCCCACCTCCTATGGAGGTCAATCCCTTTCCACCCATATTGTGACATGAAGAATGAGCAAGTGAACTGCTTGTCTAAAGCTTTATTGACTCATTCTTCATGTCACAATATGGGTGGAGGGGATTGACCTCCTCCAATTCAGAGTGAGGCTCCTGATAGATATAGGAGGCGGGCTACTTTCCCATGGGTCACCTTGTACTACCGTAGAAGAAAACAGAAAAAAAAAAAAAATCAATCGTGTCAACAATAGTTTTTTGCGTAACAAACCAAATGGCATTCCTCTGCAAGGCCAATTAAATAGATTTACCACAGGATTTTTTTTTAAATTTATTACATTTTAGAGTTGAAGGAGTGGATAATGTTTTAAAAACTCACTTGTAAGCCTGGAGTAACAATAACAAATATTGTTCCGTGAGAACCCAAAGTGAAATTATTGATATTTGCGGAGACATTATTCGAGTTGACTTAATGGCCGCTGCTAATACTGCAGGTGGATTTACCATTTTGGCTGATGAAACGACCGATATTGCAATTATCTCTGGGAGTCAGATTCTCTGAGTATATTATTGATGAAACGACCGATATTGCAATCATCTCTGGGAGTCAGATTCTCTGAGTATATTATTAATGAAACGACCTATATTGCAATTATCTCTGGGAGTCAGATTCTCTGAGTATATTATTGATGAAACGACCGATATTGCAATTATCTCTGGGAGTCAGATTCTCTGAGTATATTATTGATGAAACGACCGATATTGCAATTATCTCTGGGAGTCAGATTCTCTGAGTATATTATTAATGAAACGACCTATATTGCAATTATCTCTGGGAGTCAGATTCTCTGAGTATATTATTGATGAAACGACCTATATTGCAATTATCTCTGGGAGTCAGATTCTCTGAGTATATTATTGATGAAACGACCGATATTGCAATTATCTCTGGGAGTCAGATTCTCTGAGTATATTATTGATGAAACGACCGATATTGCAACTATCTCTGGGAGTCAGATTCTCTGAGTATATTATTGATGAAACGACCGATATTGCAATTATCTCTGGGAGTCAGATTCTCTGAGTATATTATTGATGAAACGACCGATATTGCAATTATCTCTGGGAGTCAGATTCTCTGAGTATATTATTGATGAAACGACCGATATTGCAACTATCTCTAGGAGTCAGATTCTCTGAGTATATTATTGATGAAACGACCGATATTGCAACTATCTCTAGGAGTCAGATTCTCTGAGTATATTATTGATGAAACGACCGATATTGCAATTATCTCTGGGAGTCAGATTCTCTGAGTATATTATTGATGAAACGACCTATATTGCAATTATCTCTGGGAGTCAGATTCTCTGAGTATATTATTGATGAAACGACCGATATTGCAATTATCTCTAAGAGTCAGATTCTCTGAGTATATTATTGATGAAACGACCGATATTGCAATTATCTCTGGGAGTCAGATTCTCTGAGTATATTATTGATGAAACGACCGATATTGCAATTATCTCTGGGAGTCAGATTCTCTGAGTATATTATTGATGAAACGAACATCTGAGAAGATATTTTGGGAATTTGTACCTGTCTTAGTTCGTGGTGCAGAAGTTATATCCACATACATTATTAAAACATTTTGTAAATTCAAACAGAATGGAATAATTTAGTTGGTCAAGGATATGAGCGTTGTTCCGCCATAGCAGGAAATCAGAAATGTACAAAAGTAATGTTCGTACACTGTTCCTCCTAATTAAGTGATGTATGATTTAAATGATTTATGCGATATCCGAAATGTAGTTGATACAATAAAATCTATTATTAATGATTTCCGAGAAAATTCCATTTGAAGATCTACTGTACCGGATATTCCTATGTTACGCGAAACTCAATGGATGCAAAAAAAAAACATAAAAAAGTATTGGAATATTCGCAGATAATTTTACAAAAATTGTAAACCAGATGGAGAATATCTCCCAAAATGGCAATGCCAAATCAAAACAAACGGCAAATCAGCTGTCTAACAACACTTAACTCCAAGGCAATCATTTCTCTTGTAGTAGTAAGAAAATATACTTTAATATTAGAATCAATAATTCAATCTTTACAGACCATTGAATTAAATTTATTGAACGTGACCAATAACGTACAGAAAATAAATAACACTTAGTCTGGTAGAGCATAGGGAAAACTCTGTATACATTTTTTGAAGATATAGTTACTACTGTTAATAATATTGCAGATGAAATAAATTTTGAGCTTTCAATAAAAAGAGAAGCTAAAAACCAAACTCTAAGCCAAATTATCCCAATGAATATAAATGAGAATTATTATAGACGATCAATTTTTATTAGATATGTAGATTCTTTAATTTCCTCATTAAGACCCCAATTTTCAGATGAACACAAATATTTTGTTTATTAAAGTTATATCGCCAACAAATTAAAAATATAAGCAAATTTGTTTTGGACAAATTAGCAACAGATATTCAAATATTTATGATATTGATAACTTCTTATATGAACCAAGAATATGGTTTAATTTTTGGTTAATGGAAACTCAATTACCAATAAATCTATCAATTACTTAAATTATTGATCATCATACAGAGTTTTTTCCTGACAAAAATAAAGGCTCTATTAACTGCCCTTGCTTTGCCTGCAACTACTTGCACGATCGATCGATCATCCAGTCTTTGGAGGCTGAGAACATGGCTTCATTCTACAATGAGCGAAAATAGATTATCGACGATCAAATATGATATTAAATTTGGTGTAATTTCATAAGTTAAATGTGATTCACACACCTTGTTGTGTGTGTGGTGTGGTGTGTGTGTGTGTGATACAAGCTATGTTTATGAAGGTTAGCTTTATTAAGAAAATATTTATTTATTTGTTTATTATAAATTCAAAGTTTGTAAGATTTTGTTTGATACTATGTACTTGTTTTTCTTTGTTTATATAACTTTTTTGTTCATATTTCAGTTTAACTTTAAAAACATTCTATATTTTAAACTAATTTGTTTCTTCTTTTATATATTATTGTTCATATTGTGTATGTAATGGAAAAAGTTCCGTTTTGAAATGAAACAATTTCCATATTTTGATGTAAATTAAGTTTATTACTAGAATATGTATCCTTGGTTAGATACCTATACAGTGAAAAACCAAACAATGGTTTATTCGCAGTTTTATCAAAAACTATAATTTATAAAGTCTAGCCCCGCTTGGATAAATTTCTGCGATTGTCCATGGTAATATCAACTGTTAAAGCATTTAACAAAATGACTTGAGAGAATCCTTTTAAGGTTATTTTTCCTAAACGGGCTTTGATTTTTTTCCGCGCAACTGCGTTTAAACTTCCTCAACTCTGCATTTTTATTGTATATATACAGCCTGAAATACACAGGAAACAACATGATATGCTAGCTCTAGAGCTATGGAGGTAATTTCAGGAAATAGTAGGGTTTTAATAAGAAGGGACTTTTAGAAAATACAAACTTGAATTTATGTTTACGATTAACATTTATAATAATACACTATCATTTTAATAATATATCTGTAGTCTAGTGATCATTGTCCAAGGCTAAAGATCTAGAGGTTCCTGGTTTGAGCACCGGCGCTTAAAAAACGTTTATGTGAAGTAGCTTATCCTGGAAAACTAATATTAACGGGTTCGTGCCGACCACATGACACCCTCTATCCACAAATGTTGGCAATATATTCTCCAGGCCACTTGGGTGGTTTAGCTCTCTTGCTGACTCAAACCTGGAGTATTTTGTATCACTATTAATTCATAGGCATTGAAATGGTCCATTATGGTGACAGTTACAGATCTTATTACTTATAAATAAACAAACAATGTTTCAGTAACTTTTATAACGTCCAAATGTCCCTTCCTATTGACTTTATTTTGAAAATGTTACTTTGTGAAGTAGTTCCATCATTTTATCAAAGCACTTTGCACATAGTGTTTTTAATGTCCAAAATGAACTATATTTTACAATAAAGAAACATAAAACCAAATTAATTGACTTGATTATAACAAAAATAGTGATTAAAATCAGGATTGTGGATATAAAAAATCACACTTTAATCAATGGATGAGACATGAAAACATCGAACAAATTAAAATCAAATTAAAATATAATTAACTGCAAGGCAATGGCTTTGGGAATAAACTGAATTAACTTGACACTAAGCTGGCGTGCTCTACATCGATACAGGAGGTCAAGGTTCGAATACCGTGTGTTTTCTCTGGGACTATATTTTAGATGAATACTTTACCATATTCTATATCCGTGACTGTAGGTGCATTTAATTAAAACTTCAGGCCGCCACCGTGGTTCGGATTCCACGTTAAACTGTAAGTCCTCCATTTCATATCACAATCACTCTACAATTACACATAGCGTAAGTGCGTATAACCCGAACGGGTAGTAAGACGCGGTGCTAGTAATAATAATAATAATAATAATAATATTAATTAAAACTTACCTTCCCCATCCCTTAATCATTGAATTGGAATAAGATGGGACAGCAAGACTTTTGCACTAAAAAAAGTTTTTGATATATTTTTTAAATGTGTATATGGACCAATATTCGAGTCCCTGTAGGTGCACAGTTAAATATAAATATCAAAGGTATTATGAATGAGTGTTAAAATAAATATTTTTGTGGATGGACTTTACTAGAAAACTTAAAATCCAGCCGTTGGTCGCTGTTTTAGGGTTGCCATTGGAACAATATGTCTTTTAAAAACATAAATGTAAAGTTACCAATATTAAAAAAAAAATTATTTTATCTTATATCTTCATAATTAATGGCTTGGTTTTTAAATTACTACGTTTAGCCCCTAAATTATTAATGGTTTTTTTTCTAAGGGATACGGCAGGATTGGGAAGGTAGTTTAGAGATTGAGAACCCATATTAGCCTGGAGAGAGAATGAGAAAACTATAGTGATACATAACACATTAATAATCACCCCTGGTGCACATTCACGAGTTAAATTTTATCATCTAAAGGGTTTTACGGCACATCAACACAAAGGTTATTTGCACCTAACCCTGCTGAGATTCGAACCTCGTCCACTCCTTTCACTGACAAACCAATCGGCCTATTGGTATAGGGGTAAGTGCACCTGGCTATTAATCTAGGGGTCCCGGGTTCAGTTCCCGGCTGATAAACTTACCATGGATATTAAAAAAAAAATTGATTGTGAGCATGACGCCTTGGTTAATGTGGCCATCGAAGTGGGTAACATAACAAATATAATAATCCATTCATAAACTGTTAATTTATATTGAAATTCAAGTGTCAACAAACTCTTAAATTTACAACTTTCCACGAAAATATCGACCTAAGAAAACTGGATGCCCGAACGATATACTCTATCAAAAAAAATAAGAAACAATAGAATCAAACTACCCCCCTCCCTCCCCAGGGGGTTCAACAATATAGGTACATCAGACACGTCACGCCCTTTTTCTAGGTCCAGTTTTAAATACAGTGGTGTTATTTTAAATATCAACTTGGGCAGTGAAAGTAGAGGCTTGGAGATAGATCGGATAGAGGTTATCCGTTGTTTTTTTTAAATAAAATAAAACATTTAATCAAAATGCCAAGTGGCACCCTCATTGGTGAACACGGGGATAAGACTCAGCCTCGCCTAGTTTGGTTTTTTTCCGATGACAAGGAGGATATGGATCGAATCCTAAATATGTGTAATAAGGGTGGTTTTTGATAAATGTTTTTTTCACTTTTCCTCCATACAATTGAGGGTACATTTATTCTAATTTATTCCACCTATCCTTACCATGTAGTGTAGATATGTGGTAATTATGACGGATTGTAAAACCTGATGTTAAAAAAAGATAAAGAGTGATAAAGTAGGCAAACATATCCTCAAATCTTATTAATGGGTTAAAAGACCAGTAATAGTTTTTTAAATTAGTAAATTTTTTTACGTTTCACTTAGTACAACATCTTAGCTTAGTTGGTAGCGTGTCTATTTACTGAGCTAAGGGTCCCGGGTTCGATTCACGGCATTGCTGAAAATTGATCATTGGTGAATATTGTTTACCCTTTCACATTAATAAATTAACGGCCGGGGACTGGATGTTGTGCCGGTCCTAGTTTTAAGTTATATTATAAGACATACGAAGCTACGACAGGCCTAGCAAAGTAGTGGAGAATATATGGCTTGAATAAAAAACTGACCTAGCCTGGAAACAATAATTGATGAAAAAGAAACTTTTTTACATAACATTGCATATTACTATCTTGAGAAGCCTTAAATCACATCTGCCTCAGGTCTTTCAGTCATGTGAGTAGACACATATGGGGCACATATATAAAATATGTACACGCATAATTTTATATTATTTAATTTTATTTAGAATATTGCTAAGTTATAGGGGTGATCGTTTAGTTTGTATTCGTCTCCGGCGGTCTTGGGGTAAAGTGCTCACCTCAGGAACCGATGTCCGTTAGTTCAAATCCAACCAGGGTCAACGGATTTTTATTGAGCGATTAAAAATCCGTAGCACAACTTCTTTAGGAGGGAAAGTGAAGCTGTTGGTTCAATGTCGATTATGGCATGTAAAAGAACCCTGGAAGGTTTGTGAGAATACCTTTCCCGACAATAATTATATTGGTAGACCCTTTCGCGTTGGCTCATAGAATTTCAGTGTGGAAGGCAATGGGAAAGCACCACTCTTTCTGAACTCCTCAAGTACATATATTTCTACCAGATGGTGTGGGCAGCACTAACCAGCTCCGTACGGATGGGAAGCAACCAACCAACCTCCCGGTTGATGACTCGTCAATCAACCAATCAATTAATCAATCAATCAATATGTTACGTAAAGAAAATTCAATAAAAAATTAAAGCACACATGGCCTTTTTTACTTTTTTCTTACCTTTTACTTTCTCTTGACACCTCGGTGAGAGAAGTATTGTGATCGTCAAAAGAATTGAGCTCGATATTTTGACAACTGTCGACATTTCATGACCCCCTGAAACAAAAAAAAAGTTGTTTTCACAATGCCGTCTGTCTGTCTGTCTGTACCTCGGGCTAGAGCTGAAACTATTTTACCGATTGGGCTAAAACTTGGAATCTGGGGTTTTATAAGGGCCCCTCCAAGGGGAATTTGTATTTAGATATTAACTCTAGAATTTAGGGTAGTTTACTAAAGGGCAAAAAAAAAAGAAAAATTGATTATCTCAAAATTCGTTCCAACGATTTTGATTAAATTTTATATCTGGACATTAATTATCATAATAAACAAGATGTCAATTCTAATTTTCTCCTGAAAATGACTTTGA
This sequence comes from Timema cristinae, assembly GCA_039000515.1. NCBI lineage: Eukaryota > Metazoa > Arthropoda > Insecta > Phasmatodea > Timematidae > Timema > Timema cristinae. The sequence continues at coordinate 47,653,058 of JBCFYV010003508.1, read as the reverse complement.
AGGTACTTTACCTAAGGAAAATTTTCCAATTTTCATAATTTCTCTGCAACTATTTGAGATACGAAATAACTTGTTATTGTAAAATTGTAGTACTATTAAACATACAAATTGTTTGAAATATATTTTTATAAGACCAATAGTTTCTTAGTTATAATAATATATATATATATATATAATATACTTTTTAATTTAGGTATTTTAAAATGAATTTTATCTTATTCTCTTTGGTCTACAAAGATGTTTCTCTTTGATAAATTTCTCTGTAACAGCGTTTATAGTTCCTAATGACATAGATAAATTAACAGTGTATAATATTTCATTTATGATCTTCGGTGTAACGTTTCTACAACAATGTATAGACCTAATATTTGGTTTTCCCCAAATCTTACGAGTTTTTAGTAAATGTCTATTTCATGATAAAAGCGGGAGAAATTCTGTGCGATAATTTACTTATTTGTTCAAGGTAAAACAGTTTCAGGACTAGATAATGTATGTCTTCCCTTGTGCCCTTGTTACATGTAATACAGTTGGTTGCTTGTTGGAATATTCTGTGAAATACAGTTAGTTCGTCGTTGAATCCACCCCTCAAATCCAAACTCCCGGAACAGAATAACTTCTGCCTGAGGAACCACACGAGTTGTGGAATCTATTTGCAGCCTCAACGAATAAGTCGCGGAGAGGTTGTAAGACATTTTACTAATTCGGGTTAGTTTCTCGCCGTGGCGGTAGGTCTTCACTTTGAATTAAACAGGTATTTAAATTGATATCAAAATTCATGAAAGCATGTTAGTTTCTCGTGGGTTTTTTCCTCGGCTGTTAGATCCTTTTGAGCAGACTGTACAAGTAAATTGTATCTTCCTACTATATATATATAGCACAGAGCATTACTACCCGTTTGGGTTACACGCATATATACTAATTAGGGCCCCCACATATAGCCCTTTTTTATTCGTTTAAATAAATCAATAAAATGATAGAAAAAAATATGAGAGCAGTAAAATAAAATTAGTTATAATAGCACCAGATGTTCGATTAGTGTTTATTTTTTCTCCTCTTTAGTTAATTTATTTAATGATTTTTTATAACATTGTGATAAAAATGTTTAAACCATATTATCTTTGATGTAAAAACTATAGTATACGAATAATACATCGCCTATGGGTAATTTATTCAATCCAAAATCAATACGTCAATCAACAATCTCTTTTTAAATAATTAGTTCAAGCCCATATGTTTGGTTTATTCTCAAGGTCACATAAGACATAGCTACCTTAATATATTTTTTGTTTAGTCTGATTCATGTTATCTAACTTGTCATGCGATTAAACTGCTGTTATATTTTATAAAACATATATTTGGGGCCCCCATTCTACAGTTCGCAGGGGCCCTTAAATTGCCTATGACCGGCTCCGCCATCAACCACGTGACCACCGCTGTGAGTGTAGTAATATACAATGTAAATTAGTGGCACTCTTTGTTTCCAAACAGAGTTTTTAACCAAATATTTTTAGAGCGAATAGATAGAGGAGGATTTTGTTTAAAGAGAGCGTACAAACATGTTTGTGATGACTGCACATTCGGTTGGTATTCAACCCGGTTCTCCCACGTCAGAGACAGTCACAGCAACACTAATAATAAAGACAAATATGTAAATATATATTTCTACTCAAATTTTTGTTAGTAAAATTGAATATCTCTTACGAAATATATTTGGTAATAACATTTTCCCCTCTTTGGTTTTGTTATCTTATTCATTTTTTTCATATGTTTTAAATTTTCTCACAATTATAAAAAACAACTTGTAGTTGTTTAATCAATCTGGGCGCCTATCGGTTTGTTTATAAATTATAAAATAATTTTGTTTAAGTGTAATTCAAGTCATTTGTCTTAATTTTTCCCTAATAACTAAAACAATCTTAAACATGGCTTTCTGTAAATAGTCTAAACATGAATCAGTATTTTTTATCAAATAGAATTAACAACAAAAGTAACATTTTCCAGCAATAAAGAAAATACAATCAAGATAAAGTTTGCTCGAATATCAAGAAGTTCCAACCTTCTAAATTATCAAAATCACAACAATTGAATAAACAATAAAATAATATTTTCTAAGTATTGTTTGTATGTTTCGTCAACAATTTTCAATAGTCTGTAAATATATCTATAAATTACACTTGTTTAGTGACGTCAAACAACATTTGTAATTTATGTAATAGGCCTACCTCGTGGGAAATCATAAATAACATTTGTACTCTACATCTTGATTCTTATTTTTTCCAGATTTTACTAATTGGATTGAAATTGTTAATTTTAGAGGAAAATTTTAATTTTTAGAAAATAATTAGAAACACAATTTTTAAGGAACATTAATTTAAACTATTTCCTTAAATCAAAATAATTATAAGTTACTAATTTTATATAATTAAAAAACACAGTTATTCATTCATTTCATAAAATATATTCTTGACTTGGTATTTTAGTTTAAATTTATTTATACATTGGTTGATACTTGCGAATAAATACAGGTAAGATGTAAAAGTAATTAAAGGAATGTAAAACTGGTTACAATATATTAATTTGCCATAGACCTGTCAAATAATTTAAATTGCCTACCATTAAAAAAAGACAATATACGTATTAATATTCACTACCATTATATTTTAAAATGCGCGGTTGTCATCAACTTAATGGTAGCTACTTTATGAAATTACCGCCGTTAATCGATTTCATGCTCGAGGAAAGTATCGAACACACGCGGGAGCAAATAAACCTTTCATAACTTTAACTGCCAACCTCACTCATGTAAGCATGTGGGTGTTTAGATCGTCTTTGAAAAACATGTTTGACATATTATTTTAGTCACAACTTTATGGTAAGACGGCCCCAACTTAATGAGATTAAAATATTAAACTGTATGGTGTTGTGTTATGTTTCTAAGATATTATAAAGATTCAGTTAGGATTATTTGATTAATAACACCGTCTAGTTTTAAATATTGGGGTAGCTAATTTAAAAACTAAATTTAGCTCCAACTAAACTCATGATTTTCGCGTAGTTTTCTACATAATTCATCATTAGAAATTGGGAGTGTTATGGTTGAGAGTATTTTATCATTAAAAATGATGAACTCACTTACAAAATTAACCAGTATTTTAACATTTTTAAAACTTCCCCTTTTATCCCAAATGCCTCATACTACTGTCACACTATATGCATTCTAATCATATTAGGGCCGGATAAATATTAATCTTGCAGATAAATATTTCTATCTGGTCGATAAGTCTGCCAGATAAAATGTATTTATCCATCAATTTTATCAGGAGATTTAAGTACCTGATAACTTTTATCTGAAAGTTAAAATGTTGTTTCCATAGTGACGCGTTGTTTTTCATGAGGTTTCGCCAATCAGAATCTGTTGTTAGGTTAAAATCTTGGTTCACGTGTTTAGTAAGCACAGACCCGGGCTCTAACTATATAAAGTTAGAACATTTAATTCACTTTTATATAAACTGACAAGCTATTTGTAGAGTTTTTATATAAGAACAAATTATCAAAATGTGAGTACAAAATTAAATTTTGTAAACGTGTACCCAACTATTGACCACTTTTGGCAGATACCGAAATCAGTACTTTCAAGACATCTTAGCTTCTCCGCCCACGTGACGCCATCTGTTTACTTTCACTCGCTTAGCCGCCATTATTTAACAAATGTTGAGCGTTGTAGCCACTAGCCAGGTTGTACGCATGCGCGAACCAGTAAAAAGAGTACCAATCTTGCGTGTTTTGCATAAAAATATATTTATCCTACAGATAGTTATCCGGCAGATAAATTCAGTTCATAAGACGCGTAAAATATTTAAGTGGCTGATAACTTTTATCTGATAGATAACTTTAACCTCCCGATGGTAATATTTATCCAGTAGTCATAATCCCTGCCCTTAGTGGGGCAAGGAAAAGTACTGGAATTTAGAGTAAATGTAACCACATTTGCATAGAAGGAAAAGCCATTCATAACAAATATCCCCTGATCGGATTCGAACCCCAATCACAGACAAACATTCTGACCACGTACCGAACCAAGAGATTCCCAACACTTTTATTATTAATCTTTTCAAGTTTTATTTAGTATTTGTATAAAATGACACCCGCGTGGTGGCCGATTAGAACTTAACCGTGTTTTTAAGTCGCCGGTTAATCGAGCGTGACTAAAGCTCACGCGCGAACTGAGGAAAGAGTGATTGTCTAGCTTTTATATTTGAGTGTTGTATATTACAACCCGGGTATACACTTTTATTTGTACGTACAGTACAAGGATTACTGGACTGCTTAGGTCAAGGGATGAAGATGAGGAAGGTGGATAGTAAGAGCACTAGCGTCATGACCTCTGGCAAACTACTCAAGTGCAAAGGACCAAAATTAGCGTCAATTTTGACCAAATTCAATGCGTGTCTTACGTCTTAGAATGCACAAACGCTAGAAACCACACAAAATGTATTAAAGGAATCAATCCAACATGTTAAAATAGTTTCATCCCAATCATACCTTTATTAATGTTTAATTTTCCTGAATCCGAACCACAACTACGTGTCATGTTCCTGGTTCGATCCCCTGACGCTTCCAGATTTTTCTGTAACAGAGTCAAGTCAACCTTGTGAGGACAAACTAGGGGATACTGGAGTAAAGAAGTAGCAGCTCTGGTTTATAAAACTGAGATTAGTGACTACATGACACCCTCTATCCACAGAAGTTGACACTTTGCCAACAGACGCCATCCACTCGGTTGGTATGGTTCATTGTGGGCTGAATCCATGAATCCCTATTAAAGGTAGATTTATGGTTAATGGTTAGTGAGTGGTTTGTCCTAGTTGTTAAGTTTGTCCCAAAATGATGTTGGGCTAGGTCATAAGAAACTATCATAATAGTTCTAAAAAAAGAAATTCTAATTCAAAATTTAATTTTTTTAATGTCAGTTTTAAAATCTTTTTCTAATGTTTGAACCTCAAATATTCTTAAAAATCCGAATAGTTCTTCCTTAGACTTTAAATAGAATAATTTCTAAAGACGTCTCTCATAATCGTAATTTTAAAACGAGAACTTATAAAAATGGTCCATCTGGTATTCAAATGAGGATAGTTTTGAGGTTTGCAAGACCCGCGTCTCTTTCGCTGGACACTGGAGGTCGATGTTGAGGGGAGGGGTGTTCGAATCTCTGTCGGGTATACTGAGGATGCTTTTCCCTAAATGCTTTTCCACGAAAATACGGGTACACTTCCTCTAAATTTAACCTTCCTAATCCTTAACACATTGTCATAATTAGTACATATAGGTTTAACGTGAATGGACAGTAAGACTTGGCGCTATCTATTAGAGATCTCGTCAACTAACGCTATTAAACTTTGAAAATTTAAAAACTACATGATACATCTTTAAGGGGAGAGGGGGGATTATAAATGGTTGAGTATTCTTCCTAATCAGACAAGCTATAGGAAAATGAACTAGTCAGTACATCTGGACATTTGACGAAAATCTAAATATGTATTTTAATTTGTGTTTCTCAAATGTATAAATAATTTTGAATATGAACATATATATATATGAGAAATTGTTTAGTATTATTTCCTATTACGCCAACTTAAGCAGACGGAAATTGGCGATAGAGCGTGTGTAAATGACGCGTGGCTAGGTTTAATTGGTTTGTCGCATAGTCCCCGGGCACTAAGCGCTAATTAATACTATAATGAAGCTAGATGCACGTTGGAGGCTATTGTTGTTCTCCCAAGCCGACACAAGGTATCCACACACACACACATCTTGTTCCCTCGGCCATTGTTATTATCATGGGACAGATTTATCATCCCAATCGGAGCAAAAACCAAACTTGTGCTCGACTCAAGGAAAACAAACCCTCCCGTTAGATAGGTGTGAAATTAAAACGATTGAACTGATTAAATTGATCTCTTCAGGTGTTTACAAATTATAGTTAAAGGTTGATTTTGGTAGGAAGAACAGTAGAAGTTAGTTACTAAAGTTACTAAACAATTTTAATATATTCTACATCAAGTAGTGTTATCTGCCGTTGTCACTTTCGATAGATATTATCAATACCTATAAAATCACACAAATAAAATAATAAAATGTCATCAATATTGGTCGCAAATAAATAAATTTGAATTTACTCTAATGTTCTTCAACCAAAATCAGCGTGTAGTTAAGTTTAGATAGGAGATAAATGTTGACATTTCTAAAAGTTTAAAATATATATACGTCAAATCACGTGAGATGCAGCAGTCACTTTACGTATTTATGAAGAAAAAAAAAGTTTTAGCGCGGATTTGGTATCTTACCTCTTGAACTAAAAGTGTTCTTATAATCAGTCGATAGTTTGAGGCTAGCTAATATCAACGAAAATCTTATAAATCTCTTATAACTAGATTTATGGACTTTATAGACGTTTAAATAGTGAAAATATCTCATCTAAATCCAAGGATGGTTTCACACCAACAGGTCTAACCGAGTCTAACCGAGTCCAACCGAGTCTAACCGAGTCAAGTGTATTATTCTCACGTGCTTACCAAGGATAATAACATGGACAATGAATACCTCTTTATTCTCGTTCAAGAGAATCCTTCGATTCATAACCCATTCCAACCTAAACGTAAAGAGAGAAATGCAGTTTCCGCTATTTGGAGACAAATGTTAAAAACTACCACATTAAGTGGTTGAATCCACATTAAGCGACGACTTTCTAAACGTCTACGCCGGCGCCTCCATACAATTGTATTTATACAAACTGCTAGGATTGCATCCATCTTGCACGAACACTTTGATCAAACTAGTGGACTCGAGCAGCCTTAGGGTCATCATGTGTTTGCCTCGACCTCTCAGGTATGAAATGCACCGCGTCTTACTACCTGTTTGGGTTGTACTTTTATGTACTAACTACGCTGATGGTTTTAGAGATTAGGAAAGGATATATTCAAAGTAAGTGTACCCAAATTTGCGTGGAGGTTGGGTGGAGAACCATTCTTGAAAAACCACCCGTTCACCAGACCGAAACTCGAACCTAGATCTCCACGTAATCGGCAGTCTAGTTAACTGCGTGAGTGGCGCGTTAGACCATGTGGCCACTGAAGCTGGAGTTATCGATGTTGAACATTAAATGATTTTTTTAAACTTTATTTAAAGCGCCTTCCTACCAGAATACTATTACAATTTGCAATTCTTAATTTTAAGTATATTTTTTTTAAATTTAGCTGGTTAAATTTTTTAATTAGTAGGTGCGCCTAATATTAAGGTTATTAATTAGTAATGACTTAATCTGAGGGTTGTTGCCCTCGTTAGCTTCTATCAATAGTGGAATTTTGTTCGTGGTATGATAACACTCTGTTTTAAACATTCAAATTGAGCTAAATCAGTGATTTTTGTCATTTTGAACACACAGTAGTTGCGTTTATTTGAATAAATTCAAACCATCTTCGGTGGCCGCATGGTCTAAGGTGCTACTCTTGCAGTAGACTAGGCTGCCAATGATGGGGAGCTCAAGATTCAAATCTCGGTCGGGTGTACTGCAAGGTGGTTTTATCAAAAATTGTTTTCCACTCTCCCTCCACGAAAATTTAGGTACACTTCCTCTAAATATAACCACCTTTCTATTCCTTAAAACCATTAGCGTAATTAGTACATAAGCATATAACCCGAACGGGTAGTAAGACGTGGTGATAAAAAAAATGGGTGTGTGTACTTATGTACGCGCGCGAGAAGTTATACTTCTTTGGCTGGCATCATTAAAAAATAGTTTTTAAATGCATGAAAATAATTAATTACAATAAAATGATAATATTTAATATTAATTATGTTAAATAATATTTTAATTTATATCAATAAATAATACATACGGATAGTTAACCTCAATTATATTGGAGCACTTGAAAAAGTAATTAAGCACAATTTTTTTCACTAATATTTACGAATAGTAAATAATATTAATCAAAATATTCATTTTAAATCACTACTGAATATAATTGATAAGCATATATATAATTCGCACTTGTATGAAACTAAAACACGTGTTGTGAATGTAGAAACTAGAAACATGTGGATAAATATCATATATATGAAAACAGTGATCAGAGGCGACGAGCGTACCAACATGCGCGACTAACAGAGGTTCTATTTCTATTTAGTTGGTAGCTTTTTTTTTTCGAGACTTAATGAGCGGTTTAACTTCACCTGTTACTTTTGTGTTACAGTGATGCGCGCGCATCTTAAAATTTCACTCTCATCATTTTTTCATAACGCGCCTAAAGAAGTATAACTTCAAAAATTCAAGTTTTGATGTTTTATATATTATTTATTACGGATCTTACTGCCCATCCGGACTGTAAGTATTTGATCACACTAACTGGGTAGGGTTGAGGAAGGTAGATTTGAAAGGAAATGTACTGACATTTGTGAGAGGGGAGAATGGGAAACCATTTAAGAATAACTACTCTCAGTTCGCCAGACCGGCAACTCAGATTATCTGAGCCGGTTATTTAGTCAACACGCCGACCAGTGAAAATTAAATTTTAAATATTATGAATTTGGATTAAAATATTTTTCTTTGTCTTGTAAAAAGTAGTATAGTTTTAAATATTCTCCATACATAACGTTCAGAATATTTTTGCCAAGAAATGCAAATTTAAAGCAAACAGTATTTTAAATGTATGTTTGAAACTATTATTTAATAAAAATATAAAGTAGAGTAACCTAAATCTGGCTAGAGTAGGACCCTCGTTAATACGAATTAATTTGAACTAATCTTGTTCGAACAAACGACCATGTTGATCAAAAGGGAGAGTACAAAGTATCTTCGGGTATTTCCCGAGTGATAAACTACAGGTGAACAAACTTAATACAACTTACATTCATTTGACTGAGTTGTAAGACGTAACATGTATATTTTTATTAGCACCTCGTCTTACTACCCATTCGGGCTATACGCACTTCGCTAATGTGTAATGGTAGGGTGATTGTGAGATGAAATGGAGGACCTACAGTTTAACGTGGAATCCGAACCACGGTGGGAGGCCTGCATTCCCACATTCACAAGTATGTCTTGTCAGAGGTGAAGGAAGGGTTTGGTAATCAGATAAATCTGTGCCGGGAACGAGGATCGAACCCCGGACTGACACCTTACCCCTAGACCCCAGGTCACCAACATGTACTCTAGTTTTACATTTACAGTTTATATTTTTACGGTACAGTAATTATTTGTAGTAATAGGAAAACATATTGTGTTGAATAAAACACGTAAATATTAAGTTTGTATAATCAGCTTTCACTTTTCTTTACAATTCTCTTTTAAGAAGTTTGTTAACCAATCAATTATGTTTAATTTGACCCGCCTCGGTGGCGTAGTTGGCTAACGCGCTTGTCGTGTTAAGTGTCAACGGGGTATTGAGGTTCTAACCTCGGTCGGGTGAACTGGGGGTGGTTTTTCCTAAATGGTTTTCCACTCTACCTCCACGCAAATGCGGGTTCACTTCCTCTAATTCAACCTTACCAATTCCTAATCCATTAGCGTAATTAGTACATAAGCGTATAACCCAAACGGGTAGTAAGAGACGCGGTGCTAAATATATTAAATATATTTAACTTGACTTACAGTTGTTTGGGTTTTTTTCCCAAAATTTTCTGAAAATTTTGTTCGGAATATCCGGAAATTGAGACAAGAGTCTAACGGAGTTTTAATGTATTTTAACATTTTTAAGTAGAGGCCTAGCTTTACTCATACTTCACCCAAAATAATTGATGTGCAAACATGAATTTGGTTTGTTGCATTTATTTTTAGGTCGAATGTGCGGATAATATTTGTAATTTTTGATTCAAATTTTGTGTAATCATTTGTGGTGTTAGATAAACGTGTTAACACACACAATCCTTACACACACATATACATACACACACAGGGAATGACACTTTAATACATAAACACACAAACTACACTAATAAAAACATATTTTCATAATCTAATCTTAATGATTCAGAGTGGTTTGAGAATGAGTTTTATAAAAGTAAACATTTTTGCTCCGAAGGATAATCTATTATAGGCCTACTATAAATTGAGATCCACCTCTAATTTAAAATATTGTAAGATATTCTAAAGTAAAATATAGCTTTTTGTAGGGTATATCGTATACTTACGGAATGATTTGTAAATTACAACCCCATGATAATATATCAAATTTAATTATAAAAAATCGATAAAATCAATAGACTTCCAAATATTGTAGTTTTAAGGGTATAAGCATTGTAAGGGTTTTTATATTATTTTGAGTTTTTAAATATTCGTGAAATAAAATGTAGTTACCAATTCCATGCAAAATAAATTAGATTACATGGTGTAAAACTATTTTTGAAATACTAATGTTTAGTTTGATTAAACGTCTTAAATGATTTCGAATTTATTCTAATTTCATAAAACTTATAGGTTAGAGGCAAGAAAGGTAAAAGTAATACAATATGTACCTAAATTTGTGTATAAAAATTGTATAGGAAACCATTTTGGAAAAAAATACCTCACGACACCCGACTGGTTTTAGGATTTCAACCTCCTCATCACCACCAAGCCAGACAAGTCGAGCCTGACGCCTTTGTCGATGCTCCCACATATTCAGGATATTTCTTAAACAAATTTAGCGCACACATTTTATCATTTTGTTTCTTTAGGGAAGGATAAATGGTTAGAATCTCGGTTGTATGTAGTGAAGTTAGTTTTCCTTCAATTGTTTCCCACTCTCCCTGCAATTAAATGCGAGTGCATTTAATAAAATTCCTGAATTTCTCATCTCTATTATTTCTATTTGTGGAAATATGCGGTTGGGATGGGTAGTAAGAAGCTGTGCGCTAATAATAATGTTAATATTTCTTTTTAAAAGTCTTAAAATAACTACTGGCGCTGATATTTATATTAAAGTTTTAAATATCTGTCCAATATCCCGTCTCATTTTTTAAATATACAGTATGTCAAAAATTCCGTCTCATTGTTTAAATATCTGTCCAAAAACCTGTCTCATTGTTTAAATATTTGTCCGAAAACACGTCTCATTGTTTAAATATTTGTCCGAAAATCCGTCTCATTGTTTAAATATCTGTCCAAAAACCCGTCTCGTTTAAATATTATGTTAAGGTGATGAAAAGTGTTAGCTTTTTATGTTAAATGCATTATAATTTATCTTGTTACCGTTAACTAAAACCAATTGTAAATATATGTTCATAATTTAATATGTATTTAATTTATTAGCAATAAACAAAAGTATCTGAGTAATATCTCTCGTGAACTAATTTAAAAAAGATGTAAACGTTAATTTGTTCAAACATATTTGAGGGATATTTTACCTTCTTCGTCTACTTGCGCCTTGTGTTTATTTTTCCTCGTCTGTATGGTTTCATTTTCTAAGCTTTTTAGTTGTTATAATAGCTCTTTTTTTACAACAATTTTTAACAAACATGGGATTTGCACATTTTAACACCTTCTATGCTGTCTTTTCGGCTATTTATCCAAGGAAAGAGAGTAAAGAGAGTATAAAGCGAAAGACAACATCTTTGTGGACCTAAGTTTTCTCAAATAACACGCTGCAAGCATCTTTCTATCGTCTCAGCTCGTTTCAGAGTTATTGTTTCTCTCGGTATGGGAGGTGAAATTAACGTTCAGACTCTGTTCGTCTAGAGTTTGTTTCGAAAGGTACGTTGGTAGACAAAAAGGGGAAAACTGCGCGACTTGTGGGATTTGTTGCCGTGAATTTGATTTATAAATAGGGCGCTCCACCAAGTCAGTTGGTGTCATTTGTTAACGGGATTTTTTCTTAAAAAAAAAGCGTTTGATGTGTTGGCGAGGGGTGAGGGTGGGGGTAGGGAACACGAGCTGGGGTCTCAAGATTTTTGGTTTTTATGACACCCACTTCAGTGGCCACATAGTCTAAGGTGCTAATCTGGCAGTAGGCTAGACTGCCGATGACGGAGATATTGAGGTTCGAATCTAGGTCGGGTGTACTGAGGGTGGTTTTTCCAATATGGTTTTCCCTCTCTTCCCACGTAAATGCTGGTACACTTCCTATTATTATAACCTTCCTAATCCCTAACACCTTAGTGTAATTAGTGCATAAGCATTTAATATTAAACGGGTAGTAAGACACGGTGATAAAAAAAAGGTTTTTATAACAGAACAAATTTTCTGACCAAAATAAATAAAATGTCTTCAGTATATTTGTAATTTTCTACACATGGTTAATATCTCACGTTTTTTGAACATAACATGTCATGACAAATGAAGGTCGCGCAATTTTATCGGGACTTTTTCTCTCCATTTAAAAAGCTTCTGGTGACCTGGTGGTCTAGGGGTAAGGTGTCAGACTTCTGTGCTGGCGGCCGGGGTTCAATCCTCGGTCCCAGCACAGATTTATCTGATTACCAAACCCTTCCTTCACCTCTGACAAGACATCTTGTGAATGTGTGGAATGCCAGGCCTCCACCGTGGTTCGGATTCCACGTTAAACTGTAGGTCCTCCATTTCATCTCACAATCACCCTACCATTACACATTAGCGTAAGTGCGTATAACCCGAACGGGTAGTAAGACGCGGTGCTAATAATAATAATAATAATAATAATAATAATAATAATAATAATAAAAAGTTTCTGTTCAAATACCGCGGTGTTCATGACAACTGTTCAAGAACTGTTAGTAATATAATATCCATACAATTAAGATAAACGTATATGATGAAACAATATTCTAATTATTTTGGCAAAAGAAAAATTTTAGGCGTAAAATAAAAAAAAACATGGTCAGTGATTAGCGTTCCTTACAATCCAGCTTGAAGGAATGTTTGGATATCATTTATACAAGTACAAACCAACATATATAACCATGCTGGTGGTCACAATGTCTAAGGCGTCAAGCTCGCATTGACCCTGGGAGGTGGTTATTTCACACACCGAAAGATAAATAAAGGTACATTTATTTGATTAACCATTTAGTTTACTACATCTTGCATTAGCTACCAACAACTAAACGTCTTTTCACACACGCTAGCTTACCAGTGACGTGGCGCGTAGTGTTTCCAGGGTAAGAAGAGTTAGTTGAAACCGTAGGCCTCGCGCTGATAGTTCTCATCTGTGGCGCTTCGACTAATAGTAGTGTGAGAACTATCAAGTTAAGAGTGACCTAACTATGCAATACAATGGTAGAATATCCACGTAGTCAGCATGAGAACTATCAAGTTAAGAGCGACCTAACTATGCAATACAATGGTAGAATCAGTATGAGAACTATCAGGTTAAGAGCGACCTAACTATACAACACAATGGTAGAATATCCACGTAGTCAGCATGAGAACTATCAAGTTAAGAGCGACCTAACTATACAACACAATGGTAGAATATCCACGTAGTCAGCATGAGAATGGCAATCTAACCAACGCACACGTTTCCCCCGATCGCCCGAAGGGTATTTTGATAGAGAGCAAAGCCCGAGACGGAGCCTCTTAATTAATGGGTTTCTTTGTTTGGTTTGAAAATAGCGAATGTATTGCGAGGCCGCGGGCGGGGCGTCAATGCGGCACAAGCGCATCATGGGGGCCGGAGGGGGTGGAACACGTCTGATATCAAGTACACCCTCCCCTCACCAACCCCCTTATCTCCTTCACCGTTCACCATTTCCATTTCAAAAAAACATTTGACTACTCTTTCAACGTTATTAAAATATCCCACATAGATGGATATCGATACTCGGCATCCAGTGGCGGTTTGCCACATGAAGGATCGTTTTATTTTCCTCTACACGATCAGTCGGACTCAGTGGCGGCTCGTAGCTAAAATTAGTGGGGGTGCTGCTTCAGAAAATGTTTAGCCTTTGTTTTAAAATTGTGTGGAAGGGAAAAAAAATGTATAAAAAGAAAATTTATTCAGGAACTTGATAAAATCTTAACAAAAAACAAATATTTTTTACTTTCTTTAACTTAAATTGTTATAGTTAATGCTTGATCTCTTCATTTAAGAATGAAATCCATTCTTCTTGTTTTAATTTGCGCAAAAAGTTCAATAATTTTCTCCTTGATCTCTGGATGACAATTGAGGAAATGTTTCTCAATTGAAAGTATTGCAAGCGCATTTAGTATTTCTGTTAGATAAAAGAACCGAATAAAAAAATGAATCAAATAGAATAGCTGGAAGCAGAATAATACTCTAATTCAAAACTCTTCTACACTTTATCACATTCAAGAATATGGTACATGGTTTTTAAGCATAACACACGAGTAGTAAAAAAACTTCCTTCCACCATTACGTCAAAGCCGGCACTGCGAGAGCAACAGTGCTCTCTCTACCTGGCAGTACCACCTTCCTCCCCCATCCTCCTATGTGCGCATACGCACAACAGTCAAACACCACATCGCCGGCACTGTGAAGCGCACAGTTCCACACAAAGATTTTTGTATCTTTTTTCATAAACTGGGGGATGGCTACTGAAGTACTGACATTAAGCTTAAGGAATATATATTGTACTACAAAAATAAATAAAGAATTAAAGAAAAACCTCATTATACTAAATATTATCGATAATATCAAGTGGAACTAGGAGGTGCTGCAGTTCCGTAGTGCCTATACACGAGCCGCCACTGGTCGGACTGTCAGTATTAATTATTACTTTATTAATACTGACAGTCCGACTGATGGTTTAGAGGCCTTACGGTGGGTGCAGACCAGAATACAGTGCTAAATTTACAGGGAGCTATAGCCCAGGACGGCTAAATCAGAGGGATGGCATATTTTGTATTTAATTTTTTTTTTAAAGTTGATATTGTTAAAAAAGTTATCATCATTAATCTCTTTGTTATTCTACAAGCAAAACTTTTTTTTATGTAAACACCTACCTTAGCCACGATGTGTGTGTAAGACCCGTGGTATTAACTGCTCAGTGCCTTGTCCAGGGGATGGATAGGCTACGTGCAGGGCTGTATCATACCTAAGTCTCTTATCACTATCGTTAGTATACAACTTCTTTGTATGGTGTTTATACAGGACGGTGGGATGGGAATAGGCGACTGGAAAAAAGGGGGGTTTCCGGGTTCGGGGTGAGGAGGGAGGCAAGATATGTGTAGTCCCTAAGAGGTAAAAAAATTAATCCGCCACTGCCAAAATCAACTGTTCGCGAGCAGTTCGCGAGCTCAACGTCCACACCACGTGTTTTGAATAATGAAGTCATGTTCGCCGCAGTTTGAGTTCAGCTCGCGAGCAGTTCGCAAAATGTCAATGTCACAGAGTGAGGAAGATGATGCTATAGTTAATAAAGATTAATTTAATAAAAGAAGCTGTGTAATTTTTTTTTTTGTTTCTCTGGCTGCAGACTTTGTTTCATAAATCATAACTTACCTGTCGTGTAAAAATGTTATATATTTAAAGTCAAATATGGATTTCATAGGCCCCCATTCCAGATGTATTCATTCTTAACGCCTTTGCGCGCGCTCTTCTAAATTGCGGTAAAATGTCGGCTAGTTTGCGCTCTATTTCTTCCGACGTCACATTTAACACCAAACAAATGTGTCGCATCGAGTCCTTTTTTCATACTCATCGTTTTATTATTGGTTTTTTTTTTTGTTCCACAGATTCGGGTGCAAACTTGCCCACGTAAAATTGGGTCATACTCTCAACAAAATTTGCTGCAATTTTTTTTTCTTGTCCTCCAAATCTTACTACACGTCCGGGACATCCGCATATTCACACTAATGAAGAATAAATGGTGAAGGTACAATGTATCAGAAGTGTACCAACATTCGTGTGGAAGGATAGTTGAAAGTTGCTCAGTAGACCTGACTGGAATACTAGCCTTGATATCTCCGTCTACCGAGCTTCCAAGACAAGGCGAGACTGACGCCAATATCTGCGTGACCACAGCTTCGGATATTATGTGATTAGTTCACCTTTTGTTAAACGTTCTGATAAAATATATATCTGGAATGAAATACAAATAAAATATTCGTTTATTTTCTGAAATAACCTTTTGTTCCAAAATCTAGGAAGAGCCCAATACACTGAAACATGCCCTGAAAATTATAAAATAGCAAATACTACATTTTGTTATGTTGGCACGAGAATCCAAGCTCAGCTGTCCCTTAACAACCCTTCAAAATTCCCCCAGGAGAAGTAATAATTTACACCCGAAAGTCAAATAATAACAATAAAGATACAAACATAAAATATATTTAGATGTTCTCCAGTGAGACATGTCGAGCTTTTTCCCTCCAATAAATAAACTTTATTTCCTTGTCAACACGTTAGCACCCCTCAGCCAGTCATCTTGTCCTAAACCACGACACTCCCTTGTTTACTGCCGGGGTAAGTGCTCAAGTGTGAGCTTATAAAGGACCATCAAGAACTTATGGATGAAGTTTTAACCTTGGATAAAAAATAACGGAGGAAAGAGTGCTTCGCACACAAAACTTAGACCTAGATAATAACGGAGGAAAGAGTGCTTCGCACACAAAACTTAGACCTAGATAATAATGGAGGAAAGAGTGCTTCGCACACAAAACTTAGACCTAGATAATAACGGAGGAAAGAGTGCTTCGCACACAAAACTTAGACCTAGATAATAATGGAGGAAAGAGTGCTTCGCACACAAAACTTAGACCTAGATAATAACGGAGGAAAGAGTGCTTCGCACACAAAACTTAGACCTACATGATAACGGAGGAAAGAGTGCTTCGCACACAAAACTTAGCCCTAGATAATAACGGAGGAAAGAGTGCTTCGCACACAAAACTTAGCCCTACATGATAATGGAGGAAAGAGTGCTTCGCACACAAAACTTAGACCTAGATAATAACGGAGGAAAGAGTGCTTCGCACACAAAACTTAGCCCTACATGATAATGGAGGAAAGAGTGCTTCGCACACAAAACTTAGACCTAGATAATAACGGAGGAAAGAGTGCTTCGCACACAAAACTTAGACCTAGATAATAACGGAGGAAAGAGTGCTTCGCACACAAAACTTAGCCCTGCATAATAACGGAGGAAAGAGTGCTTCGCACACAAAACTTAGACCTAGATAATAACGGAGGAAAGAGTGCTTCGCACACAAAACTTATCCTACATAATAACGGAGGAAAGAGTGCTTCGCACACAAAACTTAGACATAGATGATAACGGAGGAAAGAGTGCTTCGCACACAAAACTTAGACATACATAAGTCTGGTCTGGAAATATTTCTCCGATAAAATAGATCTCTGCGGAAAATAACACCTCACTAACATCAATGGGAGCTAAAGACTTAGTGTCAAGCTAATGATATATATGTATTTATATATGGTCAATATTCAGGGAGTTTTTTGGATTTGATTCTAACATCAAATTAAGAGTAGCTATTTGATGAGTGACTTTGAAAATTAGAAACTTTGTAAAAAATTCATCCAACGATTTTGTTTAAAATTGATATCTGGAGAGTGTTTGACATAAAAAATAATATTGTAACTTGGGTTTGAGGGGAGGGGCGGTTAGAGGGAGGGAAGGATGTGTTGAGGGAAAGGGGTAATTTTATGAAGCCATAATTATGCTTGGTTTTAATGGCTCTAATAATTGTGTTTAAAATAAATAAACACCCAAGTAGTGTTCCCATGAAAAATAGCATGATAAATAGCATGATAAATAAGAATGTAAGTTCGTGTTTCTTAAAAAAATCATTTAAGGGTAGTTTACTGATAACTTATTTTTGAAAATTTTCTCACAAACTTTAACAGACCTATACTAAAATTATGTAAGATTATGTCGTACAATTTATTAATTTTGCTTTCGGTCCGCCATTTTTGCTGCATTGTGCTGATTGTTCTCTGAGTTGTGAAAGGTTGGACCAATTAAGCTAAATACATTATTTGTATTTTGATAAGTCTTAATTAACAAATTTCTAATATAGTTATCAAAACTATGTGGGCTCGAACCTGGTCTCTGCTATAGATATATGTGTGTTTTTTCAGATATTTTAGAAATTATCGCCATTCTTCAAGACAACTTAGAAAGTATAGAGAAATGAAATTGGTTGATGTGAAATGAAGTCATGTGACTGCTTAATAGGGGAATATTTATATATTGTAAAAAAATAGTTTTGAAGACCCTAGTATGTTGGATATTTTTTCTAGCAACGTGTCTTACTACCCGTTCGGGTTATTATACCCTTATGTACTAATTACGCTTATGACTTTAGGGATTAGGAAGGCTATATTTATAGGAATTCGAAAAGAGAAAGTGGAAAACAATTTTTGGAAAAACCACCTTCAGTACACCCGACTGAGATTCGAACCTCAATCCTCTCGTAATCAATAGTCTAGTCTAGTACGAGAGTAGCGCGTTTGACCTTGCGTCCACCGAAACGGGTTAGAATGTTTTTATGTTCGAGAAGTGGCTTTAGGGTATATATTTTACACCAGGACTAAGGTTTTGGTTTCAAATATCTGCCAGGACCCAAGTGTGGCTGGGGGATGCGGGTAGAGGAGGGGTGGAGGGGGTGAAGTAAATATCTATCAACTCTATCAATCAAACTCCTTAATTACATAAACAGCCACTTACCACCCCCCTTACTGTGCCTACATCTTTTTATCGTCAGCTATTCCCGTCTATAGCATTTGTGCACTCCCTCATTACACCATGGTTACTAGGAATTTTGATTTATCTCGACTTTAAATTTCCTGGTCCAAGAATTTTTTTTTTAATCTACTACCATAAGGCTCAAGATGAATAAAATTTTTAATTTTAGGCTTAGAAAAAAACAGGGAAGAGAAATTTAAATTTTAGGATCAAAAAAGGAGAAGAGAATTTTGAAGTTTAGGATTGAAAATTAATAAGATACCATTTATTTAATTACTAATATGTTTTACTCCAAAATATATTAGAGTTAATAAAGCCATAGGCTTTTTAATTTTAGAAAGAAAAATATAAATATATTGTATTCTTAAAAATCTATCGAGTTGTTATTTTTTATTTTGGAGAAGATACATTTTCAGTGTTCAGTTGATAAATTTAGCTGAATATATGCAACCAAATATTCAGTTCATGATAAAGTCCTTTCATTTTCCGTCGAAATAGACTCAAATGATAATATTGCTTCAGACCCTAGTGGCTTCAGAAATTTGATTTATTTTTTCAATATGTTTTTTACTGCGTTCTGATTACTTTGATTGCAGGCTTATATCACGTCATTTTCATTAACAAATTATCATCTCTTTCGTTTGTTTCTCTCCTTCTTCATTATCGTTCACTACCATTGTCGATAGTGAAGATGGAACTGAACAAGTTTTATTATTGATTCCTTTTCCTAAATTTCTCAGATCTCTTTCTATTTCAGGACTTAACACACAAAATATTCCAGGAAATTTCCGAAACAGAACCACTTATGACCATCCAAAGCCAAACCCACTGCTATTGAAATTATCACCGCGTCTTACTACCCATTCGGGTTATACGAACTTACGCTAATGTGTAATGGTAGGGTGATTGTGAGATGAAATGAAGGACCTACAGTTTAATGTGGGATCCGAACCACGGTGGAGGCCTGGCATTCCACACATTCACAAGATGTCTTGTCAGGGGTGAAGGAAGGGTTTGGCAATCAGATAAATCTTTGCCTCAAACCCACTGCTATTGAAATTAGTTGCTTTAGGTGAGTTTTCGCGGCTGGTATCAAATGTTATCAATCAACCAAGAGGTTTGACGGGCGAATAATACTCATGTGATGTGTTCCCTAAACGATATGTTTACAAAAAGTGAACTATAAATGTACTAATTATGTTTATTTTTAAATCCCAATATCAAATAAAAATATACCTAATCAAACAAAAACCAAAATCTACAGCCCCCAACAATTCGTGAGTCATTTTGACTTTTAAAACCTCATATGGTTATTTAGACCTAAAATAAATCGTGCTCTATTTTAATTTGATTCAAAACTGAACGTTTCTTAAGTATCTATCACAAATAATAATTAAAAAATACCTAACTAATTAACACACATATAAATAAATAAGTAATGTTAGCACCAGTGGCGTGCTGTGAAGTATTGCCGGGGAAAGCAGAGCTTTTAAAAACAGTACCTGTGATTTGTTCTACTCCAATATGTCCCTATTTAACCAATCACAAATAAACTCTACTATACTCTACAATTCGTTGATCGCTGATTGATTGAGTGTTCTATTGAATCATGGAAACCATTCACAGGTACGATTTGAACTAGCTTCGCTTACACTGAAAACACCCCATGACACGTGATTAAAAGAATATTTGCACCGCGTCTTACTACCCGTTCAGGTTATACGCTTTAAGTACTAATTACGCTAAAGGATTAAGAATTGGGAAGGTTGAATTAGAGGAAGTGAACCCGCATTTGCGTGGAGGGAGAGTGGAAAACCATTTGGAAAAACCACCCCCAGTTCACCCAACCGAGATTCGAGCCTCGATCTCCCCGTCCTCAGCAGTCGGGCTCAACACGAGTAGCGCGTTAGCCAACTACGCCACCGAGGCGGGTACGTGATTAAAAAAAACATTATTATATGTTTATCAAAGTCCCACAAAATAATCCGTAGAGAACACCGGGGATTAATAGATCCCATTGGTTAGGTATAATATTGTTTTCTAGTTTTACGTATCAGCGCTTGTCGTGTTGAGCTCGACCACCGAGGACGGGGAGATCGAGGTTCGAATCTCAGTCGGGTGAAATGGGGGTGGTTTTTCCTAAATGGTTTTCCACTCTTCCTCCACGCAAATGTGGGTTCACTTTCTCTAATTCAACCTTCCCAATTCCCAATCCATTAGCGTAATTAATACTTAAAGCGTATAACCCGAACGGGTAGTAAGACGTGGTGCTAAATAATAATAATAATAATAATAATTTACGTATATCAATACTTAACTTTATTGTAACTATTTCCAAACTAATTTTTTTGTTCATTTTATTATGATCTAAATAATCTTTCATATTATTTCCCAACAAAACTGTTCTAGTTTTAACCTTTCATAAGAGGTAATAGAGTTTTAAAATTGGTGCGCAGTTCTCAGCTCATTGGTTGAAACCGAGTGAGATTTATTTCGGTCAAGGAAAACGTTACCCAACTCTATGGTCTTTGACATAAACTATCGAAAGGGGACGTCCATAAAACACTCAACTAGTTTTTCTTAACGCTTTTGACAGCCTTCTTCCCCCCAATGTAACACCATGAATATATTAAGCCTGTCACCCCCCCCCTCCCCCCATCACCCACCACAACCTTGTTACGTAGCTTTTCATATCAAAAGTGAATGCCATTATTTCATAGCGAGGTTTTTGTGACACTACAGTAAGGGTCAAACTACCGGATGAATATTGCTATCGGAAGGTTAAAGTTAGCGACCAGATAACGGTTATCAGCCACTTTAATATTTTACGTGTCTTATGAACTGAATTTATCTGCTGGATAGCTAGCTATCTGTAGGATAAATATATTACTTTGCATAAAACGCAAGGTTGGTACTGTTTTTACTTGTGCGCGCATGCGTACAATCTGGCTAGTGGCTACAACGCTCAACATTGGTTAAAAATGGCGGCTAAGCGAGTGCGAGGAAACAGATGGCGTCACGTGGGCGCAGAAGCTAAGATGTCTTGCAAGTACTGATTTCGGTATCTGCCAAAATGTGGTCAATAGTTGGGTACCACGTTTACAAAATTTCATTTTGTACTCATATTTTGATAATTTGTTCTTATATAACTATAACTCTACAAATAGCTTGTCAGTTTATATAAAAGTGAATTAAATGTTCTAACTTTATATAGCTAAGAGCCTTGTTCTGTGCCTAATATACACGTGAACCAAATTTTAACCTAAAAACAGATTTTGATTGGCGAAACCTCATTAAAAACAACGCGTCACTATGGAAACAACCATTTTAACTTTCTGATAAAAGTTATCAGGTACTTAAACCGACCGATAAAATTTTGATGGAAAAATACATTTTATCTGGCAGATAAATGCTATCTTGCAGTAATAAGACCCACTTTTAACTTATCCACCAGATAAAAATATTTATCAGTCAGATTAATATTTATCCAGGAGTCAAATGACCGGCCCTAAAAGAGGTAGCGTACTCAGATGTAATACTGCTCAAAATCACAAGTTTCATAAGTATGTTTACAAACGTTGAAAACAGGAACAATAATGCTATTTTTACCTTCTCGCTATCTTACAGGTAGAGAAAGTATTGTGATCGTCAATAAACTCGAACTTAGATTTTGATGAATCTTGACGTTTCAAGACTTTCCGTCTGTCTGTCTGTACCTCCAACTAGAGCCTAAACTATTTTACCGATCGGGCTAAAACTTTGTATTTAGGCTTTTCATAGGGTTGCCCTGAGATGTTTTTGGTATTGGATATCTAACCCTAAAATTAAGGGTAGTTTAGTGAAGGGCAAAAAGAGAAAAAGTCGATTTTCTCAAAATCGGTTCTAACAATTATGATCAAATTTCATTTATAAACATTTATAAATATTCCAAACAAAATGGATTTTCTCAATATTTTGGCAAAATGACTTTAAGGCTCCGGTTTGATGCGTAAATTATCTTTTTTTTTTATAATATCTCCTAAACTATTTGAGATATGAAATTACTTATCATTACAAATATGTAGGTGTCTTTATAATCTAAATATTTTATAAGAAGCATATTTTTATAAAACCAATAACTTTCAAGCTATTATTAAATATATATATTTTTTAACTTTTCGAACACTAAAGGTAAAAGTATTGCAACCGTAAAGGAAAATCTAACTTGAAATGTTGATGTATGTTGATGTCTCAAGACCCCCCGTACCCCCCCGTCCCCAGACCCTAAAAAGTAATCTTCGCAATTACGTATGTCTGTGTATCTCTTTAAACTTAAAATTAAGAGTAGTTTAAGAAAGGGCGAAAAGAGAAAAAAATCGATTTTCCTCAAAATCGACTCTAACAATTTTGATTAAAATTAGTATCTAGGTGTTAATTAAGATTATAAATAAAATGGCTATTTTCATTTTACTATGAAAATGAATTTTAGGGTGCTTTACAGAAGCAGAAACTTCAGTATCTCCGCAACTATTTGAGATACTAAATAACTTATCATTGCAAAATTGTAGTACTATTAAAAATATATTTTTTATCAAATATATTTTATAAATCCAACAGTTTCTGAGATATTGGCAAATATATTAATACAATTTTGTGAGCTTTAGTTGTAAAGAGATACTACTTAAGTTTTAACGCAATAATTCTCCAATGCCATGGAGTAATTAAATATAAGTAAGTCTCTAAAAGTTTATGTTGTTTTTCCTTAAACCTCTTAGGAGAAATGTTTGTACAACAATGATCTATATCCATTTTAGAGTCAATTGTCAATATGTACATTTTTCATTGGTCAAAATTTATAAATGAGGAATTTAATAGCAATGCGATGGCATGAATATTTGCAACACCTAGTATTATTATTATTATTATTACACCGCGTCTTACTACCCATTCGGGTTATACGCACTTACGCTAATGTGTAATGGTAGGGTGATTGTGAGATGAAATGAAGGACCTACAGTTTAACGTGGGATCCGAACCACGGTGGAGGCCTGGCATTCCCCACATTCACAAGTTGTGATTAATACACGTCTTGTCAGAGGTGAAGGAAGGGTTTGGAAATCAGATAAATCTGTGCCGGGACCGAGGATTGAACCCCTGCCGCCAGCATAGAAGAACACATTA
The DNA here is from genome assembly GCA_039000515.1 of Timema cristinae. Lineage (NCBI taxonomy): Eukaryota > Metazoa > Arthropoda > Insecta > Phasmatodea > Timematidae > Timema > Timema cristinae. The sequence continues at coordinate 47,629,283 of JBCFYV010003508.1, read as the reverse complement.
TACCTTTACTTTTACACTAAAATCATTTAGAAAGAGATTTATTGACCAAATGATTCTAATATTTCATTCTATTCTGATAAATTAACTCATTAGAACATGCGATTCAATTACTTCAGATTTTTTCATATGGGTACTAATTTGCAATATACTATTCATAATTCTCCGACAATTTTTAGAAAATACCCATCTTTTTGTTGTATTTATAATCAATTAATCGGTGATCCCAAAGTATGTCATGAATCCTATTCTCTTCAATAAACTTGAGAGTTTTCTCATTTGACCAATCCATCTCGAAACACTGAAACTATTCACGGTTTTGTTGCCTCTGAACCCGTTGCCGGCGGGAAGGTAGCAACAGATAGCAACACGTGGCAACAAGCAACTTTCGTAGTCGCATGCTACATATAGCCTCCTGTTGCCCGGGTGTAAGGCCGCCTTAAACAGTTCTTCATAAAAAAAAGAAAAACATACCCGCTACACCATCTTGTAACGTATACATAGCAGTTACAAGTTCTAATAAATATTTAGGGGTAAGCTAAATAAAGTCGGGAAAGAAAGGTTTGTATAAGTTTCAAAATCACGTAAAGATCTCAGTTAATTTGTTTTCAGACTTGATATTATAAAAACAAAATACTTCCCCCGCCCTCTGAAATCTTCCACTTACACTTGAGGGTACAAGCACCACAGGTTGGGAAATATTGCCTTAGAAAAGAATAATCGCAACAAACTTGCGCAATGAAGATTGATCAGAGTGTTTGGCGGTGATAGAGGGTTATTTCATGTTCAGATCCCTCTGACCTAGTTTAGGAAGACAGTCTTACTGTACTGTTCAGCTCAGACCTAGTTTAGGAAGACAGTCTTATTGTACTGTTCAGCTCAGACCTAGTTTAGGAAGACAGTCTTACTGTACTGTTCAGCTCAGACCTAGTTTAGGAAGACGTCTTATTGTACTGTTCAGCTCAGACCTAGTTTAGGAAGACGGTCTTACTGTACTGTTCAGCTCAGACCTATTTAGGAAGACGTCTTATTGTACTGTTCAGCTCAGACCTAGTTTAGGAAGACAGTCTTATTGTACTGTTCAGCTCAGACCTAGTTTAGGAAGACAGTCTTACTGTACTGTTCAGCTCAGACCTAGTTTAGGAAGACAGTCTTATTGTACTGTTCAGCTCAGACCTAGTTTAGGAAGCAGTCTTATTGTACTGTTCAGCTCAGACCTAGTTTAGGAAGACAGTCTTACTGTACTGTTCAGCTCAGACCTAGTTTAGGAAGACAGTCTTATTGTACTGTTCAGTTCAGACCTAGTTTAGGAAGACAGTCTTACTGTACTGTTCAGCTCTGACCTAGTTTAGGAAGACAGTCTTATTGTACTGTTCAGCTCAGACCTAGTTTAGGAAGACAGTCTTATTGTACTGTTCAGCTCAGACCTAGTTTAGGAAGACAGTCTTACTGTACTGTTCAGCTCAGACCTAGTTTAGGAAGACAGTCTTATTGTACTGTTCAGCTCAGACCTAGTTTAGGAAGACAGTCTTATTGTACTGTTCAGCTCAGACCTTGCTTAGGAAGACAGTCTTACTGTACTGTTCAGCTCAGACCTAGTTTAGGAAGACAGTCTTACTGTACTGTTCAGCTCAGACCTTGCTTAGGAAGACAGTCTTACTGTACTGTTCAGCTCTGACCTAGTTTAGGAAGACAGTCTTACTGTACTGTTCAGCTCAGACCTAGTTTAGGAAGACAGTCTTACTGTACTGTTCAGCTCTGACCTAGTTTAGGAAGACAGTCTTACTGTACTGTTCAGCTCAGACCTAGTTTAGGAAGACAGTCTTATTGTACTGTTCAGCTCAGACCTAGTTTAGGAAGACAGTCTTATTGTACTGTTCACTCAGACCTAGTTTAGGAAGACAGTCTTACTGTACTGTTCAGCTCAGACCTAGTTTAGGAAGACAGTCTTATTGTACTGTTCAGTTCAGACCTAGTTTAGGAAGACAGTCTTACTGTACTGTTCAGCTCTGACCTAGTTTAGGAAGACAGTCTTATTGTACTGTTCAGCTCAGACCTAGTTTAGGAAGACAGTCTTACTGTACTGTTCAGCTCTGACCTAGTTTAGGAAGACAGTCTTACTGTACTGTTCAGCTCAGACCTAGTTTAGGAAGACAGTCTTACTGTACTGTTCAGCTCTGACCTAGTTTAGGAAGACAGTCTTATTGTACTGTTCAGCTCAGACCTAGTTTAGGAAGACAGTCTTATTGTAATTCTCGTTTCTCAGTGTCTTTCTCTCTTCGTTCATCGCACACCCTCGTCCCGTCTCGGCTCGTAACCAACCAAATTAGCCTCGACCTCATGAAAACGAGTTACATCCTCGTAAAAACTTCAAATAAAAATCATCCCAAACCACCGTGTTTGTTTTCATTACACATACCACAACAAATCGCGCCTTGATCGCCATTTGTTTCAGTGGGAGGGGTTTTTTTTAAAAAAGGGGGGTGAGGGGGAGGAGAAAAGCGGCTCGCTATGTTAACTAATGGATGTGGTATGGAAATGTTATGTTGTGTGTGTGGACTAATGGCAGGGTAAACTTATCGAGTGTTCTCGCCGGTTTGTTTTCAAACTAGTTGTAACATTGCAAGTCAGAGGAGTTTTTTAGTTTTTTAACACGTTTATCTTTGTTTTTTTTGGTAACATTAACAATTTTAAGAGCTCGTTTAATAGCCTGCGTCACGCGATAAATTATGCTCAGACATTTACTGACACGAACTACCAATGAAACACAATCATAATCTGACTCCCACAGCGGTGGCCGCTTGGTCCGAGGCGTAATACTCACGTTGCATAGAGTCACCACTGTGGTTCGAATCGTGGAAGGATAGACTAGAGGCGGTTTTCCAATGTGATTTTTATCACTTTGGTTTTCCCATTCTCTTTCGACGCTAATTAGGGTTTATTTACTCTAATTTACTCTTCTCATCCATAACACTTTGATTCAACATTTAATAAACCGGACTTCCGATGAAAGAATGATTATGGTTCAAATCCCAGTCAAGTTTACTGAGGGTTGTTTATCCTAAATTTATCCATTTTCTTTCTCTCCGAGCAAATGCGTGTACACTTCCTCTAAATTCAATCTTGTACATCCCTAACACATCAGAGTAATGAATACAGATGGTTATAAACCGAACGAAACGGTCGGCGATCTGGTGGTCTAGAGGTAAGGTGTCAGACTTCTATGCTGGCGGCGGGGTTCAATCCTCGGTCCCGGCACAGATTTATCTGATAACCAAACCCTTCCTTGGTCTGACAAGACGTGTATTAATCACTACTTGTGAATGTGAGGAATGCCAGGTCTCCACCGTGGTTCGGATCCACGTTAAACTGTAGGTCCTTCATTTCATCTCACAATCACCCTACCATTACACATTAGCGTAAATGCGTATAACCCGAACGGGTAGTAAGACGCGGTGTTAATAATAATATAAACGAACGGGTAATATGACCAGGTGATTAAAAATAAACAAACATAATAAACCGTGCATTGTACTTAGTAATTAAAACCATTGGTGACAATCATTTGAAAACTATGAATATTTATCGTAATTATTTTAAATGTGTTTAGCACTTGGAACCTCCTGAATATGTGACATCCCGTTGCGTTATTTCCCGGAAGTCCTTGTTAGGATGCGTCATTTCCGGCTTATTGTACGACCTTGATCGTTTTAGATATTCATAAGTCACTTATTGGTCAACGCTAGATCAATACATTATAATATATATATTATACATATTCATCAGCACCGTTATTTAAACTTTATATTTATATATATATATATATATATATATATATATATATATATATATATATATATATATATTTTAAACAATAGATCTACACATACATTTAATGAGAATATTTCATTTTTCAAATCTTGCATTGAAATCACACATTTTGATATCTTTACACTATTCGAAACAACGTTTTAATATTAAATTTAATTCACATTAACTTTAGTAGGTGAAGGAAGACCCCTCCAAATATAAACTAGCTTTACATAATTATGTACAAATGTTTTCAAAAGGGATTTGAAATTGAATCTTATAAAACCAGAACTTCCCTAACAAAAATGTGAATGAAAGATAGATGAAGACTTAAATATAAGCTAGTAACAATATTTTTTTCTTTAATTATTATTATTATCACCACGTATTACTACCCGTTCGGGTTATATGCACTTACGCTAATGTGTAATGGTAGAGTGATTGTGAGATCAAATGGAGGACCTACAGTTTAACGTGGGATCCGAACCACGGTGGAGGCCTGGCATTCCCCACATTCACAAGCTGTGATTAATACACGTCTTGTCAGAGGTGAAGGAAGGGTTTGGTAATCAGATAAATCTGTGCCGGGACCAAGGATTGAACCCCGGACCCTAGCACTGAAATCCGACACCTTAACCCTAGACCACCAGGTCACGTTTTTCTTTAATTCATTTTAATAATTATTATCCTTAGTAAAATGTTTTCTTTAAAGTGTTTTTTTTTCCTCACCATGTCTCGTTTACAGTTTGAATTATTAGGTGAATGCACTAATCACTCTAATATTTTACGGATGAGGAAGGTTGAATTAAGATTAATTTTACCCGCATTTTCATTGAAGAAGAATGGAAAAATATATAGGAATAAAGGATAGGTTATTCAACTGTTTCAATACCTTTTTTTCAACATATATTTTATAGTTTGGTGTTCAGATTCTTACTGGTAACAATAAATAGGTTTTTTCTGGGCACCCGTTAGAGTTAGCCATTAAATGATTACTAATAATTATATAAAATAGCTTTTTATGGGTAAACTTATAAAACAAGATAAGTGTTATAATGTTATCAGTACCACACACAATTATTTAATCTATTATAGCTATAGATTTACACAAGATTAAATTTTACAATATGTTGAAAAACTTTGAGTGAATAATTTGTTTATTAGTTTTATTAAATATTCGGTTAAGTTAAAATCTGGCTTGTAGCGAAGTTTAGTTGGTTACAGAATGTTAAAATCTGTACACAAGGTGTTGACCTTGACAGTATAAGGCACCCAGGGCTGCTACAGAAGGGAGCGAGACGTAAACCCTTACATTAAAACATTGTGTGCAGGCTGGTCCTAACTCGTCTACCGAGGACAGAAAACAGGGCTGCCAACATTATATAACTTATCCCGCGGCTTCGAGAACCTTTTTTAAATTTAAAAAATATATATTCTCGAGTAACCAACATTTCCCAAACATTACTAGTAATGGAGATGGCCCATTAAAACAGTGACGTCATCCTTCCTGGTGTGACGCAATCGTGTTCAAACAAACTGGGTCACTGTTCAGGTTTAGTTATCCTGAGGTCATTGACCCATGTATTAATCCTGAACATTCGATTTTTTATGGGGATTGTGCTCAATTTTTTTGTAAAAAAAAGATTATGGGGAATGTGTCTATAATTTTTATATTTTTTATGAGGAATGTGCATAATTTTTTATAATTTTTTATGTAAAGTGTGCCTTCTAGTTTTTTAAGGGAAATGTACTCTATTATTTTTATTTTTTATGGGAAGACTCTGCCCCTGAGGATCTTCTCTCGATTGAAGTTACACATAGACTTAGAGAGATCTGATCAGTCCTTCTACCCAGAATGCAGCAACCCTGATGACGTCAGAATCTATTTTGGGACCCAAGCGCGACATGTCGAGACAGGAATAGCTCAAGAGTGGTTACTCATACCTAACACAGGGTGGGTGGCCAGACATGTCGAGACAGGAATAGCTCAAGAGTGGTTACTCATACCTAACACAGGGTGGGTGGCCAGACATGTCGAGACAGGGATAGCTCAAGAGTGGTTACTCATACCTAACACAGGGTGGATGGCCAGACATGTCGAGACAGGAATAGCTCAAGAGTGGTTACTCATACCTAACACAGGGTGGATGGCCAGACGTGTCGAGACAGGAATAGCTCAAGAGTGGTTACTCATACCTAACACAGGGTGGGTGGCCAGACATGTCGAGACAGGAATAGGTCAAGAGTGGTTACTCATACCTAACACAGGGTGGGTGGCCAGACATGTCGAGACAGGAATAGGTCATGGGTGATGGACAGAAATTAAGTGGGTTTTGCCTGAATAAAACACATTAATATAAATACATAAAATATTTTTTTTATTGTTTTTACTAATGAAGCATATATTCTTCCATAAGTTTTTCTAGTGTCTCTTAGATATGTTAGTAAAATAGTTCTTAGTTCCCATTCAACTTGTGATAATCCGAACCGACGACTTGACGAGTACAGAAAGTAGTACTGGTCAGATCCAGGTTTCTGATTCGTCCTCCCACCGCAGGTTTGTCGAGTTCGCTGACATCCGCTGTCTGTTAGCGTGTCGCTCACCTCCACGACGAGTGTGTCGATCAAATCGTTACAATATCTGTCGATGAGTGTGTCGACCGTCGTGTTTCTCGATGATGAGCATACGGTCGCGTCTCAGAGAGATCTCACGACTAGTCGGACCAATCTTTTGAGGAGGCTGTGTGTTGCTGAAAAACCTTTGATATGGCCGACTTGTAGTTGCCCAGTTCTTGCCACTTGTCTCCACATTTATCTGACAGGACAAAGAACTGTTTGTCTATTCTTATGGAACCACGCCTCTATTCTGTCCAAGCCTATAATCTGTTTCGTCTCTCACCTACAACCACCCTTTGTTATATCAACAAATGATTGTTTGATACAGGCCAGGTCTCATAGCTCCGCCAATGTGATTTTAGTCTTTTAAATTAAGCTTATTCTACATTTTAACACATTTCTTTCTCGTAATAAAATTATAGGTTTGTTAAGGGGAAAGAGCCCTGTTCGAATCTTGCGAGTATATTTTGAAACAACGCATTGTAGAATTAAATATCGCGCTAAGAGCTTAACGTCTGGCGCGGAAATTTCCCTCTTATCGAAACGGCACCCTTAACACATCTTCCCTTTCGTCCCAACTTAATACTAAATAACAAATTATTTTAAGAAATCTTGGAAAACCGCCCCCTTTTTTTCTCTCTTGAAACCACCCCGACCAACCAACAGAGGATGTGAGTGAATGGGTTAGGAACCCCTAGCCCTCCCGGGGTGGCCCAACACATCCCTCGCGACTAGGGTGGCAAGAGGGGGGTGGAGAGAGAGAGAGAGACAGTACACGTTATATTATATTATGGCATCAACTAGGGGTCCTGAGGGGGTGGGGGTAGGGAAGTTTTAAACTTGGCAACCTCTCCCGCCCACCCGGCTTTCAACGTAAACAAATCTGGAACCCATCTCAAGTCAAAAAACCCCATCTTTGCTTCGGTCGAGCCCCCCCTAACCCCCCCTAACCTCCTCAGCGAGAGCATATCACACAGTCTTTTGTCTTACTTTGACAAGACAGGACAGAAATTGAAGCTCGCGCGCCTGTCAGAAGGTTGAGGGTTGGATTCCGTCAGTCATGTTGGGTGTGGGGTGCTTTCAGGGACAACACATCTAGGGACGACTGCTCACTGGTCTGATTTCAATAAAAACACATCTAGGGACGACTGCTCACTGGTCTGATTTCAATAAAAACACATCTAGGGACGTCTGCTCACTGGTCTGATTTCAATAAAAACACATCTAGGGACGTCTGCTCACTGGTCTGATTTCAATAAAAACACATCTAGGGACGTCTGATTTCAATAAAAACACATCTAGGGACGACTGATTTCAATAAAAACACATCTAGGGACGACTGCTCACTGGTCTGATTTCAATAAAACACATCTAGGGACGACTGCTCACTGGTCTGATTTCAATAAAAACACATCTAGGGACGACTGCTCACTGGTCTGATTTCAATAAAAACACATCTAGGGACGTCTGCTCACTGGTCTGATTTCAATAAAAACACATCTAGGGACGTCTGATTTCAATAAAAAACATCTAGGGACGACTGATTTCAATAAAAACACATCTAGGGACGACTGCTCACTGGTCTGATTTCAATAAAAACACATCTAGGGACGTCTGATTTCAATAAAAACACATCTAGGGACGACTGATTTCAATAAAAACACATCTAGGGACGACTGCTCACTGGTCTGATTTCAATAAAAACACATCTAGGGACGTCTGATTTCAATAAAAACACACCTAGGGACGACTGATTTCAATAAAAACACATCTAGGGACGTCTGATTTCAATAAAAACACATCTAGGACGACTGATTTCAATAAAAACACATCTTGGGACGACTGCTCACTGGTCTGATTTCAATAAAAACACATCTAGGGACGTCTGCTCACTGGTCTGATTTCAATAAAAACACATCTAGGGACGTCTGCTCACTGGTCTGATTTCAATAAAAACACATCTAGGGACGTCTGATTTCAATAAAAACACATCTAGGGACGACTGATTTCAATAAAAACACATCTAGGGACGACTGCTCACTGGTCTGATTTCAATAAAAACACATCTAGGGACGTCTGCTCACTGGTCTGATTTCAATAAAAACACATGTAGGGACATCTGCTCACTGGTCTGATTTCAATAAAAACACATCTAGGGACGTCTGCTCACTGGTCTGATTTCAATAAAAACACATCTAGGGACGTCTGATTTCAATAAAAACACATCTAGGGACGACTGATTTCAATAAAAACACATCTAGGGACGACTGCTCACTGGTCTGATTTCAATAAAAACACATCTAGGGACGTCTGCTCACTGGTCTGATTTCAATAAAAACACATCTAGGGACGTCTGATTTCAATAAAAACACATCTAGGGACGACTGATTTCAATAAAAACACATCTTGGGACGTCTGATTTCAATAAAAACACATCTAGGGACGACTGATTTCAATAAAAACACATCTAGGGACGTCTGATTTCAATAAAAACCTTTCTAGAGATAGAATAACAAACTAAGGTAGCTTCCTCACTAAGCTCATTGATTGTCTTTCGATACACTTTACGCAGCCATTGATTGGATAAGCAATCTATAACAATAAAGGGAATGCCAGGCCTCCTCCGTGGTTCGGATTCCACGTTAAACTGTAGGTCCTTCATTTCATCTCACAATCACCCTACCATTACACATTAGCGTAAGTGCGTATAACCCGAACGGGTAGTAAGACGCGGTGCTAATAATAATAATAATAATAATAATATAACAATAAAATCCAGCTGGCGGGCTCAACGTCACGCTCGTTTGGCAAGCTGGTGATGAGGTCAGGGTTCAAATCCCGACTGGGCATACTGGGGCCGATTTTTGACAGTCGGTTTCCCCTTTCTCCCTCCACGCAGATAAAGGTACAGTTTCTTTAAGTTCTACCTGCTCCGCAAGTGTAGTATAATGCGGATAGCCTGGATGGGTAGTAAGATTCAATAGAAATAATAATTTCGAATCTAGGATACGATCGCTTGTAGGTCATGAAGGGGTTGAGATGGTATCAAAGACCAAAATTGGGCTCGAACCCTGGAAAAATCTAGGATACGATCACTTGTAGGTCATGAAGGGGTCGCGATGGTATCAAAGACCAAAATTGGGCTTGAACCCTGGAAAAATCTAGGATACGATCACTTGTAGGTCATGAAGGGGTCGCGATGGTATCAAAGACCAAAATTGGGCTCGAATCCTGGAAAAATCTAGGATACGATCACTTGTAGGTCATGAAGGGGTCGCGATGGTATCAAAGACCAAAATTGGGCTCGAACCCTGGAAAAATCTAGGATACGATCACTTGTAGGTCATGAAGGGGTCGCGATGGTATCAAAGACCAAAATTGGGCTCGAATCCTGGAAAAATCTAGGATACGATCACTTGTAGGTCATGAAGGGGTCGCGATGGTATCAAAAACCAAAATTGGGCTCGAACCCTGGAAAAATCTAGGATACGATCACTTGTAGGTCATGAAGGGGTCGCGATGGTATCAAAGACCAAAATTGGGCTCGAACCCTGGAAAAATCTAGGATACGATCACTTGTAGGTCATGAAGGGGTCGCGATGGTATCAAAGACCAAAATTGGGCTCGAACCCTGGAAAAAGGTTTCCGGTTGTGTGATCTTTATTACGTCGCTTTAGTTCCCGTGTTTCATGTCTTACTACCCGTCCGGACTATCCGTATGTTTGCCTTCATGAGGTAGTATTGAGGAAGGAAGAGTTAAGAATTTTACCGTCATTTGCGTGGAGGGAGAGTGGGGAACGACTTTAGAAAATACACCCTAGTACTCCCTGCCGGGGTTTGAACCCTATTCTACCCATCATCGACAAAACATACAGGATATATATAGATATGTGTATGTTTAGACTTTAGGACCGGATTTTTTTTTTTAGAACTTCACAGAATATGAAGTCACATTAAAAATAAGTGAAATTGAAAAAAAAAAAAATTCCAATAGGAAAAATCAACAATGTAAAAGGACAATATAATCAATCTGTTTCCAGCCCTCTTCGGTGGCCGCATTGTCTAAGGCGCTAATCTAGCGGTAGACTAGAGTGCTGATGACAGGGAGATCGAGTTTTGAATCTAGGTCGGGGGATTTTCTGTAAACATTTTCTCAAGCTCTCTCTCCATGTAAATGCGGGTATTAGTTCTGGTTTAAATTTTAAGGGTAAATGTTTATATAACCAAGAAAAATAATAATAATAAGGTTTTAAGTCTTATTATTATGATATTAACAATGTTTGTGACGCACTAATATATTAAATACGTCATATTATGTATTTATTTATTATATCGGAACACGGTAAATAGTGTATTACATCTACATAAAAGTCCATTATAATATTATTATTATCACCTTGTCTTACTACCCATTCGGGTTATACGCACTTACGCTAATGTGTAGTGGTAGGGTGATTGTGAGTTGAAATGAAGGACCTACAGTTTAACGTGGGATCCGAACCACGGTGGAGGCCTGACATTCCATCATAATAAAAGGGAATGTTTGTCTGTTTGTCTGTTTGTTTGTGATGCTCAGCCAAATCTACGGCACACAGAGATCTGAAATATTAACAAAGGTGGATTGAAGGGGGTCCGAATACACCTCAAAGCCAGACTTTTTTTAATTATCTCTTTAATTAGGCTCTTTTTAACAAATTTTTGAAGAAAATATTGTTAATCTAGTTTTGAATTAAGTTTCAGAAATAACTGCGATAAAAAAATATGCCGCATTCTCCTAGGGAGGGGGGGGGGGGGAATGTGTACAAAATCGACCGCAATTCTAAACCATTTTTGTGTGTAGGGGGGAAAGAGGGGGGGGGGAGGGCGGCTTATATAATTCTTATACGTCAGTGGATCACGGGCAACGCCGTGTGGGATTGCTAGTAAAATATAAATGTCACCCTTCTATGTACACCTATTTAACAGAAGCAAGAACGCGGAACAAACAATTACACAAATATATACGTAACGCATGTGTGCACATTTTGTCCGATTTCACCCCACGCCGAACTCATGTGAGACCTAAGAAACGTTTACAACATAAACCCTGGTGTGACAAGGGCATTACTTACAATATACATTCTGAAAGATTAAAAACTATATATAATAGAACATATTTTCCTAGTGTTATTTTTTTAAGCGTTACCATCACTCAAGTTTTGTGAAAGTCGCATAATTCTCCGTCCGTCTGAGATGCAATAAATATTCATGTGTTACTCGCGACAGATGTCTTGTTATTGTCTTTATTTTAGACGCATCAATTGATATATTCGTTTATTGCACAAAACTAGCAAATTATAGGCTTCAATTCAGTGGTCCAAAGCCCCCCCCCCCCCCCCTCTTTTTTCCTAGTTTTTTTTTTTTTTCTGTATCGACCCACAAAACATTTTGTTAGTGGCTCTGTATTGTCCCGTTGGATAAACTCAAACCACACACACCGGGTTTGTTCATTTGGTTAGCTGAGGGGGAGGAGAGAGCTTAGCTCTCTCTATTATCTGGTAGTGGCGTATTGTGAAGTGTTGCCCGGGAGGGAATAGGACAGAATAATAGTCGGGGGGAGGGTGGCTATTTTTTTGTTGTAGTTGAGAGTTTGCACAACTGTGGTGTGGTCTCATCATAAGCCTCCTATATGTAGCTGGAGAAGGGTTGACGAGATAGGGCGCTAGAATGATCAAATAATAACTTGGGGGGAGGTCTAGTTGGGGTGTCAAGTGGAGAGCTATAGAACAAATTATGCGTGACAAAACCATCAGGAGCTTGTTACGAAAGTGATTCCATGGACATTAGAACGTTTCTACACAATCAGAGTAGACTTTTACTAAAAAATACATTTTTACCGTGTGAATCAAACAAATTATAATATATTTAAGACACCAGCTCCGGTGGACGCATGGTCTAAGGTGCTACTCTTGAAGTACACTAGACTGACGATGACGGGGAGAACGAGGTTCGAATCTCGGTCAAGTTTTACTGAGAGGGTGGTGATCTGGTGGTCGGGGGGGGGGGGGGGTAAGGTGTCAGACTTCTGTGCTGGCGGCCGGGGTTCAAACCTTGGTCCCGGCACAGATTTATCTGATTACCAAACCCTTCCTTCACCTCTAACAAGACATCTTGTGAATGTGTGGAATGCCAGGCCTCCACCGTGGTTCGGATCCCACGTTAAACTGTAGGTCCTTCATTTCATCTCACAATCACCCTACCATTACACATTAGCGTAAGTGCGTATAACCCGAACGGGTAGTAAGACGCGGTGCTAATAATAATAATAATAATATTTTTGAGTCACAAATTATTGTATAGCTGCACACATACTCTTGAACGAATTTTCTTAATTATTAGTTTGTGTTTTATAATTACTAATATTAAGATTATGACATGAACACATAAATACATTACTGAAAATAACCGAAACAAATATAATATTAAAATACTAGCAATGTGGTACCCAGAAATAATTATGTTATTGAAAAACGTCTTTAATTTTCAGTACAATAGTGGCCAGAATTACTAACTACAGATCCAGAGTTACCGGGTTCGATCCCCAACGCCTGAAAAACTTGTATGTGTGGCAGTGTTGTCTTGGATGGAATCAAACTCAGCCTCGTGCAGACAAATGAGGAGCTACTTGAATAAATAAGTAGTTAGTTCCGGTTAAAATACTGAGATTAACGGCCGGAGGACTCGATGTGCTGACCACATGACACCTTCTTTCCGCCAATGTTGGCACTGTCTTCACTAACGGCGGCGGCCGCTTTGTCGGTAAGAACTATAGTTCGCTTGTGGGGGCTCACACCAGAGTTTTTGTAGGCCTATTCTTATTGAATATTAATATTTTGAACTTATAAATATTCTACTCACGTGTGAAATTAATAACGAATATATTAACCTCAAGATTTAAATTACTTTAGTTTTGAGTCCAAACAGCAATTTTTTCTATACAATAGCTTCAAAAGATTTTAATATCAATTTCAAAATTTCAATTAGAATATTTGTGTAACATTAATAAATCAGCTATATTTATATATTTAATTAATTGAAAAAATAACAACCTTGAACCTGGTCATTTGAATCAAACCCGGTGCCTTTGACTCTGTGCGCCAAGCCTCCACCATCGAGCCATTCTGGCTCGTCTCGTGCTAGTACCATCTCTCAATAGTTTATTACTATTACTATTATTATTACTATTATTATTATTATTATTATTATTATTGGTGACCTGGTGGTCTAGGGTAAGGTATAGGACTTCTGTGCTGGGGGTCCGGGGTTCAATCCTCGGTCCCGGCACAGATTTATCTGATTACCAAACCCTTCCTCCACCTCTGACAAGACATCTTGTGAATGTGGGGAATGCCAGGCCTCCACCGTGGTTCGGATCCCACGTTAAACTGTAGGTCCTCCATTTCATCTCACAATCACCCTACCATTACACATTAGCGTAAGTGCGTATAACCCGAACGGGTAGTAAGACCCGGTGCTAATAATAATAATATTATTTGAATTATTTAACGTGCACTTTTTGAATCGACTGATTATATCAGAACACGGGAATTTCTATGAGCGAGAGTGAAAGGGCCTACCAAATTTGCTAGGAAAGGTATTTTAACGTATCTTCCAGCGTTCTTTAACAAGCCACAATCGACATGGGACCGACGGCTTTACTTCCCCATCCGAAGGAAGTTGTGCTCAAGGAAAAAATCCATTGAACCCGGCTGGGTTTGAACTCACGAACATCGGGTCTTGATGCGAGCACCTTACTGAGGTCGACTGTTGATGTGTTTAGTTTAATCGTGGTAACTGGTGAAAGTATCAATCGTGGTAACTGCTGAAAGTATCAATCGTGGTAACTGCTGAAAGTATCAATCGTGGTAACTGCTGAAAGTATCACCCACTCGGAGTTATTCGCATTCAGTCTACGGCGATTCGTAACTGGCTGGCTACTAGAAGGACCGATTCAAAATGTTGTACAAGAAGTTGTGTCGTGTGAACCGGGCTTAAGGTGCGGCTCTTGGAACAAACGGGTCCGGATTCGCCCGCCATTCGTTGGCTCCTTACAAATCTAAACATCCTGTCAGTCAGGAATGGTCCAGTAAAGTCTACAGGAACATCCCTTGATTTAAAAGGTTAGAGGGGGTTGAGAACACTAGTTCCCCCACCCCTTATGGCCCAACCGAGACCATTTTCTCTTTGGGTGGTCTCAGAAATCCATTCATACGCGCATCGCATTCTTTCTAGGATTTGCGAAAAGTGAATAGAAGGTGAAAAGAAACCACCATGTATCGGCCCTAGTAAACATTTTGACAACTTTGTTACAGTCAATTAAACGGCAATTTAAGCTTTTAAATGTAATATTAGTCACGGTGTGAAGGGAATTTAAGATCCCCCTTCGATGTGTCACCGACTGACTTAGGATGATCGACGAGCTAGGAATGACTCAGAACAGATGATTTTTTGTAGCTATTCTCAGGACGTCATGTAGTGATTTAAACATAAGTTTGAAATAAGAATCACTATATGGGTATGTTGATGTCATTAAGAGCATCGCTCGGCCATGAAATCTGGTTGCATCCCGGGTTTTATTGTGCCACGTCTGTAAATCTTTCCTATTGTGAGGTTGTATGTAGCAGCGTATTAAAATTAGGACAGATTAAAGGTTAGATAATGACGGGTTTGTAAAAATCCATCCAGATACGAGGTTATATAATGTCTCATGTGAAAATTCTGAACAGATACGAGGTCAGGTAATGTTGCGTCTTAAATGAACAGCCAGATGCAAGGTCAGGTAATGTTGCGTCTTAAAAGTCCAGCCAGATGCAAGGTCAGGTAATGTTGCGTCTTAAAAGTCCAGCCAGATGCAAGGTTAGGTAATGTCACGTCTTAAATGACCAGCCAGATGCAAGGTCAGGTAATGTTGCGTCTTAAAAGTCCAGCCAGATGCAAGGTTAGACCGTGTCAACTCAATGAAATCTACCAAATCAGGGATTAGATAGTGCTGAATCGTAAACAATTTCGTCTGGAGTGAACTTTGACACGGGCTAATACCAAGCCACAGGGAAACCGCTAGCCCAGGTAGAGATCTTCATCAGGTCATACACCTGCTCAACCAGTTAGCTACTACCAGGGTCTACCAGTAGGTTAAAATACCAGGGTCTACCAGTAGATTAAAATACCAGAGTCTACCAGTAGGCTCAAATAACAGGGTATACCAGTAGACTCAAACACCAGGGTCTACCAGTTGTCTCATTACCAGGGTCTACCAGTAGGTTGAAGACAACTTCTCGTTCCTCGAACGAACCCACTCGTGACCTCTCAACCTGCCCAAACTTTCCTCCAGCCCTGATTGTAAACTCTAATCCCAAAGTCCGCGTCACGTGGTCCTGTCATTGCCAATGCCGTGTATCAACGACGTCAGGAAGAAAACGCTCAGACCTCAGCGTCCTGAACTTCACGGTATAAAAGTATTTCGAGGACCGGCGAGCGCGCCAAGGTACACAAAGACGTCTCCCCCCCCACATCCCCCCCCCGACACCCGGCGTCGTTATAGGAGCGGCATCGAACAATTTCGCTCGCTAGCATCCCACAAAACCACTGGAATCCACCAGGCACGGAGGGTGGGGGCGGTATTTTTAGGGAGAGGGGAAATATGGGGGGAGGGGGGGAGGGGGCTTTGAACTACATTAATCTGTTCTGCTATGCACTAGACATTTTTTAATGCAACACTCTTGTAATCATAATTATGTTATCTTTTCTCCTTTTCCAGTTTCTGTGCAAGTGGTGAGGCTAAATATTCAGCCCACAAAAGTTTTCACATATGAGACCTCTAAATTTTCACAAACTTTATGATATGTAATCAATAGAATATCATATTTTTCATAAATAAGACCTGAAGATGGTGTATAGTTCATTCACGATCTTAGTTTACTTGAGTTAGTTACTATAAATAGTCCCAATATATCCCTACGCCAACAGCTGGCATCTGTCACTTTGGATGACTGTAATGAAAACAGATGGTAATGTATTAATATGATGGTTAACCACAGTAATTTAGGCCAATATTATTTATATATTTATTTGAGGTCGGGCACAAAGTTTATTTATAGTTTTATTCCACTTAGTAAGATTATTATTCACACCACTTTCACAAAAGGTTTAACGAAAATAGCTTCAAAATGGCAACCGACGAATTTAAACCATGTTGTTGAACATGACGGAAATCTTTACAATGATGCACCCACGCAGTGGATAACAATATTTTATTCAGTTAAATATTTTGAAATACGATAAAATAATCATAAAATAATTTACTATATATATAAAAAATTACCAGTAGGGTATTTTCTCTTTTAAAGGTAAATACGATGCAAGTATTAATGTTTGAACTATATTACACATTATAGATAACATTCCAAAACGAAGAATAAGTACTTTTAATTAAGTTTAAAATATTTTTCCTGTTTGGATAGAAAGAAATTATTAAACAAAATAAAATCGTGCGAGAAAACTTAAGTTAACGTTATTTTAAATGTAATATATAACAGGTAATTAAAGATCTTTACATTTATAACAAAACAGTGATCTTTTACAAGTGTTGGCAACCTAGAACCTAAACATCTGATTTTTGAACTGTCATCCAGGTAAAAACCTATCGTGAACGGACTATATCATCAATAATAACATCAAAACATGTCGTCATAGAGGAATAAACCAATATCAAATAAGGAGAAGGGAATACAAATAAAATTTTATCAGGATATAAGTTGATTGAGATCCTAAATAATGTGTGTTAAAGGAGAATATTACTATTTTTTTTCCTATTTTCGAGAATACAAAAGACGAGTGTTATAACTGTTAATAAACTAAAGGTATTGTTATTGGTTTTCATCCCGAACTTTGTACAATAATAGCCTTCCAAAAGAAAACAGGAATTTGCTGTAACATTTTTGCAACAAATCTTTTTTTTTGTGGAGGCGGGGTATTAAAGAGCTTTGTGGCCCTGTGTGTAAAAATGGAAGGTATATATAATTCAGGCATTACCACGGGTTTACTTGTGTAGGAAAACATCTGGTCTAGATTCTCTTAAGTCTCACGGTTGAAACTTTTTTTTTTTGCCTACCGACGGCCAAATATAGATAACGTGCGCTCTACGGCACTAGAATTAGGGGGGAGGAAGGGGGTACAAATAAAATGTAGGCCTATAAGAAACAAAATTATTTACATAATACATTATTAGATGTTGTTGAAGAAGGGAGTAGTCAAGGATAGGGAGGTGTGGAGAAAGTTAGTGCGGATGAATTAGTTCGGAGCTATTTTTTGAGCTACAAGCTCTGTTTCTTGCCTACCCTTTAAGGGAACGGAGTGATTATGTGTGTAGAAAATGTATTGTGCTTTCTTGTACTATCAGTTAAATTATTAAAACAAAATATATTACTATAAACACTGTTGACCTCGGTGGTTTTGGGGTAAAATGCTCTCCCCAGGACCCGATGTTCGTGGGTTCAAACCCAGCTGGGGTTGACTTTCTTGAGCAATACAAATCTATAACACAATTTTCATAAGAGGGGAAGTAAAGTGGTCGGTCCCATTCGGTTCTGGCATGTAAAGGAACCATGGAAGATATGTGGAAACTCCTTTCCTGGCAAAATTGGTAGGCTCTTTCACTCTCGCTCATAGAAAGTCTCGTGTGCTCTGATATAATCAGTCGGTTAATAATGTGCACGTTACACACATACATACCTAATCACGCCATTCCCTGACTATGTAGGCAAGAAACTGTACATACAGTTCATAAAACAACAACTCCGTATTTAATCCATCCTCACTAACTTCCTCCACACTTCCCTATCCTTGACTACTCCCTTCTCTTTAACAACATCCATACACCGAGTCATACATGCTCTTTTATTATTAAAACTATTAATGTTTCTCTTTTTCACACATTCGTCTACACTAATATTATAAAGAGGAAAGATTTGATTTTTTGTTTTTTTGTTTTTTGTTTGTATGGATAAACTCAAAATCTACTGGACCGATTTTAAAAATTCTTTCACCAATATAAAGCTACATTATCAGCGAATAACATAGGCTATATTTTATTTTGAAAATTTAATTTATTCCTCATAAAAATGTCAATAGTATATTATATAGTCGTTGGAAAAAAAAGTCGTTGAAGGGAAAATGGGGTTGTTGAAGGGAAAATGGGTTGTTGAAGGGGGCAGGGGGGTAGGGGTGAGGAAATAGAAATAGATGTAGTGACGAAGACGCAAAAAAAAAAAGATTAAAATAAAATTTGGGGAAACGAGGGGAGTAAATGAAAGTTGAGGAAGCTGAAAAATTAATTTGCTTTTAACAATTTGTTTGATTGGTGTACACACAATTCCTTTCGCGCATAGAGCAAACAAAATTATAGAGGAATGAGATGAAAATAGGAGGGAGGATAAAAAGAGGGAGGGAGCTATACAGTGATGGTAGGACTGTATTTTTTTTTTAAAAAGTAAAAAAAAATTGTTTTTATATTGACATGATGGATGATTTGAAGCTTTGTTTTACAGATTCTTTACAATATTTTTTTACGGGGAAGGGGGCTAGTCTAAAATATTTAGAGGTGACCTGGTGGTCAGGGATAAGGTGTCGGACTTCTGTGCTGGGGGTCCGGGGTTCAATCCCCGTATCTAGCACAGATTTATCTGATTGCCAAACCCTTCCTTCACCTCTGACAAGACGTGTATTAATCACAACTTGTGAATGTGGGAATACCAGGCCTCCACTGTGGTTCGGATCCCACGTTAAACTGTAGGTCCTCCATTTCATTTCACAATCACCCTACCATTACTCATTAGCGTAAGTGCGTATAGCCCGGACGGGTAGTAAGACGCGGTGTTAAGGAGAACGAAGGACGCCTAGTATGAAACCCTCAGTCTAAGCTCCTCTGTATCTACCAACAGGATAGCAGGATGAGCAAAGATAGAAGATACCTATGTTAAACATGTCAGCCTCGTCAGGGTAACATTTAAAAAATGCAGATTAGTGCTATCAACGACATACTCTAAAGGATGGATAGTTTATAGGAAATGCACCCACATTAGTTAAGAAAGACCTGCTTCATTGGTTGCGTGATCTAACGCGATACTCTCGTGTTAAACGAGACTGCTGAAAACGGGGAGATCGGGGTTCGATCCCAGTCGGGTGCACTGAGTTTCTTTTCCTAAAAAGTGTTTCACTATTTATTCACGTAAATGCGGGTGGACTTCCTCTAAATTGAAACCTTCTTAATTCTTAACACATAAGTGTAATTAGTACATAGGCGTATAACCCGAACGGGTAGTAAGACGCGGTGATACAATAAAAAGTTAAGGGAAGGGTTGGTGTCAAGCCACATTGGAAGTCCCTATTCCTTCTCACCCCTAGTTCACCCATACGAGATTCGAACTTGACCTCTCCGTCACCGGAGATACACTATGGCACCGTAGAGCACGTGAGGAGAGGTCAAATCACATCCTCCTGATCAGGAGGAAGGAGTGAGTCCATCACTCGTTGGACCCCCCTGGTGGTTGAAGTATTCCACCTAGTCCTCGTCACGCCACGTCGTGTCAACACGTCCTCGTCTGTTCCAGGAATCTCCCGCAGGATCCTGACAAATTGCCTCACTGATTGGCGGACACACACACCCTCCACCCCTCCACCCTCAACAGAGAGGGTGCAATGGGCTTTTTGGTTGGTTTCTATGTTCGCGCACATAACCTTCCTTCCTCATAGATTCTCGCGGGGGAAGGGGGAGAACAAACTCTCCTGAATTTTTAATTGTGAGTTTTTTTTTAAATGTGCTCGCAATAAATTTGAGGGTCCGTGGATGAAAGTGTTGGGTTTCTCTATCATTTACACTTTCACACTTTTATTGTAGGTATCTAATAATGTTTTCAAATTTGTAAATATAGTTGACCTATGTATGTATATATCTAAAATAAAGTAATAAAAGTATTTTTTTTATTAGTACGCTTAACGCTAAACGACTCGTATCTGTGGACACGTGGACAAAGGTGTCTGTCTCATAGTGTCTGTTTGAGGGGAAATTCATCGTTCGAATCCCGATCAGGCGTACTTAGATAGTTTTTTCTTCAAAATTATTTATTTGAGGTATTTAACCTGCACTTTCTGAACCGACTGATTATATCTGCACACGAGAATTTCTGTGAGCGAGAGTGAAAGGTCATACCAATTTTGTCGGGAGAGGTATTTTCACATACATTCCAGGTTTCTTTTACATACCACACTAGACATGAGACCGACTGCTATACATCCCCTCCGAAGGAAGTTGTGCTACGTATTTTTATTGCTCAGAAAAAATCCGTCGGCCCGTGTTGGGCTTGAACCCACGAATATCGGGTACTGAGGCGAGCACCACCCATGTCGACCTTAGAACTGTTCTCGTATAGTTCCCTAGTGCAGTACACGCTACCTAACGACTGAATGAGGTATCAGAACACAAACTAGTTCCTTAGAGATGTGTGGTTAATGCGCGCTCCCTCCGTCTTCTGGTGGCTGGTAAACAAAAGGACCAGTTTACCAGTATGTTTAGTGTCACGTGGAAGACAGGTGTGATGGCCATTTCATTAAATAACTAAAACAGAAACTCACTTCGGTGGATGCATGGTTTAAGTCGTCACTCTAGCAAGAGACTAGACTGTCTACCTGTCTAACAATGTCTCCCAGCTGAGAGAAAGGTCCATGTATACCTGTCTAATAATGTCTACCAGCATAGAGGAAAGGTCCTTGTATACCTGTCTAACAATGTCTCCCAGCTGAGAGGGGGAAGTTGTTCCTGGAATATTTCGTTTGTCACTCCGAGACACGACAAGAGGAGAGGGTATAGATCCCGGCTGTTTACACCGAGGAAGCTGTAAATTAGAGCACACAGGCCAGCGACGAAAGAAGGTAACATACCGCGGTGCAACATAGGGGGGCTGTAGTGTGCTCACCGCTCAGACAACTCGAGAGAACTATTTATTGTACCGGCGTTTCATTAGTACGCGCATACATGTCTTTAACAAGACGCTCGGCGTGGGGCGTACTAAGCACACTCTGGCTGTACTGTTTGAGGTAAATAAAGACCCGCATTTAGACAGTGACTTTTATGGTGTAAAATAACCCAGCAGTTTTATTTGTTAGCTACGATTATAGCCACGTCTGAGACCTGGACACGGAAATGGAACCCAGGAGCTTTGGCTTGGTACGTCAATGCCCCAACCACTGAGCCACTTCATTAGTGTACATTTCTGGATAAGCCAACGGCTAGTAAGACCTTTGTCTACCACACGCAATATACTGTATACCTATCTTGAAGGTAACAAATTGTCCACCACACGCAATATACTGTATACCTGTCTTGAAGGTAACAAATTGTCCACCACACGCAATATACTGGATACCTGTCTCGAAGGTAACAAATTGTCCACCACACGCAATATACTGTATACCTATCTTGAAGGTAACAAATTGTCCACCACACGCAATATACTTTATACCTGTCTTGAAGGTAACAAATTGTCCACCACACGCAATATACTGGATACCTGTCTTGAAGGTAACAAATTGTCCACCACACGCAATATACTGGATACCTGTCTCGAAGGTAACAAATTGTCCACCACACGCAATATACTGTATACCTGTCTTGAAGGTAACAAATTGTCCACCACACGCAATATACTGGATACCTGTCTCGAAGGTAACAAATTGTCCACCACACGCAATATACTGGATAACTGTCTCGAAGGTAACAAATTGTCCACCACACGCAATATACTTTATACCTGTCTCGAAGGTAACAAATTGTCCACCACACGCAATATACTTTATACCTGTCTTGAAGGTAACAAATTGTCCACCACACGCAATATACTGGATACCTGTCTTGAAGGTAACAAATTGTCCACCACACGCAATATACTTTATACCTGTCTTGAAGGTAACAAATTGTCCACCACACGCAATATACTGTATACCTGTCTTGAAGGTAACAAATTGTCCACCACACGCAATATACTGGATAACTGTCTCGAAGGTAACAAATTGTCCACCACACGCAATATACTGGATAACTGTCTCGAAGGTAACAAATTGTCCACCACACGCAATATACTGGATAACTGTCTCGAAGGTAACAAATTGTCCACCACACGCAATATACTTTATACCTGTCTTGAAGGTAACAAATTGTCCACCACACGCAATATACTGGATACCTGTCTCGAAGGTAACAAATTGTCCACCACACGCAATATACTTTATACCTGTATCGAAGGTAACAAATTGTCCACCACACGCAATATATTGGATACCTATCTCGATGGTAACAAATTGTCCACCACACGCAATATACTTTATACCTGTCTTGAAGGTAACAAATTGTCCACCACACGCAATATACTGGATACCTGTCTCGAAGGTAACAAATTGTCCACCACACGCAATATACTTTATACCTGTCTCGAAGGTAACAAATTGTCCACCACACGCAATATACTGGATACCTGTCTTGAAGGTAACAAATTGTCCACCACACGCAATATACTTTATACCTGTCTTGAAGGTAACAAATTGTCCACCACACGCAATATACTGGATACCTGTCTCGAAGGTAACAAATTGTCCACCACACGCAATATACTTTATACCTGTATCGAAGGTAACAAATTGTCCACCACACGCAATATATTGGATACCTATCTCGATGGTAACAAATTGTCCACCACACGCAATATACTTTATACCTGTCTTGAAGGTAACAAATTGTCCACCACACGCAATATACTGGATACCTGTCTCGATGGTAACAAATTATCCACCACACGCAATATACTTTATACCTGTCTTGAAGGTAACAAATTGTCCACCACACGCAATATACTGGATACCTGTCTCGAAGGTAACAAATTGTCCACCACACGCAATATACTTTATACCTGTCTTGAAGGTAACAAATTGTCCACCACACGCAATATACTGGATACCTGTCTCGAAGGTAACAAATTGTCCACCACACGCAATATACTTTATACCTGTCTCGAAGGTAACAATTTGTCCACCACACGCAATATACTGGATACCTGTCTTGAAGGTAACAAATTGTCCACCACACGCAATATACTGGATACCTGTCTCGAAGGTAACAAATTGTCCACCACACGCAATATACTTTATACCTGTCTCGAAGGTAACAAATTGTCCACCACACGCAATATACTGTTTACCTGTTTTGGTGTAACAAATTGTCCACCACACGCAATATACTTTATACCTGTCTTGAAGGTAACAAATTGTCCACCACACGCAATATACTGTATACCTGTCTTGAAGGTAGCAAATTGTCCACCACACGCAATATACTGTTTACCTGTCTTGAAGGTAACAAATTGTCCACCACACGCAATATACTGTTTACCTGTCTTGAAGGTAACAAATTGTCCACCACACGCAATATACTTTATACCTGTCTTGAAGGTAACAAATTGTCCACCACACGCAATATACTGTATACCTGTCTTGAAGGTAGCAAATTGTCCACCAAACGCAATATACTGTTTACCTGTCTTGAAGGTAACATTTTAGAAAACATTCCGCTTCCTAAGTTCGATCTCATCGTGTCCTTACCACCCTTCGGACTCCATGATTATGGTGCGTCCAATTGTTAGCACCGAAACATGTCGGTAAAATAGAACTTCTGTAGACATCATCAGTACAGGAATATCAATAACAAAGGAGTAAGGGAAGTCAATCCCAACAACAAGACTGTGATAATTTTTACATATATTTATATTCATTTATTGTTATTAATGTTTTATGAACTTAGATTTAGATATTTTAAATTAAATGAGTTTAAAGTTTCTAATTCTATTAAACTAATTTTAAGTGTATTTTAATTAGTTAACACTTATATGTATTTCCTATTAACTATATTTATTTATACTTTTTTATACTTTTAATCTGACCTGCATTTCATTTAAATATGCCAACTATGTTTGTACACAGTATTTTTAGTCCACTTTTTATCCCATATCATTGTTTACTTTAGTATATTGCTCAATCTCTTGTATTAAACTGATTACACATTTACATCATTTTCGTCTATTCAACTTTTAATATTCATTTCAATTCTTATTGTAGTCTTTGTTATTATAACATGTCTTGAAGGTAACAAATTGTCCACCACACGAAATATACTGGATACCTGTCTTGAAAGCAGTCAATTATTTGGTGGTTTTGGGATATAAAACTAAGTAGGATAGCCAGTTTTCCGCCATATTTGTTAACAAACGCTAAACAAACACACAAACTACATTTGTTATTTTTGTTCTCCGTTCCATACGGCCATAGGTGACTTTCCGCCAGTAGAATAAACTTGTTTTAATAACAACGTCCAGATTAACAGAGAATTTACTTCGCAAAGGGGGCGCAGCGTGTTTTTCTTGTTTACAGAGTTGAAACATCAAACATTTCACCCTCTTCATCAATGCACTAAACGGTGAAGTAGAGGAGGGGGGGGATAAGGGGGAGTGAGGGGGAGTGAGGGCAATTCCTCCCAACACGTCCCCAACATCTCATCTGCATATCAAACAGACTCTAGAGTTACATATGCATCGACTTATCTCCATATCACACGGCGATAATCGTTGTGAACTGTCTGAGTTGTCAGTGATACCACGTTTACAAGGCTAACTCAAAAACAGCTCGTCCCATTCATTTACAAATGCACTAGACATTCCGTCAATAGATTATTTAAATTGATGTATTTTTTGAGATGGGTTCTTTGAATTAGGGTTGAGGGGAAACGATACTTTCATCTACATATGAGCGATCGATTGATATTGCGAACAATCAATCGCGCAGCCATTTTCAACTCGCGAGGACTGCTACGCTGCCACGTATACAATACAAGATTGTAACTAGAGCTAATTTCAATTCATATCAACACCTAATTGTTATTATATTTTGTGAGTTATAATTTAGTGTGTAGGGAAAATACTCCTCTAATACAAAGTTTGGTTTATTGTAACTAGATACAAACATTCTAAATAGGGAATAAATATTAGCAATTATTTCGTACCCACTTCGGTGGTCGCATGGTCTAAAGCGCTATTCTCGTGTTGGAGTAGACTGCTGAAGTCGGGAAGATCGGGGTTCGATCACAGTCGGGTGCACTGAGGGAGGTATCCATAAATGGTTTTTCACTCTCCCTCCACGCAAATTCGGGTGAATTTCCTCTGAATTAAGCCTTATAAATCCCTAGCCCTTATTTTAATTAGTACATAGGCGTATAACCCGAACGGGTAGTAAGACGCGGTGATGTAACAATAATAATAATATTAGCACCGCATCTTACTACCCGTTCGGGTTATACCATTTTAAAGCTAATTGTTAATGGTGGGGGAAATTGTGAGATGAATTGGAGGACCTTCATTTACGTGGGATCCGAACCACGGTGGTGCACGGCATTGCACCTTCTTGCGTGTGGAGTGATGTGAAAACTGCAGTTACAAACCATCACTAATATAATATTAATTATAATAATCAATAATATTTAGCACCGCGTCTTACTAACCGTTCGGGTTATACTCTTTAAGTACTAATTACGTTAATGGATTTAGGAATTGGGAAGGTTGAATTAGAGGAAGTGAACCCGCATTTGCGTGGAGGGAGAGTGGAAAACCATTTAGGAAAAACCACCCCCAGTTCACCCGACCGAGATTCGAACCTCGATCTCCCCGTCCTCAGCAGTCTAGTTCAACACGACCAGCGCGTTAGCCAACTACGCCACCGAGGCGGGTATAATCACTAATATACCCAGCCGGGATTCGAGCCCTAGCCTCATGGTTGACGGCAACCAACTTTAACGCGAATCCAACACTTTAGAACGTACAGGCTTAGCGGTTCAGCCACCACTGTGATCTAGTTATGATGCCTAAGATTTAGTTAGTTTGTAGGTCGTGTCTGATATGTTTTTAGAAAGTACCCTGACAAAACTTATATATATATAATATATATATAATTGCCTTTTAAAGAAAACGTTTTAGTAATTTATTTCTATGAACAGAGGATGATTTCCTTAGCTGGGTCGGTAACGCTTCTAGTTATTGAGTTGAGAGTATCAGATTCGTTTCTTAGCAAGACCCATATTTTAACTTTTCAAGAATGGTGTTTTTATTATTCACAGTGATGTGTTGTTTCTCAAGTATCGTTTTTATCTTGAGGGATGATAGTGACTTAATTGAAAAAGTGCACGTTAAATCCCCCTTACAAACTCTGTGTCCGATGTGATGTATAGCCTGGAGTGTACAGTAGCCCCATGGCTTCTTTGGTGCTGACTGACAGCTGTTAATAAACACATGTTTTTTTGCAGATCATATAGGTTTCGGCCGTGGGATACATAATTTGGTCTGGTAACTTTTCATAAGCCGCTCAGATGTAAGTCTGTGAGCTCTGTCAGTCAGCACCAAAGAAGCCATGGGGGCTACTGTACGTGAGATGTTGACTTTAAAGTCAGCCATGGACCCGAGAGAGGCAGGTCAACATCCATTATCCCTGCAGTCTTGACCTAGGGCAGGGGCACACTACCCACCAACAAGGGCAGGGGCACAAAATGGGATGGGATATCAGCTGGAACAGAAATAACAAATAAATGGGCTGCATTACATGAGAGGGGCAAATGTTAGAACGACAACAATATTAGTAGGAGACATAGGCATGCATTTCTTTGGATATTCACGTATTGCTACACTATTCTGGGCTATTCCCGCAGGCTGGTAATAGTTGATGATGATTATGATGATGAAGTTATCACCTAGGGCAGTGGTTACCAACGTGAGGAACATGCCAGGAAGTTTGGGGGGGGGGGAGGGTACGCGAAGATATTCGATTAGTGGCGGAAATACATTTGGCAGCAGTGTAAGACAAAAGATCAGTCAAAAGTTATGAAATTAACTCAACAGTTTGGTGAGGGGTGGTTCGGGTTTCCTTCTATTGATTGACCTTCAGAAAATAGTCTCATACTTATTAATAAATTAGTAAATAAATTAAATGTGTTAGTTTTTATTGTAGCCCCCTCGGTGGCGTAACGCGCTTGTCTTGTTGAACTAGACTGCTGAGGACGGGGAGATCGAGGTTCGAATCTCGGTTGGGTGAACTGGGGTGGTTTTTTCCTAAATGGTTTTTCACTCTCCCTCCACGCAAATGCGGGTTCACTTCCTCTAATTCAACCTTCCCAATTCCTAAATCCATTAACTTAATTAGTACTTAAAGCGCATAACCCAAACGGGTAGTAAGACGCGGTGCTAAATATTATCATTAGTATTTTATTGCAACTTTTGCTTTTTTAAATCTAAAACTATTTTTCACCTTTTTTATTGCATTGTTTTTAATCCCATTTTTTAGACCATTTATTTTCAGTTGCGACAAACAAATTAGAAATAACTACCAGTAATTAAATATTTTGCTAAAATTAAGGGCACAATTTATGGAAATAGGCCACTAAGGGGTACGCAAGAAAAAAAAAAGGTTGTGAACCGCTGACCTAGGATATAGTTAGACGCGTGGAACGCAAAAGAAAACAAAAAATATTTAAAACATTGATAAAAAAATCAAATAATTACTTCTAACAACACAAGTTTAAAACAAAATATTTAAAGTTTAAAAATTGTAGAACACGTAAAAAAAAAGGACTTCACACGCGAGTCATTTGTCTTTGTCGCTTCTGTGAGGCGCACATATGCCTGGTCGGGTTACATGGCGCTACGCGCACAGTGGGGTTGGTTCAACGTGGGTTCTATTTCTATGCTTCTGACTTGGAGCCGTCACGCACTGGCAGTTTTGCGTGGCTCATGGACCTCATTGTTGAATCGAACTCGCTCTTGTGTTTGGATTTGTTTTTACGTGGTTATTACTTGCTCTCAGAGAGACACGGTCTCGCGTGAGATTATTAGCTGGTGATAAAATCATTTATTTATTGGCTTTTAACTCAAACCTTAGTACAAAGTTGTTATAATTTAACATGGGTTATTTACTTGCTCTTTCTGAACACACAGTACATCAGCGTTAGACTTACAAACTAGCTTAGTTATAATTAACATGGGTTATTTACTTGCTCTTTCTGAACACACAGTACATCAGCGTTAGACTTACAAACTAGCTTAGTTATAATTAACATGGGTTATTTACTTGCTCTTTCTGAACACACAGTACATCAGCGTTAGACTTACAAACTAGCTTAGTTATAATTAACATGGGGTATTTACTTGCTCTTTCTGAACACACAGTACATCAGCACACGATTTACAATCTAACTTAATTACAGAACAAACATAGCTGTCAATTAATTACTGTAAAAAGAGAAACCCCAATAGATGTATTATTCAACCATGCCAGGAATCGAACACCAACTCCTTAGCTTACTAGGCAGACGTGCTAACGACTGAACTAAAGTGTAGCACTCCAGGATTTATTTGGCGTTTGGAGAAATCAGTATCTCAGAGTTTAGTTGGTTGGTTGATGCTATTACTCTTTAATTAGTGTTATTATACGTGCTCTTCCTGAACAAACTGATTTTATCGGCCCACGACTTACAAACTAGTCTAAAGATAGAGCTGACATAACACCCAATATCCCGGCCATCAACTCATCATTGTGAACGAGGACAATATAATTTCATCTACGATAAAAGGATTGGCCATTCCGGGAGTCAAACCCAGTACACAAGTCTCAGGAGGAAGACGTTCCACTGACTATCGGAGTTTTCTCCTAGACCGGCCGAGTTTGGAGTTAGGACGTAAGAGAAAGCGGGCCCTCCCCTACATCCAAAAATATGAACATAGAGTTTACATCACATTGAGCTTTTGGGGAAAATACATCGAGGGTGCATCAAATGTTGCGTATCCATCCGCCATCTTTCTACTCAATATCTCCAAACATACTTTTTGTATTACCACGTCTTACTACCCGTTCGGTTCTTACGCTTATGTACTAACTGCGCTAATGGTTTTAGGTAATAGGAAGGCTATATCTAGAGAAAGTGTACCCACATTTGCGTGGAAGAAGAGTGGAAAACCATTATGAAATGTACACCCGACTGGGATCCGAGCCCGAATCTCTCAGTCATCAGCAGGCCGGTCTATTGCGAGAGTGACGCGTTGGTCCTGTCAAACGACAAGACTTGTGTCGATAAGAGAACTCACTAACCAGATACGAGAGTTGCTAGATGCTCATGTTGTTGTGTTGTGTTTGTTTTCAGAGCAAAGTGTCGTCATCCTGGTGGCTAATGAAGGAGGTTGTCGTCAGATCTGAAACAGTTCGTCTTTCCGCCACACGTCGCGCGATTGGCCGGAACATTCTCCACCAATTGGACGTTATGATTGTCACTCTTATCTGTTATAATAATGAATCAAGTTAAACAGGGCGAAGTGTTATATTTATTTTACCCTGTTTATGGTAGGAAGGGTGGTCTGAAGGCGTTGTCCATGTCAGAGTCCTATACTATCGGTCTAGGACAACTGGGCGCTAAAAAAAGAACGCACCTTTATTTTATTTTTTGAAATTAACTTTTTTTCTAGTAAATTTCAATGCACTTTTCTTAATATGAAAAAATGCACCATTTTTTTCACATATCCTTTAAATTAAATTAAAATTAAATTAAAAAGTTATGGGTAAACACTAAAAATGAACTTTTTTTTTTACCTAATATTTTTCAGCGCAACATCATATATTTTTCAATTACGTAAATATTCATTTTTGGATTTGTTTAAAACAGATCTTACTAGAGGAAACTTAATAATTCATATTTATAAAGTTAACCTAACCTAACCTAACTATTGCAATGATTAATACAAAACAAAGAACATTTAAATAAAATATGATGTTGTGCATAGTAAAAAAGTGCATTTTTTTGCTTTTATATAATCACTTTTTAACTAAAATGAAAAAAGTACATTGCATTATGCTATAAAAAATGTGTTTTTTTTAAAAGAAAAAAAGTGGGGATACTTTTGGAACCCAACTGTCCGGATTGTTATACTATATAGTAGTATTTTAGTATGAAAAAAGACCTTACAACCATTTCTTCCTACCATGGACAGACCATACTTTGTACTTATCCTAGATTGTCTTTTCCACACTCTAAAGTACTTGACCCGGGGTCATAGATATATCCAAGGGGATACAAACTTGTTGTAACAACAATCTACACACTCATCTGTCTTTGAAATAATAACATTTAACTTCTCTATATTGTTTAATGTATTGTCTTATTCTTTAATGCGCTGATAAATAACCAAATACAGTTGAAAATGTCCAGTCCGGTGCCTAGGCTCCACGCCTTGCTCTATCACTACATTCTTAAGGTGGGGTGGAAGGGGACGGGAGAAAAGGACACTGTTTTTACAGTTTTTATGATAAAACATTTTTTTTTTGTACAAAATAAATCAAATAATTCTCTGGTACAAACAATAGACTATAATTTTCTTCACATGATGATATCATAATTTCTTGAATATTTGTCATGAGCACGACTGCATTATCTAACAAACTTTTTAAATGAAAAGAAAAAGTTCTCATTAAATTTCAGGACACCCTTGACAAATATTCAAGAAATTTTGAGGTCATCATTTAAAGAAAAATATATTCTATGTTTGTGCTTGAGCAGTATTTTATTTATTTTTGCCGAAAAATATGTGTTTCTATAAAAACTGCAAAAACACTCGACATTTTCTCTGGTCCCAGTGCTATGTCATACAAGGTAGAATAAAGCTTAAAACAGGAACCCCTATCACAACTCTTGGTCTCTTGGAAGACATATTTCAGGGTAAAATACCACCTGAATAAGTTACAGGTCAAAATAGGGATGTACAACCAAAACACTTTGTACTGCTAGTAACAACACCCTGGTGGCCGCCCCTCGTACTAATAGCTGCAGATTCTAAACGTGTCGAACCACAATGCCGAACTAAAGAGTTTCAACTGTACATTACATATCACAAATTAATATATATATATATATTGATAATTGTATTCCAATATTGCTGATTCCTTAGAAAGTAAACAGTATATATATTTTTTATTTCATGCGTTTAGAAACCATATTCTGAGAAGGAGTTAAATCAGTCTTCGCCGGACTCCTCGTCGCAAAGTTAAGAACTCCTGGTCCAATGGGAAGGGGTGTCTCATGAGTTTTTAACTTAGCTCAATAACCGTCTGACCAACCACACACACAATAATGTAGTGAACTATGTGGTATTTGGCTGTAAAGGTAAAGTTTCGTACTGAGAGGGAGGGCTTAATTTACTAGCACGGTCCTGTCAAGCCTGGCTTCCTTTGTCAATAATTCACGAGTCGCCACTTATTTAAAGCTCAGATTGCTGGTTTGATGTTTTACTTAAGTCAAAAATATAAATGGATGAGATTGCATATATATATAGTATAAGTTATGTGATATGAAATTTTAAATTGTGATCCTTTTAACCGGGGTAGGAGTGTTTTGACAAAGATGACTATTCTTAGTGATCGGTTTAACCTACCTACAGTAGCCCCGTGGCTTCTTTGGTGATGACTGACAGCTCACAGCTCACTTCTGACAGTCAACATGTAGGTATATACCTAAATTTCGACTGCCAGAAGTAACAGCTGCTAAACACATGTTTTTGCAGATCATATGTTTCGGCGTAGGGATACATAATTTGGTCTGGTAACTCTTCAAAGCTGTCAGTCAGCACCAAAGAAGCCATGAGGGAACTGTAGGTTGAACGAGGGGAAGTAAAGGTGTTTTGTTTTCATGATATAATATTACTTTAATCATGTTGCATCCTCAATATTAATTCAATCAAATTTTTTTTTAAATACGTTATTCTAGAATGTTTTTCAAATCAAATATGTCTAATTTAACTTTAAAAACTGTGGGAAATATCATGGCAAAGGTTAATAAATACTTTTAGCTTTTTGACAGGTATATTAATATCAAATGACCCCTTTATAAATCCACATGTGTAGTGTATTTTGAATAATTAATTAGATCATTGATGACAAATTCATATTTAAAGTATTTCCCACCACAATTTGAGAAGGCAATTTCATCATCATCATCATCTATTATATATATATATATTAGGTCTACAAACTATTACACAAGTAAACAAATACCTGGCTTGTTTTCTTCTTCCTCTGTGTTATTTATATAAGTTGTTTGTGATGTGTTGTTATTATAGACCATAAACTTTTATGTTCCATCATATTTTATTATATTGGTTTGTTTATTACGCAAAACATTTCCTTAATCGATCTTTTACTCTTTCATAAATTAAATATTTTTATTATACCAAATATTTTTTTATGATTATCGCTGTAAAATATATGTGTATGCATTGAATCTACAACCTTTTAAATTCAGCACACTTAGTCTGTGATTGATTAAATTTGTAGCGATAGTTTTAGGTGATTAAATTAATGTATTTTCGAATACAGTGTAAAAAAAAATAGGTGTACAGAATTATGTTTCAATAAGACTGCTGTAGCGTAAGACATTGTTCACGTGATACCATTTCATTTCAAAGAGGATTTTTTAACGACTATACTTTATAATGTGTCTAGGCTCATTATTATCTGTGTGATGTGTGATGAACACTTTATTTGTTCACATTGAAGAATAATTTAATAAATATATTAATGATCATGTGCAGGGCCAATATTTTAAGACGAGTAATATTTCTAAATAAATAATAACTGTAATACAATTATATGAAATATTTATGGAAATGATTTGACAGTTTCATGTAATGTTTCTCAGATTTAAAGACATGTTCTCATGGCATGACATATATTTGTGTTGATTTCTCAAATCATCTTAATGGACATTCATTATCTATACGCATTTATTTGACTAAAATTATCCAATTTTATAAAGTTATGTTTTATTGTTTGTGTATTGTTTGTATGTTGTTGATATTGAATTAAAAAAATATGCCTGCGATTCTGTCTGTATAGAGATAATAATGTTCAATGTAATTATATAATTGGTTACCAAAGTTAAAATAATAAAATATATTATTTGGTGATAAGGTGACAAGCGATAGGGTCTATTTATGAAAAAAAAACTTGGTTCAAATTATAGAGATTGTAGCCTACCTAGCCTAGGCCTTGTATTGGGCTAAATGTTGTTCAATATAGTATTTACCGTGTATAAAATTAAAATATGATCACTAAACGTTAATTACAATGATTGTGTGCCCCAGATAGCACGAGTTGGTAATGTATTGACACGATATGTATCTTTGTAACTATTGATACGTTCAATCTTGTGTATCACAAGAAAGTAAAAACAAAATGTATTTGTTCATTAAAGAACAATAGTACTTATAATATTAATATATTATGTGTGAAATGTTTGTATTATTGATTTATACATGTCTATCCTCCAGGTTTATCGCTTGGACCGCGGCTGTCCGACGTATTTAATCCCAAGAGCCAAAGATATATTTTATTAATCTCATCACCTTTAGGCCTACTAACAACACTTAATAAACACTTATTTTCAGTACTGATGTATAAACTTATTCTGGTTTATACGTAGACACTTTGAAATTTTACTGGATTTTTTTTTTATTAATTTCCCAAAAACATACCACAAAATATGCACGAACAAACACTTACAAAAAACAACTTAACATTAAAATATATAACTATACATATTTTTATTAATATAATAAACGCATATTAAAATTCAGTAATGGCCGTTTAAAATAATTATGTTTATTTGTATCATTAACTTTTTCACATCTTGGGTGACCTGGCGGTCTAGTGTTAAGGTGTCGGACTTCTGTGCTGAGGGTCCGGGGTTCAATCCTCGGTCCCAGCACAGATTTATCTTATTATCAAACCCTTCCTTCACCTCTGACAAGAGTGTATTAATCACAACTTGTGAATGTGGGGAATGTCAGGCCTCCACCGTGGTTCGGATCCCACGTTAAACTGTAGGTCCTCCATTTCATCTCATAATCACCCTACCATTACACATTATCGTAAGTGCATACAACCTGGACGGGTAGTAAGACGTGGTGCTAATAATTAAAAATAAACAATAATATTTCACATCTTCCTCCGATGGATTAACTTTATTTTTCTTCCATGAGACTCTGAGGGCCTTCAGTTTAGCTGTTGATCAGAGTATACACTTTATGTTGATCAGAGTATACACTTTATGTTGATCAGAGTATACACTTTAAGTTGCGGTGAAAGGGGACGTGAGGTAAGGTCAGTGTTTTTGCAGTTTTTTAAGGCAAAACATTTTTTTTGGGGCCAAAATAAATAAAATATTTCTCCAGTAAAAACCTATAGTTTAATTTTATTCACTGGTGATATCAACAAGTTGTTGAATATCTGTGAAGGGTGTCCTGGAATTTAATGACAACTTTTTCTCTTCATTTAAAAAGTTCCTCATCTAATTGCTGCTATGCTCTTAACAGATATTCAACAACTGTTGATATCAACATGTGAATAAAATTAAACTTAGGTTTTTACTGGAGCAATATTTTATTTGTTTTAGCTAAAAAAATGTTTTGCCATAAAAACTGCCAAAACACTGTCCTTTTCTCCCGTCCCCTTCCACCCCAACTTAAGGGGAGAGTGAAAATTTCGAGACTTCTTATCTCAAGGTAAAAAGGAAAGCTCACTGCTAATTATCAAATATCCTAAAACTTTCTGTTATGAGCCTATCAATAAATGACTCTATTTGTTAGAGGAAGGTTTAATCTAGAGCCCTTTTTCATCAAATCTGATCTCATAGCTCCTCAAATATTCCTAAAAAAAAAACGTAGTCGAAAATGAGCCACTATCCCATTTTAACACTTTTTTCAATTAATTAAACTCAAACTACAGGTTTGTTAAAGAAAAAGAGCCTTGTAGGAATCTTGCGACTTTATTTTGGCGTCAACCATATTTCGAAATAGCGCTTCGTTTAATTAAATATCGCGCTAAGAGCCGATTGTCTGAGCAGTTTTTCTTCACTTGACGAGGTGGTCCTCTTAAACCAGTTGGGAGTTTCTGAATCGGAATCAGTAGCATCAGAATCGGTATATATTGGTGATCTAGACTAGACCATGGTTATTTGTACAAATTACCTTAATTTTAAGGGTAGAAGAATGTGGGAGACACATTATACCCATTTTTCAGGAAAACAGTTTTTATATCTGAAACTCCAGAAGGACCACAGCAATTACATTTTTTAATTAATTTAAATATGACAGATACATGTCTTGGATATAATTTAAAGTGCATTCGAAAGCTGTGATGATTGTCCAACATTTGGCATCAACATCTCAATTTAAGTTCCACGAGGGGTTAGAAACAATGGGCGAATTCGTTCAGACGCGTGAGATTATAAAATTATTTCTACAATATAGATTTTAAAGATTTCAATGCGGCTGAGAACTATTTTTTATATGTGGATTCGATTTCTTAAAATGTGTGTAAAACCCTACATAATATTGCACTTATTTACATGCGATACCATTATTTTAGAACTCAAGACATAAGTACTTATTCAAATTAATTAGGCTGTTAAAAGTTTGTTTATAATCATAGCTCTTAATCTCTCCCATTATTTTTAGTAGAAACCTTAAATAATTTAGTTAAGAGATGGCGGAAGAAGGAACAAAGATGTAAAAGATTTAGCCAAGGATAGGTAAATGTAAAGAGTTGTATCAAATCATTAGTAAGATTGATGACCTAATGATGACGATAGCTTGTTCAGAATCATCATATAACGCAATCTAATGTTCAGCTTTTGGTGGGGGTACAAAATGTTTTGAATAAAACCTAAGTTATTTACAAACACCCATTTTTTGTCATGTACTGTACTATGAGACCCTTATTAAAGACATGTACTTCATGACACGTCTTATATACAAGTACTACGTGAGACGTCTTAGATACATGTACTACGTGAGACGTTTATAAATACATGGACTTACATTGAGACACTGTACTAAATACATGTTTATACATGACTACACTTCTAAAAAACAGACTAAGGGAGCCATCTAAACATATGAGCATAACCGACACATAAACGAGCAGTGTCAAAGATACAAATTGAAAAAGCGGGCGAGCGAGGCGCCTCCCAATGGCTTGATGGATCGTGTCGCTTGGAGCGGGTGCTTAGCAGAGATGTATGGTGGAAGAGTTTACCCAGAAATACCTCGCAGCATCCATCACAGTAGAGGGACAGTCGAGCGTGTTAGTTACCTTGTCAATCAGGCTGGGGCAGAGAGCCAGAAGCAGGTAAGTCATTAAGGACATCAATCATCCCTCTAGGCATGTGCCTGGTAAAAATACTGCTCGCTTCGTCTCAACTGTCAGCGTGCCGCCTTCGTCGTTTACTGCACGCACTCTAGTTGTTACAGTTCTGGAGAGTCATGACGTCATGCTCTACACTACACACCTTAATGTAAGTGCACAGTTCATCTAATTGAAATTAAGTGTAAAATATTATTTATTTCCCGATATTATGTTGTTAAATTGAACATTAATTTACACCTCAATAATTGGGTTCCAAACACACTCTTTTAAGTTTGTTTGTTATACTTTCACTTTTATTATTATTAGTGTTCTGTCATACAACATGTCCATTCCTTTTGTCAGTGAACTTAGACCACCAATGAACCTTGTCCTCTGTCTCCTCCTTCAGCTCACAGAATTTTCTTCTTTCCTTTAAGTAATCCGATATTTGAATCCTCCTCCTTCCTAAGATCCTCTTTCCCTCAACCTTTCCTCCAGAAGACAGTTCCTCCAAAGGATGTGTCTGATCCAGTTTTGCTTTGTACCGAAGAATCTCATCCAAAATGGTTCTCTCTTTCCCAAAGTCATCTCATACTTGTTCTTTAAGTCCTCCCTTTTGTCTCCTGACGTCTCAGAACTTCCTTCCTAAGGGTGTTCATATTGTCTTGTACCAGTCTCATCCTGTTCTTCTCCCCACTCTTCTTAGGACTTTCATTTGTCCCCTGCTGTCTGTCCACCTGATCTTCTCAAGTATTCTCTAACACCACATTTCAAATCTCTCCAAGTATTTCTTTTCCATCTTCCCGAGAGTCCAAGTTTCTGCTCCAAATGAAGCATTTCATCAGTTTCTTCCTCAGTTCCAAACTCAACTTTCTGGCCAGCAGTAACCTCTTCTTGTTGAAAGCTTCCTTGGCCATGTCAAACAAAAGGGTTTATGCCATTTTCTCACTCATGAGTATATGATTGGTTCACGCATGTACCAAAGTGCCAACAAATATTGATGAATGACAAAGGGCATCTGCACCGTTTCGATTCAAGGTAGTATTTATGAGTAAGACTTAATATTGGTCAATGAAAAGAACAATATTCGTTCTAATCTATGTGCATGTTATTTAGTGGTTCTGGGAGTTAGCTGCGGTGAGAAAAAACAAACTATTACATCCCTACACTGTAAGAAGAAAAACTAGGAAGGAAGTTTTTCCAGTAGTTACTGTCTCGAAATAATTAACTAGTTATTATCCTCAAGTTCTTCCAGATATTTTAGTAAAGTAGCTCCACTCATTAATATCTTGAATAACAAAAAAGTTTTTTTTAGATATTTGTTTTTTAAGGTATAATATGTTAGTTTTGTATTTTTATAATAATCCAAAATTGCTAGTTTAGCCATATGCACACTGGTGACCACGTGGTAATTAATTAAATTATAGTACCACGTTTACTACCCGTTCAGGTTGTACACTTAAGAACTAATTACTCTAATGGGTTAGGAATTGGGAAGGTTGAATTTAGTGGAAGTGAACCCACATTTGTGCGGTGAGAGAGAGTAAAACTATTTAGGGAAAACCACCCCCAACCAAGACTAGAACCCGATCTCCCCCATCCTTGGCAGTCCAGCTCAACACGAAACTAGCGCGTTAGATAACTTCACCATTGAGGTGGGTATAGTTATATTTAAATTGCACTTCAATGCCGCTATCACGGTTCGAATCCCAGCTCGGTACACATGAGAGTGGTTTCGCAAAGTGATTTAAATCTGTTTTCATATCCTTTTTATCCACTCCGATAAGGGTGAACTGCCCCTAAACCATTACTAATTCATATCACATAAATTAAACTGTTAATAAACCTTGCGTTAAGGATAGCGATAAAAATAAATAAGTTTAAATTAAAGGCTAAACATCGAGGACTTGACTAAATTAGAAGACTTAAATTACTTGAGAGGTTCCACTCCCCCTCCCCCGGTCTGATTTATCCCTGATGATATTAAAACAGCAAGGCAGTAACCGAACCCATAGAGCCCCATTAGCCGCGGTGACAAATCACACGGCAGCGCGCCAGGCGGGGAAGGGCAGAGACAAGATATTATAGTCACCTTGTCTTGGACGTCTAAACACGTCACCGATTACAGCGCCTCTAGGGGAGGAAATATTACACAGCTTGACTCGTTGTGACGACTTACTAAAATGTGCTTTCGTAAACAACACATAAACAACTCTCTTCGCTTTTTTTAATTTAGGAATAGTCTTCACAAATTACAGTAATTTTCTGGGGGTTTGACGTTAATTTGATTACCCGCACTGGTGGTCAGACAATTTAAAACGTCAGGTTCTCTCTCGATAAACTGGATTACCAGGGACGGGGAGGTTGAGGTTTGAATCTCGGCCGATTCACTGTTGGTATTTTCTAAAAGTGAATTGTCAGTGAAATGTTCCCGGACCCTGTTCAAGCTAATGCGGGTGCATTATCCTCCATCCCTTAGAATAAGTAACTTTGTTAGTGAACGTACCAATAATAGAGATTCTCACGTTTAGTTTTTTGTTTTAGCACCGCGTCTTACTACCCGTTCGGGCTATACGATTATGTACTAACTACGCTAATAGTTTTAAGTATTATGAAGGCTTTATTAAAAGGAAGAGTACCCGCATTTACTTGGAAGAAGAGTGGGAAACCATTTTAAAAAAAACAACCCTCAGCAAATCCAAGCAAGATTCGAACCTCGATCTCCTCCTCATCAGCAGTCTAGTCCATTGTGAGAGTAGCGCCTTAGACTATGCGGCCACCGAAGCGGTTAACCTTATCTTAGAGCTCAAACAGTTGCTAAAGTTATAAGTGATTCTCCCATCTTATATCCAAGCTAATGCTGGTACATTTCCTCATAATTGCACCTCTCACTCCTACCTCCAAGGTTAAATTATTCATTGACTCTAAGATGAGAGGCCGTGTTCTATTCCCGTGCGAATAGGCAGTTCCACAGTGTGGTTTCCAAGCCTTTTTCCAGGAAAATGCTGGTGCATTAGTTGAGCATTGAAGGACAAGCAATGTTATCGTACATCAAGTACCAGGCAACAAATATAAAGTTCAGCCGCCCAGATAGTGTGCCTGACCTTCTGAACATGGAGGACCTTTGGATCGATCCCAGCCAACTGCTATTTGGTGGTTTCTTAATGCCTCAATACCGGTTATTGCTACATTAATTATACTAGAGAGGAAGGAAAGAGGAAGGTAGAGTAATCAAGGAAATGTACGCGCATTTAAGTGAAGGGAGAGTGAGGAACCATTTAGGAAAAAAAACCACCCTCAGTAGGATTCGAGCCCCGATATCCCCGTTATAGGCAATCCAGTCCAACACAAAAGTGACGCACTATACCATACAACCACCGATGTGGAATATGCATCATCCAATCCCCTCCTCCCCCCAAAAGTGAGTGCCCGATACTTTCCCTTGAAATTCGTATTCTGATCATTTTCTCTTGGGTTTGTTCTGTAGTTCTCAGCAACTGGGTCAGTCCCTGGTACGAAGTACCCCCTTTACAACTTCTGTCCGTGTTGGCTATGATGTCGTCCAGGTCGTTCGCCCATCCTCGCAACTCATCCTGTTAGGACCTTCCCTCGCAGCTCATCCTGTTAGAAACTTCCCTCGCAACTCATCCTGTTAGAAACTTCCCTCGCAGCTCATCCTGTTAGAAACTTCCCTCGCAACTCATCCTGTTAGGACCTTCCCTCGCAGCTCATCCTGTTAGAAACTTCCCTCGCAGCTCATCCTGTTAGAAACTTCCCTCGCAACTCATCCTGTTAGAAACTTCCCTCGCAACTCATCCTGTTAGGACCTTCCCTCGCAACTCATCCTGTTAGGACCTTCCCTCGCAGCTCATCCTGTTAGAAACTTCCTCGCAACTCATCCTGTTAGGACCTTCCCTCGCAGCTCATCCTGTTAGGACCTTCCCTCGCAGCTCATCCTGTTAGAAACTTCCTCGCAGCTCATCCTGTTAGAAACTTCCCTCGCAACTCATCCTGTTAGAAACTTCCCTCGCAACTCATCCTGTTAGGACCTTCCCTCGCAACTCATCCTGTTAGGACCTTCCCTCGCAGCTCATCCTGTTAGGACCTTCCCTCGCAGCTCATCCTGTTAGGACCTTCCCTCGCAGCTCATCCTGTTAGAAACTTCCCTCGCAACTCATCCTGTTAGGACCTTCCCTCGCAGCTCATCCTGTTAGAAACTTCCCTCGCAACTCATCCTGTTAGGACCTTCCCTCGCAGCTCATCCTGTTAGAAACTTCCCTCGCAACTCATCCTGTTAGGACCTTCCCTCGCAGCTCATCCTGTTAGAAACTTCCCTCGCAACTCATCCTGTTAGGACCTTCCCTCGCAACTCATCCTCTCGATGATAATGGGTTCTTCTGTCCAAACACCGAGGAGCAAGCTCTGGCTGTATTTCTAATTAAAGGACGACCATTCCTGGTAATAATTCAGATGAAACGTCCCTCGACCACCAACGTGGATTGGGCACTCTCATCAAGAGCGTTCATCTAGTAATAATATTTATTAAGAGGTACACTCTCTGGATCAGACGTGGCCAGACATTTTAATCTTGGGATCCACCCCAGAGAGGGAAAATGCTTTGCGACTTACCACCATTGGCAAAAAAAGATAACCCATTTTGTTTCTAACATAAAATTATATCGCATATAAGAACTAATATGCCTTTCCTGCACTGAGACTGAGTTTTTCATCGAACCACATAACTAGCCTAAAAAACTTATTATCTCATTAAGCATTTGATTTTGAGATTGATGCATGATACCGCACAATCTTAGCATAGTTTGTTGAATGAGAGTTTTTAATTACTCTGTCATAAACGTACAAGGCATGATTGTAAATGTTCATCAGTCAGACAACTTCGATATTTAGATTTTATAATGTTGGGTTGAGAAAAATCTGCAAACCCTCTCTTTCATTTTCTTTCTCTCGGTCCTTTTTAATTTTTTTAATTTTTTTATTTAGCACCACGTCTTACTACGTTCGGGTTATACACTTAAGTACTAATTACGCTAATGGATTAGGGATTGGTAAGGTTGAATTTAGAGGAAGTGAACCCGCATTTGCGTGGAGTAAGAGTGGAAATCCATTTAGGAAAAACCACTCCCAGTTCACCCGACCGAGATTCGAACCTCGATCTTCCCGTCCTCGGCAGTCTAGCTCAACATGACTAGGGCGCGTTAGCTACCGAGGCGGGTCCCTTTTAATCGATCGACCAAACTTGCACCCGCGTTCGACCGGTAGATGACGATCGACCGTTTGTCCACCTCTGCTCTAGATTATAAGTATCTTAAAAATATTTTGTTTAAAAGTTGTTCTGGATAGGTATTTGAATTCTCGACCTCTGCTGCTCTGTCGGCTACGGCACAAGTTCTTCAACTGTTTTTATTTGCGATCCCTTTCCTTAAGACACAAATAAATAAGGGACCCCGGGCAAGAATGGTTGGTATTGAATGCATTTTTTTATTACAATCAAGTATATATTTTTGAACGGTTTTGAATCAAGTGGGAAATAGAAATAATTAATTAGTGGAAAAAATACATAGTCTACACGAGGTAATTACATTTCATACTATTTGTTCATATTTATAATTTCCTAACTTAATATATGCAGATAACGAAAGTAAGCCAATAGTTTATCCTGCAAATGATTAATAAAATTGGGTTCCTTCTTTTAAACATTTCATACGACGTTTATCTTTGCAAAAAATTAAACGAATATAGAATAAAAGGTTGTAGTGTATCATAATTTCAATAGTTCCTTGATAAATATTAGGTTGCTGACTGCTACCCCTTTAATCCTTATCGTGACATCTTTAGGGTTAGGGGGTCATGACCCATAATTTAAGAAACTGTGAATGAAGGTATCCAGAATTTATTCCACATTCTAGACATATATTTTAAGATAGATGGATTCAAGATAGGGTATAATGAGGTGGACTGGATAGAGCTAGTTCATGATAGAGATTGTGTGTAATGAGGTGGACTGGATAGAACTCGCTAAATTATTATTATTCTCACCGCGTCTTACTACCCGTTCGGGTTATACGCACTTACGCTAATGTGTAATGGTAGGGTGATTGTGAGATGAAATGAAGGACCTACAGTTTAACGTGGAATCCGAACCACGGTGGAGACCTGGCATTCCCCACATTCACAAGATGTCTTGTCAGAGGTGAAGGAAGGGTTTGGTAATCAGATAAATCTGTGCCGGGACCGAGGATTGAACCCCAGCCGCCAGCATAGAAGTCTGACACCGTACCCCTAGACCGCCAGGTCACCCAACTCGCTAAAGATAGGGATAGGGTGTAATGAGGAGAACTGGATAGAACTAGCTCAAGATAGGGATAGGTGGCGTACTTTTGTAAACGTGGCAATGAAATATTGAGTTCGTAATTCCATAGAGTAAATACGTATTTTTAAAATAAAATTCTGCATTTGCCTGGAGAGATAAATGGGAAACTAAAGTGTGGGGGGGAATTAAATTCAGTCCATTTTGTCTGGTTTGTGCCCAGCCTCTCTAACCCTGCACGTCATCAGTACAGCTGGTATTTAATATCGAGTTATAGCCTCTAATTAAACTTGAAAACGTATGGGCGGGCATTCTGTTGCATCTGTTAGCCGGCTGGCCTACAACAAGGGGCACAGTCGGGGTACCAGGGTTTTGCTCTTGTAGTGTACACTAACATACTTCCACGTAAGGGGAGATGCACTTATCAAAGTTATTTACGAGGACCTAATAGATATAACCCACAAGGCCATGCGCGTCTTTCCACTTCAACTGTCTTCATATGTCACCTTGCGTGGTGCTGTTGGTACAATATTGGTACGGCGTCACTTGAATTAACAAGCGGACAGGGAGGGGGTGTCGTGAGAAAAGACTCCAGACTTTTAATAACGAGAAAATATGTGAGATAAAAGAATACCAGGGATCTCGGGGAATTCCGGACACTGTCAAGAATTGAACTCTGTCCCTTTATACACAACGTGACCCCGTGATTTATGGAAAGATCAAGGAAATTGAAGCGACAACAGATTTTTTCTTTTGTCGCTAATCCTTACAAGCTAGGAAGTATTCTATTACGAGCATAGATAGTCACGCTGTCTAACGCTTCATCTTCGCAATAGA
The DNA here is from genome assembly GCA_039000515.1 of Timema cristinae. Taxonomy (NCBI): domain Eukaryota; kingdom Metazoa; phylum Arthropoda; class Insecta; order Phasmatodea; family Timematidae; genus Timema; species Timema cristinae. The sequence continues at coordinate 47,585,356 of JBCFYV010003508.1, read as the reverse complement.
TTGGGTTGTCAGTGACCAGGTAAGTCAGAGTTTGAGTCCAGGTCGGGTCATCCTTAAACCATTAGTGTAATTAGTATATAGGCGTGTTAACCAAATGGGTAGTAAGATGCGGTGCTAAGAAAAAAGAGGTAAAAGGTCATGCATAAACCAAGTAACGCTGTTGAGAGGGGAGATCTAGTGTCTGCTTGGTGTAATGTGAGGGGGGGAGGGGTTAAATAAAAAGTTAAGAAAAAAGTTAATTGGCTTATAGATGACACTGAGTCAGCTGTCCACACACGTCTATACGTCCGGGCATTTCACATATTTGATGCGCAAATTTAACAATTTTACTTTGGGGAATTCTGGTGAGTAAAGAGTGAAAATCTGATGCCTCAACCTCAAATTGCAAATTTCCGCAAATAATGGACAATTCCCAAATTCGATATTTCCAAACTATGTAATTCTACAGCGTTTATAAAAATAAGAATCATACCATGTGTTGTGTTGCCTTACCCAAAAGTCCGTGGGCTGCAAAGAATCATGGGAGTAGAGAGGTGGGGTTCGTGGGGTTCGTGGGTTCGTGGTTTCAAACACCCCTGATATTTTCACAAGGGTTTAATATGAAGCATTAAGATTACCTTTACAGAGGCATTTAATTAAAAAACAGCCACATATGAATATCCCTCTAAATGGTTTCTTAAAAATAATACTCGCAGGAGGTCACTCCGAATAGCTTCTAGGGCATTCCAAATTTAAAAAATATTCAGGGTGATACTTCAAATAGATTTTAGGGAAACTAATTTATAAAACAACATCTGGTGAACACTTCTTAAAATAGCTTTTAGAAGCATCAACATTTTTTTTTAAATTCTGAAGGAGGACTTCTCCAAATAGCTTTTAGGTGCATCAAATTTGATACCGTTAACTATGGAGAGGAGGGTAGAAGGCCCCTAAATACTATTGTTTTTTGCCCCCCCCCCCTCCTCTCTTGAACAAATAAATTTTCACAACCACATTATAAAATAGCAATTTTCTTATTTTTTAGGGTTTAGTAGTAATTCTTAAGATCATGTCATAAACTTACGATTTTGAAAACTCTCCCACTCCCAAAAATTAAATTTTCCCTACGCCCACGCACAGAATCATAGATATAATCACAAAGTCCTAAAGGATGTAAGTTTAACGTTCCTGATCAGGATTTTAGGATGTTAACGTAAGCTGTTTGTACTCTAAGGAAGAAGATGAGGCTGGTGAGAAAGCGAAGCTGTCATCCAGTCGCAACAGATCGGGTGACCTTGGTCTCTACAAGAGGAATGATGCATGGTCACGACGCCCATAAATCTTGCGGGGCAACCCCCCTCGCTCACACATGTTTCAAATTGTCACCTTCTTCAGTCATTAGCCCTTAAAACACCACCCTGAAGGGGATTCGGAAGGTCGGTTGGGATTCAAGACAGAGAACCGAGGGGGAAGCATACTCTTAAAACTATCGTGTTTCATTTCTTGAGATGTTTAGTGGTGTCTGTAATTTACTGGTGTTCAAATTGTTTGTTTGAATATTATAACTAATGTACATTAGTTATATGACAAGAACAACGACTAGAGCTCAGCGCAGTGGTTCTCAAATGGTGTGCCGTTAAATTATTATGGACGTTATTTTATTGTTGATAAAAAATTAATCAAAAGTAATTCCATTTAACACTATTTTTTTTAAGAAATAAGATAAAAATGTTCAAAAGTTTTAATATATTTATTTTCTAGAGAATTTAATGGTTTACGATCAGAGTTTGAGTAATTAATGAGAGAGAATCTTCTAGTTTCTTCCACAAAATTTCAATTTGTTTTCGAATAGAAGACAAATCTTCAACCGAGAGAAGTAGCTCTGCGCATGCGCACACGCGAGTCTTCCCTAGTGCCGTCTTCAGTACTTAGTCATGGGCGCCCATAAATGGTTGATAAGGTGGGCTTCAACCCTCTTTATCACTTTTAATGGTTGATAGGGTGGACTTCAACCCTCTTTATCACTTTTAAATATTTACTTTTTTCGTTCAGTTTTATATAAAAATGTGTCTTCTTCTGATTTCGCTAAACTTTGCTATTAACAAACTTGAATCATCAATATCAAAATTAACAAAGATATAATTATAAAATATGGATTCTCTACCATTCCCTGATGTGTTTAATAAACTTATGAAAAATTTAATATATTTTTCAATAGGTCCTCAATCAACTCAATTTGGTTTTTGTTAATTTTCCAAAAACTTTTTTTTTTTTTTGAGAAAATTGAGCCACGAAACTCATATAATTAGCGCAGAATTATGTTCAGATCTTCTAAAATTCCTCCCTTCAAAATAAAATTTTTCAAATTTTCTCTCGGTGAGGAGGGCGAGGGCTTGCAACACCTCCAACAGATGGGATTCCAATCCACCCCCCCTTTGGAAAACCCACTTGCTTACAGTGTGCCGCTAGAATCCGCAACACATACTAATGTGCCGCTAAAACTCACAACACATAGTGTGCCGTGAGAACTCACAACACATTCCACTGATCCAAGTGACCAACTCTAATTACACTGGTGTTATTGATGCCGGTTCCAATACCGATCAGGGGACTAAGGATGGATTCTACTGTTGTTTGATATTATTATTATTATTATTATTATTTTAGCACCGCGCTTATACCGTTCGAGTTATACGCTTAAATACTAATACGCTAATGTATTAGGAATTGGGAAGGTTGGAAGTGAACCCGCATTGCGTGGAGGGAAAGTGGAAACATTAGGAAAAACCACCCAGTTCACCGACCAAGATTCGAACCTGATCTCCCGTCCTCAGCAGTCTACTCAACACGACTAACGTTAGCCAACTACGCCACGAGGCGGGTTAAATCATTTAGTAAACCACCATAATTACACCCGCAGGGCTTTGAACCACGATTCCCTCACTGACAGCAGTATGTTCCGAGAGTGGTGCCTAGACCATTCAACCACCGATGGTAATATAATGTTATTGGTTGAAATTGGGGCTTCCCCTTATCACAGGGGATGATTTATGAATAAGGTTGTTTGGACAGTAAAGCGACCAGAAAGCAACATATGGTCTTGCAGATAATATGGTTTGGCGATGGATAAATGAAAGTAGATCTGTAGTCTTAACTAAATGCCAGTTTTCCTACACTCTACCATGTATGGTAGTATCCAAATACCTTGGTTCTAATCCTGGCACGTGAAACATTATTTGATCATCAATTTATTCTCTTTCATTTTATGTTTTTATATTCTCTGTTGGTTAGTAAGATACTAGTGCAGATGAGGGTGAGAAGGATAAATCAGAGGAAATGCACACGCATAGACGTGAAGATAATTATAAAACACACCCACTCAGTTGCCTAGTTAGCTAAAGTGTTAGTCGTGTAGAGCTCGACTGCCGAGGACGGGGAGATCAAGGTTCGAATCTCGGTCGGGTGAACTGGGGTGGTTTTTTCCTAAATGGTTTTCCACTCTCCCTCCACGCAAATGTGGGTTCAATTCCTATAATTACCTTCCAATTCCTAAATCATTAAGTAATTAGTACTTAAGGTATAACCCGAACGGGTAGTAGACGCGGTACTAAATATTATTATTATTAAATATTTCGCACTATTTGTCCACGCAATTGGGGGTACACATCTCTGAGTAGCCCTGCAACATTCATCCTTAACACAATAGCGTAATTAATTCATATGCAGCCACTTCGGTGGCCGTATTGTCTTAGGCGCTACTCGTGCAGTAGACTAGACTGACGATGACGGGGAGATCAAAGTTCGAATCTCAGTCGAATGTACTGAGGATGGTTTTTCCAAAATGGTTTTCCACTCTCCCTCCACGCAAGTACAGGTACACTTCCTATAAATATAACCTTCTTAATCAGTAAAAACCAGTATCGTAATTAGTACCTAAACGTATAACCCGGACGGGTAGTAATACAATCAAGCAACATATTATTTGCGGCAATGTAGGCGGGTATCGAAACTGGGTCCATTAGTTCTAAAGGCGGTCGCGCAACTCACTCAACTGAAGGATACGGACGAGTCTTCAGTAAAGTTAATAGCGAGTGAATCTAGTAAATATTCCCACAAACCATCGCATACAGGAAGCGTGTGTGAGCCGAAAGAAGAGAGAGAGAGGGAGAGAGAGAGAGAGAGAGGCCGGAGGAAGGTCGGACACACAGACGCTGGTAAAATTCAAAGAGGGACCACAAGAAGAAACAACTCGCGCACACACCGCGAGAATGTATTTCATGTGTGTGTATATATTTATAGGAGGCTTCCCTTTGATGTGAAGTGCGCGCCAGAGTGTAGTGTCAAATGGATACAGAGGACTTCTCTTACCTCCAACATGACCCACTGGGGCAAGGGGGGGAAGTGGGGAACACTGACCTCCAACAGCTAGGGGGGAGGGGGCAGATCGGATATACCGAAATACGTTCCCTCTCCAAAATAACGTCTCGGGGGGGAACGCATTTGGCGTCCTAATTACGTTAATATGCTAGAGATTAGGTGGATTGGATTGGAGAAGTGTGACCGCGTAGGAAAAAAGAGTGGAAAACTATTAAAAACTGTTAAATTATTATTATTATCATCATCATCGCGTCTTACTACCCGTTCAGGTTATACACACGCTAATGTGTAATGGTAGGGTGATTGTGAGATGAAATGGAGGACCTATAGTTTAAGTGGGATCCGAACCACGGTGGAGGCCTGGCATTCCCCACATTCACAAGATGTGATTAATACACGTCTTGTCAGAGGTGAAGGAAGGGTTTGGGTAGTCAGAATAAATCTGCTCACACAATAATTTGTTCAAAATAAAATATAGATAATTATGATATATTGATTAAAATTTGAGATTTGTAAGTAATGACACTCAATGATTTATCAATATATCGTCAACTTCTGTGTTCTTGGGGTAAAGTGCTCACCTCAGGGCCCGATGTTCGTGGGTTTAAACACAGCTGGGATCAGCGCATTTTTTTTGAGCGATAAAAATCTGTTGCACAACTTCCTTCGTGTATGGAAGTAAAGTCGTCGGTCCCATATCGATTTTGGCTTGTAAAAGAACCCTGGAAGGTATAGCAAAATTGGATATAGTACCTTTCACTCTCGCTCATAGAAATTCTCGTGTGCTGATTTAATCAGTTGGTTGATAAAGGGCACTTTAAATACCTAAAATTCGGACCCGAACAAAATGACTGATTATCTAGTAATATAAATCGTAATGAATGCTATTCTAGCGCTATTGTATATGAAGAGTGCAGGGGAAATAGGGGGAGAAGGACATTACACATATTTCCAGGACAATCGCTTTAATACCTCAAAACTCATAAGGACCCCAGCAAATACTTAAAAAAAAAAATATATATATATATATATATATATATATATGACAGAGATATTTTTTAACCATGATTTTAAAAGTAACAAGAGATAGGTATAATGATTGTCTAGCAGGTGGTAGCACTTACTTAATTTCAGGTAAAATTAAACTTTCCTCCTTTTTCCCTGGTACCCTTCAATCCGATGTTCCCGGATTTACTTTCTGAGCTTTCAAATTGTTTAGACGTACAGCTTTGAAAACCTGCAAATGTGGACTTGATACAGTCAATCTGAATTAGTTTTATATTAATACATCTCGTACCAGGGATAGATATAAAGTTTTCTTTTTGTAAAATTGTATTTACAACATTAACTTTATGATAAAATACTGGGATATTAGTAGTCATGCGTGGACTAAATGTTACGCTCATTTAGTCTAATTTGTCAGTGACCGAGAGGCCAGAGTTCAAATCTTGTCTGGGCGTACTGAGGATTTTTTTCAAAATGATTTCCCTTTCTTCCTCCGCGCAAATGCGGATACAATTCCTCTCAATTCTAGCTTACTCTTTCCCAGACCCATAGGGAGTTAAAATGTGTAAATTCCTAGCTCATCATGAGACGTAGTAAATGAAAATCTTGTTAAAAAGTATTTTCAATTTTAATAGCCATACTTTATTCGAAATGGTATTAATTATTTTTTTAGCACCACGTCTTACTACCCGTTTGGGTTATACGCTTATATATTAATTGCACTAATCGTTTTAGGATAGAAGGTTATATTTAAAGAAAGTTTACCCGCATTTGCGTGTAAAGAGTGAAAACAATTTTAGAAAAACCACCCCATCACACCCGCCCGAGATTCGAACTCGATCTCCACATCATCAGCAGTCTTGTCTAATGTGAAAGCAGTGCCTTAGATCATGCGGCCACCGAAGCGGGTATATTAGTTGTAATATTAAACAAAATATACTTTTAAGAATCAAATAGCCAAAGCTATTATATTTGTTTTGGTGAGAATTACTCGCATCTAGAATCATTCTGAAAATTTAAAAATGACACCTGGACAGGGAATCGAACTCGGTCCAACCAAACCAAAGGTATCGGGTTCAATTCCCGTGTCCAGGTGATATTTTTCAATTTTTTAGAATAAAATATAATTTGACTACCTATAAACGTGTCGCTCAAAATTTATATACTTAAATTTTGTAGTAACAAATTATTTATTTTTTCATTTAAAAAATATTGTATATTTTAAAGTAAATCACACCAACAAATTTACACTTCACTTTTACTAAAATACAACTTTTGTTATTCTTCAAAAAATCACTCGGGCAGAAATGAAAACATCCCTTTGTAACTAATTTTCAAAACTTTAGCTTTGACTTTTAGGGTTTGTGTTTTCTGGAGGTGTATCAACTAATTACAAAGTTTAGTTCGAAACTTTTCAAAATATAACATTGCTGTCGGAGAAGCGAACTTGTCATGTTATTGTTTAGATTCAGAGAGAAACTTTTGGTCTCGAATGCAAAATTAATTCCTATTTTAAAATAATTCCACGCAACAAGTATTTCTTGAACAAGATTATTATTATTTTTTTTTTAAGGAATACTTGCTTCAATGGCCACATGGTTCAAGGCAGTACTCTCGTGGAGATCAAGGTTCGATCCTGGTCGGCGTTTCCACTTTCCCTCCACACAAATGCAGGCGCAATTCCTCTAAATTAAACCTTCCTAATCCCCAACACATTAATGTAATTAGTACATAGCCGTATAACTCGAACGGGTAGTAAGACGTGGTGCTAAATATTAAATTTTATTAAATTAAGTTAAACACATTGGGGAAAACAATATATTTATGTCATAATTTTTTAATTAATATACATCCTGTGAATGTGAGGAATGCCAGGTCTCCACCGTGGTTCGGATTCCACGTTAAACTGTAGGTCCTTCATTTCATCTCACAATCACCCTACCATTACACATTAGCGTAAGTGCGTATAACCCGAACGGGTAGTAAGACGCGGTGCTAATAATAATAATAATAATAATAATAATTTAATTAATATATATTATATTTTTCTCTATATTTGTAACCTAGTATAGATCACCATATTTGGTATTTTGGAAATGTATTTTACCTCTTCTTTATTTACTTTAGTTAGCAGAATGTATTTACTTTATTTACTTCGCATTATAATTTAAAATGATCCATCCACAGTTTAAAAATCAATTGAAAACAAGTTAAACAAATTGAATAAAGGCTATAATGATGGTGGTTAGTTAAAACTAAATTCCATCTGTGTCATCAGATTAGGTTATCTTTTGATATGTGTCCAATGTAAATAAATAGAAACATTAACAATTTTGAACAGTTAATGAGATAGTTATTTAATGGGGGGGAGGGGGGGGGGAATAAAAAGACCCGTGAACATTTTTAGTCACCACCATTGCCATTTTGTTAATTTATGCTAATTATGTTGTTTTAATGGTGACAGACAAAATATAATGTCAAAATACGAATATGTAATTAATTCTTCGACAAGCGAATGAAAATTTTGTTACAAATAAAGTTGAAAATAGTTGCATGTTGATTTTATTACATCACAACTAAAATTTCCTTCTGAATTATTATCTGATTGTATCGATTGTGGTTGAATTGAACCTAAGTGTACCATACATAAATAATATATTAAAATATAATTTATAAAATTTAGATATGTGTTGGTAATAAATATACGTAATCATTTATCATCATAAAAAAGGTGTTCGATCAATGTTAGAATTTGGTATTTGATGATTAAATTTTAAGTTAATTGGAATCAAATTTGTGTTCTTTTTTTATTGCGATTAGTAAAATATTTTATTATCTATATAGTCTTCTTGAAGTTTTCTTGATAAAGGGCTTGTTAAACCTTTCTTCAAATATTGTTTTCTTGGTTAATTTTAGATTCTGGATTATTGACAAATATATAAATATATATACTATAATTATATAGTCTATATATATACTATAGGTAAAGTCCGAACCAGGATAAAGTAAATATTATCCAGATAATGTTAACGTTATACAAAATACGTAGATAATGTTAAGTAAGAGGTGATTGAATTATATGTTACCAAGTTTATCCAGATAATGTCGACATTATCCACCCAAACTTGGATAGTGGCAATTTCTATGATTTAGGCTAGGTTAAGCTAGGTAAATTAGTGTAAAATAAAGCATAAAATGAGGCATTTCGAATTTTGGTGCACTGCTACGATCCAATTTACTGTCCAATTTTGAAATATTGTTTCAAAATATTATTCGTATTGAAACTTAATTAGTTTTACAAATATTATTCCACTTTATCCAAGTCTGGCTGGCTAGTGTCGATATTATCCGGATAGTGTCGTAAATTAGATAAATTACTTTCTATTTCTGACTTCATCCACTGTACCTTGCTAATGCTGACATCTCCCGGCTAATCTCAACACTATCAACATTTCTCATATCACCCGTAATATACTGTATTATACTGTATATATATATATATATATATATATATATATATATATATATATATATATATATACACACACACACTCGTTTGCTCGTTGGGGGCTCCGCCCCCAAACCCCCAGCGGGTTTTCTTTACAAATGGATGCAAACTAATGTAATTCCCGCGTTGTTTTGAACGTAACAACTTAAAATTACCGGTATTGTATTGCATTGTATTGTATTGTATTGTATTGTATTGTACATACCTCACCAACTATAAAGTTGCTCCGATATTTTAAATTTTTTTCGGGGTTAAAAATTAAGATTTTTAACTTTTTTTTAATTTTCCCGTCGGTTACAGGCTAGAAACTATAAGTTTGCCAAATTTCCAGTTTCTATCTCACCTGGAAGTGGGTAAACATTAATTTCAGTGAGTGAGTCAGCCGTGTGGCTTTATACTAGTATAATTTTACATAACATTATAATATTGACCATATAACAATTAAGCTTATGTCATTAATTTAAGGAAATTGTTCCAATAATAACTAACGTGGTGATATAGACTAAACATTAGAGATGGAATAAAGCAGCGTTGCACAATTAAGTAAATACGAGAGACGAAGCTTGGGGGATGAAAGATTATAATTACGAACATGAACCGTATCTCTATCATATTTGAAACACGACACTTGGACACGGAAATCAAACCCAGGACCTATTTTTCTTTCATATTCTTGTTTTTGTTTAAGGTCCAAGCTGAATCCGACAAACTTCAAAACTCTGTCGAGTGACCTGAACATATTTTTCACACGTAGATGTGTTAATATTTAATTATAGGCCCCACTTCCTACATAAACATCTCCCCCCCCCCCCTTTTCAAAGTTCACGATAAAACTCTATTCCTAGTACTCGTGACAAGATGACGCGGGAATGTTAAAAAACAAAAAGCTCTCAAAACGCATCCGCCATTAGTTTGTCCAGTATCAGCAAAGCAAAGCATCCAGTCCCAGATGTTTCTTGAAAAGTCAACTTCTATATATTTATCTTTCTTCACGTTTTTCTCTCCCTAAAAAGCAGGTTGACAGGGAGGGGGGTAAGAACAGTGGGGCCCTTTCTCCACGGCCTTGTCTATCTGTCAGTGGGCCGGGGGAGTCTTACTTCCTGTCGGGAGGGGGGGGGGTAGGAGGGATGGTGCCACGCAGTCTACCACCGTCTCCCAGGAGCTGCTGCTGCTGCTGCTGGAGCAAGGAGTGGTCGGCCAGAGGGGGTTGGACACATCTTCAAACTGGGCGCGGGTGCTGCCAGTGCAACTAGAGATCAACACTCCCAGTTGGTACACTCGGGGACAGGAGAAACTTTCACTTTCAGAGGGCGTTCTTACAACCGTCATGGTCATTTGCAGAATATTCTAGATCAGTTGTGTTGGTCATGTTTCGACAGTGCGGCAAAGGAGGTATGGGAGTTTGGGGCCGACACCCCTCTTCTCAGTCAATATGAGCTCCTCAAACAAGAGAGACCAGTAATTGAAAAAAAAACATTGATAAAATAAGTTATACGTACTTACGCTAATGTGTAATGGTAGGGTGATTGTGAGATGAAATGGAGGACCTACAGTTTAACGTGGGATCCGAACCACGGTGGAGGACTGGCATTCCACACATTCACAAGTTGTCTTGTCAGAGGTGAGGAAGGGTTTGGCAATCAGATAACTCTGTGCCGGATCCTAGGAAAAATACTATCGTCGACAACACTATATTAAAAGTGTTGAGTTGTATGGAGTTTAAAGTTAATTAGTGTTGAGTCATTGAAAACAATGAAATAGCGGCGCTCCGTTCTTCCACTCCTCTGCTATCATTCTCTGGTCCCCCCCTGCTCCCCCGTTGTAGATACGTCTCCCTCATTTACTGTGTCAATGTTAGCGCAGTTCCTGAAATTCATCCTCATCGTCATGTCTACATAGTTTGGAATATTTTAGTCGGTGGTGACCAAAACTGGCATTTAATCTTACTGGTTGTGAATGTGGGGAATGCCAGGCCTCCACCGTGGTTCGGATTCCACGTTAAACTGTAGGTCCTTCATTTCATCTCATAATCACCCTACCATTACACATTAGCGTAAGTGCGTATAACCCGAACGGGTAGTTAGACGCGGTGCTAAATAATAATAATAATAATCTTACTGGCAAATAAAGTTAGTTATGCTTCGCTAATGCTTGCTCCGATACGTTTTGTATCCTCTAAAAGGTTGTGCTCTGGTTATCCGACTATACCTCCAAAGGTTTGTGCTCTGGTTATCCGACTATATCCTCTAAAAGGTTTGTGCTATGGTTATTCGACTATATCCTCTAAAAGGTTTGTGCTCTGGTTATCCGACTATATCCTCCAAAAGGTTTGTGCTCTGGTTATCCGACTATATCCTCTAAAAGGTTTGTGCTCTGGTTATCCGACTATATCCTCCAAAAGGTTTGTGCTCTGGTTATCCGACTATATCCTCTAAAAGGTTTGTGCTCTGGTTATCCGACTATATCCTCTAAAAGGTTTGTGCTATGGTTATCCGACTATATCCTCTAAAAGGTTTGTGCACTGGTTATCCGACTATATCCTCCAAAAGGTTTGTGCTCTGGTTATCCGACTATATCCTCCAAAAGGTTTGTGCTCTGGTTATCCGACTATATCCTCTAAAAGGTTTGTGCTCTAGTTATCCGACTATATCCTCCAAAAGGTTTGTGCTCTGGTTATCCGACTATATCCTCTAAAAGGTTTGTGCTATGGTTATCCGACTATATCCTCTAAAAGGTTTGTGCTCTAGTTATCCGACTATATCCTCCAAAAGGTTTGTGCTCTGGTTATCCGACTATATCCTCCAAAAGGTTTGTGCTCTGGTTATCCGACTATATCCTCCAAAAGGTTTGTGCTCTGGTTATCCGACTATATCCTCCAAAGGTTTGTGCTCTGGTTATCCGACTATATCCTCCAAAAGGTTTGTGCTCTGGTTATCCGACTATATCGTATATAAGCTTATTCACATATTCCCAATATTTACAGATGGTCATGTGTAGTGTCCGGTAGGGAAAGTAAGTTGTTGACATCACGTGACATGTCCTGCCCACCATAATCTACGAGACTTGATTGCTTTCAAACATCCTAACATTTGTTTTCGTCGTGTAAGGTAAGAGACCACGTTTCACACCCAGAGAGAACCGTCAGGTTAAGACAATTAAAAACAAAAGGGGGTCATCCCTCCAAATAAGACTCCTAATTATGGTGATCTTCTCTAAAAGTGAACAGTTTTAAACTCGAACCCTATCCTTCTGGATGAGAGCTAGACCAGTCCATATGAGCATCATACATGAGTCGAATGTCTCGTTCCAGCGTCAGTAAAAGGTGAAAAAGAAGCAGTTTAGCGAATCATTCCGCCTCTGAAAGGAGTGACGCGGTACAATAGCGTTCCAGGTAAAATATGAAGGTGTTTGGATAGTAAGGTCCGTCCCGCTGACAATGGTGAGAGCGTGTGTGGCACCGCGTCTTACTACCCGTTCGGGTTATACGCACTTACACTAATGTGTAATGGTAGGGTGATTGTGAGATGAAATGGAGGACCTACAGTTTAACGTGGGACCCGAACCACGGTGGAGGCCTGGCATTCCCCACATTCACAAGATGTCTTGTCAGAGGTGGAGGAAGGGTTTGGTAATCAGATAAATCTGTGCCGGGACCGAGGATTGAACCCCGGCCACCAGGTCACTTGTGCATCTGTACTAATTACTACCCGCCTCGGTGGCTTAGTTGGCTAACGCGCTTGTCGTGTTGAGCTCGACTGCTGAGGACGGGGAGATCGAGGTTCGAATCTCGGTCGGGTGAACTTGGGGTGGTTTTTCCTAAATGGTTTTCCACTCTCCCTCCACGCAAATGCGGGTTCACTTCCACTAATTCAACCTTCCCAATTCCTAGTCCATTAGTGTAATTAGTGCTTAAAGCGTATAACCCGAACGGGTAGTAAGACGCGGTGATAAATATTATAAATGTACTAATTACACTAATGTGTTAGGGATAAGGAAGATTTAATTTAGAGGAAGTGAACCCGTATTTGCGTGGAGGGAAAGTGGAAAACCATTGAAAGAAAACTATCCTCGGTACACCCAACCCTAGATTCGAACCTCGATCTCCCCGTATTCGGTGGTCTGGTCTACTGCGTGAGTAGCGCGTTAGACCACGCGGCCACCGATGTGGGATGCAAGGAATGTTTTCAAATTTTTTTTTTAATCCAAAATAAATGAAATATCGCTTCAGTTACATCTAGTTTGGTTTTCCACAGATGGTGACCTTGACAGCTCTTTAATATTTCTCATGAACATAACGGAATTAAATGGTAAACCTTTCGAATAAAAATAAAAAGTTCTTTTCAAACTTCATTATGCTCGTGAGTAATAAAAAATACTTCTTCTCCAAACATTCCTACATGGTGTTTATGGAGTAGTTGATAATTCAGGGACTGGCCCAATCATCTTTGTGTTTAAGGTTCTAGGGTATTTGGTACAGAGCGTACTTATCTGTCCGAAGAAAAAGAAGACGTGCCTGTCTTGAATGAACAGGAGTGAATCGCCCGGTACATTCACCGCAAGTAGGATCTATCTTCTGACACAACGACGAAAGGAAACATAGGCCCATTCATCGGCCATGCCACAACAAGCAAACACGGCCTTTTATTTCCTTGGTGAAGAATTCAATCGTCTCCCCGTGAGGTTCCCATTGTAACTTCCCCTGAAGTCGCGTCAGTTGAAGTTGAAGTTGACGTTCAACCTCGACGTTACCTTGCTGGTTTTCACACCGTCACCGTCAGCTTGTCAGATTTAAGTTGATTACGAGGTATTGTCCGTGCTGGGATTGACTGACTATGGGCGTTCCACAGTGACTTGGGAGATTTGTCCTTTGGTTGTGAGGAAGTCAAAGGATTCAGAGCTTTCTCAATGAGAGTCTGAGAGTCTGAGGGGCGTTACGTTTAAACTGTGGGATTGTATCACCTAACAGGTGACTTGACGAGTTGGAACATTCTCGATTGAAACCACCAATTTTGCGTCGAGATCTTACAAGGAGTAGGGATTCCCTAAGGCAGTTCTAACTATCGAGACAAAGAGGGATTCCCTAGGACAGTTCTAACTATCGAGACAACAAGGAGGGATTCCCTAGGACAGTTCTAACTATCGAGACAACAAGGAGGGATTCCCTAGGAAAGTTCTAACTATAGAGACAAGGAGAGATTCCCTAGGACAATTCTAACTATCGAGACAAAGAGGGATTCCCTAGGACAGTTCTAACTATCGAGACAACAAGGAGGGATTCCCTAAGAAAGTTCTAACTATAGAGACAAGGAGAGATTCCCTAGGACAGTTCTAACTATCGAGACAACAAGGAGGGATTCCCTAAGAAAGTTCTAACTATAGAGACAAGGAGAGATTCCCTAGGACAGTTCTAACTATCGAGACAACAAGGAGGGATTCCCTAGGACAGTTCTAACTATAGAGACAAGGAGGGATTCCCTAAGAAAGTTCTAACTACAGAGACAAGGAGGGATTCCCTAGGACAGTTCTAACTATCGAGACAAGGAGGGATTCCCTAAGAAAGTTCTAACTATGGAGAGAAGGAGGGATTACCTAGGACAATTCTAACTATCGAGACAAGGAGGGATTCCCTAAGAAAGTTATAACTATAGAGACAAGGAGGGATTCCCTAGGACAGTTCTAACTATCGAGACAACAAGGAGGGATTCCCTAAGAAAGTTCTAACTATAGAGACAAGGAGGGATTCCCTAGGACAGTTCTAACTATCGAGACAAGGAGGGATTACCTAGGACAATTCTAACTATTGAGACAAGGAGGGATTCCCTGGGACAGTTTAACTATCGAGACAAGCAGGTGGTCTAGGGGTAAGGTGTCAGACTTCTATGCTGGCGGCCGGGGTTCAATCCTCGGTCCTGGCACAGATTTATCTGATTTCCAAACCCTTCCTACACCTCTGACAAGACATCTTGTGAATGTGTGGAATGCCAGGTCGCCACCGTGGTTCGGATTCCACGTTAAACTGTAGGTCCTTCATTTCATCTCACAATCACCCTACCATTACACATTAGCGTAAGTGCGTATAACCCGAACGGGTAGTAAGACGCGGTGCTAATAATAAGAGACAAGCAGGGATTCCCTAGGACAGTTCTAACTATCGAGACAAGCAGGGATTCCCTAGGACAGTTCTAACTATCGAGACAACAAGGAGGGATTCCCTAGGACAGTTCTAACTATCGAGACAACAAGGAGGGATTCCCTAGGAAAGTTCTAACTATCGAGACAACAAGGAGGGATTCCCTAGGACAGTTCTAACTATCGAGATAAGCAGGGATTCCCTAGGGCAGTTCTAACTATCGAGATGAGCAGGGATTCCCTAGGGCAGTTCTAACTATCGAGACAACAAGGAGGGATTCCTTAGGTCAGTTATAACTATCGAGACAGCAAGGACGGATTCCCTAGGACAGTTCTAACTATCGAGACAGCAAGGAGGGATTCCCTTGGACAGTTCTAACTATCGAGATAAGCAGGGATTCCCTAGGGCAGTTCTAAATATCGAGACAGCAAGGGGGGATTCCCTAGGACAGTTCTAACTATCGAGATAAGCAGGGATTCCCTAGGACAGTTCTAACTATCGAGACAACAAGGAGGGATTCCCTAAGGCAGTTTCAGTAATTCCAGTAAGGAAGTCGATTTTCTCTTGGAAGCCCTTAACATTTATTATCATTTCAAAAAGCAGCGGTAAAGATTAATTTTTAACATTATTTTTTACTAATCACTCACAACTTTTATTTTTCCATTAATTAAGCGTAAACAAATCTTTGGAATACTTTAAAAAAATTGAAATTCGTTAATTTTTTCAATAAAAATATGTGTGTTTACTTACCCATTATTGAAAATACTGTATTTTAGTCTTCTCTTTTAAGGAGTTAAAAAAACATTAAAAATTAACGTTTTAACTATATTCAAGCATTGATGTATCCAGAAAGTGATATTGTTTCTTAACACACATGCTTATCAGGATCATACATTGTTTTACTAATTTGACTATGTATTATGATTCATAAAGATGATGTAGTGAGCACGTGTTTTATAATGTGATAGCGATAATTGAATGTAGGATTAATTGAGCATGTAAACCTCACATCATGCACACACACACACACACACACACAGAGTAATTTAATGCTCCCAATAAAAGATTTTTTTTAACAAAAATATAGGCCTATAGTACCAAATTCATACATGAAATATTGTTATAGTAAAAAAAAATTTTAAAATCTTTGAATCGATCTTGATAAGATCGATTAACTACCCTTTCTTTTTTTGCCTAGATCAATGCTAAGACCTGATCTAGGTCGATCAAGAGACTGAGCTGAGGCCCTTGGATCTAACATCCCTCCCTGCCGGTCTCACCTAGCTCCTGACCACTGGTCAGATGACTCCCTCCAGTCATGAGGTCAGGGGTGAAGCCTCGCGCTGTCTATACCACTACCACGCACCATTACCCCTGACACTCTTCTACACGTGGTGCTCTATGGGTGGTGGGGGGTGGGGGACTTCCGCTGCCGCACCCGACTCTACAACACCAGGGTTGCCATATACACTGAAAATATTCCACCCCTTTTAGCATTCACAACGCAACCCTAAATGTACTCTAAAGATACTTCACTCAGAAGAAAGCACCTCTCAAAGCCTTATCAGTTATCATGCGTGGTCTAACGCGCTACTCTCGTGTTAGACTAGACTGCCGATGACGAGGAGATCAAGGTTCTAATCTCGGTTAGGTGTACTGAGGGGGTTTCCAAAATGTGCTTCCCTCTTTCTCTTCACGCAAATGCGGGTATACTTGCTCTAAATTCATCCTCCCTCGTCCCTAAAACCATTAGCGTAATTAGTACATAAGAGTGTAGCCCAAATGGGTAGTAAGACGCGGTGCTAAAAAAACGATCAGTCAACAAATGAAGGCTTTATCATGAATGTGAAACTTTTCATGAGTGTGGGCCCTATCATGAGTGGGGTATCTTCATGAGTGTGGGCCCTATCATGAGTGGGGTATCTTCATGAGTGTTGTGTTACCACCCACTCCACTACCTCTTAGCTACGGCCACACTAGACTAAAATGAAAGTGAGGGTAAGCTACAAAAAATTATAAATTAGAAAGACATTAGCAACAATTTGGCACCAATATGAATATTTTATTTAAAATAATAACAATTTAAACAATAATTTACATGGCCTCAAAAATCCATCAGGGGTTGTGTTGAAAATCATATTAATCAAATGCGCACTATTATCAGTACATGTTTTGAAACATGAAACATGTTGTTAAGTCAACTAGGTCAGTCTGGAAGAGACAATCGGTCAGTCTGGAATAGACAACCACTCGATCCAACAACACAATGTCAGTTTCACAACAGTGAATATTGACAAAACAACCTAAAATGTTGACTATCCGAACAAATTACTTTATAAATATACAGTCAGATATTTATTGACTACAAAAAGAAAAGAGACTAATGGGCATCTTTGAAATTGTTATAAAAGTTGTCTGCTACGGTACAATGAATACAGACAAAAGTAAAAGGGAAGTTATTATTATTAGCACCGCGTCTTACTACCCATTCGGGTTATACGCACTTACGTTAATGTGTAATGGAAGGGTGATTGTGAGATGAAATGAAGGACCTACAGTTTAACGTGGAATCCGAACCACGGTGGAGGCCTGGCATTCTCCACATTCACAAGATGTCTTGTCAGAGGTGAAGGAAGGGTTTGGTAATCAGATAAATCTGTGCCGGGACCAAGGATTGAACCCCGGCCGCCAGCACAGAAGTCTGACACCTTACCCCTAGACCACCAGCTCACCGCAAAAGGAAAGTTAAATTTAATATCGTATGAATATTTCGGTAAACACAAGAGTTTGACTTACAGACCATAGGTCAAACTCCCGCGGGATTATTAAATGTTGACACAACTACGGACGTTAACAAGATCCCTACTTGTTAATAAAAATTATATAGTATTCCAAAGAAGTCTAGATAAACCACAATTAAATTCAATTAAATAATTTGGCAAATATTCAAAGTCAAAATATCCATCAGCAAAATTTTACTTTACTTTACCAAACAATTCAAAATAAGAGATCATCGTCAAAAGATGAATTTACATTTAACAGCTAAATTCAAACAATTGAAATAAAATACTTCTAGCAAAAAATTAGTTCAAAAATATGTCAATCTGATACATTCAGTGACCTCACTGACACTAGCGCCTAGTTGGCGGCAAAAAGAATTAGGTGTATCATTATAAAATTTAGTATTACAAACAATATTAATTTTAGCAAATAGTTTACGTTGCCTATTCAGGTTTATTACAATAATATCGATAAAATAAATATATATAAAATACGTAAACATCCTGAAATGTCCAAGTCCAGGACCGGACTTCCTGACGGCGTCTAATCGAATATTCTAGGACATGACTTCTCCTACAGACGTCCAATTTAATAGTCTAGGACATGACTCTGCTGAAGGCGTCAAGTTTAATAGTCGAGATTCGTCTTCAGAATTACCTTGCTTAAATAGTGTTTCTAGTTACCTGGGGATAAAAAAAAAAGGGGGAGGAGGGTTAGTTTCCATATACGTCAATGACGTCCCACATCACGCGCTGTCCAGGTGGAAGATTCTGTCTTGCTCGCAGGGAGCAGGTAAGTCGTAATTCCGGTATTATTGTGAGAGTCCTGAGTCCCATCGGAATCACTTGGCACATCAGATGCAGTTACACCAAGGCTCGTTCGTCCCACTCTTCAATTTAGGACGCGGCGAGTATAGTCCAGTCTTGAAGGTTGTTCTCGCCAGAAGATACGAGTAAGTACATGAACATTTTATTGATTGCAAGGAGTTTATTCTTGTTTGATATGGCTTAGTATTGTAGACGGATTCTACATTGAACTACAATAGAGAAGCTTACTATTGCAGGAAGTTTATTAATATTGTGGTTTCATATGGAGTGGGTAGTATTACTTTAAGATTAGTATGGGGGGGTGGTATAACTTGAAGATAGTATGGGGGGGTGGTATGACTTGAAGATAGTATGGGGGTGGTATAATGTAACACCACCAAATGTTACAGTTAGCCCTATCATGAGTGGGGTATTTTCATGAGTGTTGGCCCTATCATGAGTGGGTTATTTTCATGAGTGGGTTATTTTCATGAGTGTTGGCCCTATCATGAGTGGGGTATTTTCATGAGTGTTGGCCCTATCATGAGTGGGTTATTTTCATGAGTGGGTTATTTTCATGAGTGTTGGCCCTATCTTGAGTGGGTTATTTTCATGAGTGGGTTATTTTCATGAGTGGGTTATTTTCATGAGTGTTGGCCCTATCATGAGTGGGGTATTTTCATGAGTGTTGGCCCTATCATGAGTGGGGTATCTTCATGAGTGTTGGCCCTATCATGAGTTGGGTATTTTCATGAGTGTTGGCCCTATCATGAGTTGGGTATTTTCATGAGTGTTGGCCCTATCATGAGTGGGGTATTTTCATGAGTGTTGGCCCTATCATGAGTGGGGTATTTTCATGAGTGTTGGCCCTATCATGAGTGGGGTATCTTCATGAGTGTTGGCCCTATCATGAGTGGGGTATCTTCATGAGTGTTGGCCCTATCATGAGTGGGGTATCTTCATGAGTGTTGGCCCTATCATGAGTTGGGTATCTTCATGAGTGTTGGCCCTATCATGAGTTGGGTATTTTCATGAGTGTTGGCCCTATCATGAGTGGGGTATTTTCATGAGTGTTGACCCTATCATGAGTGGGGTATTTTCATGAGTGTTGGTCCTATCATGAGTGGGGTATTTTCATGAGTATTAGTCCTATCATGAGTGGGATATTTTCATGAGTGTTGGCCCTATCATGAGTGGGATATTTTCATGAGTGTTGGCCCTATCATGAGTGGGGTATTTTCATGAGTATTAGTCCTATCATGAGTGGGGTATTTTCATGAGTGTTGGCCCTATCATGAGTGGGATATTTTCATGAGTGTTGGCCCTATCATGAGTGGGGTATTTTCATGAGTGTTGGTCCTATTATGAGTGGGGTATTTTCATGAGTATTAGTCCTATCATGAGTGGGATATTTTCATGAGTGTTGGCCCTATCATGAGTGGGATATTTTCATGAGTGTTGGCCCTATCATGAGTGGGATATTTTCATGAGTGTTGGCCCTATCATGAGTGGGGTATTTTCATGAGTATTAGTCCTATCGTGAGTGGGGTATTTTCATGAGTATTAGTCCTATCATGAGTGGGATATTTTCATGAGTGTTGGCCCTATCATGAGTGGGGTATTTTCATGAGTATTAGTCCTATCATGAGTGGGGTATTTTCATGAGTGTTGACCCTATCATGAGTGGGGTATTTTCATGAGTGTTGACCCTATCATGAGTGGGGTATTTTCATGAGTGTTGGCCCTATCATGAGTGGGGTATTTTCATGAGTGTTGACCCTATCATGAGTGGGGTATTTTCATGAGTGTTAGCCCTATCATGAGTGGGGTATTTTCATGAGTGTTGACCCTATCATGAGTGGGGTATTTTCATGAGTGTTAGCCCTATCATGAGTGGGGTATCTTCATGAGTGTTGGCCCTATCATGAGTTGGGTATCTTCATGAGTGTTGGCCCTATCATGAGTGGGATATTTTCATGAGTGTTGGCCCTATCATGAATGAATGCCAGCTGTTTGTTGAAATGTAGTCTTCATATAGTGCAGGTGGAATATAGTGCAGCGTTCCAAGTGGTGTCCTCGGTGCTAACAGCCCTCTTTGTGTCAGGCGCACGTAATTGTGTTTGTAACCACACAACCGATATTGATACATTTTAAAATTATAAATCTACAATGGACTCCAGAGCTTTCTATCAATACACTTGTTATTAAAGATACGGAATATTATCACTAGAACAAACATGATAATATACAAGTCCTGTCTAAGGCTGGCAATGAACTACGGACAGTTATATAGATAGACAACTGGCAGGTGAAATGGGAAACTGAAGAATATCGACCAGAAAATGAGGATGAGAGAGGGGATAAGGAACACAGATATACTGAGACGGAAAGGAAGAGATTGAGATGGTGCGAACAGGTACAAAGAGTGGATAACACTCTTATCCCAAAGACTATCCAAAGACTGAAACCTCGAGGAGGGAGGAAATACAATTATATCCATTCAAGGCCTACAATGATGAAGATTAAGCTATAGGCCTATTACTAGTTCGACTGACCCGCCTCGGTGGCGTAGTTAGCAAACGCGCTAGTCGTGTTGAGCTCGACGCTGAGGACGGGGAGATCGAGGTTCGAATCTCTGTCGGCTGAACTGGTGTGGTTTTTACTAAATGGTTTTTCCACTCTCCCTCCACGCAAATGCGGGTTCACTTCCTCTAATTCAACCTTCCCGATTCCTAATCCATTAGGTAATTAGTACTTAAAGCATATAACCCAAACGGGTAGTAAGACGCGGTGCTAAAAAAAAATAGTTCGACTGATTTGAAAAACTACCCCTGGACAAGGTAATACCACTTTACTATCAGGGATCTTCTCTTGCTCAGGGTCGTTCTTCACTCTTAGTTTAAGACAGAGTCTGTGATGGACGTGTGAATATCAAAGCCACCGGCGACCGGGTTGTGGTTTTATGCTACCAGTTGTACAAATACATTGAACGTTCCAAGCGAGTCAAGATGGGAGAAAGCAGCGCAATACAATGAAGTATACACGACAGGCGAAACTTGTGGGATGAATGGTTAGTATGGAAATCAACCGTAGCTGAATTATATTAAAATACATTGAAACACGACACCTGGACAAGGGAACCGAACCCGGGACCTTTAGCCCTGCCTTAAAATTTGAGTGAAGAATGACCCTAAACACGGGACGAGCCCTGGATAGCTCAGTGGTTAGAACATCGGCACGCTAAGACAAAGGTCCCGGGTTCGGTTCCCTTGTCCAGGTGTCGTGTTTTCAATGTATTATTAAATAATTAGCTTACGGTTGATTTCCATACTAACCATTCATCCCACAAGTTTCGCCTGTCGTGTATACTTCATTGTATTGCGCTGCTTTCTCCCATCTAATTTATAGTTATAGTATTAGTGTTATTTTATAGGGATAGGTATATAAAAAAAATTACAACTTCAAATCACATGACTTGATGTGTGAATATGTTATAGATCCAGTAACGTTTTCATCTGTCAATGTAGGACCTTATCATAATAATTGGAATGTAGACCAACTAATTAATTATACTCCAAACATTTCGAATTAATCTTTTTTATATTTTCATACACGAGGAGATCGGGGTTCAATCCTGGTCGGGTGCACTGAGGTTTTTTTCTTCCCAAAATGGTTTTCCACTTGCCATTCACGCAAATTCGGGTTCACTTCCTCTAAATGAAACCTTCCTATTACCCGACACATTAGTGTAATTGGTATATAATCGTATAACCTGAACGGGTAGTAAGACGCGGTGCTAAGAGAACTATAGAAGATAAATAAAATGTTCGTAGATATTAGCTATTCTCAAGGTCTTGACTGACTATAAAAACAACTTGTAGTTCAAGAGCCAAGCTTCCAGAAATCGCTGCAGACACATCCCCCCCCCCCTCTCCCCCATAAATTGAGGGTTATCTTGTTTTTGCCTCGAACACCCTCATATATATAGACGAGGTTTTTTAAGACCACGCGTTGTCATTTGTTTACAATATTGCTTACGTAATGTAGCGAGACTCTAAAACTTACCAACCGACTTTGTGAGGATTAAGAGGAAGTGAGTCATGGGTGTCCAAAGCTTAGTCTTGCGCCAGAGAGCGACTGGGGGGAGGTTGGAATACTGGCTCTAACAGTCTAAACAGTGTAGATGTGGTAAGAACCGCGCGTTGATCAGATCAACGCAAATACAGTCCAATTTCTGTTGGAAGAACCTCGGCAGATATCCAGGAAAGTTATACTCACGTATTTGTAGTGTCAGGTCACGTGATCTGGAGTTGTTAGTTTTGATGAATCATTAATAATAGACCTATGGGGAAACTGGCCTATTGGTCTAGTGGTTAGAGCCCCTGGCTACCGATCTAGAGGCCCTGGGTTCAAATCCCGGCAGTACCATAGTCGGTATTCTTTTTCCCACTTCGGTGGCCGCGTGGTTTAAGCCGCTACTCTCTCAGTAAGACTAGACTGGCGATGACGGGGAGGTCGGGGTTCGAATATTGGTCGGATGTACTGAGGGTGGTTTTCCCTAAATGGTTTTCCACTCTATCTCCACGCTAACGCGGGTACACTTCCTCTAAATATATCTTTCTAATCCTAAAACAATTAGCGTAATTAGTACATAGCCGTATAATACGAACGGGTAGTACGACGTGGTGCTAAAAAATGTGTATTTGTATGAGTTTATGTGTGTGTGTGTGTGTGTGTGTGTGTGTGTGTGTGTGTGCCACGCGTCTTATTTCTAATCCAGGCTATACGCATATTTACACTTTTGAGTAAAATATGAGGAAGGTAGAATGTTGTATGAAAGTACCCGCAATCGCGTTGGGAGAGAGTGAGATCCTACCATCACCGGCTATCCAATATATTACGAGAGTGTAACAGTGTTGTTCAAACCATGACTCGCGACTTGTTTCTTCCGGCCCGCCAATCCCGGGGCATTTTGATGTAAAAATAATAGAAAAAGATCTTCATTATAGTAAAAGGTGTTTGTTAACTATATAATTACTTTTGACTGTCATGTAAGAGGAAGTTGTGTGATCGGGAACATTTTTTAACTCGATATTATGATGTATTTTGACGTTATATGGGCCCCAACCCCTCATAGATTTTGTTCGAACGTGTTAGTTAGAAGTCAAATAGGCATACCAGTCTTGATGGTCACATGGTCTAACACGTCACGATCGTAAAAATTCTAGAATACCGGTCGGTTGCACTGAGAAGTTTTTTTTACTAAATGGCTTCCCGCTCTTTAACCACGAAAATGCGGGTACATTTCCCATTAATTTTACATTCCTCATCCCTACCCAATATCATCTAGTCCAAACAAGTATTTAAAAGAAGAACACACACACAAAACGATATATTTCGAAAATAAATCTAGATTTTGATTCTTTACTCAAGTTTACAAAAATTAAATTCTTGAAGATTCAAAAATATGCGAAAATTGAATTTTGTTCAAAATGAAAATCTGGGGAATGTTTTTCATGATAAATTACAGGATATGTTGGTTTGTTTGATAAACAATAATTTGAGGATAAATTATTCAGTGGTACGGTGGAATCAAGGGGGTTATTTCTTCTCCCGAAAAAAAAAATCCCACCCCCAAATTAAATCTGCCCTCTCATTAAATTTATCTCACTCCCCTCTGATTCCTGAATATGATACGACTGTAAAATGACTCATAGTTTCTGAAGGTAGCCATTAATAAAAAAATTAACAAGGGATGGTTCATTTAATCAGCTTCTAAAGACATTTGATTTTTAAAAAAAGTCCAGACGAGGACCAATCAAACCTAAACTCTCTTTCCTCTTACCTTTATGGGGGATGTTAACTTAATCGATTTAACTAAAATGATTCATATATATAATAAATTCAATTGATTTAAATTAGTTGAAAAAATTACACCTGGACAGGTTAATCGAACCTAAACCAAATATTCAAAGATCCATTCCAATGGTCAGTTTCCATTTTTAAACTAATTTAAGCTTATTAAATAATGTACTTAGTTTATGTCGCTCATATTTAATAAATTGATTTAAAAACAAAATAAAAAGGTGTCCAGGTGGTCTAAGGGTAAGGTGTCAGACTTCTGTGTTGGGGTCTAGGGTTCAATCCTCGTCCAAGCACAGATTTATCTGATCAACAAACCTTTACTTCACCTCTGACAAGACATCTTGTGAATGTGTGGGCCGCTCCACTGTGGTTCGGATCCCACGTTAAACTGTAGGTCCTCAATTTCATCTCACAATCACCCTACCATTACACATTAGCGTAAGTGCGTATAACCGAACGGGTAGTATTAATAAAATTTAAAAAAAAGAAAAGAAAAATACTTTTTAGCTGGCATTCAGAAACATGTTTCGTTAAATATTTTTATAAATTTGGCTACAAAAGTCCCCATTTTCTCGTTATTTATGTAGAAAAATGTCATACAAATTATCTAGTTTTAAAATAAAGCCTACTAAAATGAGAATATTAGTAAACGCAATACCCACCAGAATGCACCACTCCCATGTTGGTAGATGTACCTGACATCTAGTTGAGAAAGTAGAAACTGTAAAGAAAAGGCCTGACATCTCTGGGATGATAATAGAACTATATTATTCCATTTTGAGATCAACACATTCCTTGAGTATTTTGTTTATGATTATATGCTAAATTTAAGAAAAAAATATATAATAAGGAATTCTACTCCCGTCATTCTTGTTGACGTGATTATTTTAACTAAAAATATCTTAAAGAATTAATTATGCAAATAAATCGATTAATTTTTACTTCGAAATTGACACGAATAATTGGTAACGAATCTAATTCAACAGATTGTTTATAAATCCATACAGATACTTTATACAAGTTTAAACTAAAAAAAAAAAAAATAGCACGTCTTACTAACCGTTCGGTTTATACGCCTATGTACTAATTACACTAATAGGTTAGGGATTAGAAAGATTTGACACAAAGTATGATAAGCTCCAACCTAAAAAAAACTCATTAGGACATGACGTAAATTTTAAACAAATTATCTTAAAATTGCAATAAAACTAAAAACTGTGTGCATCTTGATAGCACATATTCAGGGTGTTCACGAATTAAACAGCCTAACTTTAAGACTGGGCAAAGGATCGAAAAACTAACTAAAATTTTGTTGTTGTTGGGATTAAATCGTTTTCACTTCCTTCTAAAACAAACCGCAAAAACCAGACAAAATAAAAATAAAGGCACTAAATCAAATATTTAACGTATTTATTTTGTTAAAAATAATAGCCTCCAGTACGAATACAATCATTGCACAACTTCGAAGCAATCTCTTAACGCGAATTTTTTTAAATCTAGTTTATGTTAATAACGAAACTTTTCAATGTTTCACACAGGATTCCTCCTAAATAAAGTGAAAGATCGGAACAAATGAGGATTAATCCTAGTGATTATTTAATGTACACAACTTTTATACAAGGTGTTTTTTGATAAACCTAATATTTATAGTGTTTCACTTTTCATGAGGAAAAACGTGTTTTTATTTAGTCTTTTGTTGTTTTCTCGAAAAGGAAGGAAAAACGAGCAAATCACCAAAGAATATTTTGTATGATATTTTCAAACTTGGGGCTGTTTGATCTGGGGACATCTTATATAACAAAGAGCGTAGTAATAATATATAGGACCACAACAAGTAAAATTAAATCAACATAATAAAGCTTGATAGCAAAATAAAAACTGAACCAAAATTTAAATCATATCTATTCTAAAACTTGTGCTCTACCAAGTTAACTTAACATACAACTAGACTAAAGTAGTTTGAAATTATTTTTGATTAAAAAAAAAAATTGACACGCTCAGCACAGTAAAATTGGTCCAAAAATATATATTATTTTTTAAATATGTTTATTCATACACGATTTTTTTAATACGATATTTTTAAAACAATTTAATCTTGTTTGACTTTTTGCCTGTGTTAAGACACGCGTACTTTAGCTCACATTGGTCCATTTTATGAAATTATTATATCCCTAGCGACAAAATCGTGTTCCGAAATAACACTTTTAAAAAAAAGCTTATTTCATATTTTCAAGGTAATTAAATTTACATATTTCTATCTACTTAACTATCTTTGTGTGTGTTTGTGTGCGTGCGTGCGTGCGTGCGTACCATGGTCACTAGCATGGTGAGGTGATTGTAATACCACGGCAGTGTTAGTAACTAGGGATGGTCCGTTCAGTTACGATAAACGCCGCTAGATAGCATCAAAGACACAAGTCTATGCCACTTCTTGCCATGTTCGCACTTCGAGATGGCCAACCAATTTGATTTTTAATTAATAAAGTAATCGATTACATTAAAAGACAAACTGTGATGTACAATCAACTTAAAATTGGGAGAAACAACAATTTATACTTTGAATTAACATGTCAAATTGTCAATTGATTTGGTTAGGCGTGTAATAAAATAATATTAAAAGTGCAATCATTGCGACAGGTTACGTAGGTACTAGTTAAAATCTTGATAGAAGGTATTTCTTATTTTAGGGCAATATGAAATTATCTAACTAGGCTTATTTGATTTTTAATATTCTTAAATAAAACTAAAACTATATATGGCCACCGAAGCGGGCTCTGAGATATTGTTGAAGGTATATTCTATTGTAGGAAATTGATAGCTAAACAGGATTAGAAAACACAAGTAGGCCTGTATTAATTTTCTTGTTAACAATAATAATATTATTGATACATATAATATTAATAATGTTACTATGATACATTATTAATACTATTTGTATGTATTAATACTTTTATCAAAATCAACATCTGGTTATTTAAATATATAAATATAGATTTAATAACTTTTCAGCTTGTCTTCCTACCAGGATCTTACGGTTAATTTATCCTAGTCCCTTAAATGTGTTGTTTGTATATTTTATCTAAATTGAGTCACGGTCAATAGATCGCCCCCAAAAAGGTCTAGACTCTTGAAGAGACGAACCTGTTTAAAGACAAAATATAAAGGTTGCAATAATGTACTATACAAACTTTATATCCATATTATTATGCCTGTCACTTTCAATAAAATGCCTTAATTTAGTTTATCCGTTAGTATTAATATGAATGTTCTCCGTCATAGGTATAAATGCATTCACAAAAATTAAATATAAACTATTATAATTTGCTGAAAAATTTATGAAAAAGATCATTACGCGTTTCAAAAATTAAATAATTGTTACGGCGCACTGCACAAACTTTCTCCCGCTTTTTTCTTAAAATAAACATTTACTGAAAGCTCGTAAGATTTGTGAAACGAAATAATATACATTCTTACAGAAACATTGAGAGAGGGGAAAATGTATGTCCACCAAAGAGCATAGCTATCAATTTCACCTAACAAATCCCTGAATAATAAATACATATTTGCTCATAGCTCAGAAACTATTGGTTTTATAAAAATCCTTGCTTTGCTCGTTATAGGCTCCACCCCCCAAACCCCGAGTGGGTGTAAACTAATTCCGGCGTTGTTTTGAACGTTGATTTATTTTTAATGGTGTGCGAAGCTTCGAAAAGTCGAAGTCGAAGGTCAAATCTCCTTTGGCTTAGACTTCGACATCTACAATAACCTTCGTATATTCGAAAAATTTCAAAGGAAGGATAAAAAAACTTCGATAAATTATCAAACGATTTAATTTTATCCTACTAAATATTACATTTTTCAATATTTGATAATTTTAAAACGGTTACTAAACAGAATTTTAACACTTAATAGTAATTTAACTACCATAACGTAAGCATGGATCAAAAACGGGTAAGTAAATGTTAATGTATTATATTCATTATCGCCAACATAATTTTGTAAAAAAATAAAAATACCTATAAAGAAATAACACCAAGGTTACTGGTATGAAGCAGAGAAATCGCTTTAGTTGTGCTATCATCGCAGCTCGTGTCTAATGTTTGGTCCTTAATATACAATCTCTTTGGAATTTTCTCCGTCAAATTTACAAGTTCATTTCTATACAAACATTTTTCATAACTTCTTGGCATTTTCTTTATTATTAAAGGTGACCTAATGGTCTAGGGGTAAGGTGTCAGACTTCTGTGTTGGGGGTCCGGGGTTCAATCCTTGGTCCAGGCCCAGATTCATCTGATTTCCAAACCCTTCCTTCATCTCTGACAAGACGTGTATTAATCACAACTTGTGAATGTGTGGAATGCCAGGCCTCCGCCGTGGTTCGGATTCCACGTTAAACTGTAGGTCCTCCATTTCATCTCACGATCACCCTACCATTACACATTAGCGTAAGTGCGTATAACCCGAACGGGTAGTAAGACGAAGTGCTAATAGTAATAATAATAATAATTATTATTATTTATTATTCAAAATCGCTGATATGGAAAGGAGAAAACTAAAACGGAATTTAATTTATAATTTCTATCCGAGAAATGCAGATAAAGACATGCATATGTAAAGTTTGCAAAATAATATTATAAACTCCACGATGTGAGTAAAAATTAAAACTTAGTCAAGAATCAAATAGCCAAAGCTATTATTTATGATTTTTAGTGAGGATTACTCCATTTAGATATCATATTTTGAAAATTTAAAAATGACACCTGGACACGGGAATCGAACCCAATTCGAGCCAAAGGTCCCGGGTCCGATTCCCGTGTACAGGTGTCATTTTTAAAATTTTTGAATAAATTTAATTGATAAGTTACTAAAGCTTATCAGTAAGCCTGTATGCATTAGTTATTATATAGTCCTTTGGTAATAAATAAGAAAATTTTCCTGGTCCTTGTTACTGACAAATCTAGAAAAACTAATTTAAAAAATTAAAAATGGCCTTTCTACTTCGACTTTGCTTCGCATTTAAAAAGTGGCCTTCGCACATCCCTATTTATTTTTACAATCTTATGATTCTAGCTTTCCCATATGTGTGCCAGAAAATTAAAAAATCTGTGTAAAATGTACAAAATCGCGTAAAATTAAAAAATCTAGCTTTAGTGCAATCCGTTTTTTGATAGTTCTTACCGTTTAGCTACAAGAGGCCCCCAAAGAAAGGTCCTCACCGACTTTAAAGTTGCTCCGACATTTTGAATTTTTTTGAGGGCTAAACATTTTTTTTTAAACTTTCTGGAATTTTCCCGTCGGTTACAGGCTAGAAGCTATAAGTTGGCCAAATTTAAAGTTTTTAGCTAATCTGTAAGTGGGTAAACATTTAAGTCAGTGAGTGAGTCAGCCATGTGGCTTTATATTTTAGTGATGTTTAAAATAAAAGATTTTTATATTTAATAATACTACAACTTTACAATGATAAGACCCGCCTCGGTGGCTTAGTTGGCTAACGCGCTAGTCTCGTGTTGAGCTCGACTGCTGAGGACGGGGAGATCGAGATTCGAATCTCGGTCGGGTGAACTGGGGGTTGTTTTTCCTAAATGGTTTTCCACTATACCTCCACGCAAATTCGGGTTCACTTCCTCTAATTCAACCTTACCAATTCCTAATCCATTAGCGTAATTAGTGCTTAAAGCGTATAATCCGAACGGGTAGTAATACGCGGTGCTAAATATTATTATTATTACAATAATAAGTTGTTTCTTATCTCAAACCGTTGCGGGTATGTGATCAGAATGGTATATTTCTGCGTGTATACAGTATCTACCCTCAAAGTAGTATTCTTTGGTAAATGGGAGTTTCTATTTTATTCGTTATGTTAAAGAGTGCCTGGATACAAAATTACTATCAAAATAATTAGAACGGATTTTGAGAAATGCAAGAATTTTTTTTCTCTTTTTGCCCTTCAATAAACTAATCCCGCAACCCGCTGATTTAAATTCCTTCACTTATTGTAGTCTAGCTCTGTGAGAAAAAATACAATATCAAAATAAAAATAGAATACATGTTATATAGTAATTAATTAGAATCTTCGATATTTTTATAAACTTATATCAATATTTATTGATGATGGTCATGAACGAATCCAATAGTACATTTTGCTATTCTAAATTATTATGGCTGCGTGTAATAAGTTCCCACGGGCCCGGTTTAGGACTACCCAGTTAGATTCAGATAAACAGCGTGGCTCAACTAGCGACCCGCGGGCTAAATGCGGCCCACGATCACTGAAAATGTGGGCTTCAGGGTCTCCTGGTGGGAAATGGGAAATAGCTAATAATTCAAATAAAAATATATTTGTTGAAAATTTCATGATAAAATTATATATATACATATTTTTATTCTCAAATAAATGCATAATAAAATGCAAAGTTTGTTTTGTGAAAGTGTGTTTGCGTGCATATTTTTAAATAGATTTTTGGGAGATAAATAAAGTTTAATGGCAGTAAAATTTGTAAGATTCCCCCAACTAAAAATACAATTTATTATAAGTATTGAAAATAATTGCTAAGTGTTGTTTGTTGGCCTATATTGAGTTTATGGCTGAAAGGAAGGGGGATTTACGGGGTTGAGACACCACCTTCCCCGAAATTTTCCAAAGTTTTTTATATGAACTTTAGATAACTTATTGAGGCATTCGTTTTTCAAAATATTTGCCAAGAAAGGACAACTCCAAATATTTGATAGAGGAATTGAATTTTCTCAAAAATGTCCAAGTGAACATCACTATAAATAGTTCCAAACAGCTTTAAAGGGTATAATCTTTTATTTTATGTTGGGAAAAGACCACTTCAAATAGCTTCTAGGGAATTTAATTTTTAAAAACAAGATCTTGGTGAGCAGTAATTAAAATAACCTTTAGAAGCATCCAAATTGTCAAAAATTTACCGAAGGAAGACTACTTGAAATAGGCTTTAGGAATATCCAAATTTCAATTTTTTTTTTCAGAGAGCACTATTCTATATATCTTTTAAAAGAGTATAATTTTCAAAAAATTCCCCAAATAGGCGCCACCCCAAATATCTTCTATGAGTATCCAATTTTCTAATAATAATTATAAAGTGAGTGGGGAGAGAATTGGAGATTATAAAGTACATGAAACATGTTGTTACTTGCCCCCTCTCCCTCCTACACAGACAAAGTTCCACCACTGCTGTGTACATTGACAATGTTCTTATTGCTTAGGGTTTAATAGTACCGTACGTCTCAATATCCTGTAATAGACCTACACTTTTTACCCCCCCCCCCCCCAATTAAATTATCCTTACGCCCATGATATATCATTAAATATAGCCTATATTCTGACCTTGGCACGAATCGAGGATCCCTCAGGATGAAACACATTGGACCGTCCTATTATTGAGGATCCCTCAGGATGAAACACGTTGGACCGTCCTATTATTGAGGATCCCTCAGGATGAAACACGTTGGACCGTCCTATTATTGAGGATCCCTCAGGATGAAACACTTTGGACCGTCCTATTATTGAGGATCCTTCAGGATGAAACACATTGGACCGTCCTATTATTGAGGATCCTTCAGGATGAAACACGTTGGACCGTCCTATTATTGAGGATCCCTCAGGATGAAACACGTCGGACCGTCCTATTATTGAAGATCCCTCAGGATGAAACACGTCGGACCGTCCTATTATTGAGGATCCCTCAGGATGAAACACGTTAGACCGTCCTATTATTGAGGATCCTTCAGGATGAAACACATTGGACCGTCCTATTATTGAGGATCCTTCAGGATGAAACACGTTGGACCGTCCTATTATTGAGGATCCTTCAGGATGAAACACGTTGGACCGTCCTATTATTGAGGATCCCTCAGGATGAAACACGTTGGACCGTCCTATTATTGAGGATCCCTCAGGATGAAACACGTTGGACCGTCCTATTATTGAGGATCCCTCAGGATGAAACACTTGGACCGTCCTATTATTGAGGATCCCTCAGGATGAAACACGTGGACCGTCCTATTATTGAGGATCCCTCAGGATGAAACACGTCGGACCGTCCTATTATTGAGGATCCCTCAGGATGAAACACATTGGACCGTCCTATTATTGAGATCAACCTTGAAGGACATCCTGTGTTCGACCTTTAGTTTAGTGTTTTACTTCTCATCGGAGAGATTTCTTGTGAACTGCATCGATGGACACGTAGGCTAAAGTGTCGACTTCATCTGGTCTGGGTTTCCGGAGATGAAGAGGTCAGTTTTTTAACTGGACGAGTGTACTGAAGCTATATTTTTTCCCCAATTTTTTTTTTCCTATTCTCCCTTCACGCAAATACGGATGCATTTACTATCAATTATATCCTGTTCACCCTTATTTCATTATTATATTTTTATCATCGCGTCTTACGCGTATGTTCTAATTGCACTAGTGGTTTAGGAATTATGAAGGTTATATTTATAACAAGTGTACCCACATTTGCGTGGAGAGAGTGTAAAAGCATCTTAAAAACCACCCTACCGAGTTACGAACCTTGAGCTCTCAGTTATCGTCAGTCTAGTCTAGTGCGTGAGTAGCGTTAGACCATGAGGCCAAGTTTACATATTCAAATAGCCCTCTGTTGGGCAGTAAGACACGGTTCACAGTAATAATACTAAGTTTTGTGCTAAGTTATGAGAACCCCATGTTGCGTGTTGCTAAATGTGTTCTCAATATGAACTCGGGACACGTGACTCGTTCAAACGACACCGCCATAGCTCAACAGGTCTGTAAACATCTCGTTCATCAACACGAGCTATAAACATGTTGCCAATCCAAAACATGCACACAAATATCTTATTGCGATTGGCGTCTAACAGGCGCACTTGAAACATCTGAGTATTTATAGTTTGGAGCCTCATTTTTTATAGTGAGCTTACCTACTCAGGTGGCCACATGGTCTAAGGTGTCACTCTCTAGACTGCCAATGGTCGAGAGATCGGGGTTTGGATTCCGACCAGGTTAACTGAGGGTGGTTTAAAAAATAATCTGTACACGTAAATGCGAGTACATTTCCTCTAAATTCGACCTTCTTTACCCCTAGATCATTAGTGTAGTTCGTACATGTGCGTATAACTTGAACAGGTGGTAAGTGGTGCTAAAAAAAAGATAATCATTTTGTTATGAAAACTTTCTTCGCCTCCGCCTTTATACTTAAAATATCTTTCTTGCTTCTGTGTTCGGTTATTTTATTACGGTGCACTTCCGTAAATACTACCTTTATCATGGTTTCCGAGTTTTTGAAATTAGTGACGAGGGAACTGGAGTTACAGCTAGATTAAAACACAGCCTGTACTATACAGTCCCGGTGAGCATATACGTATGATAGATTGCATATCCATAAACTTAATCAGGCGCATTAATTTGAAATGCAATATTATTACGATACAACTTTCAACATTATGTTTTTAAAGGGGTGGTTCAGTGTTACTTTTACTTACTTTCTTTCGCGAGGATGACATAAGTTCCGTCCTGAAGATTTTATGAGCCCAAATTCCTGTGTAAATTCCGTTACGTCGTTAGCAATGGCGGTAACTTCCATCTCGTAATAAATTGATTTAAAAAAATTTAAAATTATAATTTAACATTTAAAAATTTAAGTTCGTAGGTAAAAATTATTCTGAAATGTTGATACTGTACAGAGTTTTTTAATTTTAAAATAAAATAATTATGTTCGTTTAGACATTTTATTTCCAAGAAATTGAGGTTGGTTTGGACAAATCGAGCTGAAGAATAACTAAACAAAAATAATAGTTTTTAGACTCCTTTATTGAAACTATTTTTTTTGTAGGTTTAACCTCTACACTTTGATCGAAAAATGTTGTCATATTAAAATAAATGTTAAAATATAACTAAATTGTTAACATTGTTATATTTAATTGGCTATAATTTATTATATGCAATATTATTTATCTAAGGCAGGATTAGGGAGGGATGCAATTTACATAGAATTCTTATAAGGACAGGACGGAATTAATTTACATAGCATTTCTTATAATGACGGGGCGGAATTTAATCAGAGCTTATAAGGATGGAAGGATTTAAAATTTTTTTAAATGTATACAAGAGGTAATTTACCAAAACTGATTTCGTAATACAGAATATTATGTATCTATACCTAATCGAGACTAGAAATAAATTCTCACCAGTGGTTTAGCCAGAGTTGGAAATAAAAAGTTCCAATTCTCTTTACCCTAAACAATTATATAAACAGGGATAGTGTTGATAAACACCTCCATAAACTTACGTACCTTAAAAGCACAGTACAATTTTAAATATATTTTGGTTTTAAAGCTTCTAACGTTTCCTTTATAAACCAAATGATTACATTAGCACCTGAATTACATTCTAGCTTAACCGCAGAATAAATATAGGACCTTGCTGTCAATTTAATCACTGCGAGAGAAGGAGACGAAATTTCACCAATGAAACCGTTTCCGGATGTAACAGGAATTGAACCTATGACCCTTAGTTCAGTATAAATACCACTATCTACTGAAAAAAGGAGTCTGACCAGATGGTGATACGAAACTTTGTACTCGGGTGAATGTCGTAATGAGGGACATTCCTTATTTTAACTAATTAGGGTGGGACAGAAGGGAAGGTTATTTTAGGGCAGTTTTTATTGCCAAAATGTAAATAAATGGTACGGGGCCCCTCACAGAATTTCTCTCGCTTTTATCTTGAAATGGACATTTACTAAAAACTGTAAGATTATTGAAACGAAATAATAGGTTTACACATTGTTGTTACTGAAACTTGCGGGCCTATATTGTTCAAGTGTTGTTTTTAATTAAATATTGTTTCTTTGCCTACTTTAACACCCGAGAGCTCACCGGGATCAAAGCGGGCTCACTGGGTGGCCGAAATACTTTTGATTGTTTCAGGGAGAAAATTAATAGTTTTTACTGAGTTTCTGTTTATAACTTAATGCATTTCCTTCCTACGTTTTTATTTCACGTATAAAACGTATACTTTTGAACCAACTTATATCAGCACACGTAAGTACGTAATACAAAATAACCTAGTGCAACATAAAAATCTTGTTTTAACAGGCCGTTAATTAATCACTGTCAAGGAGGAATCCTGAATCTAACCGATAAAAAGTTTTTTTCGGCTGTGGTGGGAATTGTTCTACTATTTTTGTCTCGGAAGGTACACGTGGTAGTCTAGTGAATTAAGATGTCGGATAAAAAGAGAAAATAAAATATTTTTTTGTAAATATATTTTTAAAAAATAATTGAAAACAGCAACAACAAAAAACAACATAATTGATGACAGTAGGTAATTATAAAATGTTTAAGTCAATAATGAAAACATTTGATTGTCACAAGCTTTCTAGTTGTTAAAAAAACACTAAAACATATTTTTTTCACCTGTAATTATTCTATTCCTAGACTTCTAAAACGTTCCCAGTCGTTTTAATGATGTAAACACACTTCCAAAATGTGTTTCGAAATTTGTCCAAAATGAAGGATAGCGAGCAGCCCAGCGAGGGTAATGGTGACGTAGAAAGCAGAGGAGGGGGGGGAGGGGTGAGGTGTCGGCAGATGTGAGCAGACTGCCTCCTCAGAATCTGGCGGCCATGTTGTAAACTTAACACACGGTAGTTGTATATGTGGTGATCTCTATCGAGCATGTGGGAATCACATCTCCAGCAAGCTCCGTGGACAGATAACTTCAAAGCTTGTTTTCAGAAACACAATGGCGGCGGTGACAGACTCGACAACCGTGGGGGGTTCAACCCCCCCCCCCCCCCCCGAAATCTTATGAACAAATTATATATGGCTTTATTTATGGTTCAAACACTATCAAAATTAGGGTACAAATACGAATTGGGGGTTTGTGTAGTGTTACCACATAAAGCACTTCAAGAACTTCTAGAGTGGTTTAGTATTTATAACTTTTCCTTGCCTTCAGAAGTTAGGGGTTATGTTGCCATAAAAAACAATTAAAATGGCTTCTATAACCGTTTA
This sequence comes from Timema cristinae, assembly GCA_039000515.1. Taxonomy (NCBI): domain Eukaryota; kingdom Metazoa; phylum Arthropoda; class Insecta; order Phasmatodea; family Timematidae; genus Timema; species Timema cristinae. The sequence continues at coordinate 47,548,887 of JBCFYV010003508.1, read as the reverse complement.
TCATTTAGAATTTTTTCTAGCCTCCGGCATTTAGGGGATGGGCCCACCAAACGCCCCTTGAAATTATTGGCTGGCTATGGGCTTGTTGCTGGCGTAATTTATTAACTTATTATTTTTGTTACACTAACACAATCATTCTTGTAAAGAGCTCATATCACTGTGATTGGAGACAGTCATTGTTGACTTTTGTGGATCTAATGTAACATTATCAACCATAGGCATGTGTGTACAGGGACACTAAAAAAATGTGTTGAGTTTTAATTTAATCGCATCTTCGAATCCTAAAATACAGATTATATTACGTACTACGTATTAAGGGAACTGCCCGTGAAACATTTTCCTATACTTCACATGTTATTGTAGGCACACTCTCTCTCAGAAACTATACATATCATTCAAAGATAATTACCGGTAACGCTGAACGTAGCTATCTAGAACTGCAGACTGTTGTGAGAACTAACGTACACGAAGCCAAAGTTGTTTGAGAGCGTTAAAAAAACATCCAACAGCGCCTCGATTATGAGTTTGTACGAGCAGGTGTCCCCAATAACATCCTCAGATGAGCAGATGTCCCTAATAACATCCTCGGATGAGCAGGTGTCCCCAATAACATCCTCAGGTGAGCAGGTGCCCCCAATAACATCCTCAGATGTGAGCAGGTGCCCCAATGACATCCTCGATGAGCAGGTGTCCCCAATAACATCATCAGGTTGACAGGTCCCTAATAAATCCTCGGTGAGCAGGTGTCCCCAATAACATCCTCAGGTGAGCAGGTGTCCCAATAACATCCTCGGTGAGCGGTGCCCCAATAACATCCTCGGATGAGCATGCCCCAATAACATCCTCAGTGAGCAGATGTCCCTAATAACATCCTCATGTGAGCAGTGTCCCTAATAACATCCTCAGATGAGCAGGTGTCCCTAATAACATCCTCAGGTGAGCAGGTGTCCTAATAACATCCTCAGGTGAGCAGGTGCCCTAATAACATCCTCAGTGAGCAGTGTCCCTAATAACATCCTCATGATTAGCATGGTGTCCCAATAACATCCTCAGGAGCAGGTGTCCCCAATAACATCCTCAGGTGAGCAGATGTCCCTAATAACATCCTCAGTGAGCAGGTGTCCCAATAACATCCTCAGCTGAGCAGGTGTCCCCAATAACATCCTCGATGAGCAGGCTGTCCCTAATAACATCCTCAGGTGAGCAGGTGTCCCAATAACATCCTCAGACTGAGCAGGTGCCTAATAACATCCTCAGTGACGCAGGTGCCTCACCCTTTAGGACATGAAGATGGACAAATCTTGTTAGGTTTTTATATTTTTGAACAAATCCATTATTTTATATAATTTTTACTTTCTAATGAAGAAAGTAACTTATCGAGTGTGATCTTGACAATAGTTATCCTCAAGACTATGACGTATCTTTGTTTTATGTCCCTCCAGACCCCAAAAAAGTAGTTTTTCCTATTTCGTCTTTGTCCATGTCTTCTTTAGGTCTGTCCTTGAGGCCAGAGCCAAAAGATTAGATTAATCTTGTTCAAAATTTATATTTAGATGTTTTATGGTCACATTTCAGTTGTTTTTTTAAATTTTGATTCTAGCACTTAAACCAACACATTTCCCTGTGTTTTTCATGTTCTCTACAAGGAATTCCCATTTATAATACTTTAGAGACCCTGTCAATGAAAATGCCTCATTTTTCATCAAATCTGAAAAAGATGGTTTAAACTTTAGAGCATAATGTTGAGACTTTGATGGGGAGATCGTTTCACAATCCAATGTTTGAGGGTAAATAGGGGAGGGGGGTAAGATGTGTGTTCGAGTCAGCTTGTCAAGTTAGGTGGACCAATATTCAGTTCACCTTTTCTTCTATAAAAAGGTACCCTAGTTAATTACTCAAATTGCGTGGCAGCCTTGTATCGGGCTTAATCTTTAGTTAGAAAATATGGCGGCTGGTAGACTCACAACTTTTTAAATGTATTTTTTTAGCGTCTTACTACCCGTTCGGTTTTTATTTACACTTATGGTTTATGGAATAGGAAGGTTTAATTGAGAGGAAGTGTACTCACATTTCCGTGGAGGGAGAATGAAAAACAATTAGGTTAAAACCACCCTTAGTGCACCCGACTGGGATCTAACCCGGTCTCCCCATCTTTGGCAGTCCAGTTCAACACGAGAGTAGCGCGTTAGACCACGCGCCAACCAAAGTGTGTGATGTCCTGTTGTCTTACAGAGCAGCAACACCTATAGGTACTGCTTTTTTAACCAAGTACTTGCAAAAAGTATTTTTGTAGTTAGATAAAATATTTCTAATTGAACAATGAACAACTTTTTGAGAAGCACACAAGTTATATTTGCCAAAAGTTATCTATACGTGTCATCACAATTAAAGTTTGTCTAATATGTGATGTATATAAACTAACATGAAAAGAGAAAAAAAGTTTAAATTATTTTCACTACTATAATCGACTATGTAAATTAATATAATATTTCGGAAGGAAGAAACAACCTTTCAGAACCGACTTCCAACCAAAATCAGCGAATAGCTACGTTTTACTGTTTAGTTCACAGCCCACGTCCCTCGAAGATGGTTCTTGGTACTACCATTCATTTGTTCTTAAGGTCGTTTTAATGCCAAGTATTATTAGAACCCTTAGTACGGTAGTATTAGTTTGAAGTGAAGTTTATATTTATTTATGTGTCTGTAAAAAATAGTTTTTCTCCAAATTAATATCCGTTTCTTGAGATTGTGGATGACAAGTAATGTTCCTTTAGGAATTATTGACTTTATGTAGACCATTCACCATAAATTAGCAATGAAAAGGGAGTTTTGATAAATAGTTTTGGGTTTCAAATAGTGTCTTTCTCTCTACCACTATTATTTTTCCTATATTTGTACTTTATTTCTCCTTTCTTTTATTACATAAAACATGTTATATATATATATATACATAAAACATGTTATTTTTTTGAGCTACTTTTTCTAAAAAACAACTATGGCCACCATATTTAAAACCAGGGCCCAGATTTTGAAGTTTTGTCATATATTTATTGGTACACCACATACAATAATCAGAAGTACATAAACTCTGTTCACGCATGATACCATGGTTGTAGAAATTTATATGTTGTCATTTTTTATCATTATAGAATTCTAAGTGATTATTTCTAGGTTTATGTGCTTTGATACATTTTTAAGCATTTATAGGAATTTTTGAATAATTTTAGGCCTGTTTGAGTAATTTTAAGGCATTTATAGGAATTTTTTAGTCATTTTAGGCCTGTTTCAGTAATTTTAAGGCATTTATGTTGAATAGGTATGTTTTTAAATACTACCAGTGTTTTATTAATGCATTAAATTTTTACAACAAAGTTGTCGGAATGAGAAGATAATGTAGGTAGTCAACAAACTTTGCGTGTTTGGTTGTAAAACACACACACACACACACACACTCCTGGTGCGACTGTAGCTGGGGTAGAGAGGGTTGCGTTGGTAGGGGGTAGCTTATTGCTTCTCAAGTAGATAATTGTGAATCAATATTGCATTTAGCAGAGCAAGAGTTCAGTTGTAAAGACTTAATTGCATTTATAGATTTTAGTTTATATTTGAAAAGCACGTGTTTTACTTAGTCGTGTGCATTTATTACGATTGTTTATTCATAATTTTAGGTAATTTTTTTTTACAAATTTGAAGTCAAATTTTAGAATTTTAGGTCATTTTTTGATCATTTTTATGTGATCAAAATCCGGGCCCTTTTTATAACCCACCGCTTACCTTCAGTCCAGCTAAATACATGAGGGTTGGGGAGGGGACTATTACCCCCCCCCCCCCCAACACCCACAGATGACCCTACGGGTATCACCCATCGGGAGGCAGATCTCTCCTCAAAGCCCATGAGCCCACGTCAGTCTGACACCCAAGGCCGTAGTCAGGGGGGTTTGGGGGGTTCAAACCCCCTTTCCGTCCCACGAAATTTAATGAATAAAATATATATGGCTTTATTTATGGTTCAAACAATATCAAAATTATTGTAAAAGTACAAATTAGGGGGCTGAGTTACCATCAAATCACTTCAGAGAGTTTCTAGAACTGTTTATCATTTAGAATTATTTTTTCAGCCTCCGGTATTTGGGGGATGTGCCCACAAACACCCTCTCCTTCCCCTAAAATTATTGGCTCGCTACGGTCTTGCTGACACCGCGCTACCCCCTCTAGACCGGTAACTAAGTCACTTTTGAGATGGTCAAAGGAGAGAAAACGACCAAGAAGTATCGTTGACACAATCAATGTCAGTGATTTATTACCAGCTCTAAAGAATATTAACATCTTATTAGAATAGTAGGCCTAATAATCTCGTCAATAAAATAATCAGTTAACATAATAATTCACTTTAAAGTTTAGTGCTAAGGCTTAAAAAATAAATGGTATGCCACAATTAATCATCGGCCTACCAAACATCATTCGTTTATAAAACACAATTTTTTTAAATAAATTATCGACAAACTACCGTTAAATAAGTTTTTCTCAGAAAAAAAATATGTTTGTAACGCATTTGAAACACTCTTCGGGTATAATTTTTTTAAGAAAATTAGGCCTGTAGCTATTTTTTTAATTTAGACTATAAAAAATAATACTTTGGTCGATTTATTTTTGTAAAATCAACCTATATTGTTATTTATCATGTAAAACAGTCCCAAAATACTATTTTTTTAACAAATTGTTTGAGACATTCTCAGAGAATTGCAAATTTTCAAAACTAAAAAAGTATAATTCTCAAAGGAAAATTTCACCATAAAACCATTAAAACATTAGGCCTACTATTTATCATGTAAAATAATCCTCCATGTATCCATTTTAAACAAAATCTTCAAATCAATATTTAAAAAATTGCGAATTTTCATAAAAATCATCACTTCCCTTGGAACTAAAGCGAAAATTAAAATCGCAATCTTAACTCATGGTAGGGCCATGTTACATTTAAATTTAAATCAGTTAAACTAAATTAAATCAATTGAAGGAAATCGGCGAAATCTAGTTAATAATGTGGACATTTTAAGTGAAAACGAAATGTTATCAAAATTGGTTTAAATATAAAAAAACTTTTCGACATTAAAATATAATTGATTTATTAATTTTTAAAACAAAGCCTCTTTTAGAGGATTTTAAAAAGAATCGTAACTCAGGTTTGTTGTATATAACAGGCTCTAAAGATTATCTTTCAAAATGGTGGACACATTGAACCCTAGCACAGTTGATTGATAACATCAAACCGTCCAAATGAATAAGGTTGATGTTTCTCTGGTAGAATGTTTCGACGTTAGTATTTGCTTTCAAACAATGACAAGATTGCTTTGCCAAAGGATCAAACAACAGTAAGTCTTCTCATGAAAGCTCACTTGTTTTGTTTTCGTGGATCCCTGATGTTCGTTGTACGCTATTTGTTTAGCTAGGTGAACATAGTCCTGGTACACTTGTTTAGACACTTTTTAAACGAAACACCGTCCGGATAGTCAGGTGGGTGGGTGCTATGGGTGCTATGGGTGTCGCCGGCTCTAGGTTATCACGGAGGACAAAACTAACATATTTTTATGAAAGACCATTTCGTACCAAATGAATAACACAAATAAAATGATAGCGAAATTGTCACATAACAAGACCTATAGCATGGCATATGGCGTAAAAAACATATTTATTTTTTATATCCACGTCCTGCTACCCGTTCGGTTTATACACTTATGTACTAATTATGCTAATAGTTTTATAGATTTGAAAAGTTATATTTAGAGTAAGTGTACCGTCATTTGCGTGGAGGAATATCGTAAAACCGTAATTGAAAAACCACCCTCAGTACACCCAACCTTGATTCGAGGCTTGATCTGCCAGTCATCCTGTGAGAGCAGTGCCTTAGACCACGTGACCACCGAAGTGGGCGTGATTAAAGCTGTTATTATAGAGTTTGTCTTAAAGTGAATGTAAAACAAACAAACACACCAGAAAGTTTGACAGAAGCTCCACGTCCGTTAATATCAAACCAAGCCCCCCTACGCAGCTAGGAGATTAACAAACAACATTGTTGGACACATTTATTAATATTTTCACTGCACTTAGAACTTATTTTATTTCTTTGATGAGATTTGTTGAGGATTTATAAATAAATCAGTTAACTTAAATGGTTAAGTCGATATTTTTTAAATATCACTGAGCATATTACGCGAACAAAAGAAAGTAGATAAGACTATACACCACACATACATTGACTTAAAACCCTTGAGATATGTGACAATAATATACAGTGTTGCAGAAACATTATCGGGGGGGGGGGGGGGGGGGAATCCTCACATTTCACCAACGAGCATAACAATACATTCCCATTTAACAGAATTCAATTTAAAAAAGATATTTTACCAACAGCTCGGAAACATTTAGTCTTATACAAAATATATTAAAGGTATTTGTTTTATATTTAATATCACTACAAATTTTCAATATTTCGTAGGAGTTTTTTTTATTCAGCACTGCATCTTACTACCCGTTTGGGTTATACGCTTAAGTACTAATTACGCTAATGGATTAGGAATTGGGAAGGTTGAGCTTAGAGGAAGCGAACCCGCATTTGCGTGGAGGGAGAGTGGAAAATCATTTAGGAAGAAAACCAGTTCACCCGACTGAGATTCGAACCTCGATCTCCCTGTCCTTGGTAGCCTAGCTAACACAAGTAACGTGTTAGCTAACTACGCCACCGAGGTGGGTTTCGTAAGAGTTGCGTAGATATGATCTAAATTAGAGATATCCGCTCATATGAGGTAACCTTCATTTCATTTTCATGGAAATACACGCGCCATTTTGTTTGTAGTATTGAACAGTGTCAATATACGAATTTTAATCAAAATTGTTATAGCAGATTTCGGGGAAACAAACTTTTCTTTTTTTTTTACTCTTTCTTTTACTACCCTTAATATTAGGATGATATATATACATCCAAAAAAATCCTCTCGAAAAACCCAGATATCAAGTAAAATTATTTCTGTTCTAGTCAGAGATACTATTAAACAGCAAAACAATGTTTCGGGTTCAGGTTATGTCGACATCCATTAAAATCAAGAGTTAAATATTTTTGAAGATTACAATACTTCCTATCTCCGAACAAAAGCAAGAAAGTAGAAATGTTGAACATAAATAAAAAATTTTAATTAAAATATTAAAGTCCCTAGTAGATATTTGTTGCAGCAGACACGTGAAGCTTCAAGTTGATGATAATTGAGCTTAGTAGACAGTAAAAGTCAGTGGAGCAGAGTTATCGCTCAGTATGTGGGAGGGAGCCATGTTAACTGTAAAACTCAAGGGAAGATACTACTGCGGTTTGCTATTGCAACCACTAGAATCAATATATACAACACTGCATGTATTCCCTACCCAGCCCGGGCATTTAACCATTGCATTACTCTGCTATATCTATGTTTTGTTCAACTTGCTCTTGTTCAACAACATGAGCTTTGAAGCGGATGGATTTTCTTAGATTTTAGTAATGTCTATTTTGTTCGAAATAAGAGGTACTCCATTCTATTTAAAATAACAATATACAACAACACTTGTGTATATTATTCCCAAACTAGTCGTCCTAGTGTTAGATGATTTACATAGTTTAGTCATAACTAAGCCTTTAGTTTCTTTGTATTATTAATAACTTTAACTGTGATATTTTCTCTATCTCTGTTCTGTTAATATCAAAATAACTAAGGCAGTTAAATTATACTTAAGTTTTAACCCAACTAAGTAAGGATTGGATGTATTAGCACTGAGAACATCTCTTGAAAAAAAAGACGCTTTAGATGTGTCGCGAAGAGTCAGCGGTTGTGTCAGGAGTTAGGTGCGAGACAAATTTGATGACTAAAATTAATTTGTTTCAAATCAATGATTAATATTATTTCTTTTAAATTCAACAATTAAATTAATTGCATTCAACTTATAAGTTAAGTGTTTATTTTTTCATGTCGGCGTTGCACCAAGTCTCGCGTGCCATAGATTCGCGCTCCCTGGTTTAGGAGGACAGTCTTTGCTGGTCCCCGATAGATCAGCAATATTTTAAAATACAAAGATAGCTTAGAAGTTTTTTTTTTTTTTTTTTACTTTCCAAGATCTTGAAGAGTAACGAAGCGTTTGCAAACTTGTTTGCGGCCCTGGTAACGAAAGTGAAGTGTGTTCTGCGTCAAGCCGTCACCATTATTGTGACGAATGGCGGTAAACAGAGTACCGACTCGCTAGTTTACAAGGAAATATAATAGAAAATAGCTGTTCATGGTGGGCGTTAAAACGTTACATCCTTGGGTTTTTACGGCAACCGTTTATGACATCCGGGATTCAGAGAAAGAGAAAAGATGTTTCTTTTTCTGTGATCATACAAAGAAAAAAAAAGAAAAAAAATTTAGGAAAAATTGGTGTATATTTGGAAAGAAATAACACGTACCGTAAATAAACTTTTAAGTTTGATTTGGACAGCGCTACCTTTTTTAAATGAGTAGAAATAGTATGTGTGTATTTATATATATGGCCATTTTAAGACAATCGTAGGTCCAGGTACTTTTAATTCTAGAGGTTGTATCTCCAAAAATTTTACTCCCTGTTATACTAATTTAATCGTTAACACCACAAAAAAAACAATTTAGGAATCTTGAAAAGCTCATAACAAGTTTTCCGAATGTAAACGGAAGCTTCTCAAAGATGAGATCCATATAAAAAAAAAATGTTATCCCCGAACAACAATAGGCAGCAACGATTGTTGACACTTTCACTACTTTCGATAGAAAACTATGTTGCGCGACAAATGACAATCGACGACACACAAAATGTCTCAAAGTGAACATTTAAACATAAAAGTGAAAGTATCTACTAGAATTACCCCAATGTGTGAGGGTGTAGAAAAGCGTGACGACTTATGTTATTCAAATATCAAAATGAATATTAGAAATTAAAATGTACTGTTTTTTCTTATTTTGAGATTTTTGTTTTGTTTGTGGGGTTTTTAAAGTGAAATATTGACGTCCTTAAAAAAAAGGTTCGTAGGCCCTAGGCACTGTGCCTAGTCGGCCTAATGGACAAAGAAACGCTGTACAATAGACTATATATATAGACTATAAATATATAAGCACGGCGTCTTACTATCCTCTCGGTTTATACGCTTATATATTAATTACGGTAATGGTTTTAGGGAGGAGGATGACTATATTTATAGGAAATTCACCCGTATTTGTGTGGAAGGAGAGTGGGAAATCATTAAGGTGAACCACTTCAGTACTACCGGCCTGTGTTAAAGCCCATAGGCAAATCAAACAAGACGAGACTGACGTCTCTATCCACGTGGCCACCGGTACTCTATTTAAGATACTTGTTTATATTTTTCTGTCGTGTTTTGTGTTGGTTTGAAAAGAACGTGTGGTAAATCTATAGTAATAAAAGGAAGTGTTTGTTGTTTTGTTGTTTGTCTGTTTGTTCTGTTGTTGTTTGTTTGTTTGTTAGTTTGTTTGCGATGCTCAGCCAAATCTACGGCACGCACATGTCATTTTTAACACAGGGGGACGGAAGGGGGTCCTATTACACCTCAAGGCAGGATTTTTAAATTTTTAATTAGCTTTTTAATTAGGATATTTTTAACAAATTTTTGACGAAAATAGTGTTAATCTGGTTTAGAATTACGTTTCAGAGATAATTGTGATAAAAATGTGCCAAATCCTCCTCGGCAAGGTCGGCAACTTACTACTGAATTCAAAGTGCTTGGTTCGATTCCTTGTATGAACGGAATATTTATCATTTTATGAAATAGGGTTGCGTCTCTTACAGTGAAGTGACTGGTCCTGTGTTGTTATAATCAGTTCGTTCTGAAAGTGTCCGACTGGACCGGGTTGTATTCACGAATACAAATGGTTATATATTCCATCTCTACTGATAGTTTGATTTGTTCTCAAAACACACAAAAACTGTTTTAAATAATAACTTTTGCCCAACACATATCGTATCTGACTAGCACAATATTTATAATTATTTTTATTATGATAGAATTCGGAATCTCTTGACGTGAAGACTCCATTGGGTACCCCTTTTAAAAAAATAATTTAATAGTAAAAGAAAAATTACCCGTTTCAACGGCCGCGTGGTCTAAGGCGTTACTCTCGCAATAGACTAGACTGCTGATGATGGGGAAGATCGGGGTTCAAATCTCGGTCGGGTGTGCTAAGAGTAGTTTTCCAAAATTGTTTCCACTCTTCCTCCACGAAAATGCGGATACACTTCCTGTTTATAGAACCTTCCTATTCCCTAAAACCATTAGCGTAATTAGCACATAAGCGTATAAACCGAACGGGTAGTAAGACGCGGTGCTAATAATAATAATAATAATAAAACCGTGTGGAATAACTACTCTGGAAATATCTTTCACACACCCTGGTGGGTACGAGCCCCACTGTTTGGGAACTCCACGTGAGTCAAAAAACTTGTTAGGACCGCGTCGTCGTGTCTTTGGACGCAGTTTTATGCAGCCGCCTGGTTTATTATCGCGTAGGCCCTTGTTGCGTCAGACGGCGCATGTCTGTGACGTCATTCGCCTGTTAGCGAGTCCCCGCTAAAACAAACATGGCCGCGTTCTGGAGAATTTCTAGTTGATTGCGGCCATCAATTACGATCACGGCCATACGGCCTCTAGTACACACTTAACTTGTTCACCGTCTTTTGGTAGCACGCGGTTCCTCCGCACGAGGGACTTTTAATTAAATCATAAATTAAGGTCTTCACCGAGACCTTCCTCCACTTAACATTTGGGGGTAAGTGTGAACTAGAGTAGACAGTGCACTCCCCGGAGAAGTTCAGAAGTGCTGTTTGGCAGAATGGTGTGTCAGAAGACGTAAGTAGCAGCGGGTCTTTCTGAACCAGAAATAGAAAAGGATGTCCGTAATATCCTCACTCCTTAGCTCAGTCGGCGACGTGTCTGTCTGTCTGCCGAGTTGATGTTACCAGATTTATTATTATTAAGCACCGCGTCTTACTACCCGTTCGGGTTATACACACTTACACTAATGTGTAATGGTAGGGTGATTGTGAGATGAAATGGAGGACCTACAGTTTAACGTGAGATCCGAACCACGGTGGAGGCCTGGCATTCCCCACATTCACAAGTTGTGATTAATATACGTCTTGTCGGAGGTGAAGGAAGGGTTTGGAAATCAGATAAATCTGTGCCGGGACCGAGGATTGAACCCCGGACCCCCAACACGGAAGTCCGACACCTTACCCCTAGACCGTCGCGTCATCTGTTACCAGATTTTCTTACCAGAACGGCCGAAGAATGAATCATTACTGAAATTGGGACTTGCCCTTTCGCAGGCATGAACTAGTGGCCGGTGAACTTGGGGCTGTTTTTTTTATAAATATTTAATTAGTTGGTTCATAAAATTAAATCATATTAAACAAAATTAACTTTTATCATCGCGTCTTACTATCCTGTCTACTAGCTATGCTAATGGGTTTACCTACCAATAACGTTATTTTTATAGGAAATGTACCCGCATTTGCGTGGAGGGCAAGTGGAAAAACCACCCTCAGTACACCTGACCGAGATTCAAACCTCGATCATCCCAATATCGGTAGTCTAGTCTTCTGCGAGAGTAGCGCCTTAGACCATGCGGCCATGGAAGCGGGAACATATATATTAATCTTGCTTTAGTGACGGGGGTGAGTGAGTTATTATTCAGAAATGTACCAACATTTATATGGAGGTAAAGTGGAAAACCATTTAGGAAATTTCTTGAGTACACCCGTTGGTTGGATTCACCGTCCAACCAGACCAGAGTGTGCTTGATGTGGGTCCCTGGTGCAGTGTACCCAGACCAGAGTGTGCTTGACGCGGGTCCTTGGTGCAGTGTACCCAGACCAGATCCTGCTTGACACGGGTCCCTGGTGCAGTGTACCCAGACCAGAGTGTGCTTGATGTGGGTCCTTGGTGCAGTGTACCCAGACCAGAGTGTGATTGACGTGGGTCCCTGGTGCAGTGTACCCTGACCAGAGTGTGCTTGATGTGGGTCCTTGGTGCAGTGTACCCAGACCAGAGTGTGCTTGATGTGGGTCCTTGGTGCAGTGTACCCAGACCAGATCCTGCTTGACACGGGTCCCTGGTGCAGTGTACCCAGACCAGATCCTGCTTGACACGGGTCCCTGGTGCAGTGTACCCAGACCAGAGTGTGCTTGATGTGGGTCCTTGGTGTAGTGTACCCAGACCAGAGCCTGCTTGACACGGGTCCCTGGTGCAATGTACCCAGACCAGAGTGTGCTTGACGTGGGTCCTTGGTGTAGTGTACCCAGACCAGAGCCTGCTTGACGTGGGTCCCTGGTGCAATGTACCCAGACCAGAGTGTGCTTGACGTGGGTCCTTGGTGTAGTGTACCCAGACCAGAGCCTGCTTGACGTGGGTCCCTGGTGCAATGTACCCAGACCAGAGCCTGCTTGACACGGGTCCTTGGTGCAGTGTACCCAGACCAGAGTGTGCTTGATGTGGGTCCCTGGAGCAGTGTACCCAGACCAGAGCCTGCTTGACACGGGTCCCTAGTGCAGTGTACCCAGACCAGAGTGTGTATGTATCAATGCGCAGTAGTTGATGTGAAAGCGCCAGCCTGACTGCTAGCTCAGTCCCGGAATTCGAACCGCTCTATTAGTCCCTCGTGGGAGGGAGCGAACCTCAGTACAACCTGTCTCTTGAGTGTCAGGAAGATCCTCACAAGGCTTAGGAGGGCGGTCTTGTTGTTGATTGGTTCAACAGTCGCCTGGACTTGTGGTGAACGCACCCTTGTATCAGTCAAAACAAACATACCCTCCCTTCCTCTCTCTTCGGTGGTCTTGGGGTAAAGTGCTCGCCTCAGGACCCAATGATTGTGGGTTCAAGCCCAGATGGGGTCGATGGATTTTTCTTTAGCGATAAAACTCCGTAGCACAACTTCCTTCGGAGGGGAAGTAAAGCCGTCTGTCCCGTGTCGATTGTAGCGTGTAAAAGAACCTAAGAAGGTATATGAGAATACCTTTCCCCGTAAAATTGGTAGGTAATTTCACTCTCGCTCGTATAAATTCAGCGCGGAAGACAACGGATACCCATCATACATCCTGAGTTTCCCTAGTTCATGAGATATATATACCAGATGGTACAGGCAGCACTAACCAACGAAGGGCTGACTATATGGTCAGCTCCGGACGGATAGAAATACAGTAAAGCCCCGATTATCCGCGGAATTGGGTGGCATGGGTACCGCGGATAGCTAAAATCGTGGATAGCCCGAAAAAAATACTAAAAATGAGGTGCAAGCACGAAAAAAAATATTTCAGCATAAAAACTATGGTTTATTGTATAAAAAACATAATATGTAAAACTTTTAAAATATGTACAGAACAGCAGAAACCTTTGCTCTACGTCTAAATCACTAAAATAAAGAACAGTAAACAAAAAACAATATCTACTGTACTGTTAGCAAAAAGTATTCAGTTACGCCTTTTTAAAAAGAATCAGTCACTCGGTTTTGCTTCTTGCTTTGGAAACACCTTTTTTAAATTCTAGCTTGTACTTTTCTTAACAGGAGTTTTTCTGCCAGATGTACGTCCTCATTTTGCTCCTCTAAATATTGAAGCAATCCGTCTACGTGCTGCAAAGCAGTTTTGTTCTTCTTCGTTCTCGTTCACTCCCATTGCTTTGTTCGTTATCTCTAAGTGAGTCAGTCAGTCGTGTCGCATTCCAGCCACTCTTCTAAGTTCTCTTCATCAACATTCTCACCTCCTGGAACAGACGTCACTTGGTCAACAAGTGTAGTGGTCGGCATGACTTCATTCTCTTCTTCACATATGTTTTGGTTGACATTTGTTTCGATACTCGGAAAGAGTTTCAACACTAGGGTTGAGGGTTTGATGTAATTCCATGCAGACGCAATATCGTAAATGTTATCCAAAATTGTATGATTCTTCCAAAATTCTTTGAAATCTCAGCCTTCTTCAATTGTTGACAGTAACAACTTTGTTCTGTATGTTCTCTTCATGGTTGCAATGACTCCCTGGTCCATAGATTGTATCAGCGCAGTAACATTTGGGGGCAAAAACTTTGCCAAGATTTGAAAGTCAGAAGATTTAAGCACACTTCTAGCTGGATGTAAAGGTGCGTTCTCAATTAACAAAACAGCCTTCTTTGGCCAATTTTTTGAGTCAAGATGTTTACGTACTTGAGGCACAAAAATATTTTCAAACCATTCTTCTTCTGGTTCATCCAGCTTTTTTTGGTTGTTGTTGAAATAATACTCTGGTACACTTTCTGCTTTTGTCTCCTTAAAAGACCTCGGTTTCTTAGATTTACCGATTACAAGATGCCTAAGTTTGTGTCTACCCCCAGCGTTGCTGCATGGCAAGATTGTAATTCTTTCCTTGCTACTTTTGTTACCTGCCACTTGATGTTAACTTTCAAATGCTAAAATACGAGTGGGAAGACGCTTCCAAAAAAACACTGATTCATCAGCGTTATAAATGTGTCCATATGACAGATATTCAGACAACAAAACCTCTTCAAAATCTCGTTGGGAATTATCAGCTGCTTGTTGATCACCATTCAGCTTCTCTCCGTGTAGACCACTCTCTCTAATTCCATGACGTTTCTTAATACGACGCAACCAACCAGAAGACGCATCAAAGTTTCCTTCCAGGCCTAGCTGCATTTATAGGAGCAGACACGGGGGTGCCATCACTTCACCTGAGCTAACCATTCCGCCAATGCCGAGTCAAGTTCATTATCAAGTGGATTTATTCATTGTTTTCAGTTGTTTCATCCCAGAAGCACTGTCCGACATTGATGCAAAGGCCAACAGTTTGTCTTTTTGCTTTAAAACGTCTCGCACTGTTGTTTCCCCGATCCCGTAATCCATACACATCTGCTTCCTTGAAGCGCCATTTTCTATTTTAGAAATCATTACAAGATTTTGTGCAATCGTTAACATAACCTTCTTTCGTTTTTCAGCCATTATTAATTTCAGGAACTAACGAAACACTAATCTTGATCACTGACAAAGAAACATAAAATATGAGTGATCACTAAGCACGCTTATTAACAACTGACACCACTGGAGGCCCGCTCGGGTCGTCAAGGTCAGTGATCAGAGAATGTGACCAAAACAAAAGAGCAAGGGCCTGCCACTCACCCACAAATTTCGAGAAGGTTTATAGGATTACGATGCACAATAAACCTGTCAGTAATTTTCGACTTTCGCACTGAAAGGCCTATTGTATTTTCCCTGTTAATGGCTTAGATAGAAATTGGTTATTTTGAGGTTCGTAATAAAAAAAAATCGTGCCACTCGCAGATAATCGAGTCTTTACTGTAACATCAAACTAGTCCCCGGGTTGTTGGCTCTAGATATATACAGGGTGCTCGGAAATTCATCATCATCATTTGTTTGAACCAAAAGTAATACAAAGTCCCTATACACTTACATCCTGAAAACTACGCTAATACCATTAAATTGTGGTCAAAGTTCACTTCAGAGAGCTTCTAAAAGTGTTTAATATTTAGAATTTTTCCTATCCTTCAGCAGTTGCATAAAAAAAACACTTCAGATACCTAGTTCCTAGAGGTGTTTAATATTTATAATTCTTTACCTCCGGCAATTGGGGAATGTGCTCACCAAACGGGTGACCTGGTGGTCTAGGGGTAAGGTGTCAGACTTCTGTGCTGACGGCCGGGGTTCGATCCTCGGTCCCGGCACAGATTTATCTGATTTCCAAACCCTTTCTTCACCTCTGACAAGACATCTTGTGAATGTGGGGAGTGCCAGGCCGCCACCGTGGTTCGGATCACACGTTAAACTGTAGGTCCTCCATTTCATCTCACAATCACCCTACCATTCCACATTAGCGTAAGTGCGTATAACCCGAACGGGTAGTAAGACGCGGTGCTAATGCTCACCAAACCCCCTTGAAATTATTGGCTGGCTACGGCCTTGCACGTTACCCTGTCCCCCTGAAAGGTCCACTTGATCTTCTCACCCACTCTTCTTAGAACTTGTTCATTTGTCCCCCTGTCTGTCTGTCCACCTGATCTTCTCACCCACTCTTCTTGGGACTTGTTCATTTGTCCCCCTGTCTGTCCACCTGATCTTCTCACCCACTCTTCTTGGGACTTGTTCATTTGTCCCCTGTCTGTCCACCTGATCTTCTCACCCACTCTTCTTATAACTTGTTCATTTGTCCCCCTGTCTGTCTGTCCACCTGATCTTCTCTCCACTCTTCTTAGAACTTGTTCATTTGTCCCCTGTCTGTCCACCTGATCTTCTCACCCACTCTTCTTAGAACTTGTTCATTTGTCCCCCTGTCTGTCTGTCCACCTGATCTTCTCACCCACTCTTCTTGGGACTTGTTCATTTGTCCCCCTGTCTGTCCACCTGATCTTCTCCAGTCTTCTCAGGACTTGTTCATTTGTCCCCCTGTCTGTCCACCTGATCTTCTCCAGTGTCTCCAGCTCACATTTCAAAGCTCTCAAAGTATTTCTTCTCTATCTTCCTGAGAGTCCAAGTTTCTGCTCCAAACAGCACGATGCTCCAAATATAGTATTTCATATATTTTTTTTAGAACAAGTCTATTGTATACCTGGTTTGTGTTACGACAGTAACGGCCCCTCCAGTGGCAAAATCATCAAGTTACTGGCGTGTCCCCCCCCCCCCCTCACCCAGCGCTTCTTCAGTGACACTCCTCTGTATCCTACATATGCACATCGTATAAACAAAATAATAAAAAGTGTGCACATGTTGTCGACCGACACAACCCATGCAGCAACACCCCCCTCCCCCCCCCCCTTTTTCCCAGGTTTAAAAAATACCCCGATGGCGAGAGAAATAAAAATGGGGGGGAGGGGGGAGTGGTGACGACGAAGGGATATAGTAAAAAAAAAAACCAGTAGGATGGATGGTGGATAGGGAGAGGCATTAAGTTATCCCTTTTACATGAGCCGTCACTAAACTAACTGAGCGTGTCGTCTTGGGTGGTATCCTCGCTACTGTTGTCAACCATACACAGGCTGTTTTTATATAAGGCCCTGCTGCTCGGCTCCAATTACCCGACATGCCGCGCGCGGCTCAAAGGGAAGCATTAGGAGGATAAATGGACGATACGAATGTCTCTGGGTCCCTAAAAGTAAGACACGGTTAGAAAGGAAATGTTCAAATTCTACTCCAGCAAACAGTTAGGAATATTTTAATGTTTATATTACGAGGTTTGTATATTATAGCGTTGTTGCACGTTATATTATTTATTTTTAATTGAGAAATTGAATTATAATAGGAATTTTAAAATAATATCTGTTACATTGTTTATGTAGGCCTATATTTGCATGTAACATTGTGCAGTTATATTATAGATATTTATCTGTATTTGGTAATAGTAATTAAAATGAAATGAGTAAAATAGATCTTTATGAAAATGTAAATATATATATATATATATATATATATATATATATATATATATTATATAATGCTAAGTAATTGAGGTATATATGTAATGCAAGGCATTATAATTATATATGCTAATAGACTAGTTATTATAGTTTATATATATAAATATGTAGAAGAAGGAAGAGGAAGTACGGGAACAGCTACACGAATGGAATGAGGAGGTGAAAGAGTGTGAAATGAAATTTAGAACGGCAAAGTGTGAGGTGATGGTAATGACCAAGAAGAGGGTAAGGCCTGGTAAAGATATAAAGTTGGATGAATTAGAGATGAGGAAAGTACAGAACGTAACATCTTGAAAGCGTGACTGAGGAGAAAGGTGGAAGTAAAGAGAATATAATGAGAAGAAGACAGCAGGAGAGTTGTTATATAGGTGTGTAATAGACCTGCTATGGAGAAGAGAAGTCCCCTTGAAGTGTAAGGAAGTGTTATACAGGATGTACTTTGTACCCATTGTCACACTTGCTGCAGAAACATGTACATTGAATGTAAGAGACAAGGAAAGTGGAGTACATGAGATAGTAGAAGAAGCAAGACTGAGATGGTATGGACATGTAATGGGGATGTTGGAGTACATGAGATAGTAGAGGAAGCAAGACTGAGATGGTATGGACATGTAATGAGGATGTTGGAGTACATGAGATAGTAGAGGAAGCAAGACTGTGATGGTATGGACATGTAATGAGGATGTTGGAGTACATGAGATAGTAGAGGAAGCAAGACTGAGATGGTATGGACAGGTAATGAGGATGTTGGAGTACATGAGATAGTAGAAGAAGCAAGACTGAGATGGTATGGACATGTAATGAGGATGTTGGAGTACATGAGATAGTAGAGGAAGCAAGACTGAGATGGTATGGACATGTAATGAGGATGTTGGAGTACATGAGATAGTAGAGGAAGCAAGACTGAGATGGTATGGACATGTAATGAGGATGTTGGAGTACATGAGATAGTAGAGGAAGCAGGACTGAGATGGTATGGACATGTAATGAGGATGTTGGAGTACATGAGATAGTAGAGGAAGCAAGGGTGAGATGATATGGACATGTAATGAGGATGGAAAAAGATTGTAAGGGATACCCAGAAAGAGTTAGGAAGAGCAGATAACAAAATATGTTCATGTGAGAGGGGAAGAATGGAAGCAAATAAAGGAGAAGAATGGTAGAAGGAAAGAGGAAGATGAAGGCATTTTACAAAACTGACGAGACCACAGGCTGTAAATAGTTGATGATTTATGTAAATATGTGTTTTATTTCTCGATATTAATATTACTCAGTTTCAAATTGCCAAGGAATGAGGAAAAGGGAAATTTTGCCATGGATTTGTGCACAAGATGATAACTAAACTTCTATAATAATCTTGATATAAACAATTCGGATTTCACTCCAAATGCAGAAACCGAGCTGTGATAATTTAGACTCGATTAAGCCCTTATAAAAACATATAATTAATTGCTGCCTGAAACCTTATAGTTAAAGTGGACTTGAATTTCAGCCCGTGTCCACCTCAACTTCGTCTGCACCCCATTAGAGAGCCAAAGTATTTCGTAATCAGTAGCTTCACTAAAAGGGAGTAAAAATCAACAGATTATTTCAAAATTCAAGTTAAATTAACCCCAATCGCAGCAGGTTTGGCCCACGTTTTATTTCACTGAGATCCACATCAGGAGTTGGAGGCTAGATTTTCTTGTCACAATCAGTATTTGACAGATTAATCCTTCACATATTTGAATAACTCGTGGCAAATTATGTCGATTCAAATAATTGCGTTGTTCCTTGTATTCTATATACTCAGTGTTATGTATCACTAAAGGGAGGACTAGAATAATTAAAAGCGGTTGCTTGTTCTTCAAATCAGGGCTGCCACTATTTTGTCAATACAAAATTCCCGTTTTTTGGTGTATGTTTTTTCATGTTTCCCAGAAGCTTTATAGAGCGGTATAGACTAATGGTACTACTATCACGGTTGTGTGAGTTGTTCAATGTGTGCTCTGGGATTTCGAATGTTCCTAATGACTGTACTAACCCAATCACGGTCGGGTGTATTGAGGGTAGTTTTCCAAAAATTGTTTTCCACTCTACATCCACGCAAAATAACCTTCCTAATACATACAAATATTAACGTAACTAGTACATAAACGTATAGCCCGAACTAGTGGTAAGACGCGGTGCTGAAAAAAAAAATCTTACGTCATTAAACTTCAAACTCCGAAGACTAAATTTATGACCCAACTGAAATTTGAATCAGAAGATTATCATAGGTTGGTTGTTCACCATCTGGAGCACATCTCAACGGTCATGACTACGGCTGAGGACGTGTCTACAACAGAAGTATAAAGTTCACAAGTGGACAATGATGTGAATGTTGGTGTTTAAATCTTGTGCCAAAACCACTTTCATCAATTTTTGTACAAATGTGTGCCCATAAGACGTGGTCACAGATAAATAATATACCCAGACAACTAACATCCAGGTTAAAGTGGTTGCGCTCCTTTTGGCAGCTTGAGTGCTTCACCACTAGGATCGCTGCGGTTAGTCATATCCTCATCCAGCAGTGACACTAGCGAAGCCCAGTGTTGAAGGACTCAAGCTGGCAAAAGGAGCGCAGCAGAAACCCTGTAAGGTTGAGAGTCTGTTTCTTACTCGTCTGTGGCCGAGGCCTATCTTTCTTTTTTTTTTTTACCTTTTAATGTGAGAAAATAAAGGTATACGTACGTGCTCCCAAACACTGCCCGTATTCAACAACTCATGGGAATTGATGTATGTTGAAAAAAAATAGCATAAATACGCAAAATTACCAAATGTTTTATACCTACGATGTTTATAAAAAGAATAAAAGGTTATCGTAAGTTCAACACACTTGGTGTGTGGTATAAAACATACCATCAATAAAAAACACTTGATCTAAATTTATATACATTATATATATTTATATTTTCAATCCTAGTTAATAGTCAGTTGTGCTAAACACTCTCCTATCCCTGCATGGAGATTCTATGGTATCTTTGCTAAGCCTGTGAGAACCTGCGAAATTTTAAATCCTAATCGTGCTAAGATTCGGATTCAATTATAAATTTCGAATCCAAATAAATCCTGGATTTGAATTCAATGTGCTTAGTTCAAAATTCGAATCTATAATAATTCCTACTTACATAACAAATTAATATATCCAGACCGTAAACCGGTTGTGTGGTAGAGTGAACTGAGACATTAGCTCGAGTCCAGGTCGTAAAGGAATCACGTGGGGGACACTTGTTTGGGACAGAGAATGTCTTGTTTTAAACAAAGTAGCTAGGCCCACCTTTTTGTAACTATTAATTAACCCTTCACATTACGATTAAAAACGTGTGTGTGTCATTTTTATCTGATCTTTCACCTTTTAAAATTAGTGCTCTATATTACATATTTTTGTTAAATAATCCTAAAATGTTTATCAAAAATGTTAAAAATATTTTACTATAGGATTGTATTCGGAAAATAACAGTAAAATATTAAACATAGACTCTATTTATAAGAGTATCATAGTAAGTATAAAATATATTAGTCAGATCTAAACCGATTTCTTAAAAGAGAATATTCGATCGAACTATTAATTTTTTAAATATTTAATTCGACTAGGACACGATACGAGTCAGCCAATATTCGGATTCCATTCGAAATGTAATATGATGGATTCGCACAGACTTAATCTTCGTTGACCTTAGCCGTGGACAGGAACATCGAGGAGGTTCAGAAGGTGCTAACCCCTTTCTAAGAACTTCAGAGGGATGGTGGGGGGGATAAGGGGGTGTGTAAATGAGTCAAGGCTCATATTCATTACCATCCTACCTCGTGGAGGACGCGTTAAAAATGTTTACAAAAATATAGTTAACTTGGCGAATTTCAACGAAAAGTAGCATAATTCACCTGAAATGAAAGATATGTCTTCTTTAGGGCACACAAGAAAATCAACAACTTAATTAAAGGGTAATCCGATTCGGTGACCGCATGGTATTAGGCGTCACTCTAGTGTTTTTTAGACTGCTGATGGGAGGGAGATCGAGGTTTGAATCCCGGTCAGGTGTACTGAGGGTGTTTTTCCCTAAATAGTTTTCCACACTTTCAACACGCAAATGCTGTCAACCCGGTCCTCCTGGCTCGGCATTATCAGCACCAAGCTACGGTAGGATTTTGGTAGGAAGATTTTGTTTTGAAGCCGGTGACCTGGCGGTCTAGGGGTAAGGTGTCGGACCTATATGCTGGTGTCGGGGTTCAATCCTCGGTCTCGGCACAGATTTATCTGAATACCAAACCCTTCCTTCACCTCTGACAAGACGTGTATTAATCACAACTTGTGAATGTGTGGAATACCAGGCCTCCACCGTGGTTCGGATCCCACGTTAAACTGTAGGTTCTCCATTTCGTCTCACAATCACCCTACCATTACATATTAGCGTAAGTGCGTACAACCCGAACGGGTAGTAAGACGCGGTGCTAATAATAATAATAATAATTTTATTTTGAAGATACAAACTGTTTTTGTGACAAACATTGATAACGTTTTAATATATTATTAGTGTTATTATATAGTTGATAAAATCTATCAAAAGTGACATGTGCGGATCACTTTATCTGAAGTATGAATACATGAAATTAGATCTAATTTTAAGCTGTCTGATAGGATTGTTTCTATAAAAATTGAACTGTGTGTCTGTAGATTATTCGGTCCGTTAGAACCGAACTCCGGCCTCCCATAACAAGAGTCAGCCATGTTCACTCGACACAGCCGCGGGGTTACAGTTAGTTCCCAGCCCATCAAAATGATCCCACAAGGTTTTGTTTTTTTGGAGACAGAAATATTTATCCGTGGTGTAAATATTGTGGTATGGATCTGTCTCTCTTACTCCATCCACCCTCCTCTCCCTGGTGTCTGCGGTATTAAACCTCGGTGTGGCGAGAGTAAACAAGATGACGCATAAAGTGGTGTAAATAGGCTGGAAATCTCCGAGGGAGCTGTCTACTTGTAACTGAAGACAGTCTGCGTTGTCTTTGTTGGCGGGACAAGTGGTTTTAATGCAGCGGTAGTGGCTTCATCGACAAGTTGAGGAGGTTCCTGTTAGGACATCGACAAGTTGAGGAAGTTTCTCCTAGGACATCGACAAGTTGAGGAGGTTCCTCCTAGGACATCGACAAGTTGAGGAGGTTCCTGCTAGAACATCGACAAGTTGAGGAGGTTCCTGCTAGGACATCGACAATTTGAGGAGGTTCCTGCTAGAACATCGACAAGTTGAGGAGGTTCCTGCTAGGACATCGACAAGTTGAGGGGGTTCCTGCTAGGACATCGACAAGTTGAGGAGGTTCCTGCTAGGACATCGACAAGTTGAAGAGGTTCCTGCTAGGACATCGCAGATTCTTCATCCTCTCGGGTCGAAGATTGGTTTGGCTGACGATGGATATCTCTCATGTGCGGAACCTAACGGTTTACTGTAAGTTTTAAGATAACTTAGTCCAGGGATAATAACTGATCAGCTACAGTCAAATAGTCATAGGAAGATCTTTATCTGTCAAATAGAAAATATCTACTATCACGTATTCACACATGACATGTGATCTGTTAGCTAGAAAATATCTACTATCACGTATTCACACATGACATGTAATCTGTCACGTTTGCTAGATAATATTATCAATAATTATAAGAATATCAATTTTGGCTACAAACAAACAATATTTTTGTATTTTCTCATTTTGAGAAATGTAATCTTGATCGACAGTGGCGTACCAGTGGAGTTCCCCCCCCCCTCCCCAATATTAAGCTTTTCCCATATTATCCCTCTACAATTGGCACCACAAAACAGAGGCTTAATCTTATATCCATAAAAACTATTGAAAAAATGTGGAAAGAGCTAACTATGTAAGTATTAATAGAACTTAAAGGAAAACTAAAATTAAAAACACAGAATTTGTGTTTTTTGATTATTTTTTTCAAATATGTAGTTTTTATTTCAATTAAAACTGACAGCATGTAGAGAAATGCTTAATTTTTCAACCTAAACCTTTACTACATACATGTTCTGGTGTATTATAAAACTATACAAAATATTTTATTAACTTCAGTACTGAATCCGTATATTTTGAGCATTATTTGCTAAAAAAAAAAAAATTCAAACATTGATTAGTTTCAAATGAAAGTGTTGTACTGATAACTCTACAAATTATAATAATAATATTCATTATAGTTAGAAATTTAAAATAGCCCTTTGGGCTCATAAAAGTACTACTACCAGGATATTAGGGCTCTTAAAAGTACTACTACCAGGATATTAGGGCTCTTAAAAGTACTACTACCAGGATATTAGGGCTCTTATAAGTACTACTACCAGGATACTAGGGCTCATAAAAGTACTACTACCAGGATATTAGGGCTCATAAAAGTACTACTACCAGGATATTAGGGCTCTTAAAAGTACTACTACCAGGATATTAGGGCTCTTAAAAGTACTACTACCAGGATATTAGGGCTCTTATAAGTACTACTACCAGGATACTAGGGCTCATAAAAGTACTACTACCAGGATATTAGGGCTCATAAAAGTACTACTACCAGGATATTAGGGCTCTTAAAAGTACTACTATCAGGATACTAGGGCTCTTAAAAGTACTACTACCAGGATACTAGGGTACATAAAAAAGTAAATACCTTTATGTCCTTCCTACAGTAGGGCCTACTGTAAGTTATTCTACGTTTAGTGGCTAATCATGTAATAATAAAAAAATGATCAATATGAGGTGTATACTAAACCAATATATTCTTAAAAATTATGTAAAAAAATAGCGACCCAGTCTCAATAATAAATGTGTATGTATACAAAGTCACCTAATTAATGACGACTTCATTTTGTAATTGATTGGCATTAAGATGTGGATGTAGGAAACGCGGTGTTTTCTTCCAGTTTTTATTGCAAAACTT
Organism: Timema cristinae; assembly: GCA_039000515.1. Classification (NCBI taxonomy): domain Eukaryota; kingdom Metazoa; phylum Arthropoda; class Insecta; order Phasmatodea; family Timematidae; genus Timema; species Timema cristinae. The sequence continues at coordinate 47,524,429 of JBCFYV010003508.1, read as the reverse complement.
TTTTGGTTAAGATAAATAAACTAGTTCTCCAGTATAAAAATAAAGAATTTAATTTTCTTCCCATGTTGATATCAACAGTTGTTGAATATCTGTTATGAGCATAGCGGCATTAGATGACAAACTTTTTAAATGAAGATAAAAAGTTGTCGTTAAATTCCAGGACACCCTTCACAGATATTCAACAACTGTTGATAACATCATGTGAAGAAAATTAAACTCTTTGTTTGTACTGGAGACATATTTGCTTTATTTTGGCAAAAAAAAAAAAAGTTTTGCTATAAAAACTTCAAAACTAGTTTTTATTTAAAATCTCACTGTCTCACGGCCTTAGCCTGGAACAAGTCACCTGTGAATGGACCGTCTGATTTTAGAAACAAACTCTCCCGTCACTATATCTCTAACTTGTGAGTTGTGCTATGATACATGTGTGTGCGTGTTTGTGTAACAATGTTTATTACTTTTATTATTTTATTCTCTGTTTCCACCATTGATCTAGAGATACTGTGTTCGAGTTGATTACTGTTTTGGTTTCTTGTTTTTTACGTGTTTATCTAATTGCAATATTTTATATGTTTTATGTTCATGTGTGTGTTTTCCCCAAATACTTGTCTCCTGTATTTTATTTAATGATAATAATTGATAAATACAGTGTGATTTTAAATAAGACATGGTTAAATGTAAGAGAAGGAGTATGCCTTAATTTCACCTTGGAAAAAAAGACAATAATAATAATAAATTTAATGTTAATAAAACACTGGCATTTTCTCGCGTCCCTACGCTTCCAGCTTAAGATACTTCAAGATAACCCTGTATTAAGTAATAATAATAATATGCAGGCTTACTCAACTAAAAGTGTTAATATTTAATTAATCATATCGCAATCTAACATTTAAAATAGCCCACCTTTAAAGGTAGAATCTAAGATGGAATTAAAAATTGCAAATCTTAAAAAAAAATACCCCTTTTATTAAATTTACTAGACACTTTATCTAAGGGAAAGGTTTAATAACTATTTAACTTGTGTTTTATTAATTATAATATTAGATACCATGTTGATCTAATACAGGATGAATAAATGATATTATTTCTATTTTCTAATTACTCAAACAAACATAAGAATAAATGATCCATTAATTATAGTTATATTTTAAATAGTTATAAATTTACTAAATGAACAACCCTAGTAAACGATTGTAATTTATTTGTGTTTTGTTTATAAAAATATTGACAACTAGAAAACAAGAGTAGGTGAACTATTTTGACTTAAGCCGGCACATTTAGTTGGTAGATTATACGTTTTTACCAGCATCAATTTGGTGCCAGTTCACTGGATATTCTCCTTCCTCCTTACCTCATTCTGTGGATAGCCCGGATAAAGCCACCCTCATTCTGCGGATAGCTCGGATAAAGCCACCCTCATTATGTGGATTGCCCGGATAAAGCCACCCTCATTCTGTGGATAGCCGGATAAAGTCACTTCATTATGTGGATTGCCCGGATAAAGCCACCTCATTCTGTGGATAGCCCGGATAAAGTCACCTTCATTATGTGGATTGCCCGGATAAAGCCACCCTCATTCTGTGGATAGCCCGGATAAAGTCACCTTCATTATGTGGATTGCCGGATAAAGCCACCCTCATTCTGTGGATAGCCGGATAAAGCCACCTCATTCTGTGGATATCCGGATGCAGCCACTAATAAAACACCACGTAGGGCCACTGTTAAAATAAGATTTATAAAAGTACTTTTTTAAATAAAAAGATACAAAGCAAACATTTTGGGAACTAGATGTAAATTTAATTTCGAACATTTGAAAATTAAATATTAGGCTTATGTATATTTTTTTAGCACTGCGTTCGTCTTACGACCTGTTAGGGCTATTCGCATATATACATACTAATTACGCTAATGGTTGAATTTAGAAGAAGTTTACCCGAATTTGCATAGAGGGAGTGTTGGAAACAATTTTTATTAAACCACCCTCAGTACACCTGACCTGACTTCGAACCCCCATCTCCTTGTCATAGGTAGTCTAGTATAACTTGAGAGAAACGCCTTAAATCATGCGTCCACGAAGAAGTTTTGTTGTTTAAAACTGCTATTACATTTACTTTTTTGTTTCAAAGAATCGTTACATTAGATTTGTTTTGTTGTTTTAAAAATGATATAAGGTTTGTTATAAAATTTAATATTTCAAATTACTATGAAGTTTGTTTTGTTGTTTCAAAAGTTCTAAACGGTTCATTTTTTAATCGCACCTTCCAATTGGTTTTAAGGTCGTATCATGTGGTTCTAATCATCCAAATAGCAATTTTAAACAAACATAAAAATATACCATTTGTAATTGAACCAACGTTATGAATTTTTGACGTAAAATGAATGAGACTAGGAAAGTGGAGGCCATGGGAGTAAAGTTCGTGAGGAGAATGTTAGTTGTCACTAGGAGTGCATGAGATAGTAGAGGTAGCAAGACTGAGATGTTATGGACATGTAATGAGGATGTTGGAGTACATGAGATAGTAGAGGAAGCAAGACTGAGATGGTATGGTCTGTAATGAGGATGTTTGAGTACATGAGATAGTAGAGGAAGCAAGACTTGTGATGGTATGGACATGTAATGAGGATGTTGGAGTACATGAGATAGTAGAGAAAGCAAGACTGAGATGGTATGGACATGTAATGAGGATGTTGGAGTACATGAGATAGTAGAGGAAGCAAGACTGAGATGGTATGGTCCTGTAATGAGGATGTTTGAGTACATGAGATAGTAGAGGAAGCAAGACTGAGATGGTATGGACATGTAATGAGGATGTTGGAGTACATGAGATAGTAGAGGAAGTAAGACTGAGATGGTATGGACATGTAATGAGGATGTTGGAGTACATGAGATAGCAGAGGAAGCAAGGCTGAGATGGTATGGACATGTAATGAGGATGGAGAAGGAGAGGATGCCTAGGATAATGTTGGAAATGAAGTATGTAGGGAAAAGAGCATAAGGGAGGCCAAGAAAGAGAAGGGAGGAGCAGATAACAGAAAATGTGCAAGTGAGAGGAGAAGAATGGAAGTAATTAAAAGAGGAAGAATGGAGGAAGGAAAGAGGAAGATGGAGGCATTTTACTAAACTGACCTGACCACAAACTGGAAACTGTTGTTGATGATGATGATGATGAGTGAATTGATTAACCTACATAAACAAATAAATTAGCAAGGTTCATGCTATATTGCAAATATATTTTATTTTTAGTGTAATAACATTTATTTGAATTGATGACTAGCCGACAAAGTTTATGAAGCGTTATTTTTGTTCTTCCACAAGGCTATTTATCATATTGTACCAATTTGAATGTTGGTGAATTTCCTCAAATTTCATCTTCTCATTATGTGGTGTATGTTTGTTAGATTTAAAAAAAATACGAGTAGCCTCAACGATCAATGAAATATTATTTAACCTATATTTAAAACTAGATAGCTGTTGCTCGCGGCTTTGCTCGCCTGGAAGTTGATTATATACAAATACGAAAATATACATATGTATTTACAGATTAATTTAAAATATTACGTTACGTTGATGACCATAACTTGACCTCAGATCAAAAATAATGCAGGTCCGATACAAACTTTCACCCCCTTTTTCATCCCTTATTAAATAAAATTTCCAAAATTCCTGAAACACGTATTTATTTGTTTTACGTCAATAACCGAAATACAAAATTTTGTTTATGTAACTTTCAAAATGACGGACTTTCATACATATTATCATACATATTATCATCCCCTATTTTGACCCCTTTGGAGTGGAATTTTCTAAAATCCTTTCTTAGTGGGTGCCTACATAACAAAATGAATATACAGTCCGAATTCATGCTTGTAGCCTTGATAGTTTGCGCTCGGCGATGATGAATCAGTCAGTCAGTCAGTCAGTCAGGACATGTTATTTTATAAGTATAGATAACATGTTAGCAAACATTTTAAAAATTCTAAAAATAAAAAATAAAAATTATAATATTAAATCTGCAAAACAATTTAATTTTTCTAACTTAAATTTATATCACTATATATTTTGTTATTAAATTTGTATTTTATAATATATTTAATGTTTTTAACTATGTTTAATATTATAGTTCCAAAATTATTTAAGCTCGTTTGGCAAAAAACTCAATTTAAATTATCTTACCTTTATTTTTGTTTTATTATAGTCTACCTCTATGACCCAATAAATCACAACTTCTCTTTTCAAGTCTTATCTTATATTTAAAATATTTAACTTATCAAATTGATGGGGAATATATCCACTTCAGAAAGTATCAACAAATCAAGCCTGTAACCTGGTGAACTATTATAGGTCTGAGGAACTTCAGTTCGACATCAGTGCAGGCGCCTTAGATATTTACTATTGGTCTTGTCGTGTGGGCTCATTAGGTTGAACACACGAGTGAAATTTCTACCACCAGCGTTAGGTATAACGGTTAAGATTTATGGGTCAAGTTAGTTTGTAAGTCATGACCAGTACAGTTCTTTGATCACAGAGAAAATTGTAAATGCATATTAATCAGACTATCGCTTAAATGAATAAATAATTCAAATATTTGTTTATAAAGCTTGAAACAGTAGCATGTACTAATCTAAATACAATTTTTTAATCAGACAAGCAGCCAGGCAAAGATGTAGGTAGGTAAATGAAAAGTACAGAGCACCAAGGTAGTTGTATATCTGTAATAAACTTGTATCAGGCGAGCAGACAGAGATGTAGGTAGATGGCAAGTACAGAGCGCCAAGGTAGTTGTATATCTGTAATAAACTTGTATCAGGCGAGCAGACAGAGATGTAGGTAAATGACAAGTACAGAGCACCAAGGTAGTTGTATATCTGTAATAAACTTGTATCAGGCGAGCAGACAGAGATGTAGGTAGATGACAAGTTCAGAGCACCAAGGTAGTTGTATATCTGTAATAAACTTGTATCAGGCGAGCAGACAGAGATGTAGGTAGATGGCAAGTGCAGAGCACCAAGGTAGTTGTATATCTGTAATAAACTTGTATCAGGCGAGCAGGCAGAGATGTAGGTAGATGGCAAGTACAGAGCACCAAGGTAGTTGTATATCTGTAATAAACTTGTATCAGGCGAGCAGACAGAGATGTAGGTAGATGGCAAGTGCACAGTGTAAAGAAAACGAGGCACTTGCTACCATTAGTCAAGCGAGGTAATTGTTTACACGAAGAACCACAAGTCCCTCCTGGGGCCCTGTGTTTATGACACGGTGTATCAGCGAAGAAAGCCCCTGGTTTGTTTCGTTCGCCGCCAAGGGACCGCCCGGGGTACCTGTGGGCCTGTAAGGGAGAGGGTGTATCAGAGAACATATTATTTACACGCCTACACGACGCCGAACTCAGATAGCTACCAGTGGGGGGTTACAATTTATAGGCTCTAACATCACACATCTAAAAATTATATTATGTTGTAAAATATTAATGTTTGAGGACACTTAGGTAAGATATGGTAAGCAGACTGTAAGTAACAATCAGTTTTTAGGTTAATTAAGATAGTCGATAAATTATAATAATAATTTATTATTTTCTTTACGGGGCACAAATTATGTTAATGATGAATATCTTTGTTTTTAGAGTTAATGATAAGAAATGAAGTGTTTTAGAGGAATTGTACTCCCATACGCATGGAGGGAGGGTGGGTAAACATTGAGATAAAACCATCTGCAGTAAATCTAGCTGAAATTTTATCTCCGACCCCCCCCTCCCCCAAATCTATAAGCCTTACTAGGCGTGCGCAACGCCTTTGCCCATAAGCCCACTGACGTGGGTATTTAAAAAGATCTTATAAAAATAGCCTATAGCCTATGGCCTATTTACGTGACTAGGATTAAACTTACGAAGGGACTGGGTTGAAGGGCTAAGTTTATTTTTCAAAGGTTCCTAAAATGATTCGCTATTTGTGAGCAATTTACATTTGGTTAAGATAGCTGCCCTTTACAACAATTTATTCAGAGATATTTGGTAAAATATCACCTTAAAATGGGAATCGAACTCTGGACCTTCGGTGTAGTTTGTCAATGCTCAAATGTCTTGTGTAAGCGTCACCCATCTGTTCACATTATCTCGAATAACTCGCCACGTGGTACAGTGGTCGGAGACCTGACTGCTGGCCTAGAGGTACCGGGTTTGATTACCGACTGATACAGGGAGATCTTTACTAAAAGTTGGGTACACTTCCTCTAAATTCAACCTTCTCTCATCCCTAATACCCCAGCGTGATTGGTACATGGCTGTATAACCTGAACGGGCAGTAAGACGTGGTGATAAAAAACAAACTAAGTAGTGTTTTTCTTTCTATTTATCTGTAAGCCATTTGTGTTCCTGTTTGTTCTAAATGTAACTTAGAGGCCATAGTGTCTAATGTACATAGGACAGCCTGTATTTTAACTATCACTCTCAGCACAACATATCCTAGGTCAGGGATGGAGGACCTTTTTAAGAGCGTTGTCAGTATCTAGATAATGTTCCGATAAATTATTCCGTGTGTTTATACGACTTTTGAGCTGCAGGATTGACTACTGAATACAACTATAGCGATAATTATAGTAATAATAATAATTAATGAAACTATATTATTATTATTACTATTATTATTATTATTATTATTATTATTATTATTATTATTATTATTATTATTATTATTACATCTTGTGAATGTGGGGAATGCCAGGCCTCTACTGTGGTTCGGATCCCACGTTAAACTGTAGGTCCTTCATTTCATCTCACAATCACCCTACCATTACACATTAGCGTAATTGCGTATAACCCGAACGGGTAGTAAGACGCGGTGCTAAAAATATTATTATTATTATTATTCCAAACAGAGGGAGAGAATGCAATTAATTGACCCTTTTTGAGATACCTATTTAAGAGATGTTTCTGAAAAATTGTTGCCATATGAATGAGAAAGTTTTGTAAATTGTATCATATATATAGTAAGTAGGCTACTTCTAAAATGATAATTTGTTGATTTGATGACACTAAGAGGTCACTAATTAATTTGAAATTCATTAAAATAATTATTTAATTTTATAGTTTCATTGAAACCATCGAGTCGGGAAAACAAAGTTTGGACAGCAGTGGATATCACTTCGTCTCACGGACATCAAGGGGCCCGCGAGTCATAGTTTCACCCCCGCTGTCCTAGAGGGTTGGGATAGAGTAGATATCACTTCGTCTCACGGACACCAAGGGGCCCGCGAGTCATAGTTTCACCCCCACTGTCCTAGAGGGTTGGGATAGAGTGGATACCACTTCGTCTCACGGACAGCAAGAGGCACGTGAGTCATAGTTTCACCCCCGCTGTCCTAGAGGGTTGGGATAGAGTGGATATCACTTCGTCTCACGGACATCAAGGGGCACACGAGTCATAGTTTCACCCCCGCTGTACTAGAGGGTTGGGATAGAGTAGATATCACTTCGTCTCACGGACATCAAGGGGCCCGCGAGTCATAGTTTCACCCCCGCTGTCCTAGAGGGTTGGGATAGAGTAGATATCACTTCGTCTCACGGACAGCAAGGGGCACGTGAGTCATAGTTTCACCCCCGCTGTCCTAGAGGGTTGGGATATAGTGGATATTTCTTAAAATGATACGCTATTTATTATCCAACGTGAAACTACATTGTAGCCTAACATAAGATTAACTACATTTATTTGTATTGAGTTTAATATCTCTTATTATGTATTATTATTATTTATTTGAAGTATTTAACGTGCGCTTTTTGAACCAAGTGATTATATCAGCACACGAGAATTTCTATGAGTGAGAGAGAAAGAGCCTACCAATTTTGCCGGGAAAGGTATTCTCAAATACCTTCCAAGGTTATTTTACATGCCATAATCGACGGCTTTACTTGCCATCCAAAGGATGTTGTGCTGCGGATTTTTATCGCTTAAAAAATTCCGTCGACACTTGACAGGGTTTGAACTGACAAACATCGGTCCTGTCGCGAGAACTTTACCCTGAGACAACCCATCAAATAGGCACATGAATAAATATAAATTTACACTTATAGATAGGTAATGCATAAAGCAGATAATAAAAAATAGAATGTATATTCTTATTATTATTTTATGGAGCTCAAATGTAAATTTATCAAACTAAATCTGTTTTTATTTTTCTGACAAATTAGTCCAAAATATAAACAAACGTCTTAGTTAAAAACGTTTTAGAGACCTTTCTGAAAGACAAGAAGCTATTTTGGTTTCCTTAAATCGGTCCCTTGAAAAGTAGGGAGTAAAATAATTATTTTTTTCGAAATAAAATGTTTAACTACCGTTTAAGTAAAATTGTTTACATAATATCTTTCTTCTGCACAAGTTTATATTTTGTTTAAGGGAAAATATTTGTGCCACAGAAATGTAGTTTAGAGCAACAGTTGCGAAAGGGGATGAACGGGGGCAACAACCCCCATCAACACACCCTTGAAGAAGATTATCTCAGGGGTTGCAGAGGATGCGCCAGGGTTGTGTCAATCCGCGCGGGGACACTCCGAACATCTTGAAACTAACTTCTGCGAGAGTAGTGTTGTGGTTCATCAGCTTGAAGTAGATGTGTCAAACTTGCAGCCCACGGGCCGCTGTGGCTCGCGAACCTTTGGATGAACCAACATACAATGCAGCCCAATTCGTATTTTTACCAACTTTGTAGGAATCCAACGTTCTAGATTATAACATTTTGAAATTGATCACTATTTAGTGAAATATAGCAAGTTATGTTGGTGTAGTGGACCTAGGTGGTCTTGGGTTATAGTTCAAGACACGATGTTCGTGGGTTCAAACCCAACCGGGGGTCAACGGATTTTTCTTGAGCGATAAACATCCGTAGCACAACTTTCTTTGGCGGGGAAGTAAAGCCCATTTCTGTTGTGGTATGTAAAAGAACCCTGGAAAGTATGAGAAAATACCTTTTCTCGGCAAAGTTGGTAGGTCCTTTCGCTCTCACTCAAAGAAATTTTCGTTTGCTAATAGCCTATAATCAGTCAGTTCATAAAGTACACGTTAAATACTTCAAATAAATTTTTAATAAAGTTGGTATACCAAATTGAACTCAATACTCACCAAAGATCGATTTTTGTAAGCACAATGGTACCGGTGGTCTAGGGGTAAGGTGTCAGACTTCTGTGCTGGGGGTCCGGGGGTTCGATCCTCGGTCTCGGCACAGATTTATCTGATAACCAAACTCTTCCTTCACCTCTGACAAGACATCTTGTGAATGTGGGGAATGCCAGGCCTCCACCGTGGTTCGGATCCCACGTTAAACTGTAGGTCCTCCATTTCATCCACAATCACCCTACCATTACACATTAGTGTAAGTGATTATAACCCGAATGGGTAGTAAGATACGGTGCTAATATATAATAATAATAATAATAATAATTGAATCAACAATTTATTTCACCCAATTGTGTGGTTAAATGGTATAAGGCGTAAATCTCGCAATAGATAGGACTACCCATGACGAGGATATCGGGTTCGAATCCCAGTGGGGTGTACTGAGGGTGGTTTTTTCCCAAATGGTTTTTATTGTCTCCCTCCGCTCAAATGCGGGTTAACTTAGTATACATTCACCCTAGCTAATCCCTAAGTGAAATTAGTACATAAACACATAACCTGAGTGGGTAGTAAGACGCGGTGCTAAAAGATATGTATCTCCCAGAAGGGGTTGGGAAATATTTGAAAGCATTGCAGATGTTTCCCCCCATTACGAGTCGTTCACCCTCTTCATCGTGTCACATTAAGTTTGCTAGTTTGAGCCACTTATTGAGGTGCTTGAGGCGGCTCAAAACCCCAAAAGACTACAGCGTTAAAAAGACGATTCTTTGGACCAGGCGTGTCAAACTCACCAAGGGACACATTTCTCAAAGTTCAATATCGTCACCATGGGAAAATTTCTACCATAACAAAAATAAAATTAAGATTACATACAGTGTTAAGATACATCCTATATTTTCTTACAAAAAAATTGAAACTTTATATTTGCATCAAATGTGTGAGTGGCTGAGATCTGTCACGTTCAAAATAGATGACAGATGCATGCCTATCGGTAAATGTGGTTTATCCCTTTACATGAGTGAAACTCACCTTTGTGCTTACATTATTATCACCGCGTCTTACTACCCGTTCGGGTTATACACACTTACGCTAATGTGTAATGGTAGGGTGATTGTGAGATGAAATGGAGGACCTACAGTTTAACGTGGGATCCGAACCACGGTGGAGGCCTGGCATGTTGATTCAATTGTTAGCTTTGTTGACATGGATAAAAAGACGAGACGGGTTATAATATTAACTCGTTCTGCTCGTTGGGGACTCCGCCCCCAAACCCTCAGTGGGTTTTCTTTACAAATGGATGCAAACTAATGTAATTCCAGCGTTGTTTTTAACGTAACAACTTAAAGTTACTGGTATTGTATTGTATTGTATATACCGCACCGACTTTAAAGTGGCAACACCACTTTGAATATTTTTTTCGGGGGTTGAATTTTTTTTTTTAACTTTTTGTAATTTTCCCGTCGGTTACAGGTAGAAGCTATAAGTTTGCCAAATATCAAGTTTCTAGCTCACCTTGAAGTGGGTAAACATTAATGTTAGTCAGTGAGTCAGCCGTGTGGCTTTATAGTTGTATAATGTTAGTGATCAAAGATTGTTTTTAAGTTGAACCTAAAAGTGAGGATTTGTGATAGTAATAATAATAAAGATGATATTGGTTTGTTTGATTGGACTCTCATCCACGCGTTTCGCGGGTTGCCGATAGCCAAACTATATTTGAGTTGAGGAGCACAAAACATTGGGGACAAGCAGAAAAAACAAAAATGGTGCTTTCATTAATGGACGAAATAAAAAACTAATGTGGTTAATACAGTAAATATTATGTAGGTTTAATTAATTGAATATATTAATTTATTTAGCAAATTTATCTATACATCTCTAGTATCAAAAGTAACTTCTATGACTCACACATGTCATGTGTTTAAGGCGTCTGTCTCACAACGTATCGGATTTCTGGTGACAGAGAGGTCAAAGTTTGAATTTTGTTGACTGAAATGAAGGTTGTTTTCGACATATGATTTATAAACGTGATTTTCCCATCCTCTCTCCACCCCAATGCGAGCCCACTTACTCTAAACTACCTTCCTCGTCCATTAACAAAATATTAAGTTGTTAAAATGGAGATAAAAGGGACACGAAATAAGGGCAGTGTTTTGGCAGTTTTTATAGCAAAACATATTTTTGGCCAAATTTAAAAAAATATATATATATTATTCCGATAAAATAATAAGAGTTTAATTTTCTTCACACGGTGATATCAACAGTTTGTTGAATATCTGTGAAGGGTGTCCTGGAATTTAATGACAACTTTCCTATTAATTTAAAAAGTTTCTCATCTAATGTCGCTATGCTCTTAACAGATATTCAACAATTTTTGATATCAACACATGAGGAAAATTAAATTCTATATCTACACTGGAGCAATATTTGATTTATTTTGGACAAAAAAAAGTGTTTTGCTATAAAAACTACAAAAACACCGACCTTTTTTCCCTTCCCCTATATCCCCCCTTGAGTGTCTTATGTGTTAAAACGCAACCATTAAAAATGTAGTTCGGTCTGTGTCCATAAATATTTTGACTCTCAAGATCGAAACTGATGGCCTACAAATTCCTCAAAACCAAACGTTGCCCCGGAGTCCAGTTTTAAGCGCAATTTCATTAAAAAAAATTATTAAGTTTAATTTTAGAAACATTCACAGATACCTTGCATTAATATTAATACTTTTAAAATTATTTGATACAATGAAATTTAATTTATTGTACAGATTTTTTATTCTATTCCACTTTACACAAATTTAAAAATTTATGAGTGAGATAGGGCTAAAATTCAAATATTTCTGTGCAACGCACAATAGAATACTACTCGCCCAGGCTATATACATATACATTAAATAGGTTAGATTTTATAGAAAATGTACACGCATTTGAGTAGGGGTTGGATTAGAAGCCATTTATAAAAATACTTCAGTAAATCCGACCAGGATTCAAACCTCAATTTCTCGGTCATAGGAAAACAAGACGAGAATGACGTATCAGTCCATTTGACCACCACTGCGAGGCGGTAAATGTTGTTTAGGGCAAATTCGGGTCAATAAATATTCAAAATGTGAATATGAGAATTTACTATCAGATAATTTTTTTTTTCAATGGATAAAAATAAATTTCAAATCTGTTGATGAAATTCTTGCATCTTGGCATACTTCACAAGTCCATGCATCTAACTTTTAGAGACTTATAGTTAGTTAACTTGGTGTCTTTTAAAATGTAGCAGAAATAACTTGCAAGCTGTTTAATCTCTTTGAACTCGCGGAGAAACATCGCCGACACTTGGATTATTTATCTTCCTAATTCCCTTAACTTCTCAGAAGACGGGTTTTCACCTGGAGTTCGTCGTGATCGAAATAGAAAGAAACTAATTTGAAAATAAATAATTTGTATGAGTAGAAAGAATAACTACAGATTTACTTGGTCAAGTTTGATAAAAATAACCAAATTTAACTATAGTGTATTATTATTATTATTATTATTATTATTATTATTATTATTAGCACCGCGTCTTACTATCCATACGGGTTATACGTACTTATGCTAATGTGTAATGGTAGGGTGATTGTGAGATGAAATGGAGGACCTGCAGTTTAACGTGGAATCCGAACCACGGTGGAGGCCTGGCATTCCCCACATTCACAAGATGTCTTGTCAGAGGTGAAGGAAGGGTTTGGAAATCAGATAAATCTGTGCCGGGACCGAGGATTGAACCCCGGACTCCCAGCACAGAAGTCTGACACCCTACCCTAGATCACCAGGTCACCCATATAGTGTCTTATTAAGCTACGTTTTAGTTTATTAGTTTTTAAAATAAATTCACACAATTGGTAGAATATGTGTAGATACCAGGTAAAGCATGTAATTATTTCAATTAAGTTTAGCGTATAACCCGAACGGTTAGTAAGACGCGGTGATAATAAAAATAATAATTAAGTATACTAAGAATCACGTATTTAATTAAGCCTGAGTAGATTCCTATCGAAAGATTGTAATCTTTTTAGGCCTTGGCAATTTTCCTAGAAAAATTAATAGAATAAGTCACATCTTGTTTTTGACTAAACAAAACAAATTGTTTCTTGTTTATTAGGTATTTTCGAAAATTACAAGATGATGCGGAAAAAATACTATAATAATTAGCAAATTTAGGTTGTAATTTATAATATGGTGTTATAGTATATTCGACTAGAATGGGTAAGACTGGCCTATATAATTTTACTCTTAGGTGAAAGGGACTGCGAGGAAAAAAAACCCAGGGTTTTTGTAGTTTTTAGGGCAAAACATTTTTTGGCCAAAATAAATCAAATATTGCTCCAGTAGAAACAAAGAGTCTAATTTCCTTCACGTGGTGATATCAACAGTTGTTGAATATCTGTCACGAGTGTGGCGGCATTAGATGATAAACATTTTAAAGTAAGAGAAAAAGTTGTCATTAAATTCCAGGATATCCTTAACAGATATTCAACAACTGTTTATATCACCGTGTGAAGATAAACTATATATTCCTACTGGAGATATATTTTTGTAATTTTGGCACAAAAAATTTTTTTTTTTTCTTCGCGTCCCTTTCCACCCCACCCCACCTTAATGTTATATGTGTGAAGAAGAATATTATAAAGTATTTGCAATTATTATAATGTCGTGGCCATAAAATCTCTTGTAGTCCACCATTTATTAAAGATTATATATGGCGCAAATTGTAAACAAGATTTACAATTCGGTTGTTTAATGCAGCAAGAGTATTTGGTGTCCAAACAAGAGAAGATAATAAAGAACAGACGTGACACATATTGTAATAAAATCATTTAAAGAAAATACACATTGAAATTTAATAGTCTTCCATATTTATTTATTTTTGAACACAATTATAATCATTCCTGTGAAGTTGGTAAACTTTGAAGCGGTGTTAGTCCGCTGCAGCCAATGAGCGCTATGAACTGGGGAATTTGACTCCAGACAATAGTGACATGAACTGGGGAATTTGACTCCAGACAATAGTGACATGAACTGGGGAATTTGACTCCAGACAATAGTGACATGAACTGGGGAATTTGACTCCAGACAATAGTGACATGAACTGAGGAATTTGACTCCAGACAATAGTTACATGAACTGGGGAATTTGACTCCAGACAATAGTTACATGAACTGGGGAATTTGACTCCAGACAATAGTGACATGAACTGGGGAATTTGACTCCAGACAATAGTGACATGAACTGGGGAATTTGACTCCAGACAATAGTGACATGAACTGGGGAATTTGACTCCAGACAATAGTGACATGAACTGGGGAATTTGACTCCAGACAATAGTGACATGAACTGGGGAATTTGACTCCAGACAATAGTGACATGAACTGGGGAATTTGACTCCAGACAATAGTGACATGAACTGGGGAATTTGACTCCAGACAATAGTTACATGAACTGGGGAATTTGACTCCAGACAATAGTGACATGAACTGGGGAATTTGACTCCAGACAATAGTTACATGAACTGGGGAATTTGACTCCAGACAATAGTGACATGAACTGAGGAATTTGACTCCAGACAATAGTGACATGAACTGGGGAATTTGACTCCAGACAATAGTGACATGAACTGGGGAATTTGACTCCAGACAATAGTGACATGAACTGGGGAATTTGACTCCAGACAATAGTGACATGAACTGGGGAATTTGACTCCAGACAATAGTGACATGAACTGGGGAATTTGACTCCAGACAATAGTGACATGAACTGGGGAATTTGACTCCAGACAATAGTGACATGAACTGGGAATTTGACTCCAGACAATAGTGACATGAACTGGGAATTTGACTCAGACATAGTGACATGAACTGGGAATTTGACTCCAGACAATAGTGACATGAACTGGGGAATTTGATCCAGACAATAGTGACATGAACTGGGGAATTTGACTCAGACAATAGTGACATGAACTGGGGAATTTGACTCCAGACAATAGTGACATGAACTGGGAATTTGACTCCAGACAATAGTGACATGAACTGGGGAATTTGACTCCAGACAATAGTACATGAACTGGGGAATTTGACCAGACAATAGTGACATGAACTGGGGAATTTGATCCAGACAATAGTGACATGAACTGGGGATTTGACTCAGACAATAGTGACATGAACTGGGAATTTGACTCCAGACAATAGTGACATGAACTGGGGAATTTGACTCAGACATAGTGACATGAACTGGGGAATTTGACTCCAGACAATAGGACATGAACTGGGGAATTTGATCAGACATGACATGACTGGAATTTGTCCAGACAATAGTGACATGAACTGGGAATTTGACTCAGACAATAGTGACATGAATGGGGAATTGACTCCAGACAATAGTGACTGAACTGGGGAATTTGACTCCAGACAATAGTGACATGACTGGGGAATTTGACTCCAGACAATAGTGACATGAACTGGGGAATTTGACTCGACATAGGACATGAATGGGGATTTGACTCAGACAATAGTGACATGAACTGGGATTTGACTCCGACAATATGACATGAACTGGATTTGATCCAGACATAGTACATGAACTGGAATTGATCAACAATAGTACATGAACGGGGAATTTGACTCCAGACAATAGTGACTAATGGGGAATTTGACTCAACAATAGGAATGAACTGGGGAATTTGATCCAGACATATGACATGACTGGGGAATTGCCCGACAATAGTGACATGAATGGGGAATTTGACTCAGACAATAGGAAGAACTGGGGATTGACTCCAGACAATAGGACATGAACTGGGGAATTTGACTCAGACATAGGACATAACTGGGGAATTTGACTCAAAATAGACATGAATGGGATTTGATAGACAAAGTGACATGATGGGGAATTTGACCGACATGACATGAATGGAATTTACTCAGAATGTGCGAACTGGAATTACTCCGACTAGTGACATGAATGGAATTGATCCAGACGAATAAGATGATCGCAAGTACTGATATTTCTCCAGACATAGGCATGAACTGGGGAATTTGACTCCAGACAATAGTGACTGAATGGGGAATTGACCCAGACAATGGACAATGGGAATTTGATCACATATGAATGAAGGGGAATTTGACTCCGACAATAATGAATGGGATTTGACTCCAGACAATAGTGACATGAACTGGGGAATTTGACTCCAGACAATAGTGACATGAACTGGGGAATTTGACTCCAGACAATAGTGACATGAACTGGGGAATTTGACTCCAGACAATAGTGACATGAACTGGGGAATTTGACTCCAGACAATAGTGACATGAACTGGGGAATTTGACTCCAGACAATAGTGACATGAACTGGGGAATTTGACTCCAGACAATAGTGACATGAACTGGGGAATTTGACTCCAGACAATAGGACATGAACTGGGGAATTTGACTCCAGACAATAGTGACATGAACTGGGGAATTTGACTCCAGACAATAGTGACATGAACTGGGGAATTTGACTCCAGACAATAGTGACATGAACTGGGGAATTTGACTCCAGACAATAGGGACATGACTGGGGAATTTGACTCCAGACAATAGTGACATGAACTGGGGAATTTGACTCCAGACAATAGTGACATGAACTGGGGAATTTGACTCCAGACAATAGTGACATGAACTGGGGAATTTGACTCCAGACAATAGTGACATGAACTGGGGAATTTGACTCCAGACAATAGTGACATGAACTGGGGAATTTGACTCCAGACAATGTGACATGAACTGGGGAATTTGACTCCAGACAATAGTGACATGAACTGGGGAATTTGACTCCAGACAATAGTGACATGAACTGGGGAATTTGACTCCAGACAATAGGGACATGAACTGGGGAATTTGACTCCAGACAATAGTGACATGAACTGGGGAATTTGACTCCAGACAATAGTGACATGAACTGGGGAATTTGACTCCAGACAATAGTGACATGAACTGGGGAATTTGACTCCAGACAATAGTGACATGAACTGGGGAATTTGACTCCAGACAATAGTGACATGAACTGGGGAATTTGACTCCAGACAATAGTGACATGAACTGGGGAATTTGACTCCAGACAATAGGGACATGAACTGGGGAATTTGACTCCAGACAATAGTGACATGAACTGGGGAATTTGACTCCAGACAATAGGGACATGAACTGGGGAATTTGACTCCAGACAATAGGGACATGAACTGGGGAATTTGACTCCAGACAATAGTGACATGAACTGGGGAATTTGACTCCAGACAATAGTGACATGAACTGGGGAATTTGACTCCAGACAATAGTGACATGAACTGGGGAATTTGACTCCAGACAATAGTGACATGAACTGGGGAATTTGACTCCAGACAATAGTGACATGAACTGGGGAATTTGACTCCAGACAATAGTGACATGAACTGGGGAATTTGACTCCAGACAATAGTGACATGAACTGGGGAATTTGACTCCAGACAATAGTGACATGAACTGGGGAATTTGACTCCAGACAATAGGGACATGAACTGGGGAATTTGACTCCAGACAATAGTGACATGAACTGGGGAATTTGACTCCAGACAATAGTGACATGAACTGGGGAATTTGACTCCAGACAATAGTGACATGAACTGGGGAATTTGACTCCAGACAATAGTGACATGAACTGGGGAATTTGACTCCAGACAATAGTGACATGAACTGGGGAATTTGACTCCAGACAATAGTGACATGAACTGGGGAATTTGACTCCAGACAATAGTGACATGAACTGGGGAATTTGACTCCAGACAATAGTGACATGAACTGGGGAATTTGACTCCAGACAATAGGGACATGAACTGGGGAATTTGACTCCAGACAATAGTGACATGAACTGGGGAATTTGACTCCAGACAATAGGGACATGAACTGGGGAATTTGACTCCAGACAATAGTGACATGAACTGGGGAATTTGACTCCAGACAATAGGGACATGAACTGGGGAATTTGACTCCAGACAATAGGGACATGAACTGGGGAATTTGACTCCAGACAATAGTGACATGAACTGGGGAATTTGACTCCAGACAATAGTGACATGAACTGGGGAATTTGACTCCAGACAATAGGGACATGAACTGGGGAATTTGACTCCAGACAATAGTGACATGAAAGGCGTTCTTTGTATCTTAGTGCGCATTACGCCATCTTGATATTGATAGATATTGTTCCTTGGGCGTTTATTATTAATCAATTCTGACTAAGAGCTCCTAGGAAGCACCAAGCTTTATTTTACCTGCTGGGAGGGTTTAGAAAGATTGTGTTATTTATACTTGTTTTTTAACTTGTGCACTGGAACCATTATTTGATATTTCGCAGTGCGAGACTAGTTCTAGATTGCAGTTTTGTGTAAATATACCCCCTTTGCTCGTTGGGGGCTCCACCCCCAAACCCCCAGTGTGTTTTATTTGCAAGTGGATGTAAACTAATGTTATTCCAGAGCAGTTTTTTGATAGTTCTTACCGTTTAGCCACAAGAGACCTCCAAAGAAAGGTCGCACCGACTTTAAAGTTGCTCTGCCATTTTGCATTTTTTCGGGGGTTAAATTTTTTTTAACTTTTCGGAATTTTCCCGCCGGTTACAGGCTATAAGCTATAAGTTTGTCAAATTTCAAGTTTCTACCTCATTTGGAAGTGGGTAAATATTAATGTTAGTGAGTGAGTCAGCCGTGTGGCTTTATAGTATAATAATAATAATAATAATAATAATAATTATTATTATTATTATTATGATAGAATATTTTTAATTCGAAGTCCTACATATATATATACATGCATACATACTTAATTTAGTGAGGGTGTCGCGTGATTAGATTGTCACACACAAACGATTAAAGCCGAGCCCAACATATCCCCTATTCTAGGCAACCCACTCGCCACTGATGCAACGTCGTCTCATGTTATTTCTTTTACTGTGCGTCCATAACTCTAACTTTATATTATATTTTTTATTTTTTGCATATAAGCGTGGTTTAATATAAATAGTTAAGCTAGGTTTGAAAAGAATACCAACTAAAAAAAATAGCAATAGATAGGTTTCGAGTTTTCCAAATATTTCCCTTTAAAATTCGAATTAAATTTTATTTTTTTACCATTAATTTAAATCTAAACTTAATGTGGAATCCTAGTCGGCCGCTGCGAGTTCAAATTATTCAATTTTTTAGAATTAACCAATGTTTAATATTAGCCAGCTCCTACTGTGTGTGTATATATATATATATGTATATATATATATATATATATATATATATATATATATATATATATAAAGAGTGGACCTCCACATTCATTAACATTCCAAAAGACATCATTTAATAATATATAAAGTTTATCAACAAGCAACTACCCGATATTTAACAAATCAACCCTAGATTTGGGAGGAAACGAGTTTTGTCTTATGAGCAGCTTGTTATAAGAGTTTATGTTTAATCATTGTGTTAAATCTCTAGTCTAGACAAATTATCAGACTAATTTATTTGATTTGCTTTTCCCATCCAAATAATTTACTATTTCATATAGGTTTGTATATGTTTTTTAAATTTCTAAATCATTTCCGAAGAAAGACTACTATATTTTAAATTCTAAAATTGATCAGACTTACAACTTGTAGTAAAAGGATAAACATTAGACTCTTCCATTGGCATAACAAAATATATAATGGCTAGTAGATTAATTTCCTTCAATGAGAGTAGTTGCAAGATGTAAATATATGTCACGGCCAAAACACGAAGTCTATCTAGTTAGGTCACGAAATGAGCGCCTTGGCCACCGAAATCAGCCAAATCAAGAAATATAATATATTAATTTACCAGCAGGTCGGACTTTGGCCACCGAAATCAAGCAAATCAAGAAATATAATATAGTAATTTACCAGCAGGTCGGACTTTGGCCACCGAAATCAGCCAAATCAAGAAATATAATATAGTAATTTACCAGCAGGTTGGACTTTGGCCACCGAAATCAGCCAAATCAAGAAATATAATATAGTAATTTACCAGCAGGACGGACTTTGGCCACCGAAATCAGCCAAATCAAGAAATATAATATAGTAATTTACCAGCAGGACGGACTTTGGCCACCGAAATCAGCCAAATCAAGAAATATAATATAGTAATTTACCAGCAGGTCGGACTTTGGCCACCGAAATCAAGCAAATCAGGAAATATAATATAGTAATTTACCAGCAGGTCGGACTTTGGCCACCGAAATCAGCCAAAGCAAGAAATATAATATAGTAATTTACCAGCAGGTCGGACTTTGGCCACCGAAATCAGCCAAATCAAGAAATATAATATAGTAATTTACCAGCAGGTCGGACTTTGGCCACCGAAATCAGCCAAATCAAGAAATATAATATAGTAATTTACCAGCAGGTCGGACTTTGGCCACCGAAATCAGCCAAATCAAGAAATATAATATAGTAATTTACCAGCAGGTCGGACTTTGGCCAGCCAGTTATAGATACGACCGTAGGAAACCGGCCAAGGCAAATCATATTCTTAATCTCACTTATATTTTATTATATATAACTTAATAAGTATTTTCTGAAAGTTTCACTTATCACGTAAAAGAGGTTAACAAAGGTTCTTAAGGTGGGATTGTAGGGGACGCGAGAAAAGGTAAGTGTTTTTTCAGTCTTTTTATCAAAATATTTGTTTTGTTCAAAATAAATCAAAAAATGCTTCAGTACAAACATGTAGTGTAATTTTCTTCCTACGGTGACATCAACAGTTGAATATCTGTCACGAGCATGGCGTCATTAGATGACAAACTTTTTAAATGAAGATAAAAAGTTGTCATTAAATTCCAGAACACTCCGGCACTGGTCAGACTGTCATGGTCAGTTCGCGCTTGACTGGCCAGAACGCAAGACCGTAGCCGGGGGGGGGGTTTAGCTCCCCCTCTGAAATTGTATAAACAAAATATATATGGCTTTATTTATGGTCCAAACAATATTAAAATTAAGATACAAATACAAATTAGAGAGCTTTGTTACCATAAAAACACTTGAGAGTTTTTTTTTACTTAGCACCGCGTATTACTACCCGTTTGGGCTATACGCTTAAGTACTAATTACGCTAATGGATTGTGAATTGTGAAGGTTGAATTTGGGGGAAGTGAACCCGCATTCGCGTGGAGGAAGAGTGGAAAACCATTTAGGAAAACCACCCTCATTATACCGAAACTCTGATCTCCCCATCTTCAGCAGGACAGTCCAGCATGAAAGTGACACCTTAGACCGTTCGGACACTGAAAGGGTGATATTAGAATAAATGTTACCAAAATAGACCACAGAAAGGTTGATGTTTTCTAAACGCCCTTTCCTACCAGAATCCTACAGTAGTTAATTTTATAAAAACTACCTAAATTGCCCGATTATTATTCCTGCCTGTGAGATATTCAAACCCTCACCCAAACTCGCCCTTTAACCCCATGACAGTCAAATAGGTCTAACAGAGCAATCACAATACTATCACAATATGTTTGATAACACTCCTGTCCATAATTAGAGGTTGTTTTTTTTATCGTCAACTAAATGATTCGTCCGCACATGATGTGCATTGAGTAACCCGGTCTCCATTAAAACCAGGAGGTGGGCGGTAGCACACTAAACGGTAGGCGGAGCGATACACCACGGTTGGTCACCACTTTCAGACGTCACTCGTAGACAGAGACCGGCTTCGGGAAACATCGGCCTGGAAACTACAAGGGATCCTCGCAAGTGTTCCATTTCCTCCGCCGCTTGAAGCACCGCCCATTGCTGCCTCTCTTTCTAACACCTCCTCCCTCCTACACTCCCCCCCCCCTCCACTTCCCTTCAGTATCCACATCAAGATCTCATCTCGCTGCATCAGTAACACCCCTCCCTCCTCCCCTGTTACTCCTGGACCAAACCATCCTAAGATGAACTCCCCCTCCCCCCCTTCTTTCACACGGAGATGACGTCACACGTGATCTGGTTAACGCTGTAAAGGCGTTCCCCTGCGTCAGTTCTCATTTCTAGCCGTCTTGTGGTAAAAGTCTCTAAGAAGAGGAAGCGTCGTCCTCCCTCCGTGAGGTCCCAGAGAAGAGACGCGCTCTACTGGCTCCGGAACTCTGTGAACGCCTCTCGTTCACTCGTGTATAAACTGTGTATGTTCCCTCCGCGGATGTTTGTATACACGACTCGACTGGTCGGATTATCCCACATAGTATCGAAAAGCCGTTGTGTATAAACATCGCAGTGTTTGTAGGCCTAGTCAACTTGTTTGTAACAAGACCATAAGCATCACACAAACAACAAAAAAAGTATTACTGTTATTTTTTTTTGCTTAGACCCGGTGAGGGATTATTTTGTTTGGACAAGACTTAAAAAGCCGAGGAAGATAAGTTGGTCGTGTGTGGTGGTGGTTTTTGGTGTTTTAACTTTACTTCTCCTTCTCTCTTTCTCCAGTCTTCAAACTAAACGTAAATGTTTACCAAATTTGCGGGCAACGTTTGGATACAAGTGTAGTGGGGTATCGTGTTTATTATATAGACAGAAAGTGAAGGCGGAAAAAAAAAAAAGACAGGAGGGCAAATCATGATGAAGAATGAAGACTCATTGGTGGATTCGAGCATCGGTAACCAGTTGAGTCAGTTGCATCAACATCCGTCGGTAGTGCAACAAACTACCATCAACATCCAGCAACCTTTGCATCACCTACATTTTCATCAGCATCAACACAGCGTGATACTGAGTGCAGATCATGGAGGCTCCATCTTGGGTCTGGACGCGTCTCATCAGAATCACAACGGCGGGAGCATCATCCAGCAACAGCAGATGGAGCAATCACCTCCTCCTCCTCCTCCTCAAGACCAACAAGTTCAGGAGAAGAGTCCGTCGGCGGCCAATAACGAGACTACAGCCATCGTGAAGAAGGGCAACCCTGGTGTCCGTAGGCAGGAAAAACCACCTTACTCTTATATCGCCCTTATCGTGATGGCCATCCAGAGTTCCCCCGCCAAAAGACTCACCCTCAGCGAGATATACACGTTCCTTCAACAGCGCTTCCCTTTCTTCAGAGGCTCCTATCAAGGCTGGAAGAACTCCGTCAGACACAATCTCTCCCTCAACGAGTGTTTCATCAAGCTCCCTAAAGGCCTGGGCAGGCCCGGTAAAGGACATTACTGGACGATAGACCCAGCGTCCGAGTTTATGTTCGAGGAGGGTTCCTTCAGGCGGCGGCCCAGGGGGTTCCGACGTAAGTGTCAGGCGCTGAAGCCGACGTACCACCCCCACCACGCCGCCGCTGCCGCCGCCGCGGCGTATTTTGGCGGCGCCGGTGCCGGTTCGATGCTAGGAGGCCAGACGGGCCACTACGACCCCATGCAGAGCCAGGACTATCAGACCGCGTGTTCGTACGGAGGGGCGGTGACCCTGGTGCGCAGCAGAGTGTTTCGATGGGACACCACTACATGGCCTCTCCGGGGTACGACTACACTAGCGCGCAGTACCAGCAGTGTGACAGGGAGGGGGATCCGTCGTACAGACATGGTCCGGGAACTTCGCGGTACAAGACTCCTCCGGTCACGGGAACAACGGTTACATGAAACCCCCATTGAGCCCTTTGCCGGAACATCACACGGGGGGTCCATGACTCCCCCACTTCTGAGTCGTACAGCTACCAGTACTCCTCGCAGACCCAGACCACGGTAATATCAGCTTCCAGCCTTACACTCCTTCTCGTCAGATAAATAATAATACCGTGAATGCTAGAAAACACAGTAGACTTATAGTAATGAAAATAAACTAAACTCTACTCATATTTGTACCATTAAAATAAATAAATTCTACAATTGTGGTCAACCGGCCCCGTAGTGTAGTCGTCAGTACACCTGTCTACGAACTAGGGGTCCGGTTCGATTACCAGCTGGTACCTTGGGTATCTTACCGAAAGGGAATTACTCCAACGGTCACCAGGTTTAGCTAGTTTAAACACCTATACTCACTATCCCCTCATACTCACTATCACCCTCATACTCACTATCTCCTCATACTCACTATCTCCTCATACTCACTATCACCATCATACTCACTATCCCCCTCATACTCACTATCTCCTCATACTCATATCTCCCTCATACTCACTATCACCATCATACTCACTATCCCCTCATACTCACTATCACCCTCATACTCACTATCACCTCATACTCACTATCCCCTCATACTCACTATCACCATCATACTCACTATCACCTCATACTCACTATCACCATCATACTCACTGTCACCCTCATACTCACTATCACCATCATACTCACTATCACCTCATACTCATTATCACCTCATATCACTATCACCCTCATACTCACTATCACCATCATACTCACTATCCCCTCATACTCACTATCACCATCATACTCACTATCACCCTCATACTAACTATCACATCATACTCACTGTACCCTCATACTCACTATCACCATCATACTCACTATCACCCTCATACTCACTATCACATCATACTCACTATCCCCCTCATGTCACTATCACCCTCATACTCACTATCACCTCATACTCACTATCACCTCATATCTACTATCCCCCTCATACTCACTATCCACATCATACTCACTATCACCCTCATACTCACTATCACCATCATACTCACTGTCACCCTCATACTCACTATCACCTCATACTCACTATCACCCTCATACTCACTATCTCCCTCATACTCACTATCACCCTCATACTCACTATCACCATCATACTCACTATCCCCCTCATACTCACTATCTCCCTCATACTCACTATCACCATCATACTCACTGTCTCCCTCATACTCACTATCACCCTCATACTCACTATCACCATCATACTCACTATCCCCCTCATACTCACTATCTCCCTCATACTCACTGTCACCTCATACTCACTATCACCCTCATACTCGCTATCACCCTCATACTCACTATCCCCCTCATACTCACTATCTCCCTCATACTCACTATCACCCTCATACTCACTATCACCATCATACTCACTATCACCATCATACTCACTATCACCATCACCTCATCTCATCAGAACATGGAAAGAGCCTCCACGGAAAGGATGTACCATTATTATTATTATTATTATTATTATTATTATTTTATTATTTATTATTATTATTATTATTATTATTAATGATACTATGGTCGAGTAGTTTTAAAAATATGACATTTTCTGAGCAGCTTTAAGATATATTTTCTACAAAGAAACTCAAACAATAAAATTAGTTTTAACTCCATCACTGTTTCTCTTCTCGCAAACCGCGGTCACACGGATACCCTAGTTCGATTCCAAGACGGGCCCAATAATATGTATTATCTGTGTGTGGGCTCATTTTATGAATCACATGAGCTGAGTAATGGCGATAGGAACCCAGGGATGCGTAACCTTTATGGCGGTATAACACTCGCATATTCCTTCTAGAAATATTTTTAGTCTTTAAAACATGTGATAAAAATAATTGACACCACCATCTTTGATAAAAATAATAATATGTTATTACATTACATCCCATTTCCTTCAAAGTGTGTATAATATAATTATGTGATCATAAAAATGAACGCTAATTTTGTCAGAATATTTTCGAATGAACCATAAAACTATTTAAAATGTAATCACAAACTGGTTTAATTAATTAATGTGTGGATGTAGGGGACGAGAGAAAAGGCCAGTGTTTTTGCAGTTTTTTATAGCAAAGCTATTTTTTTGTGCGAAATAAATCAAACGCAAAGCTTAATTTTCTTCACATGTTGATATCAACAGTTGTTGTCCTGTAATTTATTGACAACTTTTTCTCTTCATTTAAATAGTTTGTCATCTAATGTCGCTAAGCTTATAACAAATATTCAACAACTGTTGATATCACCAAGTGAAGAAAATTAAGCCATGTGTTTCTAATCGGATCAATCTTCTATTAATTCTGATCAAAAAATGTTTTACTATAAAAACTGTAAAAACACTGATCATTTCTCGCGTCTCTTCCATCACACCTTAAGTGTCTGTCTCATTAGAACGTACTTTTCATACAATACAATTAGTATTTTAATTGCTTTGCGCGTCAAGGTTATTCTTTCATACGTCAGCAATTTTCTTTGATAAAACACTAGCGCATGTTCTAGCATGTACAATCTTTAATAAAGATTCGGAAAATATGTAATTTCACAAAATATCTTTGCTAGATCATCAGGGGAAATATGACTGTATATATTTCTCCCTAATTAACTGTGGTACGGATATAGCCGTGCACTGGGGTAGGCTACATACTTACATTAGATCATATTAGAAAAATACACCAACATGTGTGAGTACAATCCCGGGTTATGCCCCTATAGGTATAATTTTTCAACCTAATTTAATTTAACTAATAAATAATCTTAGGTTAAGTTAGTGTTTCATTTATTTTTGATATAGCTCATAGCAAGTCCCTATTAAAGAAAAATGTAATCAATTTCGGTGTCTAGTACGTTTAATATGATTGTCAAAAACTTTCTTTTTTTTTTGTAACATAGAAATATTATTTACAATAAACACATCAAGATTTGAGACTCACCAATGTTAAGATTAAGGGTTTATTCTATTTTCATTTATTATGACAAAATTGCGCGCTAAAATACTTTCTTCTCAAAAACGTTATCTTGGTCCTTTTTTTGTTTCACATAAATAAATGTTCCCTAAGATTCTTGTCTTCACCCTGTTCACTGTCAAACCATTCGCTCAAAGGCCTGAGACAGCCTTTACTTCCATCATGCACCGCCATTCTCTTTCATAACATTCCAGAACATAATCATATTCACATTACAAACCATATTAAAATTATTTTTTCCCGTGAAAAACACTTTAAGGGCACTTACTATACATAAACGAAATTTAAGTATAGTTTAATAAAAACAATAGTTTCTGAGCTACAGGGGAATATATATCTATACTTATAAAATAACATGTCCTGACTGACTGACTGACTGACTGATTCATCATCGCCGGGCGCAAACTATCAAGGCTACAAGCATGAAATTAGGACTGTATATTCATTTTGTTATGTAGGCACCCACTAAGAAAGGATTTTAGAAAATTCCACCCCAAAGGGGTCAAAATAGGGGATGATATGTATGATAATATGTATGAAAGTCCGTCATTTTGAAAGTTAAATAAACAAAATTTTGTATTTCGGTTATTGACGTAAAACAAATAAATACATGTTTCAGGAATTTTGGAAATTTTATTTAATAAGGGATGAAAAAGGGGGTGAAAGTTTGTATCGGACTTGCATTATTCTTGATCTGAGGTCAAGTTATGGTCATCAACGTAACGTAATATTTTAAATTAATCTGTAAATACATGTGTATATTTTCGTATTTGTATATAATCAACTTCCACGCGAGCAACAGCTATCTAGTTCTCTATATTAATATCTATGAACATGAGTTTGATTACTATGCTCCTCGGTGGAGTGTTTCTGCATACAATGTCTGTTATTTCGTTCCACAGCTCTTAAGAATATTTACAGTAACTTAGTTAATGAATGTTTTAAGATAATAGAGAGAAAAAAATATGTACATTATCTACCGAACCATTTTTACTTTCTCATAACAAGCAAAGTATTGGGATCGTTAAAAAAATAAATCCCGAGATTGACAAATTTATACGTTTTATGTGAACACGAACCCAAAATAATGGATTTTACAACTATCTCCAGTAGTCCTTCCGTGGCTTGGGACCACTCCTGGATAGCTCTCCAGTTGTCCTGCCATGACCCTAGGTCTGGAACCACTCCTGGATAGATAAGTGGTTAAAGCATTGGAGTACTAAGCCAAAGTCCCGGGTTCGATTCCCGTGTCCAGGTAACATTCTTCAATTTAAAGTACTAGATGTATTTGTATGTTGAGTGGTGTGTTGTTATTTTGATGGCTGGTGGTTTTTAGGGAGGATCGAACCTGCAGGAGGCCGCGAATCACAGGCTTGTTTCTAAACAACACAAGGAGATAGCAAGGCTTGTTTCTAAACAACACAAGGAGATAGCAAGGCTTGTTTCTAAACAACACAAGGAGATAGCAAGGCTTGTTTCTAAACAACACAAGGAGATAGCAAGGCTTGTTTCTAAACAACACAAGGAGATAGCAAGGCTTGTTTCTAAACAACACAAGGAGATAGCAAGGCTTGTTTCTAAACAATACAAGGAGATAGCAAGGCTTGTTTCTAAACAACACAAGGAGATAGCAAGGCTTGTTTCTAAACAACACAAGGAGATAGCAAGGCTTGTTTCTAAACAACACAAGGAGATAGCAAGGCTTGTTTCTAAACAACACAAGGAGATAGCAAGGCTTGTTTCTAAACAATACAAGGAGATAGCAAGGCTTGTTTCTAAACAACACAAGGAGATAGCAAGGCTTGTTTCTAAACAAAACAAGGAGATAGCAAGGCTTGTTTCTAAACAACACATGGAGATAGCAAGGCTTGTTTCTAAACAACACAAGGAGATAGCAAGGCTTGTTTCTAAACAACACAAGGAGATAGCAAGGCTTGTTTCTAAACAACACAAGGAGATAGCAAGGCTTGTTTCTAAACAACACAAGGAGATAGCAAGGCTTGTTTCTAAACAACACAAGGAGATAGCAAGGCTTGTTTCTAAACAACACAAGGAGATAGCAAGGCTTGTTTCTAAACAACACAAGGAGATAGCAAGGCTTGTTTATAAACAACACAAGGAGATAGCAAGGCTTGTTTCTAAACAACACACAGGCTATTTATCACCTCATCTTGCTACCTATTCAGGTTATATGCATATAATGATAGCTACTTTAATGGGCTAGGGATGAGGAGGGAAGCATTTTAGAGGTAAGTTATCAGCATTTGCGTGAAAGTATAGTGAGGGTGGACCCTCAGTAGACCCAACCAAAATTCACACCCCGATCTCTCCATCATCAGCAAGCCAATCTAACACGAGCGTGACGCCTTAGACTAACCAGCCACCGAATTGGTGGAATCATTGAGATGAGATTGTAAACGTTGTTGGACGAGTGAGATTGTAAACGTTGCTGGACGAGTGAGATTGCAAACGTTGCTGGACGAGGGAGATTGCAAACGTTGCTGGACGAGGGAGATTGTAAACATTGCTGGACGAGGAGATTGTAAACGTTGCTGGACGAGGGAGATTGTAAACATTGCTGGACGAGGGAGATTGTAAACGTTGCTGGAAACGTGAGATTGTAAACATTGCTGGACGAGGGAGATTGTAAACATTGCTGGACGAGTGAGATTGCAAACGTTGCTGGACGAGGAGATTGCAAACGTTGCTGGACGAGGGAGATTGTAAACATTGCTGGACGAGGGAGATTGTAAACATTGCTGGACGAGGGAGATTGTAAACGTTGCTGGACGAGGGAGATTGTAAACATTGCTGGACGAGGGAGATTGTAAACGTTGCTGGAAACGTGAGATTGTAAACATTGCTGGACGAGGGAGATTGCAAACGTTGCTGGACGAGGGAGATTGTAAACATTGCTGGACGAGGGAGATTGTAAACGTTGCTGGAAACGTGAGATTGTAAACATTGCTGGACGAGGGAGATTGTAAACATTGCTGGACGAGGGAGATTGTAAACGTTGCTGGACGAGGGAGATTGTAAACATTGCTGGACGAGGGAGATTGTAAACGTTGCTGGACGAGGGAGGAGGGCAACCAACGCCCATAAGAGAAATTCAAAACGCTCCAACTCTAAATCCCTCCAGTAACCAAAGCTGTCAAGAGTGGGACCTCTTAATTATCCACACCAGTGGGCACACAGACAAAGAAGTCACTTCGTTCAGTCTACTCTAGTTTGATGGTGACGTGGAGGTGGAGGTTCTAATCCCGGCCAGTGGTATTTGGACTTTTCCATGAATGTTTTTCCACTCTCACTCCAGGCCAATATAAGGCTATATTTACTCACCTCTTAGTGTGTGTACAGCTACATGTAGCTCAGAAGATGAGTTAACACGATATGCACACAACAAACTAGCTACGGTTGAGTTTTAGGAAGCAGTATAAGCGGGGGTAGAGATATTCACCCAGGATGGCAGCCAAAACAAAAATTAAATATGGGAGAGAGGGGACGCAAGAAAAGAGCACAGTTTTTGAAGTTTTTAGAGAAAAAAATTGTTTCAGACAAAATTAATCAAATATTGCTCCAGTACAAAGATAGAATTTAATTTCCTTCCTCCTGTGATATCAACAGTTTGTTGATTATCTGTGAAGGGTATCCTAGAATTTAATGACAACTTTTTCTCTTCATTTAATAAGTTTCTCATCTAACGCCGCTATGCTCGTCAACACTCACTCCCGCCTTGACGAGGAGCAGTTCCTTTGAATGCAATAGTTTGTTAATAATGTATAGAAACTTATTCTTTATTCGCTTCACTAACTGTTTTAGAATAGTTCCGCTAGTAACTGTTATAGAATAGTTCCGCTAGTAACTGTTATAGAATAGTTCCACTAGTAGCTGTTTTAGAATAGTTCCGCTAGTAACTGTTTTAGAATAGTTCCGGTAGTAACTGTTATAGAATAGTTCCGCTAGTAACTGTTATAGAATAGTTACGCTAGTAACTGTTATAGAATAGTTACGCTAGTAACTGTTATAGAATAGTTTCACTAGTAATTGTTTTAGAATAGTTTCACTAGTAATTGTTTTAGAATAGTTCCGCTAGTAACTGTTAGAGAATAGTTCCGCTAGTAACTGTTATAGAATAGTTCCGCTAGTAACTGTTTTAGAATAGTTCCGCTAGTAACTGTTATAGAATAGTTACGCTAGTAACTGTTATAGAATAGTTATGCTAGTAACTGTTTTAGAATAGTTCCGCTAGTAATTGTTTTGTCTAATGTAGACCCCAAGCCCTGTTGAGAAGTTGTTTTGTCCGAGATTGTTGTTCCAGCTTAGCAGCCCCTGTTAGCTTCCAGTGACAGCCACTACGTCGAGAAACAGTCCAGATCATGTTACTCCCTCCCTCCCTCCACCCCTGACCTCACTCCACCCTTACAACCCCTCCGAACCAACAAAAACACAACACTACGCGCGGAAACCGAAAGCACTGGCTTGCGTGACGTCACGTCCGTGGCTGCGTGATAGAATAATAGTTGATTGGGATCAGGATCCAATGCCCTTGGGTTCAAACCCAGCCTAGGTCAACAGATTTATCTTGAGCGATAAAAATCAGTAGCACAACTTCCTTCGAAGGGGAAGTAAAGCCGTCGGTCCAATGTCGATTGTGACGTATAAGATAACAATGAAAGGTAATATGGGAAAATACCTTTTGGGTTAAAATTGGTTAAGTCATTTAGTTATGTAAGGCAAAAGGGGAATCACCACACTTTCTGAACCACCCTGATACACGGTATTTCTACCAGATGGTACGGGCAGCAATAACCAGCTACGGTTAGATAGAAATCACATCAATCCAATCAGGTTGTTGACATTAGATAACGGGCGGGTTTGCTATACAAAGCACGTTAGAGGCGCGCGTGTCCTTTTCATGTTCACCGTCAGTCGACTTCTGCGAGGACTGTGTGACCAGCAGTGCGGTGGAACTGATAGAGCTAATGAGAAGCCTGAGCTAGACGAGGAACTGAGAGCTAATGAGAAACCTGAGCAAGACGAGGTTCTGAGAGCTAATGAGAAACCTGAGCAAGACGAGGTTCTGAGAGCTAATGAGAAGCCTGAGCTAGACGAGGATCTGAGAGCTAATGAGAAACCTGAGCAAGACGAGGAACTGATAGAGCTAATGAGAAACCTGAGCAAGACGAGGTTCTGATAGAGCTAATGAGAAACCTGAGCAAGACGAGGTTCTGATAGAGCTAATGAGAAGCCTGAGCTAGACGAGGATCTTATAGAGCTAATGAGAAGCCTGAGCAAGACGAGGTTCTGAGAGCTAATGAGAAGCCTGAGCTAGACGAGGATCTGATAGAGCTAATGAGAAACCTGAGCAAGACGAGGAACTGATAGAGCTAATGAGAAACCTGAGCAAGACGAGGTTCTGAGAGCTAATGAGAAACCTGAGCAAGACGAGGTTCTGAGAGCTAATGAGAAGCCTGAGCTAGACGAGGATCTGATAGAGCTAATGAGAAACCTGAGCAAGACGAGGATCTGATAGAGCTAATGAGAAGCCTGAGCTAGACGAGGATCTTATAGAGCTAATGAGAAACCTGAGCAAGACGAGGTTCTGAGAGCTAATGAGAAGCCTGAGCAAGACGAGGAACTGATAGAGCTAATGAGAAACCTGAGCAAGACGAGGAACTGATAGAGCTAATGAGAAACCTGAGCAAGACGAGGTTCTGAGAGCTAATGAGAAGCCTGAGCTAGACGAGGATCTGAGAGCTAATGAGAAACCTGAGCAAGACGAGGAACTGATAGAGCTAATGAGAAACCTGAGCAAGACGAGGAACTGATAGAGCTAATGAGAAACCTGAGCAAGACGAGGTTCTGAGAGCTAATGAGAAGCCTGAGCTAGACGAGGATCTGAGAGCTAATGAGAAACCTGAGCAAGACGAGGAACTGATAGAGCTAATGAGAAACCTGAGCAAGACGAGGAACTGATAGAGCTAATGAGAAACCTGAGCAAGACGAGGTTCTGATAGAGCTAATGAGAAGCCTGAGCTAGACGAGGATCTTATAGAGCTAATGAGAAGCCTGAGCAAGACGAGGTTCTGAGAGCTAATGAGAAACCTGAGCAAGACGAGGAACTGAGAGCTAATGAGAAGCCTGAGCTAGACGAGGATCTGAGAGCTAATGAGAAACCTGAGCAAGACGAGGAACTGATAGAGCTAATGAGAAGCCTGAGCTAGACGAGGATCTTATAGAGCTAATGAGAAGCCTGAGCTAGACGAGGATCTGAGAGCTAATGAGAAACCTGAGCTAGACGAGGTTCTGAGAGCTAATGAGAAGCCTGAGCTAGACGAGGATCTGATAGAGCTAATGAGAAACCTGAGCAAGACGAGGATCTGATAGAGCTAATGAGAAACCTGAGCAAGACGAGGTTCTGAGAGCTAATGAGAAGCCTGAGCTAGACGAGGATCTTATAGAGCTAATGAGAAGCCTGAGCTAGACGAGGATCTGAGAGCTAATGAGAAACCTGAGCTAGACGAGGTTCTGAGAGCTAATGAGAAGCCTGAGCTAGACGAGGATCTGATAGAGCTAATGAGAAACCTGAGCAAGACGAGGTTCTGAGAGCTAATGAGAAGCCTGAGCTAGACGAGGATCTGAGAGCTAATGAGAAACCTGAGCAAGACGAGGAACTGATAGAGCTAATGAGAAGCCTGAGCTAGACGAGGATCTTATAGAGCTAATGAGAAGCCTGAGCTAGACGAGGAACTGATAGAGCTAATGAGAAGCCTGAGCTAGACGAGGAACTGATAGAGCTAATGAGAAGCCTGAGCTAGACGAGGAACTGAGAGCTAATGAGAAACCTGAGCAAGACGAGGAACTGATAGAGCTAATGAGAAACCTGAGCAAGACGAGGTTCTGAGAGCTAATGAGAAGCCTGAGCTAGACGAGGATCTGAGAGCTAATGAGAAACCTGAGCAAGACGAGGAACTGATAGAGCTAATGAGAAACCTGAGCAAGACGAGGTTCTGAGAGCTAATGAGAAGCCTGAGCTAGACGAGGATCTGAGAGCTAATGAGAAACCTGAGCAAGACGAGGAACTGATAGAGCTAATGAGAAACCTGAGCAAGACGAGGTTCTGAGAGCTAATGAGAAGCCTGAGCTAGACGAGGATCTGAGAGCTAATGAGAAACCTGAGCAAGACGAGGAACTGATAGAGCTAATGAGAAACCTGAGCAAGACGAGGTTCTGAGAGCTAATGAGAAGCCTGAGCTAGACGAGGATCTGAGAGCTAATGAGAAACCTGAGCAAGACGAGGTTCTGATAGAGCTAATGAGAAGCCTGAGCTAGACGAGGATCTGAGAGCTAATGAGAAGCCTGAGCTAGACGAGGATCTGAGAGCTAATGAAATTTGGGTGCCTCTAGGAGCTATTTTAAAGAGTGCTTACCCAGATTTTTTTTTAAATTTTATTTTATATACACTATTTGAAGGGGTATGTCCTCAGACATGCGGTTACATTGTAAAGTATGTTGCCCACCTCTGTTCTAGAAGCCATTTAGGGTTCCACCCCACCCCAGTTACGCTGCTATGAATTATGGGACAGCAGTGTAATAAATATATCGGGATACTGATAGGAACAGATTATGATGGTTACAATATTATTATTATTATTATTATTATTATTAGCCCCGCGTCTTACTACCCGTTCGGGTTATACGCACTTACGCTAATGTGTAATGGAAAGGTGATTGTGAGATGAAATGAAGGACCTACAGTTTAACGTGGAATCCGAACCACGGTGGCGGCCTGGCATTCCCCACATTCACAAGATGTATTGTCAGAGGTGAAGGAAAGGTTTGGCAATCAGATAAATCTGTGCTGGGACCGAGGATTGAACCCCGGCCGCCAGCACAGAAGTCTGACACCTTACCCCTATGGTTACAAGAACTGTATCATATTCAAACGCCAAGTCACGTGATCTACAACACTCACATTAGACAGATACCTGTGAAATAATACTAATAACGAGGTAAACTCTTATCAATGTTGACAGGAATAAAGGTCATCTACGATGAGAGTGTTGGTGACAAGTAGCAGAAGATTATTTATTGCGAACACCCACCTCGGTGGCGTAGTTGGCTAACGCGCTAGTCGTGTTGAGCTAGACTGCCTAGGACGGGGAGATCGAGGTTCGAATCTCGTTCGGGTGAACTAGGGGTGGTTTTTCGGAAACGGTTTTTCACTCTTCCTCCACGCAAATTCGGGTTCACTTCCTCTAAATTGAACCTTCATAATTCTCAATTCATTAGCGTAATTAGTACTTAAGCGCATAACCCGAACGGGTAGTAAGACGCGGTGCTAACAATATAACAATCGTCAGTTCACCTTTTGGTATCTCCAAATAACTACTATTTTAAAGTAATTTTCCAAATTAACAAATATTTCAGTAGTTTTAGTAGATTCTACAATTCCTTTCGTTTTTTCTGCTCCTTCCAGACTCAAAATATTGTGTGTATTTTGTCGGTTTGCCCAATTGACAGTGACAGACTTGGCAGTGATACGTGATGACATCAAAACACAGTGGATGTCGGTAAAATAGCTCTCAATTGACAGTGACAGACTTGGCAGTGATACGTGATGACATCAAAACACAGTGGATGTCGGTAAAAACGCTCTCAATTGACAGTGACAGACTTGGCAGTGATACGTGATGACATCAAAACACAGTGGATGTCGGTAAAATAGCTCTCAATTGACAGTGACAGACTTGGCAGTGATACGTGATGACATCAAAACACAGTGGATGTCGGTAAAAACGCTCTCAATTGACGGTGACAGACTTGGCAGTGATACGTGGTGACATCAAAACACAGTGGATGTCGGTAAAATAGCTCTCAATTGACAGTGACAGACTTGGCAGTGATACGTGATGACATCAAAACACAGTGGATGTCGGTAAAAACGCTCTCAATTGACAGTGACAGACTTGGTAGTGATACGTGATGACATCAAAACACAGTGGATGTCGGTAAAAACGCTCTCAATTGACAGTGACAGACTTGGCAGTGATACGTGATGACATCAAAACACAGTGGATGTCGGTAAAATAGCTCTCAATTGACAGTGACAGACTTGGCAGTGATACGTGATGACATCAAAACACAGTGGATGTCGGTAAAAACGCTCTCAATTGACGGTGACAGACTTGGCAGTGATACGTGGTGACATCAAAACACAGTGGATGTCGGTAAAATAGCTCTCAATCGACGGTGACAGACTTGGCAGTGATACGTGGTGACATCAAAACACAGTGGATGTCGGTAAAAACGCTCTCAATTGACAGTGACAGACTTGGTAGTGATACGTGATGACATCAAAACACAGTGGATGTCGGTAAAAACGCTCTCAATTGACAGTGACAGACTTGGCAGTGATACGTGATGACATCAAAACACAGTGGATGTCGGTAAAATAGCTCTCAATTGACAGTGACAGACTTGGCAGTGATACGTGATGACATCAAAACACAGTGGATGTCGGTAAAAACGCTCTCAATTGACGGTGACAGACTTGGCAGTGATACGTGGTGACATCAAAACACAGTGGATGTCGGTAAAATAGCTCTCAATCGACGGTGACAGACTTGGCAGTGATACGTGGTGACATCAAAACACAGTGGATGTCGGTAAAAACGCTCTCAATTGACAGTGACAGACTTGGTAGTGATACGTGATGACATCAAAACACAGTGGATGTCTGTAAAAACGCTCTCAATTGACAGTGACAGACTTGGCAGTGATACGTGGTGACATCAAAACACAGTGAATGTCGGTAAAATAGCTCTCAATCGACGGTGACAGACTTGGCAGTGATACGTGATGACATCAAAACACAGTGGATGTCTGTAAAAACGCTCTCAATTGACAGTGACAGACTTGGTAGTGATACGTGATGACATCAAAACACAGTGGATGTCGGTAAAAACGCTCTCAATTGACAGTGACAGACTTGGTAGTGATACGTGGTGACATCAAAACACAGTGGATGTCGGTAAAAACGCTCTCAATTGACAGTGACAGACTTGGTAGTGATACGTGATGACATCAAAACACAGTGGATGTCTGTAAAAAACGCTCTCAATTGACAGTGACAGACTTGGTAGTGATACGTGATGACATCAAAACACAGTGGATGTCGGTAAAAACGCTCTCAATTGACAGTGACAGACTTGGTAGTGATACGTGGTGACATCAAAACACATTGGATGTCTGTAAAATGGCTCTCAATTGACAGTGTTCACTATTTTGTTAGTATACGCAACACAACGTTAATCAAGTGGACCAATAACGGTCTGTTATTGTTTGTACAGTGTCACAATGTTGGGGTTGGTCAGTGATGAACCAGGACCGGGGTTGAGTGCTGTTTTAATAAGGGAGAGGGGGATGGTCAGATGAGGGGTGAAGAGGTACCGGAGTTGACACACGTCACTTCGTCTTAGTGGGAAAGTGTACTTTTTTTTTTTTAGAAAGAGATCTTGTTTCACTTCGAAATGTAAGGGGAATATAAATTGTAGTATAGATCCATTCTGCGGAGGGTATTGTTTCTTGTTCTATTCACAATCATCGTTCCCCAGTAAGAAGTTTCGTTCCCCCTCACACTCCCCCCCCCCTCCCCCGTTTTACTAATCGTTCAAGCTGTACGTATGTCCCATATTTATCTTTGAGTACGATTATAATTACAATTACTGTAACTACAGTAGCCACGTGGCTTCTTTGGTGCTCACTGACAGCTGATGACTTTGAAAAGTTACCAGACCAAATTATGTATCCCTACGCCAAACCATATGATCTGCAAAAACAAGTGTTTAGCAGCTGTCAGTCAAGATTTAGGTATATACCTAAATGTTGACTGTCAGATGTCAGCTGTGAGCTGTCAGTCAGCACCAAAGAGGCCATGGGACTACTGTAGAAGAGAGAATAAGCCTGAAGGAACTAAGATGAACGTGCACTACACAGCATTTACCGGCTAGTTCTGAAGGAACTAAGATGAACGTGCACTACACAGCATTTACCGGCTAGTTCTGAAGGAACTAAGATGAACGTGTACTACACAGCATTTACAGGATAGTTCTGAAGGAACTAAGATGAACGTGCACTACACAGCAGGTTACCGGCTGGTTCTGATGGCACTAAGATGAACGTGCACTACACAGCATTTACCGGATAGTTCTGAAGGAACTAAGATGAACGTGTACTACACAGCATTTACAGGATAGTTCTGAAGGAACTAAGATGAACGTGCACTACACAGCAGGTTACCGGCTGGTTCTGATGGCACTAAGATGAACGTGCACTACACAGCATTTACCGGATAGTTCTGAAGGAACTAAGATGAACGTGTACTACACAGCATTTACAGGATAGTTCTGAAGGAACTAAGATGAACGTGCACTACACAGCAGGTTACCGGCTGGTTCTGATGGAACTAAGATGAACGTGCACTACACAGCAGTTACCGGCTGGTTCTGATGGAACTAAGACGAACGTGCACTACACAGCAGTGTACCGGCTGGTTCTGATGGAACTAAGATGAACGTGCACTACACAGCAGTTACCGGCTGGTTCTGATGGAACTAAGACGAACGTGCACTACACAGCAGTGTACCGGCTGGTTCTGATGGAACTAAGATGAACGTGTACTACACAGCATTTACCGGATAGTTCTGAAGGAACTAAGATGAACGTGCACTACACAGCATTTACCGGCTGGTTCTGATGGAACTAAGACGAACGTGCACTACACAGCAGTGTACCGGCTGGTTCTGATGGAACTAAGATGAACGTGCACTACACAGCATTTACCGGATAGTTCTGAAGGAACTAAGATGAACGTGCACTACACAGCATTTACAGGATAGTTCTGATGGAACTAAGATGAACGTGCACTACACAGCAGTTACCGGATAGTTCTGAAGGAACTAAGATGAACGTGCACTACACAGCAGGTTACCGGCTGGTTCTGATGGAACTAAGATGAACGTGCACTACACAGCAGTTACCGGATAGTTCTGAAGGAACTAAGATGAACGTGCACTACACAGCAGGTTACCGGCTGGTTCTGATGGAACTAAGACGAACGTGCACTACACAGCAGTGTACCGGCTGGTTCTGATGGAACTAAGATGAACGTGTACTACACAGCATTTACCGGATAGTTCTGAAGGAACTAAGATGAACGTGCACTACACAGCAGTTACCGGCTGGTTCTGATGGAACTAAGACGAACGTGCACTACACAGCAGTGTACCGGCTGGTTCTGATGGAACTAAGATGAACGTGCACTACACAGCAGTTACCGGCTGGTTCTGATGGAACTAAGACGAACGTGCACTACACAGCAGTGTACCGGCTGGTTCTGATGGAACTAAGATGAACGTGTACTACACAGCATTTACCGGATAGTTCTGAAGGAACTAAGATGAACGTGCACTACACAGCATTTACCGGCTGGTTCTGATGGAACTAAGACGAACGTGCACTACACAGCAGTGTACCGGCTGGTTCTGATGGAACTAAGATGAACGTGCACTACACAGCAGTTACCGGCTGGTTCTGATGGAACTAAGACGAACGTGCACTACACAGCAGTGTACCGGCTGGTTCTGATGGAACTAAGATGAACGTGTACTACACAGCATTTACCGGATAGTTCTGAAGGAACTAAGATGAACGTGCACTACACAGCATTTACCGGCTGGTTCTGATGGAACTAAGACGAACGTGCACTACACAGCAGTGTACCGGCTGGTTCTGATGGAACTAAGATGAACGTGTACTACACAGCATTTACCGGATAGTTCTGAAGGAACTAAGATGAACGTGCACTACACAGCATTTACCGGCTGGTTCTGATGGAACTAAGATGAACGTGCACTACACAGCAGTGTACCGGCTAGTTCTGATGGAACTAAGATGAACGTGCAGTACACAGCATTTACCGGATAGTTCTGAAGGAACTAAGATGAACGTGCACTACACAGCATTTACCGGCTAGTTCTGATGGCACTAAGATGAACGTGCACTACACAGCAGTTACCGGCTAGTTCTGATGGAACTAAGATGAACGTGTACTACACAGCATTTACCGGCTAGTTCTGAAGGAACTAAGATGAACGTGTACTACACAGCATTTACCGGCTAGTTCTGATGGAACTAAGATGAACGTGTACTACACAGCATTTACCGGATAGTTCTGAAGGAACTAAGATGAACGTGCACTACACAGCATTTACCGGATAGTTCTGAAGGAACTAAGATGAACGTGTACTACACAGCATTTACCGGCTGGTTCTGATGGAACTAAGATGAACGTGCACTACACAGCAGGTTACCGGCTGGTTCTGATGGAACTAAGATGAACGTGCAGTACACAGCATTTACCGGCTAGTTCTGATGGAACTAAGATGAACGTGTACTACACAGCATTTACCG
This sequence comes from Timema cristinae, assembly GCA_039000515.1. Lineage (NCBI taxonomy): Eukaryota > Metazoa > Arthropoda > Insecta > Phasmatodea > Timematidae > Timema > Timema cristinae. The sequence continues at coordinate 47,484,169 of JBCFYV010003508.1, read as the reverse complement.
GATAGTTCTGATGGAACTAAGATGAACGTGCACTACACAGCAGGTTACCGGCTGGTTCTGATGGAACTAAGATGAACGTGCACTACACAGCAGTGTACCGGCTGGTTCTGATGGAACTAAGACGAACGTGCACTACACAGCAGTGTACCGGCTGGTTCTGATGGAACTAAGATGAACGTGTACTACACAGCATTTACCGGATAGTTCTGATGGAACTAAGATGAACGTGCACTACACAGCAGTGTACCGGCTGGTTCTGATGGAACTAAGATGAACGTGCAGTACACAGCATTTACCGGCTAGTTCTGATGGAACTAAGATGAACGTGTACTACACAGCATTTACCGGATAGTTCTGATGGAACTAAGATGAACGTGTACTACACAGCATTTACCGGCTAGTTCTGATGGAACTAAGATGAACGTGCAATACACAGCAGTTACCGGCTAGGCCCGAAGGCGCCTTAAGCCCAGCTAACAAGGCCGGACCACCCAAACCGTCTCTTGGTGCTGGCACCAACAGTTAATTACATCACCCAATGTACCCCACACTACACCACATTCGCTACATACTACGTCACTTCTCGCCATAGAATGCACAGCCACGATATATTTAAATGTGACCTGCTCTCCGAACGATGTTTTATCAATAGAACGGAGATGTTTAGGTTGTTTGTGTCTGGGTTCGACCCCGAACAGGTGCATTTGGAAAGATTCTTACATGATTGCTGTTTCAGCATTTCGCTAAGGCATCATTTACTTAAAATTCACCCTTCTCATCCTGTGTCACTATATTATTTATTGTAAGTTGCTTACTACAGTCCCGACCAATGGTAATGTCCATTGCAATAAAAACATTGATCAAAGTTTATATAGCGTTATTTTACTAAATGCAAATATTTATATAGTCTATATCATTAAAACACAGGGAAGTCGGCTTTCTCTATACAACCAATATTAAATTATGGTTCATTTAGGTAATTTTTTTCAAAAACTATACAAAATATCACTCACTATACATTTTTAATATATTACTTTGGACATTTAACTATTTTTTTAAATATAACAATAAACAGAATTTACATCTATATAAATATGTTGAAATGTGTTGGAAAATTAGAAGAAAACAAATTTGACATCTTTAAAAATTAATATAAATAATATTTTTTATGATATTTATAAATCTCCTTCGTCTAATTGTTAGAATATACCTATAGATGATGATTCATAAACAATATCAGTTCATTCACTAGTATAGTTGGTTTTATAGAGAAAGGCGACTCCCCTTAACTTAGAATAATATCAATTTTGGTAAATACTCTTCTACCAGTTTGTTTGCGGCACCTGAATTTGACCCAGTAAGTTGGGACCTCGGTTCAAATCTGCCACATACCTTCTCTTCTTATAAAGTGTATTACCTTCCACCACGAATGCGAGTACATTACACTCTAATTACCTTTCTCATCCACACCCCCTTAGAGTTGGTCTAAAGTCATTAATAATCATTGTGTTAAACGTGTAAATTTAATAGCCTACTTATTTGGATTAATTCGAGAACCGTTTATTTTTTCTAGCACCGCGTCTTACTAACCGTTTGAGTTATACGCTTATGTAATAATTACACTAATGTGTAATGGTAGGGTGATTGTGAGATGAAATGGAGGACCTACAGTTTAACGTGGGATCCGAACCACGGTGGAGGACTGGCATTCCACACATTTACAAGTTGTGATTAATACACGTCTTGTCAGAGGTGAAGGAAGGGTTTGGTAATCAGATAGATCTGTGCCGGGACCGAGGATTGAACCCCGGACCCCCAGCACAGATGTCTGACACTTTACCCCTAAACAGCCAGGTCACCAACGAACAACTTTTTATTTCAACATTTAGCGAATCAAAGAAACATAAAGTTTGGTACATATATCAAGTATAATCTGCTTTTGCCCTTTGCTTATTTTATTTTTATCCATCTTTATTTAAACTTTATCGAACTAAACTTAACCAACAAAAAATAAAACCGAGATAAAACGAAGATGGTGAAGACAAAAATGTTATTATTCTATTGTTTAAATGGCTGAAGGGTGCGTTCACAAAGATATTAAATTAATCTCAAATCACAGTTTTCGACATCGGAAGTTCGAAATTTTTCGCTTAATACGAAATTAGAAGACTCAAAACTAATTTCGAAATTTTAAACTAAAGAATGGCTACTTTACGGATATGAAATTTCGAATTCGAATTGAGCATGGCGAGATTCTCCGTAGGGAGATAAATTCGCAATATATCCGGGTTTAAAACCTCGACCTGGACGTGATCAGTAAGCCGAATGACGCCTTGGACTGTTCGGCCACCGAAGTGGGGTCCAAAATACAATTAAAACATAAAACGTGTACGCAGGTGGAGAACACGCCTTCTTTAAAAGAAGACAACTTGTCGGACCTGGCCATCTCACCATGTTGTCTTTGGTCAATCACGTGACAGCTATGAATGTAGGTCTACGATACCAAAAATTGGCCGTACAGAGATCCTACAGCAAATAAAGTCGATCCAAGAATTCCGTCCTTCCGACAGTCTATATATATATTTTTTAAATCTAAAAGGTTATCCCGATTCTATGATAGAACTTATCTCCTAACAAATTATACCCCAGGGTTCGGCCCAACTGGCGAGCGAGCGCGTGACTAGCAGATAGCTCTCAACGAGGAGACAAAGGTTCTAATCTTGGCTCAGTGAACTGAGGGTGGTTTTCGACAAGTGATTTATTAATGTAGTTTTCTCATCCTCTCCCCACGCTAATGGTGATTCTTATTTGTAAAGGCCTACCTTGATTATAATATTGAAGTATTTCAACATATCAGTTTTACATTTATAGGTATAGTTTATGACCTTACCAATTAAATTAGGCCGTTAGTAGCAAGTGTGCTAAACCTATCGATAATAAAAAAAAAATCAAAATGAGAAGTTTTCCAGCACTCAATGAACCAACACACAATAATATTGCCTCCTAGCGCCTGTAAACTAGACTGTTCCGGCTCGAGCGCTCGCTCACCCGATCTGGCCGTAAACTAACGTTGTGTTTTCAGAATGTCCAACAATGGCGGGTAAGATTGGGGTTCTAATACCTGTCAGGTCTACTGAGAGTGGGTTTCCCTAAATGATTTCCACTATCCTTCCACGCAAATGTTGGTAGATTACCTCTAAAATGCTTCCTACCTCATCCCTACCACAGTAGAGTAGTTATCATATATACATATTGCCTGAACAGGTAGTAAGACTTAATGTGATAATAATTAATAATTAAAAAATGTTCAGCATAAATTAATACTTAAGGCTTGTTCCAATTTATCGTCTTCCTCTCCTTTTACTCCAGGAATTTTCTATTGTTCAGGATAAAAAAAAACAATAGAAATTTCAGTGTGACTATTTTAATGGTTTCGTTTATAATTTTACAACTCGGTTTTAGTTCCAGTGGCTCAGTATCATGGGGGGATGGATGGGTTGTTAGGGTGATGATGTTAGACCAGTGGATTGATTTACGACTCATTATAATGTTACTCGTGTGTGTTAAGAGTCAGAGTGTATGTGTGTGTGTGTGTGTGTGTGTGTAGGGGGGCCTCTTATGACGTCATAGTACCATGTCATTATTACTCTCTATTCCTTTTGTCATTAGTACATAGTGAAGTGTTTATGTTAATAACATAAAATAATGTTACCTCCTGATTTAATATAACTTTTTCAACATGTATGAATATGTGACATCAGATAGCTCCTGATTATTTTGAGAAACGAGTTAATCTTGTCTAAACTAAATCTTTAATAGCGAATATCTTCTCCCCCATTTCTTAACTAAAATCGCAATTTACTACTGACTGGACTTTTGCTACGAGATTTTTTGTTCTTTATTTGAAAATAGTGATGGAATTTATATTTTTTTATAAGTGTAAAACTATTTAAAATTAAAATATTTTAAAATAAAGTATTTTAAATGAGAATATCTTCTAAGAAATAATTAGGGACACCCTAGTATCACAGTGTGCTGTTAGGTTAGGATTTTTGTGCACCACCCCTAATTATTGGTTTCCTATATCAAGAGAAAGTATTGTAATCGTGAAAAACAAAATCAATCGCGATAATATGATGAATCCCAATGTTTTATATGAACCCAAACCCCAAAAAGGGTGTTTTACAATTCTGTCTGTCTTCATGTATTCGTCCCTCGCCACGGATTCTAAACAGATGGGTTTGGTTCAAACTTGATGTTTGGATTTTGACTAAAGTTCTCAAATTAAGGGTAGTTTACTTATGAGTAACTCTTTTATTCAATTTTTTTTTAAATGGCTCAAATGATTTTGATTTAAAAATATATCTAAGATTCTAGAAGGTATACTACATAATATTAAAATTGTATTATTATTATTATTATTTATCACCGCGTCTTACTAACCGTTCGGATTATACGCTTAAGTACTAATCACCCAAATGGGTTAGTAATGGGGAAAATTAAATTTTAGAGGTAGTGAGCTCGCATTTGCCTGGAGGTTGTGAAGTTCTGGTTCGTCGCGTTGAGCGTCGATTGAAGTTACACCGTTTAATTAGCTGGTAATTGCCCCGTGGTCGAGCACTAATTAAATCTGTATGGTTTTTTGATGTTGTGAGTTAATTGGTATTTATAGCCCCGTGATCGAGCGCCAATTAAAGAGTTATTGTATAATTAATACACACTTATTATGTTGACATGCTTTTATTTCTAAATCTCAGTTTGTTTCTAGAGAAAATAGATCATGTCGTCGAAATATATACGCGGCCGATTGTAGGGATCGCGGACAGGAGCTGTGCTAGTGACTAGTGAGTAGTGAGCAGTACTGGACGCCAAGTGAGTTCTGAGCAGTAGTGAGTTCTGAGCAGTACTGCCCTTACATTGCACCATCCTTCGTATATATACATTGCTCATGGAAGCTTCGAGAAGGTTTAGTTTATAGAAATTAAATACAAGACAAAAACATCTCGGTGTTACTGGAAGCTTCGAGAGCCGGAAACTGACTCAAATTACCTTTTAAAATCTCTATTCGATCCTTCCAGAGGGGAAGTTATTATTAAAAAATCTTATATCAACTTGACTTGGCTAATGTCACGTGCGTGACGTCACTGATCAGTGGCTTTTGCCTTCTTAGAATAAGTGCTTTAAGCACCATTTAATATATTATAATTTAAATAAAATTAAATACGTTTATAAAATTAGGACGATATTATTGTCAATGCTTTCACATACTTTTCAGGGGCAAGTCAGTTACATTACAAGATAGACTGGAAAACCATTTAGGAAAAAACCACCTGACCTAGATTCGAACTTCAATCTCCTCGTCACCAGCAGTATAGCTCAACACGAAACTAGAGCGTTAGCTAACTACGCCACCGAGACGGATCACGTTATTAGGACGTTGGTACGACTGTGTCATAACATTTATTTTTTAGCACCTTGTCCTACCACCCGTTCAGGTTATACGGCTGAGTATTAATTACACTAATGGATTATGGATTAGGACGACCTAATTTAGAGGAAATGCACCCGCATTTGCATAGAGGGAGAGACGAAGGCCATTTAGGGAAAACCACTCTCAGTGCACCCGATCTCCCCGTCTTGGGCAGTCTAGTCCAACAAGAGATTATCGCGTTAGACCAGACGGCCACCAAAGCTGGTCCTATTGATGACGAATAGTTTAGATGTTTTGTAACTACGCAGTGGTCGGAATGACAAGATATTGCAGCCTTCATCTAAACTTTCTACACTCGTTACTGTGAGGGTAAGAAACTCCGCCTAAAATGGAGATATTTCTTTGGAAGGAGGTAATTATTGCTTCCTAAACACCTATTTGTAAATTAATGTTCATGTTTAGAGAAATACAAGAGTGGATTTAACAAAGGTTTTTAATTACACACAGATGTATTCAATTTTAAATTGTAAAGGGTTCTTGATCTATTCATGTGAAGTACGTACATAAACTATTTCCTAGTTTTAGTTTCTTAATCGATGGCATTAGGAACTCGAAAGTTCACTACCGCACTCAAAAATAGCACCTATCCTATCTTGAGCTAATTCTATCCAGTCTATCCATTACACCCTATCCTATCTTGAGTTATTCTATCCAAGATAATCTATCTCATTACACCCTATCCTTATCTTGAGCTAATTCTATCCAGTCTATCTCATTACACCACTAATTCACCTATTATCTTGAGCTAATTCTATCCAGTCTATCTCATTACACCCTATCCTTATCTTGAGCTAATTCTATCCAGTCTATCTCATTACACCCTATCCTTCTGAGAATTATCCATCTCTCAAATTTATCCTACCATCTCCTTTACTCTTGAGTCTATCCTATGGTCTCATTACCATTGGCATTTTTACCTATCTGCAGGATCCAAGTTCCCCATCTGCGTCTCTGAGTCTTTGTGGTCTACCATTGGTTTTTACCAGTCGTCTGAACGCGGTCTAGATTCTCCCATTAGCGCTGCATGATCTGCCCACTCTAACCTGCGAGATTTTATTACCCTAACACTGTCTGGTGATGTGTACAGGCTCATCATTATGTAGCCTCCTCCATACAGCACTATCTTCGACCATTTTTTGATCAAATCTCTACCTAAGCACCTTGTTTTCGAACATACTAAATTAATTTTCGTCATTTAAGTTAAGAGGCCATGTTTCACACTAATAGAGAATAACTGGTAAAATTAACGACTCTGTAGTTTTACATTCCTAGACAGCAGGTGAGGGTTTACATTTTTATAAATTCACTGCCATATTTTTTATTTATTTTTTTGCATTTTTAAACCATCAAAATCTGGGCCTTGATTATTAAAGTAGGCAAATGTGCTACCGGAAGAATTTAGAAGACTATTGATTGAAGGAATGACCTCGTGCAAGAATACTAAATTATTTAGGGTCCACTTTTTATCGGACTAGAGTATTCTATACTTTTACGTCTACCTAAACACACATGCTGGATACGCACAACATATTTGTTCTGCATGGTTGTGTATCAATAGAATAATCTAATATTCCCCTGATCCTTCTGAAATATGCAACCGGCGTTAGTTATATTCGTTGCAGTATTGCATGACTGCATATCTTTCACTTAAAACAGGGAATCCAAAAGGAATAAAATGTTGAACCAATTTTTTATGTTGCGAAGGGAAACTAAATAGAACACTAAAGAATGTTATAAGCTCATCACCAAAAATAAAATTTAACCTCCTAATTTTTATGGCATCAAAGTTTAATAAACTAGGCTGACTTATTTATTTTATAGCTCAGGATAGGGATAGGGTTTAATGAGATTGACTGGATAGAACTAGCTCAAGATAAGGAAGGGTGTAATGAGGTGGACTGGATAGAACTAGCTCAATATAAGGAAGGGTGTATGAGATGGACTGGATATAATTAGCTCAAGATAAGGATAGGGTGTAATGAGATGGACTGGATAGCTCCATTCTAATGTTAATCCTCCCATCTACATCTAGTTCTTCCCAGTGGTCTCTTCCCATTTGGTCTGCCAGTTAATATCCTGACAAGGTTCTAGAGTCTCCCATTCACACTGCATGTCCTTCCCACAGTAATCTACGAGACTTGATTATCCTTACAATGTCTTGTGACGAGTACAGAGTACACCTTATTTTCAAACGCTCTAAATCTTTTTTGTTTTGTCATGTAAGGTCAATTTAATACAGTGGTGATTGTTTTAAATGTAGTGCATTAAATTTACAACATTTCACAACCAGATATCCGGTAATATTATTGTTTTGAACATTCCGAGTTTTACATTCCTTGACAACATTATTATTATTATTACCAGCCTTACTACCCGTTCGGGTTATACACACTTACGCTAATGTGTAATGGTAGGATGATTGTGAGATGAAATGGAGGACCTACAGTTTAACGTGGGATCCGAACCACGGTGGAGGCCTGGCATTCCACACATTTACAAGTTGTGATTAATACACGTCTTGTCAGAGGTGAAGGAAGGGTTTGGTAATCAGATAAATCTGTGCCAGGACCGAGGATTGAACCCCGGACCCCCAGCACAGAAGTCCGACCTTACCCCTAGATCACCAGGTCAGCGTTGAACGGGTAGTAAGACTCGGTGATAAAAAAAACTCTATTTCAAAGAATGTTTCCCGAACCGGATGAGCTATGAACCGGTCCATCGTGCCGTTTGATTCTAACTGGTAACTGGTGTTTGTTGTGCAGGTGTTCGAGGCCCGTTGCAGCCAGTTCACTGCGACAGGAAGCCGTTTATGACGCCCCCGCCCCCCTCCATCAGCCTGCCGTCCCCCACCGCTGCCAACACCGCCCACACCTTCTACGAGAACATCAAGTACACCATCTAGCGACCGCAGTGAGATACACCCGACAAAAATAAACCCGTCGATTGGAGTGTGCGTTGTATACCTAGCGAAAATAAACACGTTCTAGAAAGAGTGGAAATTTCTTGCCTTAGATAACAGTGATGCGGTACAGTTGGGGAATTTAGGGCGGAAGAAGGGGGGGGGGTGAACTTTGGTAGAGAACACTTGGGTAAAATAGTTACTGAGGTAATTTAAAATAATATCACGTTGTTTATTATAGAATATTACGAATTACAAATATCCCTCAAAGTTCTAGTATTGTTTTTTCCTATTTTGTATTTAATTATTATTAAATTATTTTGTTGTTCAAAGAACTATTGTTAGTATTTTTTTAAATGATAGTGAATGTTAGTTAAACTTTGATATTGAAATGTTTCTTCTTCAAAATAGAATATACTCCACTTATATTCTATTTTAATCATATAAAATAATCTTTGTGCTGAAAATTATCCTAAAAATCAGAAACAACTAATATAAAAATCTATTACAATATGATAATAGGTTATATAAAAAATAAAATAACTACTCAAGTTTATTTTGCCGAATTTAAAAGAAGTAATGTTTTGGCCCATTTTAGTCACGTTATTATTTTAGTGTAATCTTCTTGTCAAATATTTATATTAAAAAAACTAAAGTGGTTTATGTATTATGGTACTTATATATTGTTTTTAAAATGAAAAAAACACTTATTTCCGTTACATGTTCGTTAATTATGGTGTGGTGGAGTAAGGTTATGTACTTAGAGGTTTCAGGTGGATGTTAGTAGTTTTAAGACTGAATGCTAGTGTAAATATCGGAAACGTGTCATGTAATCAAACAAGTAATTAAATATAGATACGTTCACAATGGTCGAACAAGTTTTTAGAGCTCATTTAAGTTGTCATCAATGTTAAAAAAAATCCCCCAAGAGCTACAGCAATATACCAAACATATACAATTATTTTAAGTATGTAAAAACAAAGCTTGTACACTGAACGGAAAACTTAAAATATCCGGTTATGTTTTAAAACATGTTACGTACAAATATGAAAACTAAGCTATGACGATATTATTTTATCTTGTTCGTTCCAAATCGAGTATTGAATAATCAAGATCTGTATTTGTATTACTAATATTGTTGTCGCTAAGGTTATTAACTTTATTAATCTAAGTGGTAAGGATGGATAGGTAGTTTAAAAGTATAGGCAATCACATTATCCTGGAGAGAGGGTGTAAAAACCAAAGTGATACATCACTATATCCAGTGGCATCCAACCAATGTTCCAACCTGAATATATATAATATATATCGCTGGATATCCGGTCTATTGCGAGTCTAACGCCTTATACCAAGCTCTCATCTGTACTTAAATCAGAATATGATCGAAGTAGCTGTGTTGTTTCCCATATGTTCATGTGTAATTATCTATTTTCTAAATTTAGAGAGAGGCCTTGCCTTTATTAGATAACAATAAGTTTCATGTATTACTACCCTTTCAGGCTAATTACATATTTATACTGGTGGGATAGGGACGAGGAAGGTAGAATCTAGAGGTAATGTACCAACATTTGTGTAGAAAATACCTCAGTGCACCCGGCTAGGATTCAATTCCTGACCTCCTCGTCCTAAGCGAATCAGACTAGATATAATTTATACTTTTATCCGTGCGTCGCACCTACAGACACATAGTAAAAAAGATATGTTTGAAAGAAATGTACCAGAATTCGCTTGACGAAAGGATGAGAAACTCACATTAGTGCTCGCAGTTTAGGAAACCACTTACACTGATCGTGGTCAGGGTTCGAAACCCCAATCTCCCCGCCAATGATATGTTATTTTTAAGGACGTTACATACCTGTGACGTCACGGCCGGTCAAGATAGGATTTCCCTTGCTAGTTAATTTACGTTTTATCCAGCGAGTTTTAAAGATATAACGTTGAAACAATAAACTATAAATTCTTAAATAATTCTAAAAATAGTCCTACATTGTCACAAAAATATTATTTTTATCTTGAAGTAGTCTTTTTTGTAAACGTATTTTTTACAAATCCTCTACAACTCAGGCTATTTGTCTTAATCACGAAAATGTCCTGTAGGATTCTTCCTGCCAGGATGTAGAGTAAAAAATGTCCTTGGTAACAAATAACATTCTTTAATAGAAAACAAAGAAAAAGGTAATTTTAAAAAGCAAGTCAATGTGTTCACGTAGCAAATATTATAGTGACTGTGTAAACTCGTCAGAGGAATAGGGTAAGTGTTATCAGTATATAAACAAGAGACCTCTCAGAGTGAACTGCTCATTTTCTTCCCTCTCTTTCTATCTCGTACATTAGTATAAACTCGTCAGAGGAAGAGGGGAAGTGTTATCAGTAGATAAACAGACCTATCAAGGTGAACTAGTCATGTTCTTCCCTCTCTTTCTATCTCGTACATTAGTGTATAAGTGTGATAGTGCTTAGACTGCTTAGTTGCATCAAGTTAAGATGACACCCGCTTAGTAAAATAGCTTAGAAATTTCCAAGTTGGTGACGTCGTTAAAGCTGACATAATAGAGGACGATATCTTTCTATCTTTTTCTATCAATACCCAAAGTAGTTCTAGATAGATAGCATTATAGTTAATGTACTCAAATGATCAAATAAAAGATGTTTATATTCAAACTAAACTTCTGTGGCGATACTCAGTTGCACACAATACTATTTTAGATCCGACTCTTTTTTTTCTAGCACCGTGTCTTACCACCCATTCGGGTTATACCTTTAGGTACTAACTACGCTAATGGTTTTAGGAATCAGGAAGGTTATATTTATTGGAAGTGTACCAACATATGCGTGGAGGAAAAGTGGAGAATCATTTTGTAAAACCCTCCCTCAGTACACTCTGCCGAGATTCGAACCTTGAGCTCCCAACCAGTGACAGTATGCTATTGCGAGAGTAGCACGTCAGACAATGCGGCCACCGAAACGGGTTTTGAGCCTGTAGCATAGGTTTTTTTCCCCAAAGGTTACAGTTTTGAAAATGCATTAAAAAGACTGACGTGCCATTTTATTAAGAATTTTAAACTAAAAACATAGCAGTTGAGACAGCGCAGTGGTGGGTACCCGCAATGAGATTGGCGGGTGCCATGGTGCCCCGGGTATATGGTTGAGAACCCTTGCCCTAAAGTCTTCCAAAAAATAATAATCTAAATGTCATTATTATTCGCAGTTTCTAAAAATAAACGTACGTAAGTGTTGTTCTTCAACCGAGATAGCTCATGGGATATTGGCCTACGTGACTGACGTCACAATGATCTCATTTCCGAGCCTCGCTTTCGTCTCTGCGCGGGGAATCAAATATTGGTTCAAAGTATTTTATTATTTAAAAAAATACTCTTACAAGCGATGCGATCATAAGGAGGACTTACGCGAATCAACAAGCGCGTAGTTTTTGTTTCATCATTGTGTGTCATTCGTTTCACTATCGGGGGGGGGGGGGGGACAAATCTTCGACCTTCTCGACCTGATGCAACGTCATAAGAGGGAGGGGGGGGAGGGTGGAGGTATACTGGGACCCAAATGGCATTAATTTTTGGACACGGTTTTGTTTTCTATTCTATGTCCGTGTCTATGTTCATGTCAAAGTGTTGTCTTAATTCAGTAGAGAAAATTGTACCGGAATAATGATGCCAGCTCTGAATGAATAGCCAGAGTAGCAGCCTATCACTGGCGCTAGCCCACAATCTAGCTAGACCAACCGAGCGGCCGCCGTCTGCTGGCGAAGGTAGTGCCAACTTATATGGAAAGCGATTGTCATGTCGTCATGACAACGAACCCTCCAACCGTTAATCTCAGTTTTATAAACCAGAGCTGCTAATTTTTCATTAAAGTATCTGCTCATTTGACCTCGTTACAAATTTCACTGCTTCAAAGAAAGATTCTGGAAGTGCCGGAGAATGAACCCAGGACCTCTGTATCTGTGTCCAAGAACTCTGACCACTGTTAAAAATATACGACGTTCATTCTCACGGTCAATATCTTTATCCTTGTTTTGAGAATAGTTAAAACCGCCAACCAATAATAAAGTTGTTTACAGAAAATTGAATGTGTATGTGTATGAAACAAAGTAGTATAAATATGTTGTCTTTACCGCTTGATAAACACTTTCATCACAACATGTCCTGATTATACAAGTGGCAGGTGGGTGGGTGGTGGTATGCTGGGGGGGGGGGGGGGGAGGAGTTTGAGTAATTATGTAGTCTATTGCGAGAGTCAGGCCTTTGACCAGAGTGGTCCTACGTTTTACATCCCAGGGGTCAAATCCTATCATCACTTTACACCGTGACCCAAAAACACCTTTAGTGATCACATCAACTTAATATAGGCCTAAGAAAACATTTAATAAACAGTGATCTTCAATACTTAAATATAAATTGTATTTTTGGTTGGTGGAATCTTTCAAATTACACTGCCAAAATAACCCAAAAATATATTAAGTATACACAGTCATACACTTTGACAAAACATTTTTATATATTCAAACATATTTTGACTAGTCAAATAAATGAGTCAAATAAATGCTTAGTATGAGTCAATCATGACATCGTATCACTAGCTATTTCACACCTTCCACCGAGGGTTTGCCTTGTATTTTCCTTCTGGATGCTGTGAGGGCCACATTTGACCCGCGGGCCACCAGTTGTATCCCAATGTTATTGAAGCAGGTTGAACATATCTTGAGCTTGACTCGTGTTGTCTTCTATCCGACACAGATAGGTCCACACTGTGATGTATCGCTCCGCACAGGCTCGGAAAATATTCTCCATTTTCCCACATAATGTGGAGATGAACCAATAGGAACAGGTGTGAGTCAACCTTCAGAGACAGCACGTCCACATTAGAGTGAAGCACATGATGGAAAACAGCTCCCGGCGAACTCCGATATAATAATAATAATAATAATAATAATAATAATAATAGATCCTCCACCAATGTTCCAGTTTATTACGAGATTGACGCACTCGACTGTGTGACCACCACTGTAGGTTTACAATATACCTACCGCTCAACATTCAACCATTACAGAAAAAGCTATATATTATCTGCGCAGTGGTTAAGAGTACATTATTGCCGAGGACGGGGAGATCGGGTTCTAACCTCGGTTGGGTGTACTGGGGGTGGTTTTTCCTAAATGGTTTTCCCACTCTCCTTCCACACAAATGTTGGTACACTTCTTCTCAATCAAAACATTCATAATAGAGTAACTATCATTATATGCACGTATAACCAGAACAGGATAAGGCGCATTGATATACAAAGAAAACACCCGGAATTGAAAGAGGATCCGTTATGCGGTCAACCACACTCGTCTTGGGTGCACAAAGTCTGTTTACGCACCCATCTGACCAGATGGCTACTTGAATGAACAGAGTGACCTTGAAACGATCCTGATTCAGGACCAGACCTAGTACAACTTCAGGATGTGGCCAAACATTTCCCTCCGGACCAAACAGCTGAATATATTATTATTATATTATCACCGCGTCTTACTACCCGTCCGGGTTATACCACTACGCTAATGTGTCATGGTAGGGTGATTGTGAGATGAAATGGAGGACCTACAGTTTAACGTGGGATCCGAACCACGGTGGAGGCCTGGCATTCCCCACATTCACAAGTTGTGATTAATACACTCTTGTCAGAGGTGAAGGAAGGGTTTGGTAATCAAATAAATCTGTGCCGGGACCGAGGATTGAACCCCAGACTCCCAACACGGAGTCTGACACCTTACCCCTAGACCACCAGGTCACCGACACATCAAGTAACTTTGTGCACAGTTAAATACTTCGGATCGGGACCGGTGCAGGTTCCATATCCGGGTACCAAAACAAACCATGCAGGAGAACCCGCAACGATAGCCACACTGTCCAAGGAGTCAGACTCACGATAGACTTGTTTGCATGGCTAGAGAAATCGAGGTTTGGATCTCAGCCGGGGTTCACTGATGATAGTTTTTACAATAATGTTTTCTATGATTTTTACATTTCCTCTTCATGCTAATGTGGACTCATTTCTTCTAAATTACCTTCCTCCTTTCTACCTCTTATAGTAACTGGTTGGTAGCCTGGTTTCAGCTGTGTTACACAAGTTACGCTTTATTCCACGAAGTGAGGTGGAACTTAGGTAAAGTTATAGTTCTCTTGACTATGCTTCTCACCTGCTTCGGTAGCCGCATGGTCTAAGGCGTCATTCTCGCGTTGCACTAGATGATGATGACAGGTAGATCGGGGTTCAAATCCCGGTCGAGTATACTAGGTCAGTGTTTCTAAAAAGGTTTTCCACTCAAATGCGGGTACCTTCCTTTAAATTCGTCCTAAAACTAACCATATAGTCGAGTTCTACAGTTTACAATGCGAAGACTTTATCACATATGTCACGTGATTGTTTTATTTCGTATTCTTACCGCCCGAGCGTGCTAACCGTTAATTCAACTTAAACCGTGATATCTATAGGAAGCCAACTTTCGAACATAAACAATGATTGAGTCACTGATATTTGACATCTATAAATTAATTAATATAATTTGATTTATTAATTAAAAAGTTATCAAAAGCTGTGCATTACTGTATAATGTACATATAGGCATATATAATTAACTAAACAGATTAATAATATAAATACAGTTGTAGTATTATTTTCCGGAACATGATATTTACATCCATGATTTTTTCCAGCCTGGATCAGTTTTTATTCCAGTCATATATTCTCCACTACCGAATTTCAAGGCCTGTCGAAGCTTCATACGTCTTATAATATAACTTAAGACTAGGACAGGCACAACATCCAGTCCCCAGCAATTAATTCATCACCGTGGAAGGGTAAACCCACATCTCACTAATGATAAATTTCTTCACGCCGAGAATCGAACCGGGACCCTTAGCTCAGTAGATGATCATGCTACCGTCTAAGCTAAGGTGTCGGATGAATATGATGTTCCAGTCTTCAATTAACGCGATTCCTATGAAAATCAGACTGTAGCAACATTAGGACATAGGTTGAGAAGGGTTAATTTTGAAGGAAATACTCCATCATTAGCTGAGAAGAGGATAGAAAACACTCCACGAAAAGAACTCCTGTATTCTGTATTGGGATTGAAGGCTGGCCTCCTAGGTTAGAGTCGGGAATGCAATCTCTGCAATCTCACGAAGCTATTTTCTCGTCTCAGTCTGTATTATTTCCTAAGACCCATCAAACTGACCCGGAATAGGAAGCAGGGGTTTCGTGAATCGTATAAAAGTCAGCTCGCAAGAAGCGAGCGGTGGTTCGTCGAATCAGAATGTTTTAAATGTTGGTAGCAACGTGTGAGGCTTGGAACCAGGTGGTATATAATTATGAAAAGCAGCTCAGTGAAGTTGTCGGTGGTATGTGATAGATATATCACTTATTGTAGTAGCGTGTGAGGCTTGGAACCAGGTGGTATATAGTTATGAAAAGCAGCTCAGTGAAGTTGTCGTGGTATGTGTAGATATATCCCCTTATTGTAGTAGCGTGTGAGGCTTGGAACCAGGTGGTATATAATTATGAAAAGCAGCTCAGTGTAGTTGTCGTGGTATGTGATAGATATATCACTTTATTGTAGTAGCGTGTGAGGCTTGGAACCAGGTGGTATATAATTATGAAAAGCAGCTCAGTGAAGTTGTCGTGGTATGTGATAGATATATCACTTATTGTAGTAGCGTGTGAGGCTTGGAACCAGGTGGTATATAGTTATGAAAAGCAGCTCAGTGAAGTTGTCGTGGTATGTGTAGATATATCCACTTATTGTAGTAGCGTGTGAGGCTTGGAACCAGGTGGTATATAATTATGAAAAGCAGCTCAGTGTAGTTGTCGTGGTATGTGATAGATATATCACTTATTGTAGTAGCGTGTGAGGCTTGGAACCAGGTGGTATATAATTATGAAAAGCAGCTCAGTGAGTTGTCGTGGTATGTGATAGATATATCACTTATTGTAGTAGCGTGTGAGGCTTGGAACCAGGTGGTATATAGTTATGAAAAGCAGCTCAGTGAGTTGTCGTGTATGTGGTAGATATACACTTATTGTAGTAGCGTGTGAGGCTTGGAACCAGGTGGTATATAGTTATGAAAAGCAGCTCAGTGAAGTTGTCGTGGTATGTGGTAGATATATCACTTATTGTAGTAGCGTGTGAGGCTTGGAACCAGGTGGTATATATATTATGAAAAGCAGCTCAGCGGAGTGGTCGAGGTGGTATGTGCGAGCTCTACTTGACTACAAAGTGTGCGGACACCAAGTTGTAGGTTTTGTCGGGGATGAGGGGGGAGGAGGGACTTTGAGCAGGGGGGGGGGAGGGCAGACTTGTGAAGGATACATGCTGTGAGGTCAGCGTTAAAATAAAAACAGGCAGCATCCAACACCACACACACTTTTTTCTTCCTTACATTTTTTTTGTCCTTTTTTTATTTTTTTTGCTACACTAAATTTTTAGGCTTTGGTGGAAGCCCACCCATTGTCCTGGTTTGAGTATGCGCAGATGGTTTCACTTCACATATTAAAGAAAGAAAGATCGAAAAGTATTTCCAAATTATAGATAATTTAATAAGTTTTTCTCATTGTTGGATTTTACCTATCAAAATATAATAAAAAACGAACATCTCACAACACTGTTTATGAAAGTTTTTAAAGTTTTTTGAACAAATTAAATCAACAATATTTTTAAAAAATGCCATTACTTGATTAGAACTTTATTGAAAATGCACACGAAGGATCTAATAATAAAAAAAGGTCTGTGGATTAGTGAGATCTTCAATGAACCAGTTTAAATAACTTCCTGGAATCTGAGTTTGGTCTATTATTAGATTTAACAAGTAGTGCCAAAGCAATACCGATAAATTTTATATTTTAAAGGGTGTTTTTTTCTCTAGCACCGTATTGTATAAACGCAACAATGTTTGCCATCAGTCCGTTAACACCATGTTGACACCATGTTGAGACCATGTTGATTAAGGTAGGGTAGAAGGGAAAACGATATATGGCGGTGTTTTTATAGCATAACTTGTTTTAGCCAAAATATATTAAACATTCCTCCAGTAAAAACATGAGTTTTAATTTTCTTCACCTGGTGATATCAACAATTGTTGAATATCTGTCAAGGATGTCCTGGAATCTAATGACAACTTTTTATCTTCATTTAAAAAGTCTAATGCCGCTATGCTCATGACAGATTTTTCAACAACTGTTGATATCACCGTGTGAATAAAACCAAACTCTTTGTTTCTACTGGAGAAATATCTGAGTTATTTTGACCAAAAAAAATTGATCTAAAACTGTAAGAACAATGACACTTTCTCGCGCTGCCTACATCAACAAATTATGACTCATTAAAAAAAAACGGAAGGTGAATATTAATCAAATCATTTTGGAGAACCCTTCCTTCACCTCTGACAAGACGTGTATTAATCACAACTTGTGAATGTGTGGAATGCCAGGCCTCCACCGTGGTTCGGATCCCACGTTAAACTGTAGGTCCTCCATTTCATCTCACAATCACCCTACCATTACACATTAGCGTGACACAAGTTTACAGTTTTCAAATAACGGGCTTCCTATTAAAATCACACCCAAGGGTTGATTTTTGGATTATGAATAAAAAAGGATTGTTTAAAAAAGTGTATAATAAAATAGGGGGAGACCTTAAAATGTCAAGAAAATCGGCGTAACAGGGAAAAGCCAAGTACATTTTGAAAAGCCAATAGAATTTTCAACTATTTTTTGAAACATAAAAAAAAAAAAATCCAGACAATCTATTTATTAGATTTATATCCAATTCTTTCGATTCTGCAAAAAAGACTGACATAATTGTTTTTAATACTCTTTTGTTTAGAGTTTAATGGAAAACGGTGAAAATTAATCTGAATTTTTATTCATAGCTTTTAGTTTAATACGCTTTAATAAATTATTATTTTTTAGTTAGAAAAATGGGTAAAAGTTCAGTAAGTTCAAAACTTACAAACCCTGCTTGTATAAAATGCAGTGGTTTTATAACTAAGAGAAGAAAAGAGAATATTACAGTGGATATCACGTGGTGTAAAACTCATCCTCAGTGCACTAAGATATCTTCAATCCTGGCTTCCTCCACAATGGCGATTAAGTGAAATACGAGTCTAGCGCGCAGGGCACAGACAAGAGCCTAGGCTCTACCGGCATTTTCTGAAGGTTGGTTTCAAACTCGACCCAATGGATCGGCCGTAGTCACTAGATCTTTGTCTCTCCAGGGTTATTATTATTACTAGCACCGCGACTTACTACCCGTTCGGGTTATACGCATTTACGCTAATGTGTAATGGTAGAGTGATTGTGAGATGAAATGGAGGTCTACAGTTTAACGTGGGATCCGAACCACGGTGGAGGCCTGGCATTCCCCACATTCACAAGTTGTGATTAATACACGTCTTGTCAGAGGTGAAGGAAGGGTTTGGTAATCAGATAAATCTGTGCCGGGACCGAGGATTGAACCAGGGACCCTCAACACAGAAGTCTGACACCTTACCCATAGACCACCAGATCACCAAGAATTTTTGTTGAGTGATATAAATCCGTAGCACAACTTCCTTCGGAGGGAAAGTAAAGCCGCTAGTCCCATGTCGATTGTGGCTCGTTAGAAGAACTCTGGAAGGTTTGTGGATATATTTTCTTGTGTGCTTTGAGTATCAACTAAAATAGGTCACGTAATATAAACTCTGTACCGGGAGAGAAAGTAAGGTTCAATGATGGGCCCTGCTGTGTAGGTCAGGGGTTCCCAAACTGTGCGTCGTGATGCCCTGGGGCCTCGGCGGTCTGGCTCCAGGACGTAAAAACTAAAACTGATAATGTATAGTGAAAGGCAAAATGTAAATGTTCAATAAGTATACTCGTATATATTCTAAAGAATGTAATAAATGATACAAGAAGACATGTTTCGGCATTATGAACAAACTACACATGAGATCATGTGCAACAATAATATAACTAATCTAATTCCTTCTTATTCAGTTCTGTAATTTTGTTCTAATTTTGTATTTTTACATTTAAAGAATACAAGCTAGTAATGTAAGTGACAATTTTTTTTTAATGCCACCAAATCAAATTTGGGCAACTTTATTTTAGATATTGTGTACAGGGGTGTCGTGCGGACAATCTGACATGTGAAGGGTGGCGTGGTCTCAAACAGTTTGGGATCCCCATACTGTCATACATTGTCTTGGCGGGTTGCCTGTACATCAGGCGTGAGAGCAGGGCTCAGGGGTTGTCCCTCAATAAGAACATTTGGATTATTGTTAATCTACAATAAAATGTACTTATGGTTTTTGTGCACTATGTCAGGGAATAATATTCCTATTTACACTGCTGGTTTTTTTGTAAGTTCTGTAATGAGGGAGGTAGAATTTAGAGAAATTATTTCTGAATTTGTGCGATGGTGAAAGGGATAACTACATTTTAAAAAAACTCAATACACTCATCCGGGTCTCCAACTCCATCTTTGCTATTATAAATAAATTATGGTTTATTAAGGGTGGTTTTTTTCCCCCTAAATGGTTTTCCACTCTCACTCTGTACACTTCCTCTGAAATATTATTTATTTTCCCCTAATCAAATAGTTTAATCAAATGCGTATAGCCTGAATGGAATGTATACAGGGTGTTCCCGGGTTAAGCGGCTGAACTTTGGGAAGTGGTGGTAGATTAATAAACTAACTCAAACTGTATCTTGGAGATTTGATAGTTCTGGCTTCCTCTTCGCGCAAACAGCTAGAAACTAACTCAAACTGTATCTTGGAGATTTGATAGTTCTGGCTTCCTCTTCGCGCAAACAGCTAGAAACTAACTCAAACTGTATCTTGGAGATTTGATAGTTCTGGCTTCCTCTTCGCGCAAACAGCTAGAAACTAACTCAAACTGTATCTTGGAGATTTGATAGTTCTGGCTTCCTCTTCGCGCAAACAGCTAGAAACTAACTCAAACTGTATCTTGGAGATTTGATAGTTCTGGCTTCCTCTTCGCGCAAACAGCTAGAAACTAACTCAAACTGTCTGTATCTTGGAGATTTGATAGTTCTGGCTTCCCTACGCGCAAACAGCTAGAAACTAACTCAAACTGTATCTTGGAGATTTGATAGTTCTGGCTTCCTCTTCGCGCAAACAGCTAGAAACTAACTCAAACTGTATCTTGGAGATTTGATAGTTCTGGCTTCCTCTACGCGCAAACAGCTAGAAACTAACTCAAACTGTATCTTGGAGATTTGATAGTTCTGGCTTCCTCTTCGCGCAAACAGCTAGAAACTAACTCAAACTGTCTGTATCTTGGAGATTTGATAGTTCTGGCTTCCTCTTCGCGCAAACAGCTAGAAACTAACTCAAAACACGGAGATCCTCGGCAATGGCAGTTTTCCTGGAAGAAGGATCGGTCGTGCTGCACCTGTGGTCTGTTCTCTGCGTTCACCTGATTTAACGCCATCATTTACTTATTGTTGTATGGAGAGCTCTCAATTAAAAGTGTCTGAAGTGTCTGTTAATGACCTTCAATCATTACGACAAAGGATGACGCAAGTGTCCGAAGAAACAACAGTCGCACAATGTCGGTCAGCCACTCGTTCTGTCAGCGATAGCTCATCTGGAAGTGAGTGAACATTGATGTCAGTCAGCGAGTCAGCCGTGTGGCTTCATAGTCTAAGTTGTTAACTTTGTGATCAGCCGGAGAGGATACCCAGCGTGCAGGTGTTTGGTTCCAGGTGACGTCATGATGTCCTCTCTTGAGATATAATAGGTTTGTCAGGTTTGAATAGTGTGTGGTGCATGTGAGAGAATGTGGTGTGTATATTAATAACCGAGCAGGAGAAAGAGAGCTCTCTCTACCTCTTAGAGCGGGCCTCTCGTTATCTAGCACTCGGCTCGGGTGTTGAAAGTGTGCGAACAGAAATCATCCGCCCGACCACCACTCAGACAAACTGCAGGAGTGGGCCTGTTCTCTCCGGACAAGGGGTGTACAGAATGTAGCAGTGGTGACTATTGGGGTCTGATCAAGGACCAGGGATGTCCACAATGTAACACTGGTTGCTATTGGGGTCTGATCAAGGACCAGGGATGTACAGAATGTAGCACTGGTGACTATTGGAGTGTGATCATGGACCAGGGATGTCCACAATATAGCAGTGGTGACTATTGGAATGTGATCAAGGACCAGGGATGTCCAGAATATAGCAGTGGTTGATATTGAGATCTGATCATGGACCAGGGATGTCCAGAATGTAGCACTGGTTGATATTGAGGTCTGATCAAGCACCAGGGATGTCATAAATTCAACCTAGTTGATTCGTTGAGTGGAATTGTATTAACCTGGGCTTGTGTTAGCTTGGTTTATAGATATTTTAAATTAGGTTCTCCCCTATCATATTTTTGGTAGAAAGATTTACCAATTTTATGTTTTAAATTTCTTTAAAACCTTCCACACTAACTGGATTCAATATAGTGAGTTTGTTATAATCAAGCAAACGAGATAGTGTGATTTTGAGTTAATTATAAGTGATAACCCAGATTCTGGCAACAGCGTTTTACTTTAAACTCCCTATTTACCTAATAAGAATAAGAAAAACAACCATCTACCAGCTAGCTCTGGGAATATTTAGCTTGGCATCAATTCTGCAATATTTAGAAACACATTTAGGTAATATCAGTTGTATTTATTACTTTTCAGATATTTGCTGCTCCCTATTTATATCTAAATGTGTCAAAATCAAAGCCGTAGTAAGGTTTTTTGGGGGTTTCAAGGCCCCCCCTCCCCCAAATTTAATGAAAAAATGATATATGGCTTTATTTATGGTTAAAAAAATATAAAAATTAAGATACAAGTACAAATTAGGGGGCTGTGTTATATTTATATATTTTTTCTAGCCTACGGCAATTGGGTCATGTACCCGCTAACCCCCCCCCCCCCCCCCCCGAAATTATTGGCTGGCTACGGCCTTGGTCAAAATTTATTTATTCAATCACTGAGTATTAACGTTACCAGATTCATCCAAATATAAATATTATATTTATATTTTATACCTTATACAAATCAACTGTAAAATCTTTAAAATACCTATTTTAATTATTATTTTTTAAATTGGGTCTTTTAAATCTGCTAATGTGTATTTTACAGTTCACGCCATATTAACAAAAAATTAAAAATAAACGAGTTGTTTATTATTTTTATTACTATAGAGTTATCAAATAAATATTTATTAAAAATAAAAAATAGAAAGTTTAAACATTTTTTTAAAACTCTTGCTAAATGTACAAACTAGAACCTGTTTAATATACATGAAATAAGAAGACTTTGGAAAATCTTGTGTGTGGTCTTTGAATGACACATCTCGAAATCAATCATTTGTAAAAATATTAATAATTTTATGTATATATCTAATGTTTTCTACACATAAAAAATGTGCACTTATTGAACCAGCTGATTATACCAATCTTACGACCTCAAAACTAACTTAAGCTTATAAAAAACACAAAACAAAGACCTCACCCCTTTCATAAATATGAATTTATGACCTATTTCCAGTTCCACTAATGATAATTGGTTTGAGAAACAATGTTAAAATGGGGCTGTAGGGGACGCGAGATAAGGGAAGGGTTTTAGTAGTTTTTTATGACAAAACCTTTTTCGACCAAAATTAATAAAATAATGCTCCATTACAAACCTAGATTTTAATTTTCTTCACGTGTTGATATCAACAGTTGTTGAATATCTGTTATGAGCGTAGCGACATTAGATGACAAACTTTTTAAATGTTTAGTTGATGTCACAAAGTGAAGAAAATTAAACTCTATGTTTGTACTGGAGCAGTATTTTATTTATTTTGGCAAAAAAACAAAATAGTTTTGATATAAAAACTGTAAAAACACCGACCTTTTCTCGCGTTCCCTACATCCACATCTTAAGGTAATTCGACCATCAAAACTTGTTTGCATAATTTGAAGAAGTGTAAACTATAAACAGTGATTCAATGATTTCAAATCACCACAGTTCATGAGCTATAAGCGGTTAGACTTAATATTTTATGCTTTTTGCCTTCCTAAACATTAATAAGATAAAGTAATTAATGTATGGGGCTAAAATTTAGTATAATTAGACATTCACTTCAGGTGTACGGAGTTAATTATTTATAGTATTAATACTCTATTATTATTTTTAGTATTATTAATTTTTTATATTATAAATATTGTATATATATATATATATCATAAAAATTAATATATATTAAATAATATTATTTCACTAAACTATTAATAGTATTAACATTATTAATACTATAAATATTTCAATGTGTACACCTCATATGAATGTCTAAATAGACTAAATTTCAACCCCATACATTACTTTACCTTAACAATGGTAGTCAAAAGGCCCTTTATAATTTATGAACTGTAATGATTTGAAATCATTTAATCACAATTTATAATGTATAATCATACACACATTAAAATTAAGCTATATAATTTTAACGGTTGAATGACCTTAAAGATTTCTTGAGAAGATGTTATGCATTTTCAAATTTAGTTTTATGTTAAATGGATTTAAATGTATTTTAAAAACTCACCGCGCACGTTATAATAATATTTTTTATAACATTATGTAAAAATAAAACATTCCAGTTTTAAACTAATATAATATTACCTATATTAAATATTATTTTAATAAATTTTATTCTCAATTTTTTTAACCAAACCATTTTGTTTGCATAAATTTAATAGCAATTTTACTATAGCTACTAGAACTATTCCAAACAAATTGTGCGTAGTCAATTTTCATTAATTCTTTATGCCTAAAAACACATTTCAAGTAATTTTTTTAAATGACACTTAGCACTGAAATTATATTTGTGATAATTTTTTTTATAAGAAAAATCACCCCTAAACTTATATATTTGATTATTTATGAACACGATGCATAGTAAGTATAACTTTTTTTTTTAGTTATTGATTTTAATGAACGATTCAAACAAAATTTCCAAATAAAAATATGTTAATAGTATTTCATAAAGGTAAATTTCATTACAAATATTTTAAAAAAGTACATTAAATTTAGGAGTATTATTTAACACATTTACATCCTAAATGTTTTAAAATTAATTTGTAATAATTTTAATAATATAAATGCAGGTAAATTTTAGTATAAAATATTTTAATAGCTCAAACGAAACAACATTTGGTTTTATGTCATGAGCAAATATTATAATATTTTTACTATTACTGTATTAGGTATAAATACGATCAATACGTGGGGGTGGGGCTGGAACTAATATGTAAGAATATAAGTCATCAATCAAAAGGCCAATTCGATTTCCATGACCAACCATTATATGTTTCTTGATGTGAAATGCACGTTGAAAGAGAATGGAGTGCTATTGCCTGCTTGTGTATACTAGAACATAATATTTACTACAAGACTTCTAAGTTTGCTTTTGTATACTATCACTGACATTTTGGTAAATATTAGTAAGTGATGTTTTATAAATGTTAGGTTTATGAACACTTCAATGGAGATAATGTAGCATTAAGAAGTCAATTATGTCTTCATAAGTAGCCTATTACGAAGATGAAAATTATCAAGAAAACAGACTTATAACACCAGTTTAGAAAGTGATACGGGTTTGATAATTAGACCGATTTCTTGTGTTTTCTTTAAATATATATTAATGTAAGTGTTAAATATTAAAAATATTAGTATAGGACATTTTATACACATATGTATATTTTTTTACTAATCACTTTTTAAAATCAACACTAAACTATTATATAATACAATACCCGCTTAAATGGCCGCATGGTCTAAGGCGCTACTCTCACACTGGTCTAGACTGCCAAAGACGGGGAATCGAGGTTCGAACACCTGCTGACTGTACCTAGAGAGTTTTTCATACATATAGGTCTAATTTCCTTGTTGCAAATGTGGTATATTTCCTCTAAATTCAACCTTACTCAGCCCTATTTCATTATTTTAGAGATAGTAAGACGCGGTGCCCGCATAAAATAAAGGAAATGAAAAAAAAATGCAATGTTTTTTTTCTTTGAATTACGATTTTCAGCTACTTAGCATGCAGCAACAAAACACCTAAGGAGTTGAAACTTTCTTGCTTGGCCAAACTGTAATAAATCCCCGCGTAGATAAAAATATTCGGCTATTTGTATGCATTTATTTATTTAAGGTATTTAATGTCCACTCTCTGAACAGGCTTATTATATCAGCACACGAGAATTTCTATTAGCGAGAGCGAAAGTTTCTACCAATTTTGCCGGTAAAGGAATTTCCACATACCTTCCAGGATTCTTTTAACAAGCCACAATCGACACGGGACCGAAGGAAGTTGTGCTACATAACCCCGGCTGGGTTTGAACCCACGAACATCGGGTCCCGAAGCAAGAACTTTATCCCAAGACCACCGAAGTCGACTATAAAAGTCAAACCTTGAACTTATATTTAGACCTCTCGATCACTTTTAGTTTTATATATAGGATATAAATGTATCGGCTGATGAGTCGCAACATAATAGAAACATGTTTTTATATGTCTATATACAGGGTGGCCCACGGGAAATTAGCGCGCCTCCTATATCCAGCAGGAGCCTCACTCTGAATTGGAGGAGGTCAATCCCCTCCACCCATATTGTCACACGGATAATGAGTCAATAAAACTTTAGACAAGCAGTTCACTTGCTCATTTTCCGTGTCACAAAATGGGTGGAGGGAATTGACCTCCTCCAATTCAGAGTGAGGCGCCTGATAGATATAGGAGGTGGGCTACTTTCCCGTGGGCCACCCTGTATTATTATATTGGTTATTTATTTATAAAAAAGTGTCCTGCTTAACAGGGATAATATTTCTTTCAAAATCGGGTTCCATTTTAACTTACAACACGAAAATATGGCTCACAACTTTTATCTTCTCGCTGCATTGGACTATAAAAACCCACAAGATGATACTTATTTATAATTAGCTGGAAGAAAATAATCGATTTTATGCATCCAACATTAATAAGTAGTAAAGTCAAAATTCTACCATTTTGAGATGAAAGTTACAATAATTATGCCTTATTTGATTGCCTTCACAGTTCGAATTTTTGAGGCCGATTCACACAGAAACCTAAGCTAAGCTATGTCTT
Organism: Timema cristinae; assembly: GCA_039000515.1. NCBI lineage: Eukaryota > Metazoa > Arthropoda > Insecta > Phasmatodea > Timematidae > Timema > Timema cristinae. The sequence goes on along the minus strand of JBCFYV010003508.1, from coordinate 47,457,600 downwards.
GCTACGCCGCGCTATGTTTTTACCGATTTTCCCATCTCCCATCTTGAGCCATCTTACATTACGCATGCGCATAACACAGCTTGGGCTCCGTGTTGAACAGACGCGGTGCTGGTTTGGTGAAAATAACTAAATAAGTGTTGAAGTTTGTTTTCAGTTTGTTTCACGTGTATTTAAGTAATATTCTATTAGGTTTTGTATTTAATAAAGGTCTGTGTATTAAAAGAGAAGCGTTAATTGAACAAGTCAAACCTCCACCTCCTAAATGTTCTTCATCTTCCAAAACAGCTGCTAACAGCAGCATCTTCTCTTCCTCAGTGCTATAACCTGAACTCAAACAAGACATCTTGGAGAACGTCATCATAACTAAACTAGACTGGAGCAGACCAGAAAGAAACAACACTGAATTCAGGAGGGAAAGAAACAACACTGAATTCAGGAGGGAAAGAAACAACACTGAATTCAGGAGGGGAAGAAACAACACTGAATTCAGGAGGGAAAGAAACCACACTGAATTCAGGAGGGAAAGAAACAACACTGAATTCAGGAGGGGAAGAAACAACACTGAATTCAGGAGGGGAAGAAACAACACTGAATTCTGGAGGGAAAGAAACAACACTGAATTCAGGAGGGGAAGAAACAACACTGAATTCAGGAGGAAGAGAAACAACACTGAATTCAGGAGGATAAGAAACAACACTGAATTCAGGAGGGAAAGAAACAACTCTGAATTCAGGAGGGAAAGAAACAACACTGAATTCAGGAGTGAAAGAAACAACTCTGAATTCAGGAGGGAAAGAAACCACACTGAGTTCAGGAGGGAAAGAAACAGCACTGAATTCAGGAGGGAAAGAAACAACACTGAATTCAGGAGGGGAAGAAACAACACTGAATTCAGGAGGGAAAGAAACAACACTGAATTCAGGAGGGAAAGAAACAACACTGAATTCAGGAGGGGAAGAAACAACACTGAATTCAGGAGGGAAAGAAACCACACTGAATTCAGGAGGGAAAGAAACAACACTGAATTCAGGAGGGGAAGAAACAACACTGAATTCAGGAGGGGAAGAAACAACACTGAATTCTGGAGGGAAAGAAACAACACTGAATTCAGGAGGGGAAGAAACAACACTGAATTCAGGAGGAAGAGAAACAACACTGAATTCAGGAGGATAAGAAACAACACTGAATTCAGGAGGGAAAGAAACAACTCTGAATTCAGGAGGGAAAGAAACAACACTGAATTCAGGAGTGAAAGAAACAACTCTGAATTCAGGAGGGAAAGAAACCACACTGAGTTCAGGAGGGAAAGAAACAGCACTGAATTCAGGAGGGAAAGAAACAACACTGAATTCAGGAGGGAAAGAAACAACTCTGAATTCAGGAGGGAAAGAAACAACACTGAATTCAGGAGTGAAAGAAACAACTCTGAATTCAGGAGGGAAAGAAACCACACTGAGTTCAGGAGGGAAAGAAACAGCACTGAATTCAGGAGGGAAAGAAACAACACTGAATTCAGGAGGGGAAGAAACAACACTGAATTCAGGAGGGAAAGAAACCACACTGAATTCAGGAGGGAAAGAAACAACACTGAATTCAGGAGGGGAAGAAACAACACTGAATTCAGGAGGGGAAGAAACAACACTGAATTCTGGAGGGAAAGAAACAACACTGAATTCAGGAGGGGAAGAAACAACACTGAATTCAGGAGGAAGAGAAACAACACTGAATTCAGGAGGATAAGAAACAACACTGAATTCAGGAGGGAAAGAAACAACTCTGAATTCAGGAGGGAAAGAAACAACACTGAATTCAGGAGTGAAAGAAACAACTCTGAATTCAGGAGGGAAAGAAACCACACTGAGTTCAGGAGGGAAAGAAACAGCACTGAATTCAGGAGGGAAAGAAACAACACTGAATTCAGGAGGGGAAGAAACAACACTGAATTCAGGAGGAAGAGAAACAACACTGAATTCAGGAGGAAGAGAAACAACACTGAATTCAGGAGGGAAAGAAACAGCACTGAATTCAGGAGGGAAAGAAACAACTCTGAATTCAGGAGGAAAAGAAACCACACTGAGTTCAGGAGGGAAAGAAACAACACGGAATTCAGGAGGGGAAGCAACAACACTGAATTCAGTAGGGGAAGAAACAACACTGAATTCTGGAGGGGAAGAAACAACACTGAATTCAGGAGGAAGAGAAACAACACTGAATTCAGGAGGGGAAGAAACAACACTGAATTCAGGAGGGAAAGAAACAACACTGAATTCAGGAGGGAAAGAGGGACCATAGCTTAGCTTAGCATTCTGTGTGAATCTGCCTTTAAAGTCATGTCTATAGGTTAAAGTTTATAACTGTACATCTCCATTAATGATCATCTGTAAGACGTGTACTGATGCAATAAGATCATTTGTAAGACGTGTAATGATGCAATAAGATCATTTGTAAGACGTGTAATGATGCAATAAGATCATTTGTAAGACGTGTAATGATGCAATAAGATCATTGGTAAGACGTGTAATGATGCAATAAGATTATTTGTAAGACGTGTAATGATGCAATGAGTTCATTGGGGGAAAAAAACCATCATTACACCCAACCAAGATTCGAACCTCGATCTCCCCGCTATCGAAAGTCTAGTATCCGCGAGAGTAGTGCCTTAGACCATGCGACCACCGAAGCGGGCTATATTTATTTAATTACGCTAATATGATAAAGATTATAAAGTGATAAGGAAGTTAGAACTTAGAGTAAATGTACCTGCAGTTGCGTAAAGGAAGAGTGGAAAAAACATTTGTAGTGGACTGAGCCGGGATTCTTTCCCCAACCTCCCCACCTCCACGTAAAAACCAGACCAGATGAGCTTGACGTTTACAGTCCACGTCATTGACCTAAACTTTAGGCCGACTGGCTTTCTGCGATGTTGTATTTTTATTTTTGGTCTCGATTTATAGGCCTACCTTCCACGTGCCCAATACATGTGTCCAATACACGTGCCCAATACACGTGCCCACTGATTTAGTTAGTTGGCTTAGCAAGGTTTTGAAATACCATAAAAGAACTAGCCAATGGTGATCAACTTATAAATCCTGATCAGCTAGAACGAAAAATCACTATGCAAATTCAAATTAAAAATTGATAGTCTACCTATTAGTTGTTATTATTTTCTTATTAATCCTCAATTTTATTTCGATATGTTTCTTTACGGCACCCTTATAAAATATACACAAATACTTTTGATTTTTTTGATTTTTACAAAATGCAGTCTTAAAATATAACTTCTGAAAAACTTTAAGATAGTTTCAGTGGTATAATTAGTATAATATCATTTTATTAAGGACTAATATTTTTCACACACACACACACACTCTGAATGTATAAGCTATTATAAAAAATAATAGACTCAGCCAAAACATTATTTTGAAATTATTTAAACAGCACATGAACACCGTTTCAAACAAATCAAGAAAAGAAACGAACGGATTGTCTTAAAAATCTGGGAATTGTTTAGGTAATTTGTGGTCGAACTATTTGTATATTTTACAAATCACTCCGCTACAAAGCCTCATAATACCCTTACCAACGAGTTAATACTCCATCTTAAAATACACCAACAAAATGAGAAAAATTCCAACTTCCGGATTGACAATAGTTACATTGAACGATAAAAAGTGTTTGGATGAGAGAGAAAGAAAGAGAGAGAGATAATTTTGTTGAAGGGGATTAAAGCCATTGGGCTCGGCTGATAGGAAGGGAGATAGATAGATAGATAGATAGATGGGAGGAATGAGAAAATGAATGAAGTATCTTTTGATGCGTGAAGAAGCTGGTATTTATTTTTGTACCGTTTTACAACATCGCCGCTGCGGCCATGACGCCACACACGATGTCGGTCTCGGGTTGCTAGCGTCTTGTTGGCTCGTGGAGGAAGAGAGGATGGAGGACTGGGTGATGCTGGTCGCGTCTTTATTGATACAGAGCTGCGTCTTTATTGATACAGAGCTGCGTCTTTATTGATACAGAGCTGCGTCTTTATTGATACAGAGCCGCGTCTTTATTGATACAGTGCCGCGTGTTTATTGATATACTGCCGCGTCTTTATTGATACACTGCCGCGTCTTTATTGATACAGAGCGCGTCTTTATTGATCACAGCCGCGTCTTTATTGATACACTGCCGCGTCTTTATTGATACAGTGCCGCGTCTTTATTGATACAGAGCCGCGTCTTTATTGATACAGAGCGCGTCTTTATTGATACACTGCCGCGTCTTTATTGATACAGTGCTGCGTGTTTATTGATACAGTGTTGGTTGCTCTATGGTATATTATTCTAACTTAAACTATCATTATGACAAAAGCTAAGGATGGAAAAATTCTATAGAATATATCCATATCCTCATGGAAGGATACAAAAGACCTGGTAGGAAATAAAATCAGCCTCACAGCCTATGACCAGGATTTCAAATAATGTCCTCCCAAGCAGGATCCACACTGAGTTAGCAAATTTGTTTCAAAGAAACCCGTTAGAGTATTTTTATTCTAGTCAAGAATATTAATTTGATTTTGGAACTTTCTCAAATTGTCGAGTTGAACATGTTTTCCTGCCGCATTCAGCGTACACTGTGTTAACACAAATTGAATCATGTAGGGTAGGATAGTAACCATATTCTTTTATACGATATGTTATTATTATTATTGTTATTGTTATTAGTTTGTATAAATGAGGCCGGTAGAATACGTACAAGTAAAAGAGGCTTTTTAATCATAAATTTTTCCAAGTATTTAATATTGGAGTACCTGGGTTACAAATCCTCGCACCGAGATTTGAACCAACGTGTTTCTGGGGAGTGCTAGGTTAAGTCTGACAAGCCGGGGACAACGTGAACAAAGCGCGTGCCCGCGGCGTTGAGGGAACCACATAGGCTTGTGCCAAATCTTTGTTTGTGACTAATTTAAATTTGTTGGTCGAGCTGTGCCTGATAGAGGTGGCGAGTGAGGCACTCGGCGTAGTGGAGCGGTGAGGAGTTGGAGGGTGGCGCTCACTGCGGCATCGCAAAGAACCTCTCTTCAATCCCGACTGACCTACATACGTGCACGGAGCAAAGGTTGATGTCTTCAAGTTCGTAACTTAAACTGTTCTAGAGAAGAATACAGGAGTAATAGTGTCATAAACACGAGAGAACCACTGGTTATAGATAAGTAAACAAGAGTAATAGAGCCACTAACACGAAATAACCACTGGTTCTAGATAAGTAAACAAGTGTAATAATTCACAGCAGATATACCGTTTAGTCTTAGTGCAAAGGTAATATAGAATGCAGTATGTTCCTATTGCCAAGTTTTTATTGGCGTCATCCGAGTAATATTATAAACTTGTTTCGATCTCGAGTGATGCTTATCAGGTATTTAGATGTAGTTAAGGTGTTATATAACTCACCGTCCCTGGCGCTGGAGTTGCGGGGAGGTGTTAGTGATGCTGCTCATAGTATCCACCACATGTTCTAATTTAGTTGCAGCTTTGAACCATCCATTTGCCCTGAAAGATAGCTTACTTCACTTGGTTTCACTATGGTGTAGCTTATAATATAAGCACATAGTTTAGTCAGTCAGCCAGTCCTCTTTCAGGGTAAAAACTAAATCTACAGCACCTTTAGGAATATTAAAAATTACTCTTCACAGTTTTTAAAAAAACAAGTTTTATTTAATCGATAATTTTATGGACTTTTTTAAAAACGTTTTTGGCAATGGTTATTAGCGATCGTGTTAACTTTGTTACGGGAGGGATATAGTACAATTCTGGTGGGAAGTACCTTTTAGAAAATACAAATATATTACTTTTTGCTGTTATCATTGATAGCATTTTACTGGGGACCTTTTGTAATCATTGATGGTGTATTAGGTAAGCTAATTACGAATTATGTGTGGACAGTCTTAAAATAATATCCTACCAGCAACGGTGGTTCTGTGGTCTTGTGCGTAAGCCTCGAAATAGACTATACTGCAAGTGACCTTGATGTCAATATCCATCTCCACGCTAATGCACTTGCACTTAAAATGTTAAACATCGAGTCAATAAAAAATATAAACTTTGTTCGTTACAAATGAGTGTCACAGAATCCATTGTTTTGGCGCCCGGGGGGGGGGGGGGGGGGACTATCGTTTCGGCGTCTGTCTCTTGTCAGTATCTGGTCCTGCCACCCATCCAAGGACCTCAAGCGACCTCTCAGACCCTCACATCTCGGAGAATGTCCCACCGCTCGAGTGGTGGAGTACCGGGGCTCTTGAAATTCATCCGCTGGCCCTTTTCCTCGCGACTTATTGGCCTTGTATGGGGAGTTATAGGAGCTATTAGTGTCACTTAACAGTGCGCCTTAAATGGTTTCTACTGAAGAGATGTTACAGGGAGGGGGCGACTTGGACAGAATTGTGAGAGTCACCCCTGCATAAATTTGCTTGTGGCAAAACATAATAATTGATAAAACACGTTTTTTAGAATATTTTATAAACCACTTTGTGGCCACGTGTTCTAACGCGCTATTCTCATGTTGGACTAGACCACCAATATAGGGTGGTTTTCCACGCAAGTGCGGGTACACTTCCCATAAATATAGCCTTTCCAATCCCTAAAACCATTAGTGTAATTAGTACATAAGCGTAGAACCTGAACGGGTAGTAAGACGCGGTGCAGGTGAGCTGGTGGTCTAGGGGTAGGGTGTCAGACTTCTGTGCTGGGGGTCCGGGGTTCAATCCTTGGTCCCGGCACAGATTTATCTGATTTACAAACCCTTCCTTCACCTCTGACAAGACGTGTATTAATCACAACTTGTGAATGTGGGGAATGCCAGGCCTCCACCGTGGTTCGGATCCCACGTTAAACTGTAGGTCCTTCATTTCATCTCACAATCACCCTACCATTACACATTAGCGTAAGTGCGTATAACCCGAATGGGTAGTAAGACGCTGTGCTAATAGTAATAATATAATAATAATAATAATAATAAGACGCGGTGCTAGAAAATAGTTTTGGTATTTGTTTAGCTAGGCGTGAATATTTTTTAGTTAATTTGTCTTGGTATAACAATTTAATTATATTTATTAAAGATAGATTTATTTTCTCAAACACACACACACACACTTATAAGTACAGGAGAGGTCTGCAATCTTTTTTAGGCCCCAATCAACCTGAGACACGTCAAAGGTCCAGCATCACCCACCACAGTTTCTTCATTTTATATTTACATTACATTTTGTCCACACATCTTATAAACATGAGGTTCAATATTGCCTCAAATTCTTGTGTCCTCATTTTTCTAGGAGAAAATATATAGAGTAAAAAATGTTCATTCTCTGATAATAATATTAATATTGTCTGTCTGGGTTACATCATTCTTATCCAAGTGGTGGATGGACTCTAGGTTAGACAGAGTAGTAGTCAACCAAGTGGTGGATGGACTCTAGGTTAGACAGAGTAGTAGTCAACAAAGTGGTGGATGGACTCTAGGTTAGACAGGGTAGTAGTCAACCAAGTGGTGGATGGACTCTAGGTTAGACAGAGTAGTAGTCAACCAAGGGGTGGATGGACTCTAGGTTAGACAGGGTAGTAGTCAACCAAGTGGTGGATGGACTCTAGGTTAGACAGAGTAGTAGTCAACCAAGTGGTGGATGGACTCTAGGTTAGACAGGGTAGTAGTCAACCAAGTGGTGGATGGACTCTAGGTTAGACAGAGTAGTAGTCAACCAAGTGATGGATGGACTCTAGGTTAGACAGAGTAGTAGTCAACCAAGTGGTGGATGGACTCTAGGTTAGACAGAGTAGTAGTCAACCAAGTGGTGGATGGACTCTAGGTTAGACAGAGTAGTAGTCAACAAAGTGGTGAATGGACTCTAGGTTAGACAGGGTAGTAGTCAACCAAGTGGTGGATGGACTCTAGGTTAGACAGAGTAGTAGTCAACCAAGTGGTGGATGGACTCTAGGTTAGACAGGGTAGTAGTCAACCAAGTGGTGGATGGACTCTAGGTTAGACAGAGTAGTAGTCAACCAAGTGATGGATGGACTCTAGGTTAGACAGAGTAGTAGTCAACCAAGGGGTGGATGGACTCTAGGTTAGACAGAGTAGTAGTCAACCAAGTGGTGGATGGACTCTAGGTTAGACAGAGTAGTAGTCAACAAAGTGGTGAATGGACTCTAGGTTAGACAGGGTAGTAGTCAACCAAGTGGTGAATGGACTCTATGTTAGACAGGGTAGTAGTCAACAAAGTGGTGGATGGACTCTAGGTTAGACAGAGTAGTAGTCAACCAAGTGGTGGATGGACTCTAGGTTAGACAGAGTAGTAGTCAACCAAGTGGTGGATGGACTCTAGGTTAGACAGAGTAGTAGTCAACAAAGTGGTGAATGGACTCTTGGTTAGACAGGGTAGTAGTCAACCAAGTGGTGAATGGACTCTATGTTAGACAGGGTAGTAGTCAACAAAGTGGTGGATGGACTCTAGGTTAGACAGAGTAGTAGTCAACCAAGTGGTGGATGGACTCTAGGTTAGACAGAGTAGTAGTCAACAAAGTGGTGAATGGACTCTAGGTTAGACAGGGTAGTAGTCAACAAAGTGGTGGATGGACTCTAGGTTAGACAGAGTAGTAGTCAACCAAGTGGTGGATGGACTCTAGGTTAGACAGGGTAGTAGTCAACCAAGTGGTGGATGGACTCTAGGTTAGACAGGGTAGTAGTCAACCAAGTGGTGGATGGACTCTAGGTTAGACAGGGTAGTAGTCAACCAAGTGGTGGATGGACTCTAGGTTAGACAGGGTAGTAGTCAACCAAGTGGTGGATGGACTCTAGGTTAGACAGGGTAGTAGTCAACCAAGTGGTGGATGGACTCTAGGTTAGACAGGGTAGTAGTCAACCAAGTGGTGGATGGACTCTAGGTTAGACAGGGTAGTAGTCAACCAAGTGGTGAATGGACTCTAGGTTAGACAGGGTAGTAGTCAACAAAGTGGTGGATGGACTCTAGGTTAGACAGGGTAGTAGTCAACCAAGTGGTGGATGGACTCTAGGTTAGACAGGGTAGTAGTCAACCAAGTGGTGGATGGACTCTAGGTTAGACAGAGTAGTAGTCAACCAAGTGGTGGATGGACTCTAGGTTAGACAGGGTAGTAGTCAACAAAGTGGTGGATGGACTCTAGGTTAGACAGGGTAGTAGTAACTCTCAAGTGGCTCGTGCTGCCAATAATTTCACTTCACCCCTGCGTGTTCATTTGGGGGTGGGGGGTTGGTGAAGGGTGAGGTTGGTCTGGAATGTCAAGTGTTAAACGATTTAGTTCTCTCTGGTCCCTTTGGTTCTGTTTGCCCCTACGCCCTCTCTCTGTTTGGAGGGGCACATAATAGATTTTAAAACAAATGTTGAGTATGCTTCAAGTTTTTATGATTATTACTACAGTTACTATCCTCTCTTATGGACACACGAATTATGGTGACAGTCTCGTCTTGTCTGGTTTGCCGATGATGGTGATAGTCTCGTTTTGTCTGGTTTGCCGATGATGGTGATAGTCTCGTCTTGTCTGGTTTGCCGATGATGGTGATAGTCTCGTCTTGTCTGGTTTGCCAATGATGGTGACAGTCTCGTCTTGTCTGGTTTGCCGATGATGGTGATAGCAGGTTTCTAATACCTGTCTGGTGAACAGAGATTATTTTCCCTAAATATTTCACACTTTCCCTTCAAGTAAATGTAGACACATTTCTTCTAGAACTATGCTTTTCTCATTCCTACCCCAACACGTAAATATGCGGAGAGTTCGGATGGTATTAGGCCATGGGCACAAAAACTAGAATTGTATTTTAATATAACTATTATTTAATATTAATCCTCCGCTCGTATTAGCGACCAAACTTTAGTTAACTTTTATAGAATGACTTTATCTGAAGCTAAAGAAGCTACGGATATAATTGATCTTATTCATACGTCAAGTAATGTCATCTGCAAACTGTCACTTTGATAGATATTATCAACATCCATCGAATAAACACCACAGAAAGAAAAATTTTATAGATGTTGACCGTGAAAATAGTTCGTATTTTCTAAAAGTCACTTTCTATGAAAATTGGACTGTAATAATATTATGAGACAAACTGTGAAGTATTGATATGAGGACTAGTGAATGTAGAGAGACGAGAGAAAGTGGAAGCCATGGGATGAAGTTTGTGAGGAACAAGTTATCTGTCACAAGGAGAAACAAGATTGGTAATGAATTACAGAAGAGTTGGAGTACACGAGATAGTAGAGGAAGCAAGACTGAGATGGTATGGACATGTAATGAGGATGTTGGAGTACGATGTGATAGTAGAGGAAGCAAGACTGAGATGGTATGGACATGTAATGAGGATGTTGGAGTACTGAGATAGTAGAGGAAGCAAGACTGAGATGGTATGGACATGTAATGAGGATGTTGGAGTACATGAGATAGTAGAGGAAGCAAGACTGAGATGGTATGGACATGTAATGAGGATGTTGGAGTACGTGAGATAGTAGAGGAAGCAAGACTGAGATGGTATGGACATGTAATGAGGATGTTGGAGTACATGAGATAGTAGAGGAAGCAAGACTGAGATGGTATGGACATGTAATGAGGATGTTGGAGTACGTGAGATAGTAGAGGAAGCAAGACTGAGATGGTATGGACATGTAATGAGGATGTTGGAGTACCTGAGATAGTAGAGGAAGCAAGGCTGAGATGGTATGGCATGTAATGAGGATGTTGGAGTACATGAGATAGTAGAGGAAGCAAGACTGAGATGGTATAGACATGTAATGAGGATGTTGGAGTACTGAGATAGTAGAGGAAGCAAGGCTGAGATGGTATGGGCATGTAATGAGGATGTTGGAGTACATGAGATAGTAGAGGAAGCAAGACTGAGATGGTATGGACATGTAATGAGATGTTGGAGTACATGAGATAGTAGAGGAAGCAAGGCTGAGATGGTATGGACATGTAATGAGGATGTTGGAGTACGTGAGATAGTAGAGGAAGCAAGACTGAGATGGTATGGACATGTAATGAGGATGTTGGAGTACATGAGATAGTAGAGGAAGCAAGACTGAGATGGTATGGACATGTAATGAGGATGTTGGAGTACATGAGATAGTAGAGGAAGCAAGACTGAGATGGTATGGACATGTAATGAGGATGTTGGAGTACGTGAGATAGTAGAGGAAGCAAGACTGAGATGGTATGGACATGTAATGAGGATGTTGGAGTACATGAGATAGTAGAGGAAGCAAGACTGAGATGGTATGGACATGTAATGAGGGTGTTGCATGAGGTAATAGAGATGGGAGGAGCAAAATACATAAAGTATGCGAGTGGGAGGAGAAGAATTGTGGAAGGATCGAGTTAGATGGAGGCATTTTATTAAGCTGACAGGTTACAGATTAAAAACAGTTGATGATGTTGATATTAGGAGGGTAAATTTTGAGGGAAATAACCGGACGGAAAGCTAGTCCTGGTAAATCAGATAAGAATCAAACACGTATGGTCGAACCTTGTTGATCGGACGTTATTATTCCAGAACATATTGTCGGCAGCTTGAGCTCCCTTGCTGAGGGGAACATAATTTAAACCTGAATGTTGGTTTAATAAACAAAGATAAGTCAATGAGTGGTTATGAATTGTATAATGAACCCTTTATAAAAGATCTAATTAAACAACTGAGTAAATATGTTGTTATTTAAGGATATATTTAGTTGTGTGGATCTTGATGATTCCTTATCTCCCGGTTGTAAGGACTTGAAGGACAGTTGAATCTGTGGGCGCGTTTACAACTGCAAGATTGAATGTGTTTCAGAGAATCAAGATACCTCACTCTGATTGTGTGTAGACTACCTTCCACTCAACTCTCATTCACTCTCACGGTGTGCAAGTTGAGCCTCTTAACTACATCCTAGTCTCCTTCACTCTCACTCTCACGGTGTGCAAGTAAATCCTGCCTCGACAATTATTACGGAAATGAAAATATGACAGCAAAAATACTAAATTTATATTAAACTACTGCCATTGTGAGCAAATCATATTTGTTAAGCCGCGTTCACACTAGGTTGGAAACAGCTCGTATCGGCTGTTCAGGGACTAAACCTGCTACCCATCATTCGTAGCGACAGAGTCCACTCTCACAAGGCTAGTCTCAGTTTTTAATACGTCTTGTGGTGCATAATGTCTTCTTTTGAGTCCACGGCGAGAGTTTTTTAGACGGTTGTTGAGAGTGAGAGGGAAATAACTTAGCGAGGGAACGTTGTTGGAGAGAGGAGAGGAGAAACCAGCTGGTTTAGGGACTGGATAGGTGGATATATATCCGTCATCGCAGAGGACTACGACCAAGTGGAGTTTCAACCGGTTACTGTTTTCAACCAGCAGCTAGGCTGGTTACTGCTAGCTGCTATGAGTGAGTGACGTAACAAGCTGGTTGCTGCTAGCTGCTATGAGTGAGGGAATTCGTAAGCAAAGCATGGTTGCTGCTAAAGTTCAACATGCTCTACTCTAAAATCTGCTGGTAAGTTACCCGCCGGCTGGTTAAAATAGCGGCAACTTCTAGTTCACACTATATGCTACTGGAAGACTACTATCAGCCGGTAACAAACCCAGCTGGTACACCAGCTTAGTGTAACCACGTCTTTGTTGAAGAACCTGAAGTAAATTAATTGAATGTTGCGGTATATATAGGGGTGTCTGGTACATCCACTCGTAGCCCAGTTTGGGGAAAGATCATACCTCCCTCCGTGGAGGATTGCTCATGCCATGATGAGCTGAAGTAGCGACTGATGACGATAGAGAATATGAGGGAAACACTTAAAACTAACCGAACCCTGGTGATGGTTGGGATAATCCCCCTTTCGACCAAAGTACCCGAGATACCAGCTGGGAATCGAACCCGAGACACCTAGACTCGAAGCCAGGTGAACCGACCACTTCACCACAGGGTCAGTTAATATTGTGGATATAACTTGATCTATAAGCTTAGACTAAATAAAAGATGGCGCGATATAACCTTTTCAAAGTGATTTTAGTTCATCAATAAGTACAATTTGATATTATTTCTCCCACTCTCTTAGGCGATGATACAAGAGAATAGCCGTCGATTGAGTCTGTCCATATTGTGAACGCTCCTTAAGACACAAGAGCAATGAGTGGGTTCACATAACTCAGGACGAGAGGTCCTTTATGAAGTGGCCGAGTGAATGTGTGGCGTGTAGGGCCGTAAAGTAGGTCTAGGGCCGGTTAGATATTCCCTCGGCGCAATAATCGTACATCAAAACAACCGTCTGGAGAGTTTGGGATCGTGACATCGACCACTCTACTCTTCTTGGTGGTCGGTTGGGCGAGGGGGAGGGCTGCTTTTGGAGACACTGCAATTTCGGGTGGGGTAGCAAAGTACATTGCCCAAACTGGTGTTTGTTAGTAGTTTAATACAGTCTTACTACCCGTTTGGGCTGTACTCATATATACTAATTACGATAATGTTCCAAGGATGAATAAGGTTGATTTTGAGAAAGTGTATCCGCACTTACGTGGAGGGATGATGAAAAAATATTTAAGGAAAAACAAACTCCGCGTTATACATGCTTCAGTGGCCGCATGGTTTAAGGCAGAGGTTTCCAACTGGGGCCCCACAGGCCGCGGTGCCTTTCTTTATCTTTTTTTTTTTTGCGGCCCTAGAAGTTTCTTGTAAAGTTAATATAGAGCAATAAAATTGATGTTTTTAGCCGCTAATCTGATAGTTTTGACTTGTGTGAGAAAAAAATCCATGAAAGTTATTTCAGTAATAAAATAATTGCGCTCTATTTTAATAATAATTTATGGTCGACCTCGGGGCTTGCCTCGTGGGTTCAAACCCAACCAAAGTTGTCGGATTTCCACTCTACCTCAACGCAAATGAGGAAACACTTCGTCTAAATTCAACCCTCCTCATCCCTAACTCATTAGTGTAAGTGTTACATATGCGTGTAACCTGAACAGGTAGTAATACGAGGTGATAACCAGGATTCGAACCCCTATACAGTCTATTGCGAGAGTGACGCCTTAGACCATGTGGTCACATGGACCATGTGGGTTTCTGATGTTTGTTTGCTTTACACAATATTTTATTTTAGGTCGGTAAGTTGTTGTCATAGACTATGCCCCCCCCCTTCACCCACCAGAGGCCACTGAGGAAGATATTTGGTCCAAAGAGGGATGAGGCTACTGGGGAGTGGAGGAGGGTATACATTGATAAGTTACATACCCTGTACTCTCATCACAAGACATTGTTAGGGAAATAAAGTCTCGTTGATTACGGATGACAGGACATTCAGCGCGAATGGGAGACTATAACCTTGTCCAGGTACTGATTGGTAAAAACCAATGGGAAGAGACCATTGGAAGACATAAACATAGATGGGAGGATAACATTAGATGGACCTGAAAGCGATAGGATGTAATGAGGTGGACTGGATAGAACTAACTATAGTGATAGGGTGTAATAAGGTAGATGGATAGAACTAGAATCAAATAGCCAGAGCTATTATATTTGTTTTAATGAGGATTAACTCACATCTAGATATCATATTCTGGACACGGGAATCGAACCTTTGACCTTTGGCTTAGTATTCCACTGCTCTAACCACTGAGCTATCCAGGAGTTGTCTGGTGCCCAGGGTCATTCTTCACTCATATTTTCAATTTTCGTAATATGATATCTATATGGAGTAATCCTCACTAAAAGCATAAACAATAGCTTTGGCTATTTGATTCATTAACATGCCATCCCGTACAATTATAATAATTGTACAAGTGTCAGCAATAAGCCAACTACCGAGTAGAAGATGGCTGGGTTATCTGATAGATCGGGATATTAATAAAATCACACATTTGTAGCCGACGATTTCCGCGCGTCCATCACAGACTCTGCCCTAAGATATGAGTGAAGAATTACCCTGGGCACAGGACGACTCCTGGATAGCTCAGTGGTTAGAGCATTGGCGTACTAAGCCAAAGGTCCCGGGTTTGATTCCCATGTCCAGGTGTAATTTTTCAGTTTTCAGAATCTATCTGGATATGACTAGTTTAAAATAGGGATGGGTGACTCAAGAAAAATCCACTGACCCCAGCTGGGTCTGAACCCACGAACATCGGGTCTTGAGGCGAGCACTTTACTCCAAGACCACCGAGGTCGACAGAGTGCTCAATCATCGATTAGTTTGTTTATAATGGAGTTTCTTTGGCTAAAGTACGAGGGGAACAAAAGGTTTTTACTTAAAGTTGGATGGAAGGGGACGCGAGATAAGGCCAGTGCTTTTACATTTTTCTAGGACAAAATGTGTGGAATGCCAGGCCTCCGCCGTG
The DNA here is from genome assembly GCA_039000515.1 of Timema cristinae. Lineage (NCBI taxonomy): Eukaryota > Metazoa > Arthropoda > Insecta > Phasmatodea > Timematidae > Timema > Timema cristinae. The sequence continues at coordinate 47,442,235 of JBCFYV010003508.1, read as the reverse complement.
GTTCTGATCCCACGTTAAACTGTAGGTCCTCCATTTCATCTCACAATCACCCTACCATTACACATTAGCGTAAGTGCGTATAACCCGACGGGTAGTAAGACGAGGTGATAATAATAATAATAATAATAATAATAATAATAATAATAATATAATAATAATATAATAAGACATAACTTTTTTTGGCAAAAAAAAATGCTCCAGTACAGACATAAGCGTTTAATTTTCTTCACCTGGTGATATCAACAGTTATTGAATATCTCTTAAGGATGTCCTGTAATTTAATGTCAACTTTTTATCTTCATTTAAAAATTTGTTTGCTAACGCCACCATGCTTGTGAGAGATATTCAACAAATGTTGATATAACCAGGCGAAGAAAATTAAATTCCATGATTCTACTGGAGCAATATTTGGTTTGTTTTAGCTAAAAAAACGTTTTGCCATAAAAACTAAAATAGCACTACCTTTTTCTCTCCCCATCCCACCATAAGTTGGTCCATTCCTTCGACAGTATTCCTGACTGAACTTACACCAACATTTGAAAATGAATCATCACACCTAATGGATCAATCTTTACTTCTTTTTTTTTTTTTTTACTATTTCACACACAGAAACTATAAGTGTGGAGAGTGAAAAAGTGAGGAGATTAAAAAAAAGAGAAGAAAACTACATATTTGAGAGTATTCCAAACAGATCACTTTCACTCCGATCAAAAATAAAAAATAAAAGTTTACGCGAAGCAAAGTAGTATTCCTTCGCCGTGCCAATTTGGCGGACAATGACACGCGTTGTTTCGTCACGACTTGGGAATAAACACAAAATATCTCAAATTCTTTTGGCGAACAAATTATAAGATCACCCACCCACACGAGATTAGTGAGAATCTTGTACAAAGAGTATAAATAATAATAAAAAGGAACTGTAAGAAAGAATAGTCTATGTACACGACAAAATGTTTACGTTATATTACAAAAAAGAAAGACATCTTACAAAGAAAGACAGAACTTGATTCTCTGCCTCTGGTTGGTTCCATTGGCCTCATCCCCTCTTTCTTCCTCCGCCGTTTACACTCTGACTAATGGAAAATAGCCCCGAGGCGTCCTACTAATGCTTTCTAATTTTGATGTGGAACACAACGCGTAGCAGTCACCCCAAAGCAAAATTCATTTTCATAGTGAAGGGTCCTTTTTTTTTTTTTTTACATGCAGACAGGTCAAAATGTGTGTACCTCCTGTTTCGTTTATATTTTTAATACCCCAAACACCCAATTCGAATCACTAATGAGTGGATAAAAAGGATTTAAAAAAATTAGGACCACGTGTGAGGAATAAGTGTGAATAATATTGGATCTTTTCTAATTAAATTCTTAGGGCTACAAAAATATTTTCATCATTGGATTTCTAAAAAAAAATAAACACTTACAAAAAATATATATAGTACCTCGTCTTACTACCCGTTCAGGTTATACACTTATGTACTAATTAAGCTAATGGTTTTAGGGATTAGGATGGTTATATTTAGAGGAAGTGTGGAAGGAGAGTGGAAAACCATTTTGGGAAAACCATTCTCAGTACACCCGACTGAGATTCGAACCTCGATATCCTCGTCCTCGGCAGTCTAGTCTACTGCGTGAGTAGCGCCTTAGACCATGCGGCCACCGATGCGGGTAATTAAATGTTCTCGTTGATTCGAGTAGTAATGTAATTTAACAATCTCTAAGCCTCCACATTCCCTTCCAAACAGAAATATTCCCTCCCTAATTCGACGCGAGGGTAGAGCGGCTTAAGGCGTTAGATTCGTGTTGCAATTGGTTGATATTGGTGGAGAAGTAAAAACACAATTTCTGGCCGGCTACACTGAGAAAGGGAAGGAGAAGATAAGGTTACTCCTGTGGTTTTCCTCTCCTCTCTCCACGCTAATAAATATGTATTTCCATTAAGGTACTTTCACCATCTCTACCTCTGAGAATAGCTCATTTTAACACTTGAGATGAGCTTACTTACTAATAAAAGAATATTCTATTGTTGTTAGGTTCTTAATTTTTATTTTTTTACTAGTCCGTTGAACAAAAATATTATTAGCGGCTTAATCTAAATATTAAGGACGAGGAAGGTATGTTTATAAGAAATACATCCATATTAGCGTAGAGAGAGGATGAGAAACTAAAAGGCTCCAGGTTCGTTGGCTCAATAAAGATGATAATCAAATTCACTGAAAAACATAACACATGTGTATTCAAAACATAACACATGTGTATTCAAAACATAACACATGTGTATTCAAAACATAACACATGTGTATTCAAAACATAACACATGTGTATTCAAAACATAACACATGTGTATTCAAAACATAACACATGCGTATTCAAAACATAACACATGTGTATTCAAAACATAACACATGTGTATTCAAAACATAACACATGTGTATTCAAAACCTTTCCTGGATAATAAAGTCCAGAGTAAAGATAGGATTCCCTCTGCGCGTCTGGTCTGCATAGTTTGTTACGTGGCCAGTTCCTTTGAGACGACTACCACTGGACTGGTTACATAGTTTGTTATGTACGTGGTCAGTTCCTTTGAGACGACTACCACTGGACTGGTTACATAGTTTGTTACGTGGCCAGTTCCTTTGAGACGACTACCACTGGACTGGTTACATAGTTTGTTACGTGGTCAGTTCCTTTGAGATGACTACCACTGGACTGGTTACATAGTTTGTTACGTGGCCAGTTCCTTTGAGACGACTGCGAGTGGAAATGTAACCAAGGTACCAGCCGGGAATCGAACCAGGAACCCTTAGACTTGTAGCCAGGTGACACCACGGTGCCAACTCCTACGTATGTGTAAGAATTGACATTTATTACTCGTTAGTTTGTTGGGAGGAGCCTTTAAGAAAATACCAAATTAATTGCGGCCTAAAGTGATAACATTTCAATACATTATTAGAGTTAATTTATCCGTATTGATAGTATATATCAAAAGTGAAACTAGCGTTCCTTTTGTTGAGTGGTTATAATAATCGTAAAAGCTAAAATTAATCTCTTAGAATGAAAATCTACATCCATATCTCCAATTTACCTTTCAAAACTTAATCTCGAATCCGAATTTTGGAAAAAAATTATGAACATAAGAGGAAATATAAATATAAAATACAAATATTAACTAAATGTTAACATTCTTTCTTTTATTATCCATTCATTATAACATTCATACTTTCAGTTAAGTGTTAAATCACTGGTCTGGGTCATGGTTGTTGTGTTCATACTATAATTATAATCGGTTCTGAGCCATCAATAAGCATTATCAGAGCTCAAAAACAAATTTCAATTGAATAAAACAGATTTCAACTGAAAATGGAAAAAACAAAAATTCTTAAAGGATTTGAGTCTCGAATCAGAAATTTTCTCAAATCCTCTTATTTCAAATATCCTTAAGGATTCGAGGGCCCATCCTTAATTTTGAGAAAGGTTTATTTTAAGGAATAAATATAAGATGCATTGGCAAAAAAAATAAAAGCAAAACTATAGAGGAGAAACAATTTCGCCGACCTTTGAAAAGTGTTTTAAGTCGATTAAGGCACAAAAAATGTCGCTAGACCTTACCTTAGACCATTGGACCACCGGTACGGGTTCTACTTACTCTAACTCGGGAAGAAGAAAAAAGGTATATCCTGAATTCATTTGAAAAAGTTACATTTCTCGAAAGCCTTTGTGATGTATCAACAACTACCCCTTTTCCCTCCATGTCTAGTAGGCAGGAAGGCGCCCCTAACAATATCCCGAGCAATAATAATAAACCAAAAGGGGATGGTGCAACCCGTTGCCGCCATATGGTGGTGACGCTGGAATATAGACCACCATAAGAGATCATCGTAACTCCGTGTGGGGCAGTAAAATACAGAGTTAATTTTAACTGCATTCTATTTACCTCAATGTGAAACAACCAGTATTCCCTTACGATGGTTGTAGTGGAGCTTCTCTGGGCCCAAGTTATTGGCACCCAACTGTACAATTAACTGGACAATACAGCTCTAAAAGTTTAAATTAATTATCCCCTAAATGCAGCGGGGTTTTTTTGGAAATTTTTCCCTGCATCCTTCAGTTGCTATTTCTTCTTTTATGTATAAATAGGCTCAAACTTACATTTTAAAACTATAATGTTGGCATTTGTAATCTTCTAACCCTTGAAAATGTATGTAATTAGTCTCTATTAAACTAAACCTAAACCTAAACCTAAAAACCTTACGATGTACACAGTTGCGTTGTGTAGTTCCTTTAAAAGTTGTGTTAGGTCAAGTTTGTATACATTTAGACTTACACTTTCTAATTGCTTATATATTATATATTTAATAATGATGATGAGAACTGGTATACGGCCAGAAATGCAAGTAAATATGGTACCACTTTAGACAAGTCATTATGTAGGTCACATATTTTGAAATGTATAAAATAATTACCAAGAGATAACTCTGTATGATAATATTCACAGTGAATAAAGTTATGTATTCAACTATAATTCAACTCATGTACTCAACCTATATTCATAGTCATAAGTGGGTATATAACAGTTTTCATTGTCATAGTCATTAATTCAACTTTACTCACTGTTATAGTCATGAATTCAACTTTATTCACTGTTCTAGTCATGAATTCAACTTTATTCACTTTTATAGTCATGAATTCAACTTTATTCATTGTCATATAGCTATGTATTACACTTTATTCATTGTTATGGTCATATATTAAACCTTATTCATTGTTATGGTCATATATTCAACTTTATTAATTGTTATGGTCATATATTCAACTTTATTCATTGTTATAGTCATGAATTCAACTTTATTAATTGTTATGGTCATATATTCAACTTTATTAATTATTATGGTCATATATTAAACCTTATTCATTGTTATGGTCATATATTCAACTTTATTAATTGTTATGGTCATATATTCAACTTTATTCATTGTTATAGTAATGAATTCAACTTTATTAATTGTTATAGTCATGTATTACACTTTATTCATTGTTATAGTCATATATTAAACTTTATTTATTGTTATCGTCATGTATTCAACTTTTTATTGATTAATTATTTATGTTCTTTTAAATGATCAACTGACGACACTTTAATGCTCTGATGAATTCTCTTTGACCTCTTTGTTTTAAATAATAAAGCTTTAACATGAATAGCAATCATTCGCTTGAGTCCCGTCCGGGTCTACTGAGCGGGGTATTATATAAATTATTTTCCGCTTACTACTCATGAAGAAGTGAGAAAATTTCCTGTAAATTTTAACTTTGTCAGCTCTACCCTATTAGTGTAATAAAATGTGGTGTTTTTTTTTTGTTTTTGTTTTTCAATCAATAATATGCATAACAAACAAAATTAACACTTTCACATTGAAAACTAGAAAAGCTGGTAAATTTACTTTTCATGTATTCATACATTAAGTAATGTGATTTTCATATGCCACTTTTAATAGATTTTATCAATACCTATAAAATAATATTAATAAAACATCAAAATGCTATCAATTTTGACCGTGAACTAGTGTGTGTTTTATAAATATTTATTTCTATGAAAATTGGAATATACTATAGCCTAAGTGTCGAGGGGGATTAGAAAACTACATTATAAATAAAACTTTCGAAGGAGGAGGGATTAAGCCACCACTATTTTTAAATCCTCCTTCCTCTAATCGGTAATGCCCTGAGGAGGCACCGAAGGATTCACCGCCTTCCCGCCATTTTAGCGTGTGTCGGTGGATTGTTGGCGCGCTAATGACTCGCCGCGCCGCGCCGGGGATGAGAAGGCTAGGAGCGGGGTTTGGGGGCGTCGCGGCGGGCGTTGTTTGAAGTGGTGGAACACACATGTAGCATGGTGAACGTCCCGTACTTTTTATGGCTCTGACTCAACTCGAGACTTCACCTTCAAAGAGAAATGTCTCTACACGAAAAAAAAAAAAAAAAACTGAAAGACACTCCGTTATTTTTCCATGTCTTTAGAGCCAAGGGGGATAAGATGGGGAAAGAGGGGGTAAGAAACAAATTTCTGGAGAAATTCTTTTTCTTAACAGATATCCATTCTCCCCGAGGCGTAAAAGCATGTGGATTATTTTTTTTTTAAGAAAATCCTCACGTAGAAATATTTACAACCTTCATGAACTGCAGCCCGCAACATTTTTGCCTTTAGTGACGTTTCGACTAAATAAATATATTGTTCGAGCCTAGCTGAAAGAAAGGAGGTGCTGTTTGTATGCGCTGTCTTATACTAAGAGTCTGAAAAAGTACACATTGTATACCCCGAAAGGTAGCAAGATCCTCTTGCATAATGTATGTATGTAGTATGTATGTATGTATGGTATGTATTATGTATAAAATGTATGTGATGATATGTATGTATTATGTAGAGTAAAAATAAGTATGTATGTAAGTAAATGAGAGAGGTAGTAGTTGTGTATGTATGTAGTATACATGATAACAAAAGAGGTGGGTGAAATACAAGTGTGAAAGGAGAGAGAAGAATGGAAGCAATTAAAGAAGGTAGAATGTGGAAGGATAGAGGAACATAAAGGTATTTTACTAAACTGACCCGGACACAGACTGGAAATAAGTTAGTTGTTGATGGTGATGGTGATATAACATGGTAATTGTTCTTCCCTCATTCTCGTTCATTCATACTGAGCTGAGGGTCATCGTTGACGGCTCTTCTGTAGCTCTTTTACGTTTTCGTTCAATATTTTCCCCTCTTAAACATTTTAGTTGGGTAATGAGATCAACACAGTTTTTAATTGTGTCTGTGAACTGAAATTTCTGCTTTAATCTAATTAGGTATGTTAGCTTTTTTGATTACAACAAGAATTTTATTGTTGATTCTAAGTTCTAACTATTGACTTCTTCATGTTTAGCTCTATAACAATAATTTACGTTGTTTGAGAGAAAAAAAACACTAAAATGCATTACCAATTTTAAACAATAGGAAGTTTTAAAATTCACAATTAATTCAATGCTAAGGAAAACAAACGTAGTGAAAAAATTAATGAACTTTGAAAAACTCAAAAGAACGGTGACTGAGTCTAAATGAACCGGTCATTGAACTAAACCAAACTACATCTAAATGAACGATTTTGCCCATATCTACTTTATTAATTTATTGTATACGGTAGACCATAAGTAGACCTTGGTCATGAGATAGATTAACGAGTGCAGAGCATCTTGTGGCTTTTCTCTAAGTATAATATCAAAGTACCTCAAGAAAAGTTATCTCATACATTTTAGCTTTAGTTGGCATTGCAAAGTTGTTCATGCGTTATTCATCATTCATGTGTATTTGATGAATTTTCGTTGGACTGTCATTACAAAATTAAGGCTGTGATCTGTAAAAAAGAATGGAAGAAATACTGGCAAAGTTATTGGTTGCCGATAGTGCCATAATTCAACAGGTAAGCTATTTAGTGAATTTAACAATTCATTATTTTATTTAGGTTTCGATTGTTAACTATTTTTAATTTGGAAAACCTAACCTATTCTGCATTGATTCGTCTTGCACGTGTACATTTTCATTTAATTTATAAGATCCACAAGTGTGTAAATTAGGAAAGCTATATTTCTAATGTTTATCGATTTATTTTATTTGCAAGAAAATAAACATTTGCACAAATCTAGCCAAAATATCTAGTAAATAGACTTCATTATGTCAATCGATTTAGTTTTATAAATAAACCAATCTTCTTTATGGAGGGAAGTAATGTGTAGTATTAAAGTAATAAAAATTAATGCCTTCACAAGCTCTTGCAGCACTAATCTTATGTTTTAGTTGTGTTTTTAATACAAAATTGATTTATGAATGGCCCCAATACTTATTTTGTTTACTGTACCTTCATCAATTCATTGAAATAACAATTCTTAAAAGAATTTATAATTTAATGATTTTGAATTATTTACTTTTTTTATAAGTAGTATTAAAGGACAACACACTGTATGCATGCTGCAAGGTAGAAAACATAGCTTCACGTTAGCCTGTGTAGTATTTTTTTTATACCGATTCTCGATTTCAATAAACCTACTAAGCATGTTAAAAGTAAATTCTCTTCTCAATTATGATATTTATTCTAGCTGTAGGCCTATAACATTCTCTTAAAGGTTTTATGATGTTTTTCCTATGATAAAATTTAATATATAAAATGTTAATGCCCATATCCTCCCATTAAAAGCTTTGGGGCACTTTCATAGTCAGACTTAGTAGGTCTCGATTGCGGAACTACGTTGATACAATATGATGCCTACCTAAACTCGATTGGAATGGTTCATTTTCACATATGAGACTGGCCTATTCCATTCTGGTCTACATAGGTGTTGTCCGGTATTTATTATAGCATCGCAATTGAGGTCTACTAACTAAAGTCTGATTAGTAAACTGGCCTGATATCAGACATTACACATTTAAACTTGGTCTTAATCTGTCATCTAGCATACAGATAAGAGACTAAAATATCTTATTAGATATATTTTATTTTTAAAACTATTGTACTTACTTACCACAGTGCTAAAAAAAAGTTAGCAACGTTTCTGGAAAGAATACCGCTAAATATGAGGTATGAACCAATTTGTCTTTGATAACTTATTTTACAGATATCCCTAAGTTTAATATACATTTAGAATAGGATATAATTTAACCTTACATAAAAGTTAATTGATGTTTTACTTACAGCGCCAATTTTTTTTTTTTTTTTTTTTACCTTCATCAATTAACTATTTTCGTCTAACCCGTACTCATTTTCAAATTTCAGGGTACACAAGAATTGAGAGAGGCGTTCAAGAATGTAGATGTAATTCCAGCGCTGTGCAACGTTATTGGGGTGTCGCAGAATCCCCAAATACGGCAGTATGCGGCTGTTTTGCTCCGCAAAAGATTGACCAAGGCAAAACACTGGACCAAATTGTCTATCAATGTCAGAAATGGGTACGTTAGGCATGGCGTGTGAATAAACCTAAGTGGGGTGTGCAAAATTAGGCTAGTAATGCCTTGGTTTGGTTAATAAGAGTACAAATATGAAGATTCGCAAAAGAAAACGGTTATGTTTTGCACATCTTATTGACAGCCTAACATCTTTGTTACCTACTGCTCTGTAAGCACTTTGATTTACTATGATCGCTATAGTTATGCCAGGTCACCTGGTGGTCTAGGGGTAAGGTGTCAGACTTCTGTGCTGGCAGCCGGGGTTCAATCCTTGGTCTTGGCAAAGATTTATCTGATTACCAAACCCTTCCTTCACCTCTGACAAGACTGTGTATTAATCACAACTTGTGAATGTGGGAATGCCAGCCTCCACTGTGGTTCGGATTCCACGTTAAACTGTAGGTCCTCCATTTCATCTCACAACACCCTACCATTACACATTAGCGTAAGGGCGTATGACCCGAACGGGTAGTAAGACGCGGTGCTAATAATAATATAGTTATGCCAATTTGTAAACCTAGTTAGCCTACTTAAATACAAACACACAAAAATATTATATATTATATATTATTTGCTGTCATTGAAATTATTTATACACATTATCGTGTATTAGAATTAAACTAGACCACATGCAATCTTGTAAAGTTGTGTGTACATTGGCATAGGTTAGGTAAATTGTACTTTATAATGTTGGTTCTACTTTCAGAATCAAAGAGGGTATTCTTCAGGCGCTGATAAATGAGCCAGAGAAGTTTGTGAAGAACGCCATCGCCCAGTTTATCGGTACGATAGTAAAACATGAATTTCCCAACAAAACCTGGCCAGAGGTCCTGCAGTTTATCCAACAGATGATAAATAGTGACAATATGACGGATAAGGAGGTAAGCATTTAAAAACCTCCCTCTATAATATTGAACATTTATACCCGTACTCTTTGTATGGATCAAATCACGCGCATATGCAGTGATGTTCGGGAAAACTGGCGGGAATTTAATGTGGTCAGGGAAAAATGTCGAAATCTGGTAATTTAAAAAAAAAAAAAACTGGGAAAATGTTTTACTCAAAATATGAACTACTTTGATCACTAAATCAGTGAATTATAATGCGATTCAAACTGTAATTTTTGTTTGTTTGTAGCTCTGTAGTATATTTTTAATTCCTAGTAAACAATGTTAATACAAATTTTAAAAAACATGTTTATTTAAATTTTAAATCCTATTGTTGTTCATAAAAAAAAGAGTAATAGAAAAATGGAGGGGGGGGGGAATTTAGAAGGATGTGACTTACTCTTTAGTCAGAAATGTTAGGAAATGATGAGGGGAAAGGTCGGGGATTTCTTTGGTCAAGTCGAGTAGACCCATGAAAGAATATTTGGGACCGTGTTGGCCTAAATAACATACATGTGGCATGAGGTGCAAATCTGTTTGTCGACCTCGATGGTCTTGGGGTAGAGTGCTCGTCTCAGGACCCGATGTTTGTGGGCTCGCACCCAACGGGGGTCGACAGGCTTTTCTCGAGCGATAAAAATCCGTAGCAAAATCTCCTTCGGAGACGAATTAAAGCCATCGGTCCCATGTCGATTGTGGCGTGTGAAAGAACCCTGGACGGCATGTGAAAATATATTTCCCGGCAAAGTTGGTAGGCTCTTTCGCTCTCACTCATATAAATTGTCGTTTGCTCATATAATGAGTCGGTTCAGAAATAAATACCACAAATAAATTTTAAAAAAACAACGCAAATCAGGATGTTTATGTCCTTTGTATGCACTGAAAGTGTGTGAATGTTTTATTTCCCTGTAAGTTACTTAATTTATTTTTTCATTCTCTTTGATTGTTTTGGTATATTTATTATGACTTTGAAAATAATTCACTGTTCATATTTTCATCTCAAAACCTAAAATATTCTGTGTTTACACTCTGATATACACATATGAACTCATGCTTCATATGTGACATGAACAAGCCACCCCAGGTTTTTACATCATCATCATCATCAATTTTTTCCAATGCTGTGTCAGGTCGTTTATTTAAAATGCCTCCATCTTCCTTTTCCTTTAATTCTTCCTTTTTCATTCTTCTCCTCTTGAACACTTCCTGTTACCAGCTCCTCCCATCTCTTTCTTAGCCTCCCTTGCAGTCTTTTCCCCCACACACTTCATTTTGTCAGTCCTTTCCTTCTCAATCCTCATAAATTGCCAATACCATCTCGAGAAAATAAAGGTTTTGTAATTACATGACTAAACACCCGTGTAAATGGAGATAATGAAATTTATCATAAATACTTTCAAGTAAATCTGCTGTCTTTGAATTTTATGAAAATAAACATATTGGCATTATATTTTACTGTCTAATTGGTGTTTGGCCAAGAGTTGGTCTACATAGGGTGTATGAGATAGTAGAGGAAGCAAGGGTGAGAGGATATGGTCATGTAAGGAGGATGAAAAATAAGGAACCTCAAGGATCATGAGTGTGAGTGAGGTAAGAAGAATGGGCGAGAGTAAGGACAGAGGGAGATGGAGACATTTTACTAAACTGACCTGGCCGCAAGCTGGAAACAGTTGATGACGACGGAGGTAAAGAGTAGCCTATTGCTCACTTGCATGAACGATTTTGTTTCTTCATTTTTCAAAAACTCATAGAATAACTGAATAAAACTTCTCAAACAGTGTACTTTCCACTTTTATTATATTTTTGGATGCCCCTTTTTGTTGTCAGCTCGGTATGTACACATTGAGCATGATCACGGAAATCTCGTCCGACCAGTTTCTTCCTCACGCCTCTTCGTTGGTTTACATGTTGGCCAACACGCTGAATCAGTTAGAGAACCTGAGCTCTCCTCTGAGCTACTACACGCTACTCACCATGATACACATCGTCCCGCTTGTGGAGGGAGACCAAGCCGTGAGTTGAAGTAGACACCTGCGAGTACCACAACTTATACTCGACAACTTTGCAGGCTCAATATAATTGATAAGAACTCTGTAAATCCAGGATTTTCGATTTCACATCGAATCCAAATCCTTGCTGTACTAACTTGAATCAAATAGGCCCATCATGCTTTGGGATTATTTGGATTGAATTCGAATTTAAGATTCTATGGTGTAAAGGTTTCTAATCCAATTTGAATATATTTTATATTAAAAGGATTTCAAATTGAAACAGAATTTAAGATTAGGTTAAATTATATTTATTTTTGAATAATGTCCACTACCAGCTTCAGTGTCTGCATGGGCTAACGTGCTACTCTCGTGTTAGACTAGATTGCCGAAATGAGAAGATCAGGGTTCGATCCCGGTCGGGAGCACTTGGGGGTGGTTTTTCACTCTCCACACAAATGCAGGTACACTTGTTAAAAATATAACCTTCCTTGTACCACTAGCATAATTAGTACATAAGCATATAACTCGACTGGGTAGTAAGACACAGTGCTAAAACACACTTTTTTATTAACAAGCTAGAAACTAGATTTGTATATTATTCAATATCACAGTCAATTGAGTTTTCCAATCCCATAAAAAATATTATTTTGGAACGAATTGAACCAATTTCTTAAACGTCTTCATCCCCTTCCCTCACTATTTCTGATCTGGAATGTGTGGTAAATGTCAGGGTTTTGGACAGTTAAATACTCTGTTGTCGAAATTTTAAAACCTTTTAAATATTAAAACAATAGCTTATTCATTTTCACATATTATTGTCACATTAAATAACTAAGCAAAGTTATGATAATATAGCTTGTAGTGATTTTTTTTAATATTAAAAAATAGGCCCTCTCATCAAATAGCGCTTTGTTTTTTCTCAAAACAGCCAGGGATCCACAAAACCTCGAAGTTACCTGCTTGATGTGGCCATGCTTAGTACATGTTTTTTTTTGGGGGGTAGTTGGCCAACCTGTTCACTCAGCTGATGCCACGCGTGATGGATGCCGTGCGCGCGCTAGTCCAGACAGACGAAGATAAAGCAGTGGAGGTGATGGAACTGTTTGACGACCTGGTAGAGTCTGTCATTTCCGTTATTGTCCCACACATCAAGCCTCTTGTGGAGATGTGCCTCATGTTTGCGGCCAACAAGGACCTCGGGGATCCCATACGGGTCAAAGCGCTGGGGTTCATCGGTTGGATTGCACGCTCAAAGAAAAAGGTATCCAGTGTAAAACATATTTTTCAATTTTGAATGATTGCTTGCTCCCTTTCATGAAGAATGCTGATCTGAAGCCTTTGAATGTTGTATTTTCTTCTGGATGTGTGAAGCCAGTGTTTTAATTAATTAATGGTATTAATCATTTTTCCGACACATATGTACATCTTGCCCTTTTATTCTTTTTTTTTTATGTCAATTGGGTATAGGTAGCCATTCATTACCATTTTTATGTTTGGGTTCAACTAAAAAACATTAGCAAGAAGAGGGTAATAGTATAAGTTTCTGTGACTATAATCATGGACTAATCGTTTTTCAATGTCTGTTTTATTTAAAAAATGGGTCAAGGTATTATTTTTATGGGAAGGGGGGAAGGAATCGTGGGAGGGTGTAGAGGATGACATATTCGAGAGGCGGGGTTGTGTGTGTTGGAAAAGGGGTGGTTTCTGTGTATTGTGGGGTGGAGCAGCTTTGTGTGTTGTAAAAGGGTGTTTCTAGTATTTGGGGTGGAGCAGCTTTGTGTGTTGTAAAAGGGTGGTTTCTGTGTATTGTGGGTGGAGCGGCTTTGTGTGCTGGAAAAGGGGTGGTTTCTGTGTATTGTGGGGTGGAGCAGCTTTGTGGTTGTAAAAGGGTGGTTTCGTGTATTGTGGGTGGAGCGGCTTTGTGTGCTGAAAAGGGTGGTTCTGTGTATTGTGGGTGGAGGGCTTTGTGTGCTGGAAAAGGGTGATTTCTGTGTATTGTGGGTGGAGCAGCTTTGTGTGTTGTAAAAGGGTGGTTTCTGTGTATTGTGGGGTGGAGCGGCTTTGTGTGCTGGAAAAGGGGTGGTTTCTGTGTATTGTGGGGTGGAGCGGCTTTGTGTGCTGGAAAAGGGTGGTTTCTGTGTATTGTGGGGTAGAGCGGCTTTGTGTGTTGTAAAAGGGTGGTTTCTGTTTATGTGGGGTGGAGCAGCTTTGTGTGTTGTAAAAGGGGTGGTTTCTGTTTATTGTGGGGTGGAGGGGTTGGGTGTTTGAAAGTAGGGGAGGGATACATGCGTATTATTATATTTTCCAGGCCATTGTGAAACATAAGCTCGTCCAACCAATCGTGGATGTTTTGTTCCTACTGATGAGTGTCCCGCCTGACAACGAAGAAATGGAGGAATACTTTATCGATGACGAGTCGAGCACTCCCATGACATGTGCTACACAAACTCTTGACATACTCGCATTGCATCTCCCTCCAGATAAACTCTTTCAACCTCTGGTATGAAAATATAGCTTTGCTCTAAATAGATTACAGTATTAAATAATATCGATGGCTGTGTCACATTCGCAATAGACTAGATTGCCGATGACGAGATTGTGGTTCGATCCCACTCAGGTGCACTGAGGGTGGTTTTTCATAAATGGTTTTCCACTCTCTCTCCACACACATGAGAGTATACCTCCTCCAAATTCAACCTTCTTAATCTTTAAGCCATTAGTGTAATTAGTACATAAGTGTATAACCCAAACGAGTAGTAAGATGCGCCAGCAAAAAAAAAAATCATATAAATTAATCATTATCTAATGACTAATATATCTATATAAGGAAAACCTCTTTTTGCTTTACGAGGCAAGAGGCGACCATTACCTCTCTGTCCAGTGGCAGCAATGTAAAGTGTGACCTGTGTTCGTCCATTTTATCTGTTTCTATCACCTTTTTTCATACCTTCTTGCAAATATAATATCTAATGACTAAGAAATTTATGAAAATTTAGAAACACAGTAAAGTAATTTTATATTGGACATTGATAGAAAACAAATAAACATATCTCTTCGTTTTTTCATACTCGTTTTCAATCACCATCTTTTTTTTCGCTTTTACAAATACATATTAAGATTTTTAAATTTTCAGAAATTTCCTTTTTTCATATTGGGAAAGACAGAAAAACACAATGTATAGTGGTTAGGTATTCAACATTGGTTTGATAACATTTCTCTTATTCACTATAAAGTATTCCATTTAAATTTAATTCCAACGATTTTCATTTTAAAACATTTATTTTGAATTCGATTTGAGTTAGTAAGCACAGATTTGGAATTGATTTAAATTTAAATTATTGGTTTCATACAGACTTTAAAAAAATCTCTTTTTTTTGTTGGTAAATAACAAACATAAACTCTCTATCTAGATTTTTGTTCTAAAGGTTTTTTTTTTTATTTAATTCTTTCTAGTTGCAGTACGTGGAGCCCAGCCTCCAGGGGGACGATGTGTACAAACAGAAAGCCTCTTACCTCACAATGGCGGTGTTGGCTGAAGGTTGCGCTGAGCACATTCGCACAAAATATCTAGAGTCTTTCCTGCAATGTATCTGTAAGGGCATCAGGGCCCCAATTGGTGTGGTCAGAAATGCTGCCTTGTTTGCATTGGGACAGTTCTCAGAACATCTACAGGTACATATATCAGAACATAGCCATTCAATTAAACTGTTGTAAATAATATAATATACATGGCCGCTGTTTTATTAAGTGATTGAAAATATCAGTAATATTGTAATGTCTGTCTACTGAGCAAAGAGGCTCGGGTTTGATTCCTGGTATATGCCTGTCCTAGTCTTGAGTTTGATTATAAGGTATATGAAGCTATGACAGGGCTAGCCAGCCGGTAGTGGAAAATATATGACTGGAATAAAAAACTGACTCAGGCTGGAAACTGATGGGTGTAAAAAAAAATAATACAATAGTTTTCTAATCCTATATTTTCTCGAGTCTCTAATATACTTAAGGATTCAAGGGTCCCACCCCTAGATTTAAGCCTAGGTTGGAGTATTTGGCGATAACAATCCAATTTCTTTAAAAGGTGGACATTACCTCTTTGCCTAGTGGTAACAATGTAAAGTGTGAACTGTGTTCTTTCCATTGTAAGTGTATCTTTCACGTCCACACATGTCGTATCACATGTTTCGAACAATGTCACCAGCCGGAGATCAGCCACTACGCGTCTGAGCTGCTCCCGGTGTTGTTCGACTACCTGTCGCAACTGTGCTCTCAACTCCAGAAACAACGGGAAAGAGCCACCAGGTGTCGACCGTATGTTTTACGCGTTGGAGATGTTCTGTGAGAACCTGGGGGATGAACTACTGCCGTACCTCCCCACGCTCATGGAGCGGATCTTCACCGCTCTCAGTCCTACCAACTCGGTGCATCTTAGAGAACTGGCACTCAGTGCGGTTGGCGCAACTGGTGAGAGGAGGCTTATTATATGGTTCTTGCATCCACTTGATCATTATAAGATAATATTTAATTAGTCATTCTGAATCACGCTTCAATGAACACGTAAAGTTTATTTCAAGTTCGAGTCATAGAAAGAAATATTTCATATTTAATGTTTGTAATAGATTCATTATCACCAATTCAGATTTTTTTAAATTTATTCAAGTATAGTTGTTTATTTTTAAATTTGACAAAAGAAATATTGAGCGACTCAATTTGCTATTAAATAAAATCTTAAAATTGAAAGAACTTAGTTAAATCTTTAACTTTAAAAATATATAGAAAATTCTGAATATTAAATCTTCTTGAGTTTTGTAAATATATTCATAGTCGAGTTATAACAGCTACTAAAGCTCGATTTGAACTCGAATTTTCGAGTACTCGCACACCTCTAAATTAGAACTATTTCTAAAATTAACTTTATCATTTCCTCAAAGATATTTGAGAAAATTTCAGCTTTGAGACTCGACTACTTAAAAAAAACTGTTTTTAGTTATTATTTATATTTTTCTGTTATATTTATATTTCCTCCTATAACCATAGTTATTAGGTATGTCACAATACTTGTTTTACTCGATTTTTCGATTCTCGATTCTGATTCTTGAACATTCTCTTTTTCATTATTTTTCCAAGCATTATTGCATAGAAAATCTAACATGCCTGATATCATACTTCCCCCCGCTCCCCCTCCCAGCTCCCCCAATGGGAAACTTGAACTTAACCATTGCACTTGGAACTTTAATCTCACAATTATATGGATATTATTGATATTTATTAAACACGCTATAAGTCCTCAAAACTAAAAATCAAAAATAAAATTCAAATAAACTAAGAATTAGTACAATACATTGTGGATTTTATAACAGAAAGAAAAACACAATCATTTCACACGTTACAAATCTTCAACTCGTCCACCATAACTGATCACATTAGCTCGCCAGATATTAGTGAGGAAGTTTTGGCAACGATATATCCATAATCTATTGACTCAAATAAATTTAACTTTTTTTGTTCTATTTTTATTAACTACATCGATTTTTGTCTTATTTTTATTGAACTTAACTTATTCAAAGGTCTGGATTAGATATTAAAAATTGAAAAGTGACAAATAATATAGTTACAGGAGAGTGCCCAGTTTAATATGATAGTGATAGATGTATTGATATATTACGGAAAATTACCATCCCTAGGCTGTGTACGTATTATATATCAGTTGTTTGTTTAGAATTGATTCATGTATTTTGACAGTCTCACTTAACTTTTACTTTAAAAAAAAAGTGTCAAAGTGGTGGAGTTCTCTTGCTACTGTCATAATTTCATATTGTATTATATTCTAGACCATTTATTTTTCATGTAGAACACCTCAAAATGCTAGGG
Source organism: Timema cristinae (assembly GCA_039000515.1). NCBI lineage: Eukaryota > Metazoa > Arthropoda > Insecta > Phasmatodea > Timematidae > Timema > Timema cristinae. The sequence goes on along the minus strand of JBCFYV010003508.1, from coordinate 47,424,525 downwards.
TGATATTATATTTTAGGTCGTACAAAATTCGGGACCGAGGATTGAACCCCGGCCGCCAGCATAGAAGTCTGACACCTTACCCCTAGACCACCAGGTCACCACACACAAAACACACACCACCACACACACATACACACACACACACACACACACACACAACGCACACACACACAATCTTAAATCAAACGGCAACTAGACTAATATGAGAGATAATTGATTATTACCTATTCTGAATGTTGCCGTTTTGTTTAATTACCAGTTTTATTGAGAGGTAAGAATCAAAGTAGCTAGAATCATAATATTAAGATCGATTCTTTTGGTATCAGTAGGAATCGAAGGAATCAAGGAATTTAGTTTGACAGCCCTAATAATTATTCCAAGATTTGGATTCGAGATTTAGGATTCACCCCATTCTAACACAAACCTAAAATGTATTATTACTGTATGGTAATGTTTAGTCCTGTAGATATGTGTATTGTGATTGAATATTTATTTCACAAAGTAACATTCAACCCACTTTTTCTCTATTAACTTGTAGCTAACGCAGCGAAGGGAGGGATGGTTCCGTACTTTCCACGAGTGATTGAATATTTGAAGACATATCTTGCTCATGATCAAACAGATGAAACCATGTGTCTTCAAGTGCAAGCTGTTGGTAAGTCAATATTGTATACCGGACAATACTTCTCACTATCAACTTTTAGATCTTACTTTATATCCATTACTGTTTCCAGCCATGGCCTGGGTCAATTTTTTATCCAAGCCATATATTTTCCACTACCGGCTGGCTAGATCTGTCGTAGTTTCATATGTCTTATAATATAACTTAAGACTAGGACAGGCACAACATCCAGTCCCTGGCCGTTAATTTATCAATGTGAAAGGATAAACCTACATTTCGCCTATGATACATTTTGGGCCATGCCAGGAATCGAACCCGGAACCTTTAGCTCGGTAGGCAGACACGCTTCTGACTGAGAGCAAAGGTTTTCCTTTATGTAGTTTTTTCTTAACAAATGTCAACTAATTGTATAACACATGTTTACTATGTTCAGACACACTAGGTGTGTTAGCTCGGACCGTTGGCTCGGAAACCTTCCTACCTCTAGCGAAGGAAAGTATACAGCTCGGACTTAAGCTTGTTTCTGGAACCGACGACCCGGACCTTAGGAAGAGCGTGTATGGCTTGTTCGGTTCCATATCGACCGTTCTCAAGGAAGACATGAGCTCAGTCTTGCCGACTATTGTAGAACTTATGCTGGGGTCGCTGAGGAGCTCAGACGGGATTGTGGTTAGTGGAGAGTTGAAATCATCTCTCAGGAACCCTTAAGGGGATTTGGAAAAATATCTCATTCAAGATAGATTTTTCCAGGTTTTCAAACAAAATAGGACAAACTTAACAAACAGACTTCATATATAATGAATTCACCACTTAGCTAAATGTATGACTGTTTTAATAAATCATATGTAAAAAATGGTGCCAAACGGCTGTATTAACTTTGACATCGAAAGGAACCAAAAAACTGTAGTTCTCAAAGTTCACAACAAAACACATAATTATGTCATTTTCGGGGTACATCAGTTCCCTTCTCCAGCAGAAGAGGGTAAAATACAGTGTGAATCCTGGCAGCAAGGGTAGAGGTTGATCAAGGTCATATAGATACTGTTGTTGCCTGTTGAGCTTGTCTTTACTCTTCGTAGATAGATAGAACAGAAACAGGCAACCACGTTATCTAAATGACCTTGACTGCCATAATCCAGTCTGTGTTTTACATTCTTCTGCCGAAAATGTCATAATTATGTAGGGGTGTGTGAAACTTCAACTTGGCTTCACCAATAAAAATATTGACATCTAAAATACTCCATTTATGTTCAAATATAGCCATCCTGAACTATTGTGTACATTACAAATTACTATTTATATGGAAAATAGTTGAAGTCATTGAATTATAAGTTGTGATACCACAATTGATTTGTCAAAGTAGCACAAAATATTACAAACAATTGTGCAATAAAACATCTTACAAGTAATTTTAATGCTTAAAGTTCTAAAAATAACCACAATATAAAAAAAAATTCAATCATAAAACAACTAAGATAAATTATTCAAACTTTGATCGGCTTTGAGAATGTTTCATGTGTTCGATTCGAGTTTGCTTCAAACTTAAAAAGTGGATTGGTACATTCCTTGAAAATAAAGTGATTAGTTCTCATTTTTAATCTCGAGTTGCTTTAAAGTTATAATATTCATTGTAACAGGCTCACTTCAAAGAGGAAGAGAACAATGCCTTTCCTGTTTACGATGATCTGAGCGACACGCCCGATGAAGAGGACATCGAGAATGAGTCCGAAGGAGAGGAAGAGGATGAGGATATTACAGGCATGTAACTGTCAAACTTTACAAACTCGACGCCATCATATACAAACTGATATTTTAATACAAACAAATAACTCACCTGCTTCATGGGCTACATGGTCTAAAAGGAGCCACTCTTGTGTTAGACTGGCTTGCTCATGGCTACACGGTCTAAAAGGAGCCACTCTTGTGTTAAACTGGCTTGCTCATGACCCGGAGCTCAGGGTTCAAATCCTTGTTGGGTCTATTGAGGGTGGGTTTTCCATTCTCCCTCTATGCATGTTTGGGTGCACTTTCTCTCAAACCTTTCTAAACCCTATCCTATTAGTGTAATTAGTACATAGGCGTACAACCTGACTGGGTAGTAAGACGTGTTGCTAAAATATATATTATTTATGTTTTCAACACTTTAATTTCTGCCGTTATTTTTAATTGCTTCTATTATTTTAAGTGTGTAAGATGTGTTACTTTTTTTCAGGCTATAGTGTAGAAAATGCTTACGTGGATGAAAAAGAAGAAGCGTGTTTAGCGTTGAAAGAACTTTCTGAACACACAGGGTAGGTGATATTTCTCACTTTGTAATAATATCCATGGATGGGCCCTCAAATTTGTAAGGAAGATTCGAGAAAACTTTTGATTTGAGCATTAAATTGTACCCACCTCTGTGACGTAGTTAGCTAACACACTAGTTAGATGTTGAGCTAGACGGTGAGATCGAGGTTCGAATCTCGATTGGGTGAACTAGGGGTGGTTTTTTCTAAATGGTTCTCCACTATCTCTCCACACAAATGTGGGTTCACCACCTCTAAATTCAACCCTCTCAATTCCTAATCCATTAGCATAATTAGTAGACCCTACTTTAGCTTATAACCCGAACAGGTAGTAAGACGCGGTGCTATAATTTAATCATTTTTTTAAATTTTCATTAAATTTCTAAAAAAAAAACACTTATTTTTCAAGTTAAATTTGTTTTCGGACTCTAGTACTGCTTATCTGTACATAAAGGTGCTCTGATAAGTAATAACTAACTGTTTTTAAACTAAATACGACTTAAAGTAACCCTCCAACAGGTTGTATTGATGGTGGGTTAGTTGCGTGGTCACACCCTGGCAAACCCAACAACTAAACCTTAGACTATTAACTTATTTCAACTGATTGTGGTTTAACACTGTACTGTAATACAAAATTTAAACAAATATTTATCTATGATTAAAATTACTTTCATGTAGTAACAATCGATCTTTTACGTTTAGAACTTTTTTTTTTCTTTTCTTTTTTTTACATCCATTACTGTGGTCAGCTTTTTATTCCAGTCATATATTTTCCACTACCGGCTGGCTAGGCCTGTCGTAACTTCATATGTCTTATAATATAACATAAGACCAGGACAGGCACAACATCCAATCCCCAGCCGTTAATTCATCACTGTGAAATGGGGAAACCAGCAGTGATAAATTTTTCGGTCATGCTCGGAATTGAACTCGGGGACCCTTAGCTCGATAGACAGACACGCTATAGACTTAGCTAAGGTGTCAGATATGTTTAGAATGCTCTTCTAAGAGTCAAATAACTCTAGATTATTAAATAGAATAAAGATTAGAACTATAAAAGATAGATTTGAGCCACCATTACTATATTTATATGTTTTGTTAGTTGTGTGTGTTTACGTAATGTTATGCCTTTATGTGACTATAAAGGTTTCAATTTATTTTGGGTTAGTTTCATTTATGATTTGTTTTACTAACCTGAACATTCTTCTTTGTTTTGCTCTTGTATTTCACAGAGCAGCATTTCTGCCTTATTTGGAGAAATGTTTTGAAGAAGTGTTCAAGCTGATCACATATCCACAAGACGAAATAAGAAAGGCAGTTTTGGATACGTTGCTTCAATTTTGTATCAGTTTCTCGAAAATAACCACGGACAAAGGAAAAATAGGTAGGTGTGTCAGCCTACGACGAAGACTCCAAGTAAAGAACGTTCAGCCCAATTTCTAATTGGTAGAAAATACCCGCTTCAGTGGTCGAATGGTCTAAGCTGTCATTCTTGTGTTAGACTGGCTTGGTGATCACATGGAGACTGGGGTTTGAACCTGGTTGGTTCTACTGAGGGGTTTTTTTCTCTAAAATATTTTCTCCGCTCTCCTGCCACGCAAAGGCAGCTAAATTACCTCTAATATGCTTCCATCCTCATGCTACTCCATTAGAGTAATTATTATATACGCTTGATAAGACTTGTTTGATAAAAAAAAGAAAAGCTATTAAAGCTTATCTCTACAGATTCATTTGTCAATTCATGTGATCTGCAGCGGTTGATTCTGATATTTGTCGACCTCGGTAAAGTGCTTGTCTCAGGATCTGATGTTCCAGCCGGGATCAACGGATTGTTCTTGGGCGATAAAAAATGTGTGGCACAATCTCTTTCAGAGGGGGAGCGAAGCCGTCGATTGTGGCGCGTAAAAGAACCCCGGAAGGTGTGTGATTGGTAGGGCCTTTCACTGTCGCTCATAGAAACTTCCGTGTGCTGATATAATCATTTGATTCAGAAAGTGCACGTTAAATACCTAAAAATAAATAATAAAAATGATAGATCTTTATTATCGTATTGGCTCGAATATTCTCTTGTATAAAATAACAAAATTCTGTCAGTCTGTGGCTATTCTGTGTGTGTCGATTGGTTCAGCTCTCTTGAAAGCACTCGCCCTTCTGATCCCCAAATGTTCGGAGCTGATCCGTATGGATGAGGAGAGGGGCGTGGTCATGGCGGCCCTGGATGTATACTGTGACTTGCTGACTGAGGTAAAGAGGCCTGTTTTGGAGGGGGAGGGGCACAGGGACGCCATCATCAACTGCATCAAGGACGTGATGACTTATAAGGTGAGAAAACCATACCGTTCTGTCTAATTACGATGTTTAACCTAATTTCTTATCAATTGTTAATGACTGAGATGGGGAAAAAGGTACAGGAAAGAGTAGTAGAAACAAATAGAAACCCGCTACAGTGGTCTAACGCGCTACTCTCGCAGTAGACTAGACTGCAGATGATTGGGAGACTCAAGTTTGAATCTCAGTAGGGTTTTCTCAGGGTGCTTTTCTAAAATGGTGTTCCACTCTCTCTCTCTACACACATGCGGCTACACTTCCTCAAAACATAGCCTTCACTTTGTCGTGTCATGTTTTTCAGACTGAATGCCAGATAAAGAGGATGAAGGTAGTGACGATCCAGAGGCTGAGCAAGACGAAATGTTGATAGAGTGTGCAGGAAATATTGTTCCGAGTCTCGGCAAAGCCATGACTCCCAATGACTTTGCCATCTATTTTGGAAATCTTCTGCCCTTGTTTCTTGCAAAAACTGTGAGTACATAATTATATCATCAACATGAACTGTTTCCACCCTGTGGCCGGGCCTGTTTAGTAAAATTCCGAGGATCATGTTAGCTGTCACCAGAAGAGATAGGATTAGGAATGAAGATGTAAGGTCTAGAGTTGGAGTACATGAGGTAGTGGAGGAAGCTAGGATGAGATGGTATGGACACCTGATTAGGATGGAAGGGGAGAGGATTTCAAGAAGATTAATGGGTAGGAAGTATGTAAGGAAGAGATTGCAGCAAGTGTGCAAGTGAGTGGAAGAGAGTGCAGGAGGAAGAATGGAGGAAGGACAAAGGAAGATGGAGGCATTTTACTAAACAGACCCGGCCACAGGCTGGAAACAATTTGTGATGATGATGATGATGATGAAGAATATACTAAAACGTTATCAATATTGACCACCAAAAAAATATTTGTATTTCTTTAACTGTCCTTATGAAAATCGGACAGTGCTATCCCTCCTCATTTAAACCGTATTAAAATGAAGGGAGATTTTCTTTTGGGGTGGTATTACTTTTTATTTGGTGTAACTGCACAAATAACTATTAATAATGTCATGGTAGTGCCTTTTCATGTTTTGTAGATAGTTTCAATGAGGAGCATTAACTCCACGTTTCTCACCACATAGTTGCCAGATTCACAAGCTCCTTCATATTCATCAATCTTATTCTTATTCATCCTTTACTCGCCCTTATTTCTCTTCGAGCCTCAAACTTTAGCTAAAAATAAAATGGTTACATGGAATAAAATATTTCCTTTAATTCCAATGAGCTATTTTGTTTGTATAGTAACCCACAATCCACATGGTTTAACGTGTTGCATCCATGTTGGACTGGATAGCTGGTAAGATCAAGTTTCAAATCTCGGTCGGGTGTACTGAGGGGGTTTTACTAAAAAGGTTTCCCATACCTCTGCCATGTAAATGTTTCTCTAAAATTCTAGCTTATTCATATATATATGAACAAGGAGATTGGGTTCGATCCGGGTCGGCTGCACCGAGGTTTTCCACTACCCTTCCATTCAAATGCATGTGCACTTCCTCTCAATTAAACCTTCCTAATTATTAAACCAGTTGTGTAATTAGTACATCGGCGTATAACCTAAACAGGTAACAGTGTGTGTGTGTATATTACTAATTACACAAATGTTTACTAATTAGAAGGTTTAATTGAGAGGAAGTGCACATACATTTGAATGGAAGAAGGGAGTAGAAAACCTCGGTGCTCTCCTTGTCTCCCACAATCTTAGTCCAACACGAGAGTAACAAGTTAGACCGTGCGGCCACCGAACCGAGTCGTATCTATTCTCTTAACGTAATTAATTTATTTGTGTTATCTGAACTGGTACTAAAATGAGGTGGATAAAAAACATGAGCTACAATAAGTGGCTGGTCTGTCATTCGTATAATTCTTGTACTTAGTAATGAGCTGATGTTTAACACGTAGTGGTATGTTGTTCAGAAGAAGCAGTGCACGGTGTCACAGCGCTCGTTTAGCGTTGGCACTCTATCCGAATGTATGGAGCCACTCGGGCCGAGGGTGGCTCAGTTCGTCCCACAGCTGCTACCCCTGTTTCTCCAGCTGGCTAAAGACGAGAGCGATGAGGTCCGAAACAACGCAATCTTCGGTGTCGGTGAGATGGTTCTCCACGGCAAAGAGGCGTTATACCCGTATCCTTTTGGAACGTTACTTTCTAGTATGTGTGCATCTGTCATCTACATATATATGTTTTGCAACGAAATCATCATCTTATATTCTTCCTTCGTCTTCTTTCACTCCATCTCTTTCTTGGTCTCGCTGGTGGTCTAATCTCCATCATTCTCATTGGTATTGTCTCATTCTCCACACTAATTTCACCAAACAGTAAATACTTTTTTAAATTTAACAATTCAAATCAAAATCATTAGATTGTTAAATTTTTAAAGAAGTTATAAAATTTAAAAAAAAAACTTATTTGAGATTGTAGTAGTTTTTATACTCTATAATTTAAATGAATATGTGCCAATCACATTCTGTTTACTCTGAAAAGTGGCAGTCTTACCTTGACTGATTACACTATGGCTCTATCTTATAAGCTACACCATAGTGGGACCAAGCATGGTAGCAGTCTTACCTTGACTGATTACACTATGGCTCTATCTTATAAGCTACACCATAGTGGGATATTCATCGACGATCACGCAACTGTTTACTATGACATGCATTTTCAGTCGTGTTTTTTTGTGTTGTTTTGTTCATATTAGTAGTTAAGAAGTTAATTATTAATTCTTTCAGTAATTTTTATAAATATATTTTCAATAGTTAAACAATTAATAAGTTTAGGCTTAGGAGGATGTTTATAATCATAAAAATAGATGACAATTAGGCAAAAAAATTACTTTATTTCAAAGATTTTCCTAATTTAGCACAAACATGTATACAGGTACTTTACTAATTTAGTAGCGAAAGGGTTAAGGATTCATCAAAAATACATTTTAAATAAATCTAGTTTTCCCTTCTTTTTTTTTTTAAAGAAATCAGAATTTTTTAAAACCTTTTAGTAGTCATTTTGTTTAAACCAGCTAAGGATGATTCAGTTGGAAAATTAACCTTGTAATCTATTATGTTAATATCTTTTTCAGCCTATTAATGTTAGGAAATTTAACAAACCTTGTGTGGCCGGACACGCAGAATTGTTTGTCGGTGTGAGAGTAAAGACTTCCTTAACATCCTGATCAGATATTTCCCCGAGATTCTTCAAGCGCTCTCAGCAGCAGTGTCTAAAGAAGCTAATCCTAGTGCTCTCGACAACATATGTGGAGCTTTGGCTCGCATGCTTATCACTAATGTGTCTGGTGTGCCAATGGATCATGTGAGCGTTATAATGCATTTATTCAAATATACATCTTGTAATTAGTGTTGGGTGACCTGGTGGTCTAGGGGTAAGGTGTCAGACTTCTGTGCTGGGGGTCCGGGGTTCAAACCTTGGTCCCGGCACAGATTTATCTGATTACCAAACCCTTCCTTCACCTCTGACAAGATGTGTATTAATCAAAACTTGTGAATGTGTGGAATACCAGGCCTCCACCGTGGTTCGGATCCCACGTTAAACTGTAGGTCCTCCATTTCATCTCACAATCCCCCTACCATTACACATTAGTGTAAGTGCGTACAACCCGAATGGGTAGTAAGACGCAATAATAATAATAATAATGACATTAGCATTATTCTGAAAAAAACCTTCAATCGCCACATCTATCACGTGCTTCGTTGTCCGCACGGTCTAATGCATAACTTTCACAATCGACTAGAATGTCAAAGAAAGGAAGATAGGTGTTTGAATGCTGGTCAGATGTACTGAGGGTGGTTTTTCTTTTAAGTTTTCTACTTGCACTGTGCAAATGCTGGTATACTTCCTCTAGATTCAACCTTTCTCATTCCTAAATCATCAGGGTTATTCGTATATAAGAATATAGTCTGAACAGGTAGTAAGATGCGGTGCTAAAAATCTATTTTCAAATAAATGGGACGGTTGAATCCTAAAGTCTCTTGATTCCTTTGTTCTTCGAGAGTTTTGAGATTATTTCCAAATAATATATTTAATTCAAATATAAAGGCTTTGACTTGAAATCATAAATCCTGTGTCACCCTTACAACCTGCCCGGTAATGGCCGCAACATGTTTCACGGCTATTCGTGCATCAGTATACTGTAACTAAGGAGGTTAACTGTTCGTATTGAAAGGTTGTCGTCAGCGCCTGTAATATCTCCCGTCATGACGCAACAACACTTCCAGCTAGCATTTAAAAGGTTGGTGTTCACACTTGTATTGATAATTTGATTACTGAACGAAACAAAAACTCTTATAAATACTCGTTTTTCAAGAGAATCACCCATGTAACTATATTTATCAACGAATCAGCCTTAAGGAGCCCGAAAGTTCATGACCATCAAATTATAGGCTCTCCATTCAATCCTATTCTTCGACGCCTCCATTCAATACCTAACATCACACCAAACCTCCTTCAAATTTATCTCAACACCAGCCTCCATCGACATCTCGGCCTACCATAGGGTCTTGTTTCTTCGAGTTTTTATATTAAAATCGTTTGTACAAACCTGTCATCACCCATATGTGCCACATGACCACCCCACTCCAGCCTGCACACCTTAATATGTGCCACATGACCACACCCACTCCAGCCTGCACATCTTAATATGTTTGGGAAATGGAAACGCATACAAGCCACAAAGTTCTCCTCCATTATCCGGTTTGTCACTCTTAAGTCCTTGTATCTTTCTCATTACTTATTTCGTAAAGACTCAATTCATTCTCTTGGTACAAAATGAGAGGCCACGCTTCACATCCGTAAGGAACAATGAGTAGGGCATTACAAGGAGGCCCCAAATTCTAGCTTACTACAGACATAATATACAAGGTAGGCAAACGTAACTGTGGTACAACATACCTTGAGAGGTTTCTAACCTATAGTATCACACCATATGCTGGAAGTGGGGGCCTCCTTCCTACTGGCACACAGTCACCCTACACTCAACTATCTGAGCGTGGATGATTCCGTCAGTTGCAAGGGTGATGTTCTCTTTCGCTTCCTGGATTGTGACAGGTTTTTTGACATGAACCTTTCCTCTCAACATGCCCCACAAGAAGAATCCTGGGAAGCCAGGTCTGTAGACCTTGATGGACATAGTCCTTTTCGAGATGATGTGATCTGATCTTTAAATAAGCCGGTTACAACCGCCATAGACCTCCTGGGTGCATGACAGATCTCCCCGTCTTGCTGGAAGTAACCATGTGACTCATTGTCATATAACTGATTACAAATTGGGTCGAGGATTTCGCAGTACTTGTCTGGAGTTCACCGTGGTTTCAAAAAATAAGGGCCCTAAGACGTGCGACCATATTTACCACACTCCAATCTCAGGTTATACATCAGTTATGCATGATTTGTATGTCGATTCACTGTGGCCCAGAAGCACGTATTATAAGCATTGATGTACCCAGATAGTTGAAACCACGTGTCCAAGACCCTTTTTGCAAAATCAAGCTCCCGCAGTTCCTGTACTGCTAATACTCGATACGGGAGAATCTTCTCTTTGTCAATCTGTGACAAGGGAATCTCTCGGGACTGTCTTTGTAAGGAGCTCAGCAACCTGTTAGGCACGTCCTGCACTGTTTCCTCGGTCGCCGCGGGTCAGTCGCTCCCATGGACATTAACCAAGGGGGCTGTTGTCTCCAATGGTTTCACCGTCTTCTGTATCAAACTCTTTGATGGTGCTCCAACATTAAATACATTTATGAAATTTAAGCACGTAACCTTGAACGAACCGGTGGTTTAATAGGATTTCACCGGGAACACTTTCTGCTCAGTAGTAGTAGTGTACATGTTGACAGAAGAGAGAAAGCTCGCAAACTGAGCTTAGCAGAGTGAAGGGAACAAAAGTTAGTGCTAAGCAGGTGATACATGCCGGAGCTGTGTTCCACCTCAACACGCGGTGACAATTAGACTAGTCTCTCGTTGTCCCGGGGCCTCTTACGAATCCTGTAGTTTGGTATATTCTCAGCTTAGTAGTTATAGACGATAACAGCTTTCAAATTGAATAATAGCAAACATTGTGTGTTTGACCTCTTGAATATCATTCCTATCTGTTAGCACAGTTTCTACTTATTTAAATTTGTCAACTTCTTCAAAACCTAAGCCAATATATTATTTTGGAATACAAGTTTTATTTTTATCTACTGTATTAACTTTTTTTTGCTATTCTCTTGTCTGGTCCAGGTATTCCCAGTGTTTGTGAACTACTTGCCGCTACGCCAGGACTTTGATGAGAACAAGGCAGTTTTCAGATGTTTGTTGCACCTGTACCAAATGGGACACCCCTTGCTGCAGAAATTCCTGTCCCCACTCGTCAGGGCTAGTCTTGTTGTGATTAATTGTCAACAAGGGGACAAAGGTAAATTATCAGCCTCACTAAGGAAGAATACATTAATCTTAAGATTTCGATAGGGTTAAGAATCATATTTCGTGACGTTTACCAAAGAACAAAGTTTTTTAAAAATTCTTTTATTTCATTATCAACGAGAAAATTTGAAAATATAGAGTAGAGTTGGGTCGAATTCACTATTTTACAAATCTGAATCTTAGGGAAAATTATTAACATAAATGGAAATAGAAATATAATGAAATTATATAAAATACAAATAGTAACTAAATGTTAATATTATTTCTTATAAGCCATTCATTATAACATACATTCATACATACCTTCAGTTAAGTGTTTATTACTGGCCTGGGGCCTGGTTGTTGAGTTCAACCCACAATTATAATTAGTTCGGAACCACCAATAAGCAGTGTTAGAACTCTAAAACAAATTTCACTTGAAAAATTTGGAGAAAAAAAATATCTTTTTTTTTTCTTCTTCTAAGGATTGAGTTTTGAAAATTCTTTGAATCTTGAGTATGCTTAACTGAAAAGATTGTATTATATTTAGAAGAAGGCACAGGAAAGGTGGATATCTGTCAGGTCTGAGACAATCTACATGCTTCAGAGCCATATGTCTATTTACATTTTGTTTACTGTAATTTAGAAATTGTAAGGTATCTTTTAACATAATGTCTACCTGGTTCGATGGCCAAACGGTCTAAGCCGCTACTCTTGCAATAGACTAGACTCTCAAAGACTGGGAGATTAGAGTTCGATCCCGGTCAGGTTTCCTGAGAGTGATTTTTACTAAATAGTTTTCCATGCAAATTCTGGTACATTTCCTCTAAATCCAGCCTACCTAATCCCTAACACATTAGTGTAATTAGTGCTTAGGTGTAGAACCCAAACGGGTAGTAAAACGCTGTGCTAAACAAAGAGTTACTCTACCGAGTTGTTCAAGAGCTACCCAACCGTTCCCCTTCCAGTTTTTATTGATGCCGCCATCTATTTAGTGTCCTGTTTTCTATTTTAAATTTTCAGAAACTCTGGAATTGGTTTCAAACTTCATATCGATGGTTCAGCGAGATTTCGCGGAAGAGTTCAATAAAATTGTCAGCGATTTGCCGGCCGAACTGACACCTGTCGTCCAACAGCTTTTCTCGTCCTAGCTGTTGTTCAGGACTGATATCTGATGTAGCGAGACTACGATACAAACCACGTCGATCAAATCCGATACATCATACTACTCTACGTGATATTTTAGAGTGTTGTCAATTCCTTTATAAACAATGACTTGCAAAAAATTTAAATTATTATTTTTCTATAACGAGCGGTTCTAAAACTCATAAAATGAGTTGCTTTCTCTTTTGCCAAGAGCTTGTCATTAAAGAGTGATAATTAAAATTATCAATTTCATTGCTGTGCTGATTTCAGACTCTGTGTGTGTGTGTGTGTGTGTGTGTGTGTGCGCGCGTGCGCTCGCGCTTTATTTCACCTCATAGCCCTTAAGACTAATAACATTGAGTTCAATCTAGACTTGTTGGTTTTTTTACTGGTAGTTATGTTAAAAAATGAATAAAGAAATATGTTATAAATAAGTAATCCTTGTTCATAAAAGAAAGATGGCCCCAAACAGTTGTATTATATTAAACATGGAGGTTAGAAGGACAAAACCGACACACTTAACAGAGAACTGTAGTTCTTGCCCTTTTATCCTCATTTTAATGTTTAATATAATAATCCTTGTCCATAAAGAGTTGTTTAAGAGGTTGGATATTTTGTAGTTTATTATGTTAATATCTACATTAGTTTGTGTATTAATACTTAAGCTTAAATCATAGTTGTAGTATACGATTAAATTTTAATATTTAGTAATTATAGTCTAAAAGAACATTTGAGTCTTTGTTAATGTATACCCAAAGTTGTTGTGTGTGTGTTTTTTTACTGGCATACGTGGTGTCATATATCAATACTCGCCTTACTCCACCCCCCCCCCCCCAAACCCCCTGTGAGTTTTCTTTGCCAGTGGATGTAACCTAATGTAATTCCAGCGTTGTTTTGAACGTAACAACTTAAAGTTACCGGTATTGTATTGTATATACCGCACTGACTTTAAAGTTGCTCCACCATTTTGAATTTTTTTAGGGTTAAAAATTAAAATTTTTAAATTTTTGGAATTTTTTTGTCGGTACAGGCTATAAACTATAAGTTTGCCAAATTTCAAGTTACTAGCTTATCTGGAAGTGGGTAAACATTAATGTGGTAAGTAAGTCAGCCGTTTGGATTTATAGTAGTATAATTTGGGTTATTTTTAATTTTCAATATACTTGCTTTTGTAATGAACCAGATTAGAGTTAAGCATATCTATTTTAGTTAAAGTTAATTGTAATTGAAAAGTTAGAATGTAATCTAAACATATTAACCATAATTCTCACTGCTATTTGGGGTGTGTGAAGATTAGAAACTTTGACTTGGCTGTGGAAAAAAAAAATTAAAAAAAAATCCTTAGATAATTTTGAACCTTTGCTAATCTTGCCATTCTGAACTGGAATATACCTGAGAATTTAATATCGATATGTAAAACTCTGAAGTAATTTAGTTATATTTTGGTACTTTAACCTGATTTATCAGCTTTCAAAGTAATATCAAAAACAATTGTGCAATAAAACATTTTCTAATTGATTTTAGTGCATAAAGTTAAATGAATGAGCACAAAATAATAGTTTCTAAAACACTAAGCAAATGACAATAAATATTCAAACTTTGATTTGGCTTCTAGAATATTTCATGTATTTGATTCGAGTTTGCTTGAAATTGAAAGATTGGACTTCACACACTCCGAACTGCAAGAAACATTTCCATCAGGTAGCGTGTAAACTTGCTCTAAAATAGGCTTTCTTGACTTGAGTAGATAACTTCTGTGCTTTGTAAACATTCACAATTTTTCTTTTACATCCATTATTGTGTCCAGCCTCCATTAGACACTTGGTCCAAACTGGAGTACCTTCCTGAGAATCGAGGTAACTTATGGAAGTTACCTGTTCATTCCAGTTAAATGCTACACGTAATTTCAGATGGGATTTAGTGGAGTTAGCGAGTTATTCAATATTTCACTAAGCACGTCTCAAGGGAGTAGCTTCATACTACTTGATAGTGATCCAGCAGTGACCCAGTCACAGGGAGTAGCTTCATACTACTAGATAGTGATCCACCAGTGACCCAGTCACAGGGAGTAGCTTCATACTACTTGATAGTGATCCAGCAGTGACCCAGTCACAGGGAGTAGCTTCATACTACTTGATAGTGATTCAGCAGTGACCCAGTCACAGGGAGTAGCTTCATACTACTTAATAGTGATCCAGCAGTGACCCAGTCACAGGGAGTAGCTTCATACTACTTGATAGTGATCCAGCAGTGACCCAGTCACAGGGAGTAGCTTCATACTACTTGATAGTGATCCAGAAGTGACCCAGTCACAGGGAACTTCTACTAAAATAGGACATTCTTGACCTGTAGGGAGAGTTATACTTCTGTGCTTGATAAGACATTCACAAGTTCTTCTTTACTACATTATGTGTCACAGGCCATCCAAGGAACTTCAGTCAACTTGAGTATTCTGAGATCGAGGAACTTGAATTACTTGTTAGTTCCAGTTAACTGTACAGGTAATATTCAGATAGGATCCAGTGGCAGTTAGCGAGTTATACATATATATCACCAGTGACCTGTCAAGGGAGTAGCTTCATACTACTTGATAGTGATCCAGCAGTGACCCAGTCACAGGGAGTAGCTTCATACTACTGATAGTGATCCACCCGTGACCAGTCACAGGGAGTAGCTTCATACTACTTGATAGTGATCCAGCAGTGACCCAGTCACAGGGAGTAGCTTCATACTACTTGATAGTGATTCCAGCAGTGACCGTCACAGGGAGTAGCTTCATACTACTTAATAGTGATTCAGCAGTGACCCAGTCACAGGGAGTAGCTTCATACTACTTGATAGTGATCCAGCAGTGACCCAGTCACAGGGAGTAGCTTCATACTACTTGATAGTGATCCAGAGTGACCGTCACAGGGAGTAGCTTCATACTACTAGTAGTGATTCAGCAGTGACCTAGTCACAGGGAGTAGCTTCATACTACTTGATAGTGATCCACAGTGACCCAGTCACAGGGAGTAGCTTCATACTACTTGATAGTGATCCAGCAGTGACCCAGTCACAGGGAGTAGCTTCATACTACTTGATAGTGATCCAGCAGTGACCCATGTCAAACTTACATTTTAGATCACAAACAAATGTATTTTTTATTTTGGTTTTAGGAGTATTTAGGGGACTCTCTCCCCTATTTACTGCTATACCTTAATGGTTGTTTGGGATGGTTCCTATAACTGTCTGACAAATTTTAATCTTCTACCACACTAAAAGGTGATTTATGATTTTATTTTTGGGAGTTTTTAAAGCCAGCCCCCCCCCCCCTTCCCCCACGTTTCATCAACACCTTTCTAATCAAATATTTTATTTTGTCATTGGAATTCGACACCTTAGCTCAGACGGTAGCGTGGACCGTCTACTGAGCTAAAGGTCCCAAGTTCGATTTCCCGGCATGGCCGAAAAACGTATCAGTAGTAAATTGAAATTTTCTACCTCACCAATATTTACTTAACACCCCCTTATCCTTTTATATTTTCTTCATTTAAAATCTAGTCTTTCAGGGTTATTTTGAAGGGGAATATATACCTTCTTGCCGAATTTCAGTTTTCTACCAAACTGAAAAGCAATTGTTTCTCCTAGTTTTGGAACGTGAACCTCCCCCCCACCTCTCCAAACCCTGTTGTCCACTAAGAGCAAACAAACACAAACCCTGACGTGGTATTGTTGGCCAATAACCATAGATTTGGCGCTTGTGTCTGTTAGATTATTATTTTATTAAAATTTACAGTGAATTTTCCATTAAAATCTTATTCTATTTTACTGTTATGATCACATAGATTGAGTGGAAATGTTCGAAACTTAACCAAGTCCAGATGTATTAGCGGACAAACCAGTAGCTCCACACAAACGAAAATGAGAACTAGCAGCGACGCCAGTGACGTAAAGAAAGAAGACAAATCGTTGTCGATGATCTCCAACGACGCGTCTAGCGATATTTCCGAAGAAGACTCCTTTCCTAGTTACTCGAACCTAAAAGTTCACCACAAGCCGGACTCTGGTCTGGGGAATGCGTCGGCTGAGGACGACCAGGACTTGAAACGTCGTCTTGAAGAGGCTCAAATAGAGATAAGACATCTGAAGGAAAGGTTAGAACCTTTCTCCGGTATCCGGCCGGATAACGTCGTCAACCTGAGGGCAGAAAACGAGGCTCTCGCCGCCTCGAAGGCGCTGTTAGAGACCCGGTTAACCGGGATGCTGAGGGAGAGGGGAGAGCTTATGTCGTCGTTACAGGAGAGTCGGAATTTGATCAAGCTGTACTCGAACCGGGGGTGGGGATGAGAAGAAGATAATCACCGCTCTGCACTCGGACAGGATTCACTCCAAGAAAGAGAAGGCTATGTTGGAGGCCAAGGTGGAGGAGTACAAGGAGCGGCTAGATAAGTTGGAGGACAAGGAGCGTTCGATACCCGCTCGTAAGGTGGTGGAGCCTCAATGCTCGGAGAAAAAACTACGTAAGGAGGAGTCACTATACAGGGTGCTCGGAAACTACGTAAGGAGGAGTCACTATACAGGGTGCTCGGAAACTACGTAAGGAGGAGTCACTATACAGGGTGCTCGGAAACTACGTAAGGAGGAGTCACTGTACAGGGTGCTCGGAAACTACGTAAGGAGGAGTCACTGTACAGGGTGCTCGGAAACTACGTAAGGAGGAGTCACTGTACAGGGTGCTCGGAAACTACGTAAGGAGGAGTCACTATACAGGGTGCTCGGAAACTACGTAAGGAGGAGTCACTGTACAGGGTGCTCGGAAACTACGTAAGGAGGAGTCACTGTACAGGGTGCTCGGAAACTACGTAAGGAGGAGTCACTGTACAGGGTGCTCGGAAACTACGTAAGGAGGAGTCACTATACAGGGTGCTCGGAAACTACGTAAGGAGGAGTCACTGTACAGGGTGCTCGGAAACTACGTAAGGAGGTGTCACTGTACAGGGTGCTCGGAAACTACGTAAGGAGGAGTCACTGTACAGGGTGCTCGGAAACTACGTAAGGAGGAGTCACTGTACAGGGTGCTCGGAAACTACGTAAGGAGGAGTCACTATACAGGGTGCTCGGAAACTACGTAAGGAGGAGTCACTATACAGGGTGCTCGGAAACTACGTAAGGAGGAGTCACTAGTACAGGGTGCTCGGAAACTACGTAAGGAGAGTCACTGTACTGGTGTCGAAACTACGTAAGGAGATCACTGTACAGTGCTCGAAACTACTAAGGAGGAGTCCACTATACAGGGTGCTCGGAAACTACGTAAGGAGGAGTCACTGTACAGGGTGCTCGGAAACTACGTAAGGAGGAGTCACTGTACAGGGTGCTCGGAAACTACGTAAGGAGGAGTCACTATACAGGGTGCTCGGAAACTACGTAAGGAGGAGTCACTGTACAGGGTGCTCGGAAACTACGTAAGGAGGAGTCACTATACAGGTGCTCGGAAACTACGTAAGGAGGAGTCACTGTACAGGGTGCTCGGAAACTACGTAAGGAGGAGTCACTATACAGGGTGCTCGGAAACTCGTGGCCCAAAAAGTACATATAGCTTGTTTGAACCAACAGTAATACAAAATACCTGTACATCTACATCCTGAAAACTAACACCATCAAATTGTGTTCAAAACGTCTGCATACAGCACTGGGAGAGCAAAGCTGTTCAAGCATGCGTGTACAACAGGTTGCATAGGAGTTAGGCTCGCGGTACTACACACCTCGACATCTTGGAGCACGGCAGCAGAACATACCAGAGTTAATAGTAAACAAACACCAGTCCATCTAGAAATGGGAATACGTTCTGAAGGTCAACATTAACTGTCCTACATCACAGAAAGAGCTTGCCATTATTACATGTGCAGTGCTGCGCGACTAGCTGCTATACAGCCTGTTATACACGCATGCTTGAACAGCTTTGCTCTCCCGGCGCTGTACACTGAAACTTTGAACACAAGTTAATGGTATTAGCAGTTTTACGAATGTAATTATATAGGGATTCTGTAATACTTTTGGTTCAAACAAGCTACATGCGCTGTTTGGGCTAAGAGTTTCCGAACACCCTGTATATGTTACTTGTTACAAGAAGAGCCACTGGCAAAAACAAGAACTTAAAAAAAAACACGTTAAATATACAAATGCAAACTTTATAATTGGTGATAAATATCAGGAAATATACCCACATTTGCGTGAAAGGAGAGTGGAAAACTCCTCGCATTACAACTGACCTAGATTCGAACCTCCAGCTCCCCACCATCGGCAGTCTAATCTACTGCGAGAGCAGCGCCTTAGACCATGCGGCCAATACAGGTCGATAGTCAAACCAATCCATTATTCGTATAATACTCATACTTTGAACAGATTACTTAGTGAGGCTAAACAAACACATCGGGTTATCTTCAACCACTGGTTTAATGTGGTCTAACATTGATAACTCACTGGACCCCCCCCCCCGTGTATGCGCCCCTGAACAAAATCACAAATTAGACTATTTTAAAATAAGACCCACTTCAGTGGCCGCATAGTTTAAGGCGCTACTCTCGAAGTAGACTAGACTGCCGATGACGGGTAGATTGAGTCTCTTTCTCTGGGTGTTTCTCTTAAATGGTTTTCCACTCTCCCTCCACACTTCATATAAATATAGCCTTCCTAAACCCTAAAATCATTAGGGTAGTTAAATTATTATTATTAGCACCGCGTCTTACTACCCGTTCGGGTTATACGCACTTACGCTAATGTGTAGTGGTAGGGTGATTGTGAGATGAAATGGAGGACCTACAGTTTAACGTGGAATCCGAACCACGGTGGAGGCCTGGCATAGGGTAGTTAAAATATAAGCGTGTAACTCGAGAGGGTATTGAGACCTAGCGGGAAAAAAGACCATCTTAAAAGGGATCCCTTTTTAAGGGGTGTGATAGTGTGTGGTCCCACGCAGTGTCGGTGCCCGTGTCCAAGAACCTCGATGCGAGCATCTCAATCGTGAGGGAGGAGAAGACGGCCTTGGAACGTGAGAACTGGAGGATAACGCAAGAGAACTTGAGACTGAACGAAGAAAAGGCCGTCCTCCAAAAGGAATACGAGACGACCAGAAGGAAATACAACGATCTACTAGTGCAACTCCGCGACAAAGATAGTTCCTACCAATCGGACTTGGAAGTGAGGGTGAAAGAGATTGAGAAGTTGGCGATGGCCATACAGAAACTGTTGACGTGAAGCCACGGTTACTCAGTGTCGTGTAGTGACGTGTAAGCAGAGCTGTTCACATCCCTCCTCGTCCATTTCCATAGAGCAGAGCTCCTTGTGTGATTGGTCAAATGGGGTCCGAGAACCAATCCAAGAAGGCCAACAGTTTTAACAATCTCTGCTTCCTCACCTCCGCGAGTAGTTACTGACAGTACTAGAATAGTATCAGTACGGGCAGTACGGTGAACACGGTATTTATGAATTAACTTGGGACTATCCGACGCTTAGCAATGAAGCAATTTCCAAAGTTAGAGAGGGATCAGTTTGCTAAAAAACAACTAAAAGGGTCATATTTTGTGTTTACAGTTGGTTGTATGGCAATGGGCAATCCTTATTGTAGTACATTTATAACCCCAAACTTAGAAAATAAAGTTGCAGTTTACATGTTCAACTTTTGATTTCTTTAACGGCTCAAAAAGTTTTAATTTGTGTGATTTATCCATAGCTGGGCGCTATTGGAATACATTTATTTGAAACCCGCTCCAGTGGCCGCATGGTCTAAGGCGCTACTCTCGCAGTAGCCTAGTCTGCCGATGACAGGGAGATCGAGGTTCGAATCTCGTTCGAGTGTACTGAGGGGGGGTTTTTTTTTAGCACCGCGTCTTACTACCCTTTAGGAATATACTCTTAAGTACTAATTATTACGCTAAAGGGTTAGTAATTAGGAAGGTTGGATTAGAGGAAGTGATCCCGTATTTACGTGGAGAGTTAGTGGAAAACCACTTATGAAAAAATCCACCAGTTCACCTGACTCGATCTCCTCGTCCACAGCAATCTAGCTCAACACAAAACCAGCGCGTTAGCTAACTACGCCACCGAGGTGGTTCCCAAAATTGTTATTGGTGGATATTCGGGTGGGGGAGGGGGGTGATTCTCCCCCAGAAAATCTTTTAATTTGGATGGATAAGCCAATTGGAGTGTTATCCTTCAGCAAATGTTTGAAAATTGGATTTATTTTAGGATATATCTGGAGTGTTGTTCCTCCAGATATTTTTACAAATTTCGATATGTCAAGAAAAGATTTAGAGTGGTCCTTGCATGGGAATTTTTATTTATTTGAAGTGTCCTTCCCCCTGGCAGACTTTTGAAAAGTGGATGTTCTCAGAAGCTCTTTATAGTTTGATATAAAGCCATCTGTCAGCTTTAGCAATGCCTCCCCCCCTTTTACTCCTTGTAACCACTCCCCTACCCTGGTTCCATCTCTACCTGCCTATGAATTGAGTACTATGGCCAATATTATTATATTATTATTATTATATTATTATATCAGGCTAGGAAGTATAATGTCCTGGTAGGAATCAGGAATTCTGTATCCAGAGTTTGCAACATTTTGTGACTATTGCTGCTCCGCGCTTAAAGAGTTCAAGGTTCGTTCTTCAGGAAGTCAGCCGTTTAAATTTGACGT
Organism: Timema cristinae; assembly: GCA_039000515.1. Lineage (NCBI taxonomy): Eukaryota > Metazoa > Arthropoda > Insecta > Phasmatodea > Timematidae > Timema > Timema cristinae. The sequence continues at coordinate 47,403,050 of JBCFYV010003508.1, read as the reverse complement.
AGTCAGCAAAATGTGATACATGATCTTTGAAAAGAATGTTCTAAACACGTTGACGTTGAAGATTTAGTCATTCCGTTATTCTAAATCCGGCTGACCAAAAGTAATTCATTCGAGAGTTCACTTTAAGGGAGTTGAGAGGTATTGGATTGACATTATGTGGTAGAATAACCTGGATATGGAGGTTTGACTAGAATAACCTGGATATGGAGGTTTGACTAGAATAACCTGGATATGGAAGTTTGACTATATCCTGATTTTGGTTGGATGAACAGTAGAGAAAATTCAAACATATTTCTTTGCGATCAATATTGATAACATATTACTATTTTATTTGTGTTGTTTTATAGCTATTAATAATATCTATATACAGTGACAGCCGAAGATCATATTATTTGACGTATGAATATACTAAAATTGTTTTAGTAACTTTAGTAACTAGCTTCTACTGTTCTTACTACCAAAATCAACCTATAGAATAACTTGGAAAGTAAAAGTGTAGGTAATATTACATTATAGAGGTATAGGCTCGCTTTAGCTTGATTTTCTGACGAATAACCATCTGGAAGGCCTTTGCTCTTGCCATAGTCCAACTATACGGCTAGGTTCTGGTAGGAAAAAGGGCCTTTCAGAAGGTTGTAAGAAAACCATTCTTTAGAGCAACCGGAATTCTAAGAGTATTGTCAAGATGACACAATGGAGATGTGACTATAATAACCAGAATATTAAGAGTTGATGACTTATGATGATATATCTAAAATAGTCTGAATACTATAAGTAGACATAATCGCACTATGGCATTATGTAGTTAGGTTACGATGATACTAAAATACTATGACTATCGCATTATGTAGGAATGGAGTTATGGACTCCAAATACAACCTTAATGTAAAACCTTGGATTTAAGCTCAATCACATATTTAGGTAAACTAAATGTTGACTTTAGTCAGAGTAATATAATATTTACGGTAAATAAATGGGATATTTTAAAAACAAAACAAAAACATTAGTCTTGGTTTTTAAATATTTATTTGTCAAGACTGGAAACCGATAGATATGTTGATAGCCAATGATAAAGAATGCCTTACCTTCAAAATGGCGACAGAAAGGTGGTTCGTCAAGCCTCTACAGTCTAATCTCTATAGAGTGTACTCCCCAAAGGACCATCGAGGTTCTGATGCCCACAGACTGACAGCGCTGCCGTGTCGAGTTATGTAACGCAGACCAAGCTCCGGCAAAGTAAGACCAGTGATCAGTCGCGGACGGTTTGTCTTGCGAGGAGGACGTGTTACTAATAGTGGTGCTATTGTTTACAATAAGAACCTCAGCGATTTTATCCGTGATAATTAATTGCATTCTAATTATATTTTGAATAGGTTTAGTAATATAAATATTCAACAAGTGTTTTTTTAAAATAAAATATTATCTATAAACAAGAAAAATGTGTAATACATATGACAAAGACTGTAAAGGTGTTGAAAAATGCTGTGATAAGATAGATAAGCAACAATCTAAATTAATTTCAAATTGGTAGCTGTTAGTAACGCTTAGTTTGGAATCTAAGTGAAGATGTGTTCGAAATAAAATCAATTTAAAGTATTCTATAATGGAATTTAAAATCTAAAAGTGACCATTGTTGATTGAATTAACAAAAGTGGAAATTCTTGACAAGCTTTCAAAATCGTGAGAAAACATGATCAAATCTCATTTATGGTAAATGTGGGGGAAAAAAAAACACTCAAGAAATTATTCTTTAACTATAAAGTTTGACAGACTTAAAACGCTAATAGCTAACAATGATTGAAACTCTGGTTATAATAATCGAAAAAGACAATGCACGTGGAATAATAATGGTTTGTTGACTATCGAAAAGTGTGATATAATTCAAATGTTCTGCCACTGTTTATTTTTTGGTAACAATGCATGTCTTTCCACGAGTGATACAACAAAGCAAGTCAACGAACTAAGGATGATATCATCTTTGTAGGTGAGTAACAAAGACAAGGAACTTCTACTTCAGTTTGGTGACACAATGTTCGCTTGTGTCTTCTTGCATGTTGCGTCTTCTTGATCTGGGTGAAATGGAAAGTGAGATGATTACCGTTAGAGCGCAGGTATAATCGAGTTTTCAAAGGAAGAGCTTTTTCATCTGACAGAAAAACTATAACATGTTTTCACGTATTGATACATCAGGTCATGTGACCTTCAGTTGTCGCTTTTTATAGATAATATAAATACCTATAAAATAATACCAAAAATATATGCAAATAAGTTATTATCAATTATAGCCTAAAAAGGTGTATTTTCTAAAAAGCCCTTTCTCTGAAAACTGAACTGTTCTGTGTTTGTTCATGACTTTAATTTCAAAATTACTGGGCATGTGTTTGTTAATTCGTACGCGGGGGATTTATCCAAAAAAGAGGGGTAGGGGTGTTCTGGACTCATTTCACCCCCAGAAATGTCAACTAATGCCAAACTAAATCTAAATTAATATGTTATAACCACCCTCCCCCCTTTTATCACTCTATAATATTTACTTTTTTTTTGTTAACTTTTATGAAAATTAAAACTGTGTTTTTATGATCTGGCTGCAATTTGCTAATAATAACTAAGAATCATTAATATCTAAGTTAACGGATATAAATGATAGAACGTAGACTTTCTCCCATTCCCTCTTCAACATCTTTCTTTTCATTTCGTTCTCTTCAGTAAACTTGTGAAAAATATGTTTCTTTTCAATCGGTTCAGCTACAAATATATTTTATTGATTTTTCAGAAATTTTTCTTTGCGAAAATTGGCTCTTGAAACTCATAATTAGCTCAACATTATGTTCAGATGCTCTAAAATTCCCTCCCACAAGATTAAATTCCTAAAATATTCTTATAGGGATGCCACAACCCCGGCAGATGGAACTCCAATCAACCCCCCCCCCATTTGGAAAAAAGACAACATGGTTGCCCTTGGGAATATAGGTACTACTACTATCGGGTTAAGAGATTATAGTAATTATAGTAATATTATCTACAAATAATTGTAATTTATTGTAGCTTACCTGTAAGGTAGTTTGTCTTTACACTCGTCAGAGCAGCTTTTTAAACCGGGGGAAGGGGGTGGGAAGTAGAAAAATTTTGGTAATCAAAATCAATATTTTTAAACCCATAATCACCAACGTTATTAATTCTAGATCTAGCACGTTAGCTATTGAACTTTTAAACAGAATCTTATTACTCGTTAAATATTAAATCTTTTCTTAAAATATGAATATTGTGTGCCTTGGTCGGTGCACCGTATGTTTGAAAAAAGGTTAGAAATCTCTTCAAGAGGTGACGTCGACGATGGTTCAAACCCAGCCGAGGGTCGATGGATTTTTTTATTGAGAGTTAAAAAAAAATCCGTAGCACAACTTCCTTCGGAGAGGAAGTAGTTCCGTCGGTCTCATGTCGATTGTGGCGTGTAAACGGACCCTGGAAGGTATGTGAAAATACCTTTCCCGACAAAATTGGTAGGTCCTTTAACCCTCGCTCATAGAAATTCTCGTGTACTGATATAATCAGTCGGTTCAGAAAGTGCACGTTAAATACGTAGAATAAATAAAAAGTTGAAGTATCCTGTGTCGGCTGAAGCCGACTATTTTATTGGCCTGTGGGTGACCTGGTGGTCTAGGAGTAAGGTGTCACACTTCTGTGCTGGCGGCCGGGTTCAAATCCTCGGTCCCGGCACAGATCTATCTGATTTCCAAAGCCTTCCTACACCTCTGACAAGACATCTTGTGAATGTGTGGAATGCAGGTCTCCACCGTGGTTCGGATTCCACGTTAAATTGTAGGTCCTTCATTTCATCTCACAATCACCCTACCATTACACATTAGCGTAAGTGCGTATAACCCGAATGGGTAGTAAGACGCGTGCTAATAATAATATAATAATAATATTGGCCTGCGATATCAAGAATCCAAATGTAAGGACATGTTCATTTAAAAGCCAACGTTTTAATCCAACATTGATAAATGTGCGAGTGCGGGTTTGAAACCCCCCTCCTCCAACTACCAGCACTCTCCCCTCCTCCAACTACCAGCACTCTCCCCTCCTCCGACTACCAGCACTCCCCTCCTCCAACTACCAGCACTCCCCTCCTCCGACTACCAGCACCCCCTCCTCCAACTACCAGCAATCCCCCCATAACCCCCAACCCCTCCTACCAACCTTAGATTGAATTATAGAAATATGCCTAAATATTTTACTGCTCTGCTGGTCTCCCCAACCCCCCATCACATAACGCGTCACTTTTGTTCGATATATTTGTATTTTTATCACCGTGTCTTACCACCCGTTCGAGTTATACACTTATATACTAATAAAATCAATGTTTTTAGGGATTCGGAAGATTATATCTAGATAAAGTGCACTCGCATTTGCGTAGAGGAAAAATGAAAAACAATTTTTTGGAAAAACCCTCAGTACTCCTGACCGAGATTACTGCGAGAGTAGCGCCTTAGACCATGCGGCCACCCCCGAAATGGATAGTTAGATATTCCCACAATGTACCCTACACTCAGTTTACACTGAAAGATAGCAAGCAGCCTTAACTTGATGTATTACACTATGGGCCTATCTTATAGGCTGCACCATAGTGTAAACGTTTAAGGTAAGCTTTCTACCTTTCAGAGTAAACGAAGGGTGCATTAACAGATGTTAGGACACAGGATCTAGAAACCCAGATATAGGTCTCGATTCCCGGTAAGTTGTACTGGGTTTTTCCGAAATATTTCCTTCTCTCCCTCCACGCAAGTGCGGGTACATTTCCTATCCGAACTACCGTTCTCGTCTCTACCTCATTTGTTTGAGTATGCTGATAGCTAAGATAGGAGTTCCCATGTTCATATATTTACGTTTTAAACTAGATAACTTATAACATTGAAACATAGCCACAAATTATTAAATAGTTCTAAAAATAGTCTTACATATTATTTAGAGTTATTTATTTTATCTTGAAGTAGTTTTTTTTTTGTAAACGTATTTTTTATAACTCGTCTACAACTCGGGTTAATTGGTTTCATCACGAAAATGTCCTGTAGGAGTCTTCTTGCCAGGATGTGGATTAAAAAAGTCCGTGGTAACAAATGTCCATCTAGAACAGGAAATGAGGTAAAGGTAAAATTAAAAAAGGCAAGTCAATGTTTTAAAGGCACAAATATTACAGTCAGTGTGTAAACTCGTCAGAGTAAGAGGGAAGATATCAGTAGATAAACAAGAGCCCTCGAGGGTGAACTGCTCATTTTCTTCCCTCTCTTTCTATTTCATACATCGGTGTCTAAGTGTGATAGCGCTTAGACTGCTTAGGTACGTCAAGTTAAGATGCCACCCGCTTCGTGATACAGCTTCGAAATCTTCAAGCAGGCAACGTCGTTCGTTAATTCTAGTTTTAGTAGGGGAGGGGGAAAATCTGGGGTTCAAATCCTGGTCAGTCCTACTTAAAGTGTTTTTTCCTAAAATGGTTTCCTCTCCTTCCACGCACATGCGGGTTCACTTCCTCTAAATTCAACTGTCCCAATTCCTAAGCCGTTAAGAGTAACTAGCACCTAGGCTAATACACAGATCGGGTAGTAACACGCGGTGTACAGTACACGTTATTACTTTGTGTAATGTTGGTAATGACTTACGATAGTTGGGTACTATCCGCGGATAGATCTAGCTAGGAACTAACCTGCTGTATGACCTGGGCAGGTAGTAGGGCGCTGATGTAAGCGCCACGTGGTTACCAGAAGGAACAGCCACGCGAGTAACCAAACAAACTTGTCCACACATCTCGAATCTTAATCTACTCATTCATTCATTTTATTTTTCATCCTTGGAATGCAAGGTAGAGCCGTCATATCCGGTTACTTAAATAAGATTAAGGTGTCTGTCTGGTGCTAGTTTTCCTCATGGAGATATCTTTATACCACACCACGGCTGTGTATTTGTGTTGAGGAACGTAGCGCACAAATTGTATCAGCCTAGGAACTATAGTGGTATCACTGTGAGAAGAGACTCTTATCAGCTTACAAACTAAAGTGGGATCACCGTAAGAAGAGACTTTCATCAAAGCATGCCATAAACAAACCTTGAGTATCCAACTTTGACCAAAAGGTTTATCATGTTGATGTTAAAATATACAGTGTGCCCCAAAAGTTGTGCGGTAAAGTACCACGTAACAACAGTTCCTCCTACAAAAAATGTTGGAAATGTCCCCCGAGGACCTGAAGAAATGTTTGGGCACACAATTTTCTTATTGCCCCCCTGGGGGGCCATTTCCAACATTTATTACAGTAAGAAGTCAACCACGGTGGTCTTGGGGTAAAGTGCTCGCCTCAGGACCCGACGTTCGTGGGTTCAAATCTAGCTGGGAACAAAGGATTTTTCTTGAGTGATAAAAATCCGTAACACAATTTCCTTCGGAGGGCAAGTAAAGCCGTCGGTCTCATGTCGATTGTGGCGTGTAAAATAACACTGAAAATTATGTTAAAATACCTTTGCCGACAATATTGGTAGGATCTTTCGCTCTCGCTCATAGAAATTATCTTTTTTCTGATACAATCAGTCGGTTCAGAAGAACTGCAAAGAGGTACGTGATACTAAACTACGCGGTAAACTTTGAGACACCCTGTACATCATCCATTTAAAATGATAGATTCAGAATACATGGCTCGTGTGAATACATGAAAATGTTGGTTTTAGGATGATGTCCTGCTGTCGCACAGGACATGCGGTTCGCGTTAAAACAGAAGGGTAAGGTATCGATATGTAAATAAAAACCTTAATTTTCACTTTTTACATAAACGGGGAAGTTTGCTCATTATCGTGATGGTTGGTTGGTATGAAACTCTATTGCGCAAGAAGAGATAACACTTAAGTATCCCCCCTCCCCCCTAGATCCCTTAAAATAAAAATATTTAAATACACCACTTTTTCCCACTTATTTTGCACCGTACCGTTTTACACTAAAATATTTCGTTTAGCACCCCAACCCTAAAGATGGGGTGGTCATTTTTTTGTGTAGGTGAGTGTACCAGCTAAGTTTAGTTATCTCCCCTTTCTAAATTATTATAATTGTATTATTACTAATGTCAAAATTTGTTTTACACCGATTTTCATCATAGTATGGCATTTTGCCATCAAAATAATTTTGCAAGAAAGAAATATTAAATATTACAAAATGTGTGGGGGGAGGGGGGGGCAAGTTAAGCTCAGAATTACACATTTTTTTCTTTACCACCGCGTCTTACTACCCGTTCGGGTTATACGCTTATGTACTAATTACGCCAATGATTTTAGAGATTAGGAAAGTTATATTTAAAAGAAGTGTAACTGCATTTGCGTGGCGGGAGAGTGGAAAACCATTTATGGAAAAAACTCTGTACACCCGACCGAGATTCGAACCTTAATCTCCCCATCATTGGCAGTCTATAAGTCATTCACGAGCTAAGTTTACCTGGATGACAGCTCGAAATGTTACTAGAAGTAATCCCTAATATATCCCTACGCCAACAGCTGACATCTATCACTTTGGATGACTGTAATGAAAACAGATGGTAACATATTAATGTGATAGTTAACCACAGTAATTAGGACAATATTATTTATATATTTATTTGAGGTCGGACACAAAGTTTATTTATCGTTTTATTCCACTTAAAAAGAATATTAACACCACTTTCACAAAAACTTCTAACGAACTTAGCTTCAAAATGGCGACTGACAAATTTAAACCATATGATTGAACATCAACAGTAAACAAGTTTTTTACAATGATGCAGACACGCAGTTTATGAAAATATCTATTCAGTTAAATATTTCAAAATACGATAAAAATAATCATAAAATAATTTATTGTATGTAAAAAAAATTACAACAATTTTCTCTTTTCCAAGTAAATACGATGCCTGTATTATATTATTACACAAAATCAGTAACGTTCCAAAACGAAAAATAAGTACTTTTAATTATGTTTAAAATATTGTTTCGAGTTGGATAAAAAGAAATTAAATAAAAAAATGAAATAGGTTGAGAAAACTTAAGTTTACGTTATTTTAAATGTAAAATATAACAGGCAATTAAAGATATTTACATTTATAACAAAACTGTGATATTTTACAAGTGTTGGCAACCCAAAACCTAAACATATGATTTTCAAACTGTCATCAGGTAAAAACCTATCGTAAATGGAATATAGTCTACTGCGAGAGTAGCGCGTCAGATCATGCGTTCGCCAAAGCGGGTAAATACATATATTAATATGAACTCACACACACACACACACACACAAAATAAATTTATACAAAAAGGTAATATAATTCTAAAATCCTCATGCTCTCTATTATAGAACTGAATATATTATATTTTAATTTAAATATAGTTTAAGAACTGACACGTGTACAAATGAATCAAGCTCGTGTCTAGCAGTCATTTTTCAACAATATTTAAATAAATAGTCAACCCAGTAGACTGCCACTGTATTGTCTATTATATTTTGTCGATTGAAAGGGAATAAAATGTGATTCACCGTTCGATCCACATTATGGAAAAGTACAAAGCGCGGGAAAACCATTACTGCCCGCTTGTGCTCGAAATACTGCGGGAAAAAACAACACTAGCTCGGACTCGAACCCAGTCAATGATCTGGTATGCTAATATTTACCGCAAACCCTGTCGGCTTATATTTTATTGTTTCGTCTACTGGACCCAAACCCTTCCTTCACCTCTGACAAGACATCTTGTGAATGTGGGGAATGCCAGGCCTCCGCCGTGGTTCGGATCCCACGTTAAACTGTAGGTCCTCCATTTCATCTCGCAATCACCCTACCATTACATATTAGTGTAAGTGTGTACAACCCGAACGGGTAGTAATACGTGGTGCTAGTAATAATAATAATAATAATAATAATACTGGATTAGATTAAGAATCTAAGCGAAGTAATAATTTATCTTGAGTGAGAAAGTTGAGTATAACATGCCTTTTTTTTTTCTCAAAAACATCTTTGGTAAAATATACATACAAAATTGCAATAAAAAAAGTTGAAACAAACCATCCATTTTTATATATATATGAAACGGTCGTTCTAAGCCTTATTTTGGGAGTAAATCATAATAAAAAGAGCACAGTTTTATTTGGTTCAAGGCGGAATGACGAACTTTTTTTTTTTTTTGCGCTTTGAATATTAGTCTGAAGGTAGTTTACCTTGGAACGCCACAAATCAAGAATCATGGTACACGTTTCAGTGGCCGAATAGTCTAAGGCGTCGCTCTCTCGTGTTAGAATGGTCTGCTGATTATTGGAAGATCGGGGGATCCAATCCCGGTCGGGTGTGATGAGGGTGGCTTTTTCCAAATCGTTTATCACTCTTCTTCCAAGCAAATGTGTGAACACTTCCTCTAAATTCGATCTTTCTTGTCCCTAACACATTAGTTTAATTTATTACGCATGTAAATTACCTAAACAGGTAGTATTCACGTTGCTAAAAAAGAATATTTAGGTAAGTTATTTTGGAAAAACCATTATGACGCGTTCAGTAATAATTAAACCAATATCTTCATTTTGATGACCTTGAAACATCTCTCGGTCCGATATCGTTGATACAAGTTTACTCCTAACTTGGAACTTAACCAAATACCCATCCGCAGCTTTGATAATAGTTCTGGTCGTGAGTCAGGCGTCCAAATTTCCAAACCACCATTTTATTTTTATTTACGGCTCATAAATTAAAACACATTCAAACAATCCCTGTATCACTGTCTCCCTCACACTCATGCATTGGACGCTAACTAATAAATACCCACCTCTGTGGTCGCATGGTCCAAGGTGCGATTTTCGTGGTGGACTAGACTTCCGATGGCAAGGCGATCAAGGTTCGAATCCCAGTCGGGGGTTCTGAGGCTGATTTTTACTAAATGGTTTTACACTCTCTTTACGCGCAAATTCGGGCAAACTTCTTCTAAATATAACCTTCCTAATCCCTTAAACCCTCTTCGGTGCCGTGTGATCTAACGCGCCACTCTCGTGTTGGACTGGACTGCCTAAGACAGGGAGATCGGGTTCGAGCCCAGTCGGGTGCACTTAGGGTGGTTTTCCTTAAAGGGTTTTCCACTATCCTTCCACGCAAATGCGGGTGCACTCCCTCAATTAAATCTTCATAATTCCTAAATTATTAGAGTAATTAGTACATAGGCGTGTAATCCGAACGGGTAGTAAGACATGGTACTAAATATATATATTTAAATGCTTACGACATGAAAACCCTCAGTTTAATAAAACGAACAGAAATATCAACCCTAATATATTCTACGTCCCCCAAAGTAAAGTTCTGCTCACACCACTGTTAGTATATCTACATATTTGACCAATCTCACGTTTAATAGTCCTCGTTGAAACACGTTTTGAAAGCTCGGTTCGGTTTTCCAGTTACATCTAATGCTAACACTCGTTTATTTACTCTCCAAACAAATCTTTTGAGCCGAAGCGCTATCGAGGGCTTTGCGATAATTTTAGGGAAAAATCCTTGAGGAGATTGGGATTTGTGTCCCAACGAGTCCATCCGGTGTGACTTGCCGGTAACGAGGAGATTGGGATTTGTGTCTTAACGAGTCCATCCAGTGTGACTTGCCGGTGATGAGGAGATTGGGATTTGTGTCTTAACGAGTCCATCTGGTGTGACTTGCCGGTGATGAGATTGGGATTTGTGTCTTAACGAGTCCATCTAGTGTGACTTGCCGGTGATGAGATTGGGATTTGTGTCTTAACGAGTCCATCTGGTGTGACTTGCCGGTAACGAGGAGATTGGGATTTGTGTCTTAACGAGTTCATCCGGTGTGACTTGCCGGTAACGAGGAGATTGGGATTTGTGTCCCAACGAGTCCATCCGGTGTGACTTGCCGGTAACGAGGAGATTGGGATTTGTGTCCCAACGAGTCCATCCGGTGTGACTTGCCGGTAACGAGGAGATTGGGATTTATGTCCCAACGAGTCCATCCGGTGTGACTTGCCGGTAACGAGGAGATTGGGATTTGTGTCTTAACGAGTCCATCCAGTGTGACTTGCCGGTGATGAGGAGATTGGGATTTGTGTCTTAACGAGTCCATCTGGTGTGACTTGCCGGTGATGAGATTGGGATTTGTGTCTTAACGAGTCCATCTAGTGTGACTTGCCGGTGATGAGATTGGGATTTGTGTCTTAACGAGTCCATCCGGTGTGACTTGCCGGTAACGAGGAGATTGGGATTTGTGTCTTAACGAGTCCATCTAGTGTGACTTGCCGGTGATGAGATTGGGATTTGTGTCCCAACGAGTCCATCCGGTGTGACTTGCCGGTAACGAGGAGATTGGGATTTATGTCCCAACGAGTCCATCCGGTGTGACTTGCCGGTAACGAGGAGATTGGGATTTGTGTCTTAACGAGTCCATCCAGTGTGACTTGACGGTGATGAGGAGATTGGGATTTGTGTCTTAACGAGTCCATCTGGTGTGACTTGCCGGTGATGAGATTGGGATTTGTGTCTTAACGAGTCCATCTAGTGTGACTTGCCGGTGATGAGATTGGGATTTGTGTCTTAACGAGTCCATCTAGTGTGACTTGCCGGTGATGAGATTGGGATTTGTGTCTTAACGAGTCCATCTGGTGTGACTTGCCGGTAACGAGGAGATTGGGATTTGTGTCCCAACGAGTCCATCCGGTGTGACTTGCCGGTAACGAGGATATTGGGATTTGTGTCTTAACGAGTCCATCCGGTGTGACTTGCCGGTAACGAGGAGATTGGGATTTGTGTCCCAACGAGTCCATCTGGTGTGACTTGCCGGTAACGAGGAGATTGGGATTTGTGTCCCAACGAGTCCATCCGGTGTGACTTGCCGGTAACGAGGATATTGGGATTTGTGTCTTAACGAGTCCATCCGGTGTGACTTGCCGGTAACGAGGAGATTGGGATTTGTGTCCCAACGAGTCCATCTGGTGTGACTTGCCGGTAACGAGGAGATTGGGATTTGTGTCTTAACGAGTCCATCCGGTGTGACTTGCCGGTAACGAGGAGATTGGGATTTGTGTCCCAACGAGTCCATCTGGTGTGACTTGCCGGTAACGAGGAGATTGGGATTTGTGTCTTAACGAGTCCATCTAGTGTGACTTGCCGGTGATGAGATTGGGATTTGTGTCTTAACGAGTCCATCTAGTGTGACTTGCCGGTGATGAGATTGGGATTTGTGTCTTAACGAGTCCATCTGGTGTGACTTGCCGGTAACGAGGAGATTGGGATTTGTGTCCCAACGAGTCCATCCGGTGTGACTTGCCGGTAACGAGGATATTGGGATTTGTGTCTTAACGAGTCCATCCGGTGTGACTTGCCGGTAACGAGGAGATTGGGATTTGTGTCCCAACGAGTCCATCTGGTGTGACTTGCCGGTGATGAGATTGGGATTTGTGTCTTAACGAGTCCATCCGGTGTGACTTGCCGGTAACGAGGATATTGGGATTTGTGTCTTAACGAGTCCATCCGGTGTGACTTGCCGGTAACGAGGAGATTGGGATTTGTGTCCCAACGAGTCCATCTGGTGTGACTTGCCGGTAACGAGGAGATTGGGATTTGTGTCCCAACGAGTCCATCCGGTGTGACTTGCCGGTAACGAGGATATTGGGATTTGTGTCTTAACGAGTCCATCCGGTGTGACTTGCCGGTAACGAGGAGATTGGGATTTGTGTCTTAACGAGTCCATCCGGTGTGACTTGCCGGTAACGAGGAGATTAGGATTTGTGTTCCAACCGGGTGTACTGAAGAGGATTTTTCTCCTAATTGGTTTCTTAATCTCCTTCCACGCAAATGTGGATACATTTCCTTAAAATTCCACCTTATACGTTAGTGGGATCAAATGAGAATCGCTCAGACGTAAAGAAGATAGGGGGGGGGGGGGGGAATAACTAGTCACAGCTTCGATTAGGACGTACAGTTTTTAATTTATTTTAGCACCGCCAGGCCGCCACCGTGGTTCGGATTCCACGTTAAACTGTAGGTCCTCCATTTCATCTCACAATCACCCTACCATTACACATTAGCGTAAGTGCGTACAACCCGAACGGGTAGTAAGACGCGGTGCTAATAATAATAATATACCTACTACATTAGCGTGATTAATATATAATATAAACTCACTTCGGTGGCCATATGGTGTAAGGCGTCACTCTCTCAGTAGATTAGACTGCCGATGACGTGGGGACCAAAGGTTCGAATCTCATTCGGGTGTACTAAGGGTGGTTTTTACAAAATGGTTTTCCACTCTACCTACACGAAAATGGGGGTACACTTGTAGATTAAATCTTCCTCCTCCTCAACTCATTAGCGTATAACCTGAACTGGTAGTAAAACGCGGGGATATAAAGAATGAAAAGCACCATAACATGGAAAATAAGGTGAATTTTATTCAATTGCATCAACATTTGCCTAAAATAAATGTGTTCCACAATATTAAAGTTCAACGGTCACGAGTCTTATCGGGATCTTACGTCAGACGGAATATCCGTGTGTCCGATTTTGGTTATCCGGGCCACTTAAAATGTCCGTAAAAATTCTTTGAATACTTTTTAACCTCCGATATTTTTGTTCGCCTGGAATATTATTTATTTTCCTACAAGTTCCTTAAGATAACCTCAATACTTGATAGTCGCCAGTCGAGTTTATAAAAACAATGTGTCGTATTAAATTGATTGGTTCTGTTTATGTCATGTCACAAAGTAAAGTCATGTCATCACTTCGTTGCCAATAAACTAGATTACGGGAGAGAACATCGACTGTTCGGATTAATTTGTGCCAAAAATGGTTCAGACGTTCGAAAACTCGGTTAGTTGGGCGGGAAAAAACATTCTGATGCAAGAAAAAACACTGGTAATAATAACAAAAAAACTTTTTAAAACCTATAAAACATAATAAATTAATAGATTTAATCGGGAAGGTTTAAGTTTAGAGAAAGTGTACCCACACTTGCGTAGAAATAAATTGGAAAACATTTTTTTAAAACACCATCAATACATCCAACCCGATCTCCCTGTCATCGGCAGTCTATTCTAACATGAGATTGACGCCTTAGACCATGCAACCACCTAAGTAGGTTTTTAATTTTTCAACTAATGTATTAGTTTGTTAAGGCTATGCATACCACTTGGGATTTTAATTTTAACTTTAGCATGTTCTTATTTACGTTTTTGTGCTCAAATTTCTGTGATTTCTGAAATTTACAATCCATATCTATAAAAAAAATTATTGGAAGCCTGTCACGTTATTTTCAAGGTCATATCAACCACTGTGCCTTTTTACTTGATTTTTTTATACGTAACATTAGAGATATTGTGAAGGCTCCCTAGTAATGCTTTCTTTTTGAACTATGAATTGTTAATTTTACTATGTAGGCCTGTACTATTTTTATTTAAAAATAAATGTTAAAAATTTTAATTGCTGAGCCCACAGGTGCGGTTTGTAAAAATTAAAGCCATCTTGCTCTGTAGAAAATTCATGTAAAATTTAATTTTACCGTAAACCGCGATAAAGATGGTGAATTTTCTGAACATTGTTCCCACGTTTTTCTCAATAACGCCGCTAAAAAATATTTCATGATAAATGAAGTTATTTATTTTACTGTTTATTAGTTTATTTTCAAGGTCACGAAGTTAGTTCAGCGCAGCCTAATAGTGAAACATACCGGTGCTAACGTATGTAATTAACAGGACTAGAGTCTGAATCATTCCTTCAGCCGAACTTCCGCGTGTTTAGGTGCACGGATAGTCTGCTTGCCTGTCGCTAAAAGCACTGGGGACTTTTTATTTGAATTAATAAACTCTTTAGTAATCGTTTGTGAAGAGCATGTTAGCTGTCACGAGGAGAAACAGAACTAGGAATGAAGTTATTCGGGTAAGAGTGTGAGCGGGGGTACAGTTAATACTTGAGATAGTAGAGGAAGCAAGACTGAGATGGTATGGACATGTAATGAGGATGTTGGAGTATATGAGATAGTAGAGGAAGCAAGACTGAGATGGTATGGACATGTAATGAGGATGTTGGAGTACATGAGATAGTAGAGGAAGCAAGACTGAGATGGTATGGACATGTAATGAGGATGTTGGAGTACATGAGATAGTAGAGGAAGCAAGATGATGGATGACATGATGAGGATGGGGAGTTATGAGAAGTAGGAAGCAACTGAGTGGTATGGAATGTAATGAGGATGTTGGAGTACATGAGATAGTAGAGGAAGCAAGACTGAGATGGTATGGACATGTAATGAGGATGAGAGGATGCCAAAGAAAATAATGGAAATAAAGTATTTAGGAAAAAATAGCAATGGAGGCCAAGAAACAGATGGTAGGACAGAAAGTGTTGAAGTGAGTGGAGAAAAAGGGAAGAAAGTAAAGGAGGGAGAATAGAAGAGATGGAGACATTTTACTAAACAGACCCGACCACAAGCTGGAAATAGTTGTTGATGATTATTATAAGTAATCGAGTGCGCTTCAAACTCACAATACAATACAAGCTACAATTTTATCTAATTTTAATTAAAGATGAAAATGACTAATCCTAAGTGCACTATAAAATGTAGTATCCAGGGCTGTGTAATAGGTAGGCCAAGCCTTCCATCCAACTCGGACTCCTTCATAAATTGCTAATGTATATTAATTAATAATACAAATTTAAAACAGTAAAATGCTATAATTCAGATGACTTCATGGGAAGTTTCTCTGACATTATGAATTTATATTTGAATGAATTTGCTAATATAAATTACAAATTTCGGTCATAAATAATAAAAAAAGTATAAAATAAAAATGATATATTATATTTATCATTTAGGCTATATATTGATATAATCGTATAAGCACCGACTCCATAGTCATTAGTAGTATCAATTGCTAATAACCCTGTACTATTAATTAAGAGCCTCTAAAATATTATCGGTATATAATAACCAGTCAAATAATGCAACGTTCGTCATTTGATTCAAGTATTTCAAAGAATTTTGGAAATAGTGAGTGATAAGTGAATAAATCTTTCAGATATAAATGTTTATCACGTGTAAAGAAAAATGTTAGCCTGCTCCAAACAATATTGATTGATAACATATCAACATAGTTTATCAACAGGTAACTAAATATATTGTTACGTATAAGATTGTGTTTTATTTTTTCCTGAAACACAATATCAAGTTTTTTTAAAAATTCTGTTAAAGGACAAATATTATAGCTGTGTCGGTGTCTTTATTTGTTTGTCCATCAATGCTGGGATATAATCTTAGATTTCGACCAAATTTGGAACACATACAAGGGGCATCCACCAGTAAATACCCTTTGGAGCATCAATCTGGAATTATCGACGTTCAAACTTAAAATACATATTTCAGTATTTTTTTTTTTAGCCGCTAAGAAAAGTAATAAATTGTCGGAATAGGCTAATTTGCCTTAACTATTTGTGATTATAGATCAGTTTCAAATAGCCTAAAACATTTTAGAACAGAAATATAATTTATATTTAAAATTTAGCCAACAATTTGGGTTTAATAAAATAAAAAGATTCGATTGATTTCAACGAAATCTCGTAGACAAGTTCGTTCATCGATCTATGTAATTGATTTTTTCTTTTATTAAGGCCAATGCCAACAAAACCAAGAATGACCAACATTTTGATAAATGTTGGGTAAGTATGACTAGCAATTAAAAGGTAGACACAATTTAACTGGCTTTTTTAAAAACATATTAGTAGGTATCTCTTTTCATTCAATATATGCTATGACGTAAGGTTCTCTAAACAAACATTATATATATGTGTGTGTAATCAGTGCGTGCGTTAAGTAGAGTTGTCATACACTTGGGAAACCTGCAAAACAGGGAATTTTACAAAAAAAAAAAACTTTAATATTTGTGAAATTTGTACATTAACTTGGTAATTAAATTGTAGGGCTTTACATAGAATAATTTATCATCGATTCGCCTAACAACTGCATACATTTCCCCATCAAGGTTCAAATCTTCTTGACACGACTTCCCGGGGCCCCTGAGTTTGTTCTTTACGGCACCGCCATTTTGTTTTTATCACCGCGTATTAATACCTGATCAGGCTATACACATATATAAACTACTCTAACGGTGTAGGGATGAAGAAGGAATCATTTTACAGGTAATATGCCCGCATTTGCTTAGTATGAGATTGGGAAAGCACCCTCAGTAAAATCGAGTGGGATTAGAACCCCGATCTTCACGTAATCATCAGCAGGCCAGTCTAACACGAGAGTGACGCCTTAGACCGTTCGGCCACTGAAGGGGGTCGTGTCAAATTGAAATACTTTAGATTGCCGAAATAAACCACGAACTGTGCTCTTGTTTTTAATATATTTGGGCATTAGCTCCTATAAATACCCCTCCGGCCGGTTTCCAAAGAACCCATCTGGGGAATGCGCGGATATCCCCGCCCTAAAGTATCCGTAAAAATGGGAATTTATTCTGGTAAACGCAGGTAATCTCTTGTTAAGAAAATATTGGCAACCCTGGTTAGGTTAAATATCCCAGTTGTACTGTTCAAAATGTAAAAATATTAATAAGTATATTATAAAAATAAGCCTGTATGTAAGGCCTACTAGGTTAAACACCTGGTCAAAATATATAAAACTATAAACCTAATAATTGGCTACTATCCACTTCGGTGGTCGCTTGGTCTAAGGCGTCACTCTCGCAATAGACTGCCGATAACGGATGGTTTTCCGCTATCCCTCACGCAAATTGGGGTACACTTTATCTAAATTCTACCTCCCTAATCCCTTACAGATTATCGTAATTAGTACATATGTGTATAACCCGAATGGGTAGTAACAAAATCACCCACCTATTCCCATATGAAACAATAAAAACATCAACAATGAGTGAATCCACCTAAGACTCGTACGAGACATAGAAAGTCACGTGACTGGTAACTAATACTGATACAAGAGTCCTCTTATCGTGTGCATCTGCCTGGTATCTCCCGCACGTCATTCCAAACGGACAAAATGTAACCAACTCGTCATTCGTCACAATAAACATTTCCAGTCATTTTAATGAGGTTACTCAAGACCGAAGCTATCACGCGATAATCACAAGAATTATTCCTTTTTATTTGATACTATTTAAAACATAAATTAATTTAATAATAATATTTAGCACCGCGTCTTACTACCCGTTCGCGTTATACGCTTTAAGTACTAATTACACTAATGGATTAGGAATTAGGAAGGTTGAATTAGAGGAAGTGAACCCGCATTTGCGTGGAGAGAGTGGAAAACCATTTAGGAAAAACCACTCCCAGTTCACCCGACCGAGATTCGAACCTCGATCTTCCCGTCCTCAGCAGTCGAGCTCAACACGACAAGCGCGTTAGCCAACTGCGCCACCGAGGCGGGTAATTAATTTAAAACGGGTGTTTTTAGCACTTAATAATGTCTGATAAAATATTTGAAAGAGTAAATAATTAACTGCACAAGTATTCTCTTACAGGGTCTCTCATACTCATAGCAGCCGGTCGGCATTGAACCTAAGCCTGCCAAGTCAAGGTCAGACACAGAATCCTGACGTCTAACTCTGTCACTATTAGCCCCGTAACATTTTGTTTACATCTATTATCATTTCCAGCCTGTGATTTGGGTTGGTTTTCTATTCAAGCCATATATTTTCCACTACCGGCTGACTAGGCCTGTCCTAGCTTCATGTCTTATGAACTAACTTCAGGTGTGGCCGAAGGGAGCGCAGGTATTTTTTACAGTTTATATAAAATTGAATTTGTTTGGCCAAAATAAATCAAATATTTCTCCAGTAGCAACACAGAGTTTAGTTTTCTGCACATGCTGATATCAACAGATCTTGAATATATGTCAAGGGAGTCCTGGAATTTTCTCAAAACTTTTTCTAATCACCCGCCTCGGTGGCGTAGTTGACTAACGCGCTTGTCGTGTTGAGCTCGACTGCTGAGGACGGGGAGATCGAGGTTCGAAACTCGGTCGGATGAACTGGGGTTGGTTTTTCCTAAATGGTTTTCCACTCTCCCTCCACGCAAATGCGGGTTCACTTTCGCTAATTCAACCTTCCCAATTCCTAATCCATTGGCGTAATTAGTACTTAAAGCGTATAACCCGAACGGGTAGTAAGACGTGGTGCTAAATATTATTATTATTTTTCTATTTATTTAAAAAGTTTTGACAAAATTCCAGGACATCCTTGACAGATATTCAAGATCTGTTGATATCAGCATGTGCAGAAAACTAAACTAAATGTTGCTACTGAAATATTTGATTTATTTTGGCCAAAAAAATATACTGTTATAAAAACTCTAAAATTACTCGTGCTCTATTCTGCCGCACCTTAAAACTAAGACAAGCACGTCGTCCATTCCCCGGCCGTTAATTTATCAATGTTAAAGGGTAAAACCATATTTTCATCAATGATAATATTTTCTGCCATGACGGGAATCGAATCCGGGACCCTTAATTAGTTAGACAGATACGTTACAGACTCAGCTAAGGTGTCGTACACCTGTGACTCATAAACACCATTTTCTTGATGTTTCAATCATAGGCTAGTTATTGAGGCAAATATACTTGGTGACCGTTTATCTCTGGGAGATATTTGATTTTCTTAACTATATAAATTACGTCATTTTATTTGTAAATCACAATCCTATACTCCAATTTTCATAAGAAGGGCTTTTTAAGAAATACTAACTTTTTTTCTGTTGACATTAGTAACATTTTACTATTTTACTAGTTTATTTTGATATACATTGGCAATATATACCAAACGTAATAGCTACAGATTACATGACTTGACGTATTCACACATAAAAGTATATCTAGTTACTTTTTTTTTAGCTATTAGATGAGCGTCATCCTATGAAAATTAGACTGAACTTAATTTCCAATTATATTACATCCACCGTTAGTTAAAATAATACCTTCAATAATTAAGATAAATAGCTGTTTACTGCGCAACTTGATTGCAATTAAAATTGTGTTCAAATATTGCATCAACATCTCTGCCGTAGTTTTCTCCTAGAGCAAATAAAATATCCGAACTCACTCTAACGGGGGGAGGGGGGGGGGGAATCTGTGCTCCTTACATTTATTTCCTCAATTTAATTCGGGTCAGGTGACCTGGTGGTCTATGGGTAAGGTGTCAAGACTTCTGTGCTGGGGTCCGGGGTTCAAACCCTTCCTTCACCTCTGACAAGACGTGTATTAATACATCTTGTGAATGTGAAGAATGCCAGGCCTCCACCGTGGTTCGGATCCCACGTTAAACTGTAGGTCCTCCATTTCATCTCACAATCAACCTACCATTACACATTAGCGTAAGTGTGTATAACCCGAACGGGTAGTAAGACGCGGTGATAATAATAATTCGGGTCGTTTTATATTGAGTTTTTATTTGGTTTATTAGGGGTATGAATTGAGAGGCTATCTAAGAGAAAATACAACCACATTGGCGTTGAAAGAAAAGAAGAAAAATCACAGCTTTCTTTTAAGCACCGCGTATTACTACCCGTTCAAATAACACGCACATGTACTAATTACGCTTATGTTTTAGGAACGAGGAAGGTTGGATTTAGAAGAAGGGTACCCGCATTTGTGTGGAAGAAGAGTGAAAAACAATTTAGGGAAACTGACCCTCAGTATAGCCAACCGGGATTCGTTCCCTAGTCTACCCAACTTTGGCAGTCCGGTTCTACTTTAACACTGAGTTTTCTAACTCTCTCATCTATGCTTACTATCCGGACAGGTTCGATCCCCAATTAGCCCGAATTATCGACGCTCTAACTGTATTCACGTTTATTTCGCTCTTGGTCGCAATGCACATATCCTCACACATTTCTACTCGATGAAAGATTTATATGGCTGTGCTTGTTATCAGGTGACCTTGAAACAAGTACATATATTTCAGGTGAGGTACTTGAAGATAACATACACTTTGTGTGAACTCTAGTGAGAAAATATTTGTATCCTTACTGTACTATTGGGTTACAAAATGTTCGAATAGGAATCAAAATGAAGGGGAAAGAAACTATTTAAGGTTCTCAACTCCAGCGTGAAGAGTAAAAGTAAAACCTACTTAGATGTTATTGTAAATACTGAGTCACCTTAAAGTTTATGGCAGGGAGATCATGGTTCGATTCTGGTCCAGTGTACTGAGCGTGATTTTTCCCTAAATGGTTTCTCACCCTCTATTCACGAAAATGCAGATACACCTCCCATGAATTCAACCTTCCTCATCCTCAACCCATTAACGTAATTAGTACATAAATGTAGATATTGAATTTTTTTTAATCACCGCGTCTTACTTCAGGTAATACGCCTATGTAATAATTACATTAATGGGTTTGGGTATTAGGAAGGTTTAATTTGGATGAAGTGTACCCGCATTTGTGTGGAGGGAGAGTGGAAAATCATTGAGGGAAAAACTACCCTCAGTGCACCTGCTTGGGATCGAACCCCGATATCACCGTCTTCGGCAGTCTAGTACAGCACGAGTGACGTGGCCACCGAATCAGGTGAGCCAGTGTAATTGCACAGGTGTAATCACTTCCTGTGCTTTGGGAGAGAGAGGAGTACAAATCTCGGACAGAGTCCTCGTCAGCCTTGAGGGGAGTCTGTGCTTCAATCAACCCAGAGTTTGGGACGTTGGACGGTGAGAAGAGACAAGAGACGACTTCTTCCTCTGGTCCATGTTAGCACGCTGGAGAGGAGGGGGGGGGGGGGGGATTCAACAAGGCACGGGCGCCGCGTCTTAATTCACGGCGACGGCGGAAAACCGTCACGTGGGAAAGCCGCTTAAGTTTTATACTTAACGTTTCTCACTCCGTCCGGGCTATCCACACTAATAACACGAATGAGTTGGAGCTGAGACAGTAGAATATCTAGAAATTTCCTCGCGGTCGACCTTGGTGCTCTTGGGGTAAAGTGCTCGCCTCAGGACTCGATATTAGTGGGTTCAAACCCAGCCGGGGCTTGACCTATATTTCTTGAGCTATAAAAATCCGTAGCACAACTTCCTTCGGAGGGGAATTTACGCCATCAGTCCAATGTCGATTGTCTGCGTGTAAAAGAACCCTGGAAGGTATGAGAAAATACCTTTCCCGGTAAAATTGATAGGCCCTTTCGCTCTTACTCAGAGAAATTCATTTGTCCTTATATTATAATCAGTCGGGTGAGAAAGTGTACGTTTAATACTACAAATAAAATAAAAACTTTTCTGATCAAACTCGATAAAATATTGCGTCGGTACATACATTTAGTTTAAATAGTGCTTGAATACTTGACATAATTTTAAGTCAGCCATTTTATGTGTCTAATCATTCTTTAAATCATCAACTAAGACATTTAAATAAATTATGAGGATTAAAACAATAGTGAACATTGATGTATAAAATAGTATAAACCTTCACACTCTTTATCAATGTGTTTTTCAAATGTCAAATACTATTATTGTTGCAACAATAAATAATTGAACTCGTGCATTCAATTCAACTGTTCATTGTTACACTAGACTGGATTGTTAGTTCGTATTTGACCACATAAAACATAAGCTGGTATTTAGTTCTTGTGTTGGCAGTTCTCTTGAACTAGTGGTTTCTAGACAGGACTAGCAGTTAGTTCTTTGATTTAGGTTATGAGCTAATTACATTGTTGCAACATTTACCACGCTTGCCGAGTTATACTTGCAACCTTGTCGGTTGATACCGCACAGGAAACTTCGGTGGCCGCGTGGTCTAACGCGCTACTCTCGTGATGTACTAGACTGCTGATGATGGGGAGTTATTATCCCCAACCTGTGAGGGGTAACAGAACACAGCTCTCTGAAGTGAGAGTATCCCTCACCTGTGAGGGGTAACAGAACACAGCTCTCTGAAGTGAGAGTATCCCCCACCTGTGAGGGGTAACAGAACACAGCTCTCTGAAGTGAGAGTATCTCACCTGTGAGAGGTAACAGAACACAGCTCTCTGAAGTGAGAGTATCTCCCACCTGTGAGGGGTAACAGAACACAGCTCTCTGAAGTGAGAGTATCCCCCACCTGTGAGGGGTAACAGAACACAGCTCTCTGAAGTGAGAGTATCTCTCACCTGTGAGAGGTAACAGAACACAGCTCTCTGAAGTAAGAGTATCCCCCACCTGTGAGGGGTAACAGAACACAGCTCTCTGAAGTGAGAGTATCTCACCTGTGAGAGGTAACAGAACACAGCTCTCTGAAGTGAGAGTATCTCCCACCTGTGAGGGGTAACAGAACACAGCTCTCTGAAGTGAGAGTATCCCTCACCTGTGAGAGGTAACAGAACACAGCTCTCTGAAGTGAGAGTATCTCACCTGTGAGAGGTAACAGAACACAGCTCTCTGAAGTGAGAGTATCCCTCACCTTGTGAGAGGTAACAGAACACAGCTCTCTGAAGTGAGAGTATCCCCACCTGTGAGGGGTAACAGAACACAGCTCTCTGAAGTGAGGAGTATCTCTCACCTGTGAGAGGTAACAGAACACAGCTCTCTGAAGTGAGAGTATCCCTCACCTGTGAGAGGTAACAGAACACAGCTCTCTGAAGTGAGAGTATCCCTCACCTGTGAGGGGTAACAGAACACAGCTCTCTGAAGTGAGAGTATCTCTCACCTGTGAGAGGTAACAGAACACAGCTCTCTGAAGTGAGAGTATCCCTCACCTGTGAGGGGTAACAGAACACAGCTCTCTGAAGTGAGAGTATCCCTCACCTGTGAGGGGTAACAGAACACAGCTCTCTGAAGTGAGAGTATCCCTCACCTGTGAGAGGTAACAGAACACAGCTCTCTGAAGTGAGAGTATCCCTCACCTGTGAGAGGTAACAGAACACAGCTCTCTGAAGTGAGAGTATCCCTCACCTGTGAGAGGTAACAGAACACAGCTCTCTGAAGTGAGAGTATCCCTCACCTGTGAGAGGGTAACAGAACACAGCTCTCTGAAGTGAGAGTATCCCTCACCTGTGAGAGGTAACAGAACACAGCTCTCTGAAGTGAGAGTATCCCTCACCTGTGAGGGGTAACAGAACACAGCTCTCTGAAGTGAGAGTATCCCTCACCTGTGAGGGGTAACAGAACACAGCTCTCTGAAGTGAGAGTATCTCTCACCTGTGAGAGGTAACAGAACACAGCTCTCTGAAGTGAGAGTATCCCTCACCTGTGAGAGGTAACAGAACACAGCTCTCTGAAGTGAGAGTATCCCCACCTGTGAGAGGTAACAGAACACAGCTCTCTGAAGTGAGAGTATCCCCCACCTGTGAGAGGTAACAGAACACAGCTCTCTGAAGTGAGAGTATCCCTCACCTGTGAGAGGTAACAGAACACAGCTCTCTGAAGTGAGAGTATCCCTCACCTGTGAGGGGTATCCCCGCGGCGTTCCAAACGAGAGACACCCAACTCTAACAGCAGGTGGTTCTGTCGGCACCCAATGCTACACCGACTGACCTACAAAAGGAAGACAATTTTGTGATCTCCGCCTTGTTGATTGCAAACAGGTGTACACCACATGGCGCAACAAGGAGCTATGTCGCAATATCGGCTGTACCGCCATTCTATAACAATAGCTGTGGACCACCTTTTAGAAAATACAATACCACCTTTATTTTAGCGGTCAACATTTAACTGTATTATTATTATTATTATTATTATTAGTAAACCCCTGCGAAACCTTAGCACATTCAACCATCTTTGCTCCCCCCACCCCCATTAAAAAAAGATTTAGTGTTTTGCTGGTTTGTTGAAATTAAATACTCATCGAAGTGTACACACAAAATAACAGAGTTTATTTTCGGTAATTGATACGAAAATATTGTTAAATTTTTCTTTTAACTTAAATTTAAAGCAAACAATGTGTTTTAACGCAAACTGAGTATGCTATGTCAGAAGTCGGTAAAAAGATCCTATCCACTGATACCTTATTCATCGCTGTAGGCTTTGTATGGGTTGATAAAAATGGATATTGACAACATAAATAATATTATTAGTAAGAAAGAAACGCAACACATTTAAGTACTAATATATTATGAAAAGCGAAGCTTGGGAATGAATGATATAATTATGTAAATCAGCCGTAAATAAGTCTTCTTCGAATGAATTGAAAAACGACACCTGGACAAGGGAACCGAACCCGGGACCTTTGTCTTAGCGTGCCGATGTTCTAACCACTGAGCTATCCAGGGCTCGTCCGTGTTCAGGGTCATTCTTCACTCATATTTTAAGGCAGGGCTAAAGGTCCCGGGTTCGGTTCCCTTGTCCAGGTGTCTGTTTCAATGTATTTTAATATAATTCAGCTACGGTTGATTTCCATACTAACCATTCATCCCACAAGTTTCGCCTGTCGTGTATACTTCCATTGTATTGCGCTGCTTTTCCCATCTTGACTCGCTTGGAACGTTCAATGTATTTGTACAACTGGTAGCATAAAACCACAACCCGGTCGCCGGTGGCTTTGATATTCACACGTCCATCACAGACTCTGGGCCAGTTTCATAGTCAAATTTAGTACGCCTCAAGTGCGGCGCTACACTAAGTACATGACAACACCTACCTAAACCAGAATGGAATGGGCCGTTTTCGCATAGAAAACTGGCCCTCTGTCTTAAACTAAGAGTGAAGAACGGCCCTGAGCAAGGTACGATCCCTTAATAGCTCAGTGGTAGAGCATTGGCGTACTAAGCAGAAAGGTCCAGGGTTCGATTACCTTGTCCAGGTGTCATTATCCAATTTATATTATTATTATTATTGATATCTTATAGGTAATTATAAATGACATGGCCGAAAATGTATCATTTGTGAAATGTGGGTTAGTCCTCGCATATTGATACATTAATGGCCGGGGGACTGGATGTTGTGCCTGTCCTAGTCTTGGGTTATATTATAAGACATATGAAGCTATGACAGGCCTAGCAGCCGTGTGTAAAATTATGACTGGAATAAAAATGACTCAGCTGGAAACAATAATTGATGTATAGTGATGATTATATCATAGAATGCCAGGTCTCACCGTGGTTCGGATCCACGTTAAATGTAGGTCCTCATTTCATCTCACAATCACCCTACCATTAACATTAGCGAAGTGCGTATAACCCGAACGGGTAGTAAGGCGGTGCTATAATATATAATATAAGATATCATTATCAAAAGTGACAGCTTCAGATTTCATGGTTTGTAGTATGAATACATTAAAGTAGATCTAGAAACACTTTTTAGAGGTCAGATATTATGTCCATTCGTAAAAAAAAAAAAATACGTTCAACACAGTACATATAATATTTGTATACAGACCTACAGTCTAAGCGCTAATGGCTCCACTATGGTTAAATATGAATTAAAACTTAGGACTCACGCCTTAACGCTTTCGTTCAAGGCGAGGCCTTCTAGTGATTGCTGAAGGAACACGTTTCCTAGTAATTACTCGCATCATTGATCATCTACGTTCCGGTTATAACTTGAAAAAAGATCTTGAACATAACAAAAATAAAAATAGAAAATAGACCAGAAAATTATTCCGTTCCCTGTGGTTAGGTTGTTATAAAGAGTTGTTGACCACTAGCTTAGGGGGCCTTGGGACTATTATATTTATATACTATTTACTATACACAACCGGTATTCGAACCTTGACCGCCTGTCACGGGGAATCCAGACTAATGCACTATAGGCCTAGTCCCACCATCCGATTAGTAAATATCCATGGCGCTAACTTGGGGCCAAGGTGTGGAATTACGAGTATTATTAGTATATTTTATTGAGGTGTTTAACATGCACTTTCTGAACCGACTGATTATATCAGCACACGAGAAGTTCTATGAGCGAGTGAAAAAGGACCTATCAATTTTGCCGGGAAAGGTATTTTCACATTCCTTACAGGGTTCTTTTACGCACCACAATCTACATGGGACCGACGGCTTTACTTCCCTTCCTAAGGAAGTTGTGCTACAGATTTTTATCGCTCAAGATAAATGTGTTGACCCCCCGGTTGGGTTTGAACCCACGAACATCGAGTCCTGAGGCGAGAACTTTACCCCAAGACCACCGCGGTCGGCAGCTAGTTTGTAAATCGTGTGCTCTTGCCTTACCCGCAACCATGGGCAAGCGGTCATACTCCTTTAGTCTGGTTTTCCTGTGACGATGAGCTTCGGGTTCGAATCCTGGCTAGGTTTAATAAAGGTTTGTCCCCCCCCCCCCCCCCCAGATGGTGTCCCACTTTCATCTTACGTGAATTTGAGAACATTTCCTCAAAATTCTTCATTCCTAATCCGTACCCCGTTAGAGTACTTATTATGTTTGTTTATAATAAATTATTGTTATTGCACGAAACAACAAAATAATGGTTGCTAAAAATACACTAACGGGAATACAAACTAGTTATCATCAGCTACGGAAAGCTAATCGGGAGACAACGGCTCTTGACAAGAACCCGGCACAATAATATTTAGCACCGCGTCTTACTACCCGTTCGGGTTATACGCTTTAAGTACTAATTACGCTAATGGATTAGGAATTGGGAAAGTTGAATTAGAGGAAGTGAAACCGCATTTGCGTGGAGGGAGAGTGGAAAACCATTTAGGAAAAACCACCCCCAGTTCACCCGACCGAGATTCGAACCTCGACCCGGGACCAAGCGCGTTAGCCAACTACGCCACCGAGGCGGGTAACCCGGCACAAATGAGAAGAGATTGTTTGGTGATTCCTTGTTGTCCTTTAGCTCACTGTTGCGCGGTCCTCTCAAAGATTGCACACAGTGTAACAGAACCACGTCCAGCCAAAGCTAGCTAGCTCCATGACGTGTGAAACAAACCTCGCCAAATATCAGTTCTCACACGCGAGTGAACAGCTGTCACCCCCCTCCCTCCCCGTGGCCTAGTGGTAGAGGACGCCGACAACAGGTGTGGGACCTCACTCACACCTTCACCCCCCTCCTCTCGCTCCAAGGCCGAGTACACCTATCAGAGTCTCCGTTTCGATTCCGAGTAGAACCTAAAATAGTTTTGGTGTAACTATTACTAGGGTTGTCGAGAACTTTAGTTTCATTTCGAAAGTAAAATTTCTGATTCAACAATTTATTCTAAAGCTTCGCCAGTAAAGAAAATATTTAAAATTAAAATTCACATTCGTGTTCAAACGCCGCTATTTTTATCCTGTTATTTACATCACTAATTAATATTCAAACAGGTACTTAAGGTTGGGGTGTAGGGAAAGCGAGATAAGGGCAGTTCTTTCATAGCAAAACTTTTTTGGCCGAAATAAATCAAATATTTCTCCAGTAGCAACACATGTTTTATTTTCTTCACGTGGTGATATCAACAATTGTTGAATATCTGTCTTGAGCACAGCGGCATTAGATGAACGTTTTAAATGAAGATAAAAGTTGTCATTAAATTCCCTGGGGAGAAGAACATTATTAATTCTGCACCAAAGACAGTTAAACAAACAATTGTCTGCAGACAGTTAAACAAATTGTTTACCCGCTCAAAGTCTGGGGTTTGAGTTGACCCAGGGGTATTCAACCTTTTTTGTTCGCGTACCCCTAAAGATTTTTTTTAGCACCGCACCTTACTACCCGTTCGTGTTTATGCTTATTTAATTAAAGCTAATGGTTTTAAGGATGAAAAAGGCTATATTTATAGGAAGTATAACTGCATTTGCATGGAGGGAGAAAGGAAAACAATTATTGAAAAACCAGCCTCATTACACTCGACCGATATTCAAATATCAATCTCCCCTTCAACACAGTCCAGTCTGCTGCGAGACTAGCGCCTTAGACCATGCCATCGAAGCGGATAAGTTGTTTGCTGTCGACAGTGTTGGCAATCATGTAAACAATGTTTCTTGTAACTATTTGAAATGAGTGACAAGAAACATAGTTTTTTGTTAAACAAAGGAAACACGAAAAAACGTTTTGCAAATTGTTTTCGGTAAATGTTTCCAAGTTAGGACTGAACTTAGTGCCTTAAGGTACACGAGCCGCCATCCACACCGCAATCGCATCGTACCGCGCGCCGCATTTTCTAAACATTTTCATATTCTTTACAGACTGAGCTCTATTACAAAATAAGTTTGTAAATTTATATTTTTACTTGTATAAGTTTTCACCTATTTTCATAAAATCAGGCTAGCTATTAATTACGAAGAATAAAGTTTTAAGTTAGCTATTAATAACGAAGAATAAAGTTTTAAGTTAGTATTAATAACGAAGAATAAAGTTTTAAGTTAGATATTAATAACGAAGAATAAAGTTTTAAGTTAGATATTAATACGAAGAATAAAGTTTTAGTTAGCTATTAATTACGAAGAATAAAGTTTTAAGTCGCTAATTAATAGAGAATGTTGTTGTTCAATAAGTTGTTGTATATAATATTGTTTATCTCGTACGTAATGTTGTAAACAATGACTACAGAGCTTAGTGGTTAGCTTGAAACAAAGTTCGGAAGCTCCCGAACATTTATTTCCGGTGGTAGGTGGTCACACGGTCCACGCCGGTGCGGTGCGGTCCATAACGCTACTCAGCCCTGTAGACAGCCAGACAGCTGCCAGCTGGGCATATAAATGACATCATCGTTCTTTCAATTAACGTCCAATTCGAAACTGCAGATTAAGGCAATGGCCGCACGCAATTACTTTATCACAAACTGGTTCAGTCTTCTTTTGAAAGGAAGAAATCGTGTTTGAGTCTTAGAAATTTGGGCTGATTGATGAAATAGAGAGGAATAGGGAGAGAAAGATCGAGAAAGAGAGAGAGGGAGAAGATGAAAATTTTCCACCTTGTCCAGATAAACACGCTTACACTGAATGGTGGTTTATTCAAGGTTTTCCGTTCAATATGAGCTTAGTACACTCTGTTCAGAACAAATAGTCAACACATATATTATTTTCACCGTCTCTTAGTACTCTTCCGGGATATAACAAATAAATTATGAGTAAGGTATACATTTAAAGGTAATGTATCCAAATCTGCGTGGAAAGAGCGTAAAAATCATTTGATAGGGAACTCCCTCAATATACTCGACCGAGTTTCAAATCCCAATCTCACAGTCACAGGATATATTTAGCTTTAAAACGAAAGTAATCCGTTAGACCATGTGACCATCGATGCAAGTATCAATAAATTGAATGAAAAATGTAGGAACGCATATGTCAGAAACTAAAACGCGGTGGATTTTATCGCCACATAATAAAAAAAAAAACTTGGCTAAACCAAACCAAACCCTTTTGTTGATTTTTATTATTGGATTTAGAACGATACCCACTTTGGAACTAGTCTCAATATGATCCTGTTCTCATACAAGGAAAAGGCAAATACACAAAAGATTGGGGTTCGATTATGTCCATTTTGTGACCCCTAGAGGACCAGTTGTACAAATATCATATTGATTCTTCAATCATCGGATTGCCGATTGGCTTGATCCCGGACCAAGAAAAGTTTGTGTTTTTTTTTGTCTTAAGTAGTTTTTTTAGATAATCTTTTAATAAATCTACAACAACTCAGGCTATTTGACTTATTCGTGGCAATGTCCTGAAGGAGTTTTCCTGCCAGGATGTAGATTAAAGAAGTCCGTGAAAGCAAAATGTCTATCTGGAATAGGAAACAAAGAAAAGTTATTTTTAAAAAGTAAGTCAATGCTTTCAAGGAGCAAATAGTACAGTAAATTGTGTAAACTCGTCAGAGGAAGAGGGTAAGTGTTATCAGTAGATAAATAAGAGCTCTCTCAGGGTGAACTGCTCATTTTATTCCCTCTCTTTCTATTTCGTACATTGGTGTCTAAGTATGATAGTGCTTAGACTGCTTAGGTGCGTCGAGTTAAAATGCAACCCGCTTAGCAAAATAGTTTCGAAATCTTCAAGCAGGCAGAAGGTTTGGTTTGTTAGTGACCGGAGGTTTGGCTTGTTAGTCACAAGAGGTTTGGTTTGTTAGTGACAGGAGGTTTGGCTTGTTAGTCACAAGAGGTTTGGTTTGTTAGTGACCGGAGGTTTGGCTTGTTAGTCACAAGAGGTTTGGTTTGTTAGTGACCGGAGGTTTGGCTTGTTAGTCACAAGAGGTTTGGTTTGTTAGTGACCGGAGGTTTGGCTTGTTAGTCACAAGAGGTTTGGTTTGTTAGTCACAAGAGGTTTGGTTTGTTAGTCACAAGAGGTTTGGTTTGTTAGTGACCGGAGGTTTGGCTTGTTAGTCACAAGAGGTTTGGTTTGTTAGTGACCGGAGGTTTGGCTTGTTAGTCACAAGAGGTTTGGTTTGTTAGTGACCGGAGGTTTGGCTTGTTAGTCACAAGAGGTTTGGTTTGTTAGTGACCGGAGGTTTGGCTTGTTAGTCACAAGAGGTTTGGTTTGTTAGTGACCGGAGGTTTGGCTTGTTAGTCACAAGAGGTTTGGTTTGTTAGTGACCGGAGGTTTGGCTTGTTAGTCACAAGAGGTTTGGTTTGTTAGTGACAGGAGGTTTGGCTTGTTAGTCACAAGAGGTTTGGTTTGTTAGTGACCGGAGGTTTGGCTTGTTAGTCACAAGAGGTTTGGTTTGTTAGTGACCGGAGGTTTGGCTTGTTAGTCACAAGAGGTTTGGTTTGTTAGTGACCGGAGGTTTGGCTTGTTAGTCACAAGAGGTTTGGTTTGTTAGTCACAAGAGGTTTGGTTTGTTAGTGACAGGAGGTTTGGTTTAGAATCCTTGACAAGTTTTCAGAGGTGAATATTTTCCTAAATGGTTTCCTGCTGCCCGCTTAAATATAGATTGTTTCTAACTTTCTCAGCCGTACCTCATTAGTGTAAACATGCGGCTGGCCTGAAGGAGTATTAAAACACGGTCTACATGACCCTAAGCAGGTGTCTAGTGGCCTGAGGCGTTACACACTTGCTCACACTCTACTGGGAGGTTGTGTTTCGAATCTCAGCTGGGCGGTTTGAGGGCGGTTTTAAACATTTGCTCTACACTATTGTTTTCCACATTTTCTCTTAATACGAATGCGGGTGTATTTTCTTTAAGATAAACTCCTCATCCATTCACTTTATAGGAAAGGGTGAATGTGGGGAATGCCAGGCCGCCACCGTGGTTCGGATTCCACGTTAAACTGTAGGTCCTCCATTTCATCTCACAATCACCCTACCATTACCCATTAGCGTAAGTGCGTATAATCCGAACGGGTAGTAAGACGCGGTGCTAATAATAATATTAATAATTTAATAAAACACTAATAAAAAGTAACATTTCTATATTCAAACTATTTAGTCTTGTCTCGTTTGGTGTGCCGTCTGGTGTGCCGTTGGCAGGAAGTTTGGAGTTGGAATTACGGCTAGGTGTAGTTAGGTTGTATATGTATTTTTTTTTATAGTCCAAGGGCTGATTAAGGGCTCCCGGGTTCGAATACCAGCATGATCTAAAAATGAATCATGAGGGATATTGGGGATTTCCCTTTTAAATGTTTAATTAACGGCAGAATTAGCAGATCGCACCACTGACTCATACAAGGTGTAACACTATATGCGTTTTAAACTACGTTGAGTTAAGGATGAGAGAGGTTATGGTTAGAGAAAATGACTCATCATTTTCGTGGAGGGAGATTGAGAAACGATTTAGGAACAGTTACCTTCAGTAAAATGAGCCGTTATTTGAGCCCCGAATTACCCGTGACCGGAAAAAAAAACCATGCTTCATGAGCCTGACATTCTACTCACCGTATCCACCGGTGCGGGCTATAGTTAACAATGTTGTTTTAGAAAAAATAAAGTTGTAAACTGTAAGTTGTAGTTGAAACAAATTGTAGCAATAAAATGTTTGTCGCACCGACAATTAGTAATGATCGACGAACGAACAAAAAGCCCAGAGTTTATCTCGGTAAGTTCTGTTTATGGCTTGGGTCAGAGACCACTTAGATTAGATTAACCTGATCATCGGACCAGCCAGTGGCGGAGCGGGGACGATTGTTTAGGGGGCGCCGGAAGTGATCCATTTGTTTGGACATTCAATGCGCGTGTCACAACCTATTTTTAATACCATCTCTTACTACCCTTTCGGTTTATACGCTAATGTAATAACTAAGCTAATTATTTTAGTGATTATGAAGGTTATATTAAGAGGAAGTGTATCCTTATTTGGGTGGGAAGAGGGTGGGAAACCATTTATGAAAAACTACTCTCAATATATCCGACTAGGTTTCAAACCTCGACCTCCTTGTCCTCATCCAGACCAGTGTAACACGTTTGTGACGCCTTAGACCGTTCAACCACTGAAGAAGGTGTTTTGTTGTTGTTGTTGTCCGAGAGGAAAAGTTAGATTTAAAAAAGGTACCTGCATTTTCACGGAGAGAGAGTGGTAAAACGCTTGACTACACGCGTCAACTGGTTCGAATATCAGCCTATCCATCACCAACAAGTCAGAATACACCAAACTGACGCCTTGGTCGACGTGACCACGGTTAAAGTGATAGAACACAGTTTAGTAACAGCATAAAACCGTCAAGCTCGTCTATTATGATTCATCAGTGATAGGGAAGTCGGGGTTCGAATCTTGGTCGTGTGCATCGATGCGTATTTTCCTAAATGGTTTTCCAATCTCTCTCCACGCAAACGTGGGTAAACTTCTTTTAAATATAACCTTCCTTATCCCTAAAACCATTAATGTAATTAGTATATAAGTGTATGAACCGAATGGGTAGTAATACACGGTGCAAAAAAAAATCAAACGACCAAGATTGCATCACTGCTTTATTATAACACATCACTGCTCTATTATAACACATCACTGCCCTATTATAACACATCACTGCTCTATTAACACATCATCACTGCTCTATTATAACCCATCACTGCTCTATTATAACCCATCACTGCTCTATTATAACACATCACTGCTCTATTATAACACATCACTGCTCTATTAACACATCATCACTGCTCTATTAACACATCATCACTGCTCTATTATAACACATCACTGCTCTATTATAACACATCACTGCTCTATTATAACCCATCACTGCTCTATTATAACCCATCACTGCTCTATTATAACCCATCACTGCTCT
Organism: Timema cristinae; assembly: GCA_039000515.1. Taxonomy (NCBI): domain Eukaryota; kingdom Metazoa; phylum Arthropoda; class Insecta; order Phasmatodea; family Timematidae; genus Timema; species Timema cristinae. The sequence continues at coordinate 47,368,994 of JBCFYV010003508.1, read as the reverse complement.
ATTATAACACATCACTGCTCTATTAACACATCATCACTGCTCTATTATAACACATCACTGCTCTATTATAACACATCACTGCTCTATTATAACACATCACTGCTCTATTATAACACATCACTGCTCTATTATAACCCATCACTGCTCTATTATAACACATCACTGCTCTATTAACACATCATCACTGCTCTATTATAACACATCACTGCTCTATTATAACACATCACTGCTCTATTATAACACATCACTGCTCTATTATAACACATCACTGCTCTATTATAACCCATCACTGCTCTATTATAACACATCACTGCTCTATTAACACATCATCACTGCTCTATTATAACACATCACTGCTCTATTATAACACATCACTGCTCTATTATAACACATCACTGCTCTATTATAACACATCACTGCTCTATAATAACACATCACTGCTCTATAATAACACATCACTGCTCTATTATAACACATCACTGCTCTATAATAACACATCACTGCTCTATTATAACACATCACTGCTCTATTATAACACATCACTGCTCTATTATAACACATCACTGCTCTATAATAACACATCACTGCTCTATAATAACACATCACTGCTCTATTATAACACATCACTGCTCTATTATAACACATCACTGCTCTATTATAACACATCACTGCTCTATAATAACACATCACTGCTCTATTATAACACATCACTGCTCTATTATAACACATCACTGCTCTATTATAACACATCACTGCTCTATTAACACATCATCACTGCTCTATTATAACACATCACTGCTCTATTATAACACATCACTGCTCTATTATAACACATCACTGCTCTATAATAACACATCACTGCTCTATTATAACACATCACTGCTCTATTATAACACATCACTGCTCTATTATAACACATCACTGCTCTATTATAACACATCACTGCTCTAATAACACATCACTGCTCTATTATAACACATCACTGCTCTATTAAAAGCATCATTTCAATTGAAACAGTTTAGGGAGTTCCGGTGGAGCTCAATGAACTGAGTTTGAAGGACGTCTCGTACAGTCTCGTCAAAGTCAAAAGTTGTCAACTTGCTTCTAATTGGATAATGGGTCCAACTAAACATGATAAAGTCGCAACAATTTTGGGAGGGGTAGTATTCTTTCAACGAATTTTTGTTTTTGTTTTATTAATACGTTCAACCTCAAGGTTACATGTGGGCACGCCGACTAAATGTCAGATTCATCTAAGCTAATTTGCGGTGTTTTAGGGGTTAGAATTTCAGTCGGATGTACTGAGGTTATTTTTTTATTAATGTTTTCTAGATCTCTTTCTACGAAAATACGGGTACATTTATCATAATTTATACCTCCTTCGGCCCTACTCCACTACAGCTCAGGCGAAGAAAAGGTGGAAACAAAATAATCAACTAAACAATCCTGTGAGTAAGGGCGAGTAAGGTTGCATATAGAGGAAGTGTACGCGCATTTGTAAGTAGAGAGGGGGAGAAAACTTTCATTTGGAGAAACCTCTTTTCTTCTCCATCAACGCCAAGTCACCCATCTGGGATTAGAACAATGACCTTCACGTCGACGGTGACAGTGCGCAATACGAGTCTAGCGCCCTATATTACGTGGACACTGGTGTAGGTTTCAAATTAGAGCTATGACTTCTTTGGTGCTGACTGACAGCTCACAGCTGACAGCTGACGGCTTTGAAAGGTTACTAGAGCAAATTATGTATCCCTACGCCGAACCATATGATCAGCAAAAACATGTGTTTAGCAGCTGTCACTTCTGACAGTCAACATTTAGGTATATACCTAAATGTTGACTGTCAGTCAGCACCAAAGAAGCCACGAGGCTACTGTATATACCTAAATGTTGACTGTCAGTCAGCACCAAAGAAGCCACGAGGCTACTGTATGTACATGTAACCCTCCTTGCAAATAAATGAGTCAATTGGAGGGCTTGAGGCAATAATGAGCTAAGCGACAGCTATAACGGTTGTAGTTAAAATAGAGAAACAAGATAATTTGAAATTATTTCTTGAAAGTCAAAGTTTGCATCATATGATGGCCAGAGAAAATATACCTATGTTTGTAAAGTATTGATTTTTTTTAACTTTAAATATTAATATCTTAGAATGTCAAAGAAAATGATGGAAATGAAATATGTAGGATAAAGAGCGCAAGAGAGGCTAAGAAAGAGATGGGAGGAACAGTTAACAGAAGTGTGCAGGTGAGAGGAGAAGAATGGTGTAAGGACAGAGGAAGAAGGAGGCATTTTACTAAACTGACTCGACCAGAGGCTGGAAACAGTTGATGATTATCTTAAAATTAAGCTTCAATTTTGGGGTGTGGTATATTACAACCCATAGCTCTTCAAATATTAGTTTACAAGATAAATTTTAATAACTTGCTTTCTCAATAATGGATCTACGAGATCCTACTAAGGAGATAAGGGGCGTGGCCCGTCATTACCTTAGATCAAAATGTTGTTGATCCTTTGGTAAAGTACTCGTTAAATTAATCCATTAACTTTGTACCCAAGTCTTGCAACCCCTTCGAGCTATTAGCAATATTTAAATTAATTGGTTGGGCTGAGGAAGTTATAGATTAGGGTATTTCTATAGAAACAGTACTTTATTCACCCGCCTCGGTGTCGTGGTTGACTAACGCGCTAGTCGTGTTGAGCTATACTGCCGAGGATGGGAAGATCGAGGTTCAAATCTCGGTCGGGTGAAGTGGGGGTGGTTTTTCCTAAATGGTTTTTCCACTCTCCCTCCACTTAAATGCGGGTTCACTTACTCTAAATTAAACCTTCCCAATCAATTAGCATAATTAGTACATAAGCTTATAAACCGAACGGGTAGTAAGACGCGGTACTAAATAAATAATAAGTACTTTATTTATTTGAAGTGTTTAACGTGTTCTTTTTGAACGGACTAATTATATCATCTCACTAGAATCTTCTACGAGCGAGAGTGAAAGTTTTTACCAGTTTTACCAGGAAAGGTGTTCTTTCACACACCACAATGGACACAAGACCGATAGCTTTACTTCTTCTCCTAAGGAAGTTGTGCTACGGATTTTTATTACTCAAGAAAATACGTTGATCCCGGTTGGGTTTGAACCCACGAACATTGTAACCGTGAGATACACAAATAAAACACAAGGATTAGTAACCGTGAGATACACAAACATGACACAAGGATTAGTAACCGTGAGATACACAAACATGACACAAGGATTAGTAACCAGTGAGATACACAAACATGACACAAGGATTAGTAACCGTGAGATACACAAACAAGACACAAGGATTAGTAACCGTGAGATACACAAACAAGACACAAGGATTAGTAACCGTGAGATACACAAACAAGACACAAGGATTAGTAACCGTGAGATACACAAACAAGACACAAGGATTAGTAACCGTGAGGTACACAAACAAGACACAAGGATTAGTAACCGTGAGATACACAAACAAGACACAAGGATTAGTAACCGTGAGATACACAAACAAGACACAAGGATTAGTAACCGTGAGGTACACAAACAAGACACAAGGATTAGTAACCGTGAGATACACAAACAAGACACAAGGATTAGTAACCGTGAGATACACAAACAAGACACAAGGATTAGTAACCATGAGATACACAAACAAGACACAAGGATTAGTAACCGTGAGATACACAAACAAGACACAAGGATTAGTAACCGTGAGGTACACAAACAAGACACAAGGATTAGTAACCGTGAGATACCCAAACAAGACACAAGGATTAGTAACCGTGAGGTACACAAACAAGACACAAGGATTAGTAACCGTGAGATACACAAACAAGACACAAGGATTAGTAACCGTGAGATACACAAACAAGACACAAGGATTAGTAACCGTGAGATACACAAACAAGACACAAGGATTAGTAACCGTGAGGTACACAAACAAGACACAAGGATTAGTAACCGTGAGATACCCAAACAAGACACAAGGATTAGTAACCGTGAGGTACACAAACAAGACACAAGGATTAGTAACCGTGAGATACACAAACAAGACACAAGGATTAGTAACCGTGAGATACACAAACAAGACACAAGGATTAGTAACCGTGAGATACACAAACAAGACACAAGGATTAGTAACCGTGAGATACACAAACAAGACACAAGGATTAGTAACCGTGAGGTAACAAACAAGACACAAGGATTAGTAACCGTGAGATACACAAACAAGACACAAGGATTAGTAACCGTGAGATACACAAACAAGACACAAGGATTAGTAACCGTGAGATACACAAACAAGACACAAGGATTAGTAACCGTGAGGTACACAAACAAGACACAAGGATTAGTAACCGTGAGATACACAAACAAGACACAAGGATTAGTAACCGTGAGATACACAAACAAGACACAAGGATTAGTAACCGTGAGATACAAAACAAGACACAAGGATTAGTAACCGTGAGATACACAAACAAGACACGAGGATTAGTAACCGTGAGATACACAAACAAGACACAAGGATTAGTAACCGTGAGGTACACAAACAAGACACAAGGATTAGTAACCGTGAGGTACACAAACAAGACACAAGGATTAGTAACCGTGAGGTACACAAACAAGACACAAGGATTAGTAACCGTGAGGTACACAAACAAGACACAAGGATTAGTAACCGTGAGGTACACAAACAAGACACGAGGATTAGTAACCGTGAGATACACAAACAAGACACAAGGATTAGTAACCGTGAGATACACAAACAAGACACAAGGATTAGTAACCGTGAGGTACACAACAAGACACAAGGATTAGTAACCGTGAGGTACACAAACAAGACACAAGGATTAGTAACCGTGAGGTACACAAACAAGACACAAGGATTAGTAACCGTGAGGTACACAAACAAGACACAAGGATATTAGTAACCGTGAGGTACACAAACAAGACACAAGGATTAGTAACCGTGAGGTACACAAACAAGACAAAGGATTAGTAACCGTGAGATACACAAAAAGACACAAGGATTAGTAACCGTGGTACAAACAGACCAGGATTAGTACGTGAGATACACAACAGACACAGGATTAGTAACCGTGAGATACACAACAAGACACAAGGATTAGTACGTGAGGTACACAACAAGACACAAGGTTAGTAACGTGAGGTACACAAAAGACACAGGATAGTAACGTGAGGTACACAACAGAACAAGGATTAGTAACCGTGAGTACAAACAAGACACAAGGATTAGTAACCGTGATACACAAACAAGACACAAGGATTAGTAACGTGAGATACACAAACAAGACACAAGGATTGTAACCGTGAGTACACAAACAGACACAGGATTAGTAACCGTGAGGTACACAAACAAGACACAGGATTAGTAACGTGAGTACACAAACAAGACACAAGGATTAGTAACGTGGTACACAAACAAGACACAGGATTAGTAACCGTGGTACACAAACAAGACACAAGGATTAGTAACGTGAGATACACAAACAAGACACAAGGATTAGTAACGTGGGTACACAACAAGACACAGGATTAGTAACCGTGAGATACCAAACAAGACACAAGGATTAGTAACCGTGAGTACACAAACAAGACACAAGGATTAGTAACCGTGAGTACACAAACAAGACACAAGGATTAGTAACCGTGAGGTACACAAACAAGACACAAGGATTAGTAACCGTGAGGTACACAAACAAGACACAGGATTAGTAACCGTGAGTACACAAACAAGACACAAGGATTAGTAACCGTGAGATACACAAACAAGACACAAGGATTAGTAACGTGAGGTACACAAACAAGACACAAGGATTAGTAACGTGAGATACACAAGACACAAGATTAGTAACCGTGAGATACACAAACAAGACACAAGGATTAGTAACGTGAGGTACACAAACAAGACACAAGGATTAGTAACGTGAGTACACAACAAGACACAAGGATTAGTACCGTGAGATACACAAACAAGACACAAGGATTAGTAACGTGAGTACACAAACAAGACACAAGGATTAGTAACGTGAGTAACAAACAAGACACAAGATTAGTAACGTGAGTACACAACAAGACACAAGGATTAGTAACCGTGAGATACACAAACAAGACACAAGGATTAGTAACGTGAGTACACAACAGACACAAGGATTAGTAACCGTGAGATCCAAACAAGACACAAGGATTAGTAACCGTGAGGTACACAAACAAGACACAAGGATTAGTAACGTGAGGTACACAAACAAGACACAAGGATTAGTAACCGTGAGATACACAAACAAGACACAAGGATTAGTAACCGTGAGATACACAAACAAGACACAAGGATTAGTAACCGTGAGATACACAAACAAGACACAAGGATTAGTAACCGTGAGATACACAAACAAGACACAAGGATTAGTAACCGTGAGATACACAAACAAGACACAAGGATTAGTAACCGTGAGGTACACAAACAAGACACAAGGATTAGTAACCGTGAGGTACACAAACAAGACACAAGGATTAGTAACCGTGAGGTACACAAACAAGACACAAGGATTAGTAACCGTGAGTACACAAACAAGACACAAGGATTAGTAACCGTGAGATACACAAACAAGACACAAGGATTAGTAACCGTGAGTACACAAACAAGACACAAGATTAGTAACCGTGAGTACACAACAAGACACAAGGAATTGTAACCGTGAGAAGACCAACAACACATAAGAATTAGTAACACGTCAGTGAGATACCAAACATGACCAAGGATTAGTAACCGTTGAATTACACAAACAAGACACAGGTATTAGTCAAACGTGAGATACACTAATCATGACACAAGATTAGTTAAGTGTGTACACATATCAAAAGATCATAAGGATTAATAACGTGAGTTACACAAAAAGACACAGGATTGTAACGTGAGGATACTCCAAACTAAGACACAAGAATTAGTAACCGTGAGATACCCAAACATGACACAAGGAATTAGTATACCGTGAATTCACAAACAAGACACAAGGATTAGTAACCGTGAGATAACAACATAGAACAAGGGATTAGTAAAACCCTGAGTACCCAACAAGACACAAGTTTAGTAACCGTGAGATACCAAACAAGACACAAGTTTAGTAACCGTGAGATACACAACAAGATCAATGGATTAGTAACGTGAGAGTACACAATCAAGAACAAGGATTTAGTACCTGAGATACACAATCAAGACACAAGGATTAGTAACAGTGAGATACACATACAAGACACAAGGTTAGTAACCGTGAGATTACACAACAAGACACAAGGATTAGTAACCGTGAGATACACAAACAAGACACAAGGATTAGTAACCGTGAGATACACAAACAAGACACAAGGATTAGTAACCGTGAGGTACACAAACAAGACACAAGGATTAGTAACCGTGAGAGTACACAACAAGACACAAGGATTAGTAACCGTGAGATACACAATCAAGACACAAGGATTAGTAACCGTGAGATACACAAACAAGACACAAGGATTAGTAACCGTGAGTATACACAAACAAGACACAGGATTAGTAACGTGATATACACAACAAGACACGGTTCTCATACGAAGGTAAATCTTGTGTTGATGTTTTGAGGCCATCAAGAGCCACGGAATGTCGCTCCTGTCCTCAGACAGACCGCTAATTACACCAATTAATGAATGTTAGTGACACGTCCAAGATGGACCACAGACGTACATGTATAATGTTTCTCAGTGGGCTTAGGGCGTGAACCGACCATTACGTAATTACGATCAATATCAAAACAGTTTAAAGTCAACAGTAATAATAATTGTGTCAAGTTTGCCTTTTTATGTGTGGTCAAAATACATTTAGTCAAATAATGATTATAATGACTTACAATAAACGTATTTTACCACTTTTAATTTAATATATTGCATAAGACTGGTCTGACAATGAAGGCACATTAGCGTCAATAGTACATAATATATTAAACCCCACTCGTGAATTTACCCAGTTCATGAATAGGATGAATTTCTGTCTTCCGTGAATTGGCCTATTCTCTTCCTGAACTGGAAAGTATTTATCTAATATAAGCGTAACTGAAATTAGTGTTAAGATATTATATTAAACTATAACCCAACCTAAATTAACCTAACCTTCTATTAACTTAAGGACCAAACCCGTTCTCCGCTTGTCAATTTCACTGGCCGGACAAAAACTCGTCCAGTTTATGAATTGGTTAGTGATTTGAGTTACCCAGTTCAGAAACCGGACGATTTTTTTGCCCAATCCGGGAAATGGACAAGGAATGAGCAGAAATTTGTCCACTTCATGAACTGTCCAATTTCACTTTTGGGCTGTGACACATTTACCAAACGGGTATTGAGGGAGACTTGGTGACAAACAAAACTAATCTATGGTATAAAGAGTTGAAGATCTGGACCCAGTCTCTTGCACGGATAACACCTAACTTAGGTAACACAGCACGAACCAGACGTCGTTACACCTCGGGGCGGTTTCCTGTATTCTACCTTAGATTATTATTAGCACCGCGTCTTACTACCCGTTCGGGTTATACGCACTTACGCTAATGTGTAATGGTAGGGTGATTGCGATATGAAATGGAGGACCTACAGTTTAACGTGGGATCCGAACCACGGTGGAGGCCTGGCATTCCCCACATTCACTAGTTGTGATTAATACACGTCTTGTGAGAGGTGAAGGAAGGGTTTGGTAATCAGATAAATCTGTGCCGGGACCGAGGATTGAACCCCGGACCCCCAGCACATGTCTGACACTTCACCCCTAGACCACCAGGTCACCCTTCTACCTTAGAAAATAGAACCGAGACCCACGAAACAATGCTACCATATTGTAAGGTGTAAGGGACGCGAGAAAAGGTTAATGTTTTTGTAATTTTTAATTTTTTGGTCAAAAGAAATCAAATACTGCTCAGTAAATCCAAGGTGCTAGAGATCATGGTACAACAATGATGCAAGTAACTCTCTGGTACATGTGCTAAATTGGTGATGGTAGAAAGAATATGGTCAGCTATTAGAAACACAAGAGTTTAATTTTCTTCTCACGGTGATATCAACAGTTGTTGAATATCTGTCTTGAATATGGTGGTATTAGTTGAGGAACTTTATTTATTATTATTATTTAGCACCGCGTCTTACTACCCATTCGGGTTATACGCTTAAGTACTAATTACACTAATGGATTTGGAATTGGGAAGGTTGAATTAAAGGAAGTGAACCCGCATTTGCGTGGAGGAAGAGTGGAAAACCATTTAGGAAAAACCACCCCCAGTTCACCCGACCAAGATTCGAACCTTGATCTCCCCGTCCTCAGCAGTCAAGCTCAACACAACAAGCGCGTTAGCCAACTACGCCACCGAGGCGGGTGAGGAACTTTTTGAATCAATATAAAAAGTCATTAAATTCCAGGACACCTTTGACAAATATTCAACAATATTTGATATCACCGAGGGAAGAAATTTAAACTCTGTTTGTACTGGAGCAAGATTTTATTTTTTAATTTTGGAAATCAAACTTCAAGATGCTGGCCTTCGTCACTGATTTCTGTGGCAAATAGTTTTGTGAAATTTTAAATACTAGCACATTTCCCCCGCGACCCCATAAAGAGAATAAATGTACACTAATGTTCAACCTAGCTTTTTATGTTATTAGGAGATTAATATGTTTTATCTAAATTTTCATGAGAATTTATATCTTAAACTATTCTCAACATTTAAAATAATATAAAAGACTATTGTGTTGCACTGCTCCTGTCTGGAATGTGTCACCACCTCAAGTGGCATGACTATAGGGTGGCGTAGGTGGAAAAATGCCACAGACCCATGCCCAAAATTGGGCCCCAACTTACAGAACCGCCCGCCAAAAATTAATCAGATAAAGAAATTAGTGTTTTCTTTTAAGACTGTTTTTGTTCTGTAAATATCTCATTATTAATTTAAATATTACTCAATAGTCACTTAACTGTGCATAATTTCATTCTCTACAAATAAGCTCTAATTTTTTTTTTTGTAAACTCAATATTTAACAAGATGTAAGCAAATAAAAATGACGCTCTTTTTTTTGCCATTCAATAATTTACTTAACAATTTTGCATACATAACTTTTCGCAGAAATGATAAAAGAACTCCAATAATAAATGCCAATATAATTATATTTTAACTACACATAAGATATTTTTGGGGGGGGTAGGGGAGGAAGGGGGCTTTCTTTTCTTGGAGGAGGGTGGGAGGGGGGGCACCCTGAAAGTTTTGCCACATGCTAATAGTGGTCTTTTTAATCTTTTGACCATCTCATAAATTTTTTCAAACCAATTTATCAACTTGTGTATAATACTATATTGCAGTGCTCTTGTCCTATCCTAGAACCTAGATAGTCAATTGTCTACAGACTCTAGACCGCTATTTATTGGAAGCGGCCGGTTCTGGACTGAACAGGAAATGAAACATTTGATTGTTTACTCAATATACCGATATTTTATTTGAACAACGATCGTTAGTAATACACTTGTTTTCTTTGTTTTGTGATAACGAGGATAATGTCGGTCTTGCAGGTTTGAGAAGGCTTGTCATCCAACCTTTAGACATATAGAAGCTAAACAAAGACAATAGATACCTGCTAGCATAATTTACACATTTTAATATTTTCTATAGACTTATTTAAGGCTCATTTATCATGAAATTCTGCGTTCAAGTAATCCAATAAGGGGTGCCCAAGATAGGGGTAAGAGTGCAGAACCCCCACCCCCTCAAACCATGTTATTTTAGCTCCACGTCTTACTACCCACGTCTTACTACCCACGCTTAGCTTATGTACTAATTACGCCAGTGGTCTTAGGGATTAGGAAGAGTATATCTAGAAGGAGTGCATCCGCATTTGCGTGGAGAGAGAGAAAGGGAAAAATCACATTCAGTACACCTGACCGAGATTCGAACCTCGATGTCTCTGGCAGTCTAGTCTACTGCGAGAGTGACGCCTTAGACAATGCGGCCACCGAAGCGGGTGCCTTAAATTGAGAGAAAAAATTAAACGTAGGAAATAAAGCTAATAAAATCTAAAGCAATTAAGAGTTGGTTTGGTTGAGAGAGTGGGAGAAGTAAGTTAAAGAAATGGAAATATTTAATTATGTTTAGAAATATGAATAACATTGTCCCTCTCAAACTGACCTCTCCTTACCAGCAGTTGAGGGTCTTGGTTTCAATATTCGACCGGTCAAATTATTTATTATTGGGGTCAAATTTTTCTTTTCTGTCACACTGTTTGTGAATATTATAGAATTAATGTTGTTTTAAATCATACTCTTATATAATCAGTTGGCTAATGCAGTTCACATTAAATTTCTCAAATAATAAAAAGTAAAATTTAAACAGAAAATCACGTTTTCGTGCACTCGTGTCTTAAAAAAATATATCTTGTAAAAGAAAACTACACAACTACAAGCCAAGCTCGTTAGTACTTTAACCACACCTTGACAAATGTGTTAAAAAAATACTGAATTAAGGTGCCTGTGTTCGATTCCTGGTATGACCAAAAAAATTATCATAGGTGAAATGTGGGTTTCCCTTTCACAGTGATGAATTAACGGTCGGGGGTTGAGTGTTGTGTCTGTTATAGAGGTTAGTTTATAAGTCCTGTGCTGATATAATCAGTCGGTTCTGAAAGTGCATGTTAAATACCTTGAATAAATGAAATATTTAAAAATAATATTTTGTTTGAAAAAAAAGAAGAAAATAAACTTAAGGTAATTGTTCTCGTGTCTCCAATAATAAACTATTGTGTTCCAACATTACCCTCGCAAGATGGCGCATTGTCTTTTACAATAGATGTCGCAATAGTCATGTTGGGGTATCCTTGGAAAGTCTGTTATCTGACGCGAGCGTTTGCAAAAATGTGCTGTTAAGCAGAATTCCAGTCAAAGGTTGTCTACCTTGTTCTGATGCACTTGTTGTTTCGCGCGCAAGGGAGACGATAAATAATATACTTAATACTATATACAGTAGCCCCGTGGCTTCTTTGGTGCTGAGTGACAGCTAAAAGCTTTGAAAAGCTACCAGACCAAATTATGTATCCCTACGCTGAACCATATGAGCTGCAAAAACATGTGTTTAGCAGCTGTCACTTCTGACAGTCAAAATATAGGTATACACCTAAATGTTGACTGTCTGAAGTGAGCTGTGAGCTGTCAGTCAGCACCAAAGAAGCCACGGGGCTACTGTACACCACGCATGTATGGGTCTATTGCTGTCCCCGTCGCCCTCGGTGGTCTTGGGGTAAAGTGTTCGTGGGTTCAAACCCAGCCGAGGTTGACGGATTTATCTTGAACCATAGCACAACTTCCTTTGGATGGGGAAGTAAATCCGTCAGTCTCATGTCGATTGTGACGCGTGAAAGAACACTAGAAGGTATGTGGAAATACCTTTAAAGGCAAACTCGGTAGGCCTTTTCACTCTCGCTCATAGAAATTCTCCTGTTCTGATATAATCAGTCGGCTCATAAAGTTCACGATGAATAGATAGTCATTTTCACCGCAGCGAACAGGACAAACATCTCTACAGGAACTGAAATGACGTCATGAAGGTCCTTTCAATTATGCACACATTGTTACATCTTTTAAGAAAATATGTTGCGGAGCTCATAAAATATTGGCCCGAAGCTTTTCTTAAATGTAAAAGATAAAAAAAGGAAAATATTTAACACTTTTGGATTTTATAGTAGAAGATTGAAAGCGCTAGTCCAGCTAAATCATAGGATATTATTTAGTTTTTTAATGTACTAGATAATATTTATATAATACACACAACCAGTATATTGACCTAACCTCATACTCACTATCTCCCTCATACTCACTATCACTCTCATACTCACTATCACTCTCATACTCACTATCACTCTCATACTCACGATCACTCTCATACTCACGATCACTCTCATACTCACTATCACTCTCATACTCACTATCACTCTCATACTCACTATCACTCTCATACTCACTATCACTCTCATACTCACTATCACTCTCATACTCACTATCCTCCTCATACTCACTATCCTCCTCATGCTCACTATCTCCCTCATACTCACTATCTCCCTCATACTCACTATCCTCCTCATACTCATTATCTACCTCATACTCACTATCTCCCTCATACTCACTATCTCCCTCATACTCAATATCTCGGGACATGTAAAGAGCATCCAAGTAAAGGATGTACTATTATAACATTCAGTCCTCCCCTGGACAACTTCGTACCATTGTACCACTGTACCGGGCAGAAAATAGATCGAGGACAACAAATGACAGATGGTTTCACTTAAGTACCAAATAAGGTGGTCGACTATGAATGCACAAACCGCCAGTTACCGATGTGATGACGATGCAAGAGTAACCTTGCTCGGATATGATAGACCTGGTCGTGGTCTTCGCAGGTACAATATGATTGCTACAGAGAGGTCGTTGCTATGATTGCTCCAGAGAGGTCGTTGCTATGATTGCTACAGAGAGGTCGTTGCTATGATTGCTCCAGAGAGATCGTTGCTATGATTGCTCCAGAGAGGTCGTTGCTATGATTGCTCCAGAGAGGTCGTTGCTATGATTGCTCCAGAGAGGTCGTTGCTATGATTGCTCCAGAGAGGTCGTTGCTATGATTGCTCCAGAGGGGTCGTTGCTATGATTGCTCCAGAGAGGTCGTTGCTATGATTGCTCCAGAGAGATCGTTGCTATGATTGCTCCAGAGAGGTCGTTGCTATGATTGCTCCAGAGAGGTCGCTGCTATGATTGCTACAGAGAGGTCGTTGCTATGATTGCTCCAGAGAGGTCGTTGCTATGATTGCTCCAGAGAGGTCGTTGCTATGATTGCTCCAGAGAGGTCGCTGCTATGATTGCTCCAGAGAGATCGTTGCTATGATTGCTCAGAGAGATCGTTGCTATGATTGCTCCAGAGAGGTCGTTGCTATGATTGCTCCAGAGAGGTCGTTGCTATGATTGCTCCAGAGAGGTCGTTGCTATGATTGCTCCAGAGAGGTCGTTGCTATGATTGCTCCAGAGAGATCGCTGCTATGATTGCTCCAGAGAGGTCGTTGCTATGATTGCTCCAGAGAGGTTGCTGCTATGATTGCTACAGAGAGGTCGTTGCTATGATTGCTCCAGAGAGGTCGTTGCTATGATTGCTCCAGAGAGGTCGTTGCTATGATTGCTCCAGAGAGGTCGCTGCTATGATTGCTCCAGAGAGGTCGTTGCTATGATTGCTCCAGAGAGGTCGTTGCTATGATTGCTCCAGAGAGGTCGTTGCTATGATTGCTCCAGAGAGATCGTTGCTATGATTGCTCCAGAGAGATCGTTGCTATGATTGCTCCAGAGAGATCGCTGCTATGATTGCTCCAGAGAGATCGTTGCTATGATTGCTCCAGAGAGGTCGTTGCTATGATTGCTCCAGAGAGGTCGTTGCTATGATTGCTCCAGAGAGGTCGCTGCTATGATTGCTCCAGAGAGATCGTTTCTATGATTGCTACAAAGAGGTCGTTGCTATGATTGCTACAGAGAGATCGCTGCTATGATTGCTACAGAGAGGTCGTTGCTATGATTGCTCCAGAGAGATTATTCCTCTGATTGCTTGCATAAAGTGTTAAGATCCATTTCTTAAGGCGGCCATCTCGGTCAGCTAGAAAATATAAATATCTCTCAGGCCACACGGCTTAAAATACAATGGTCTGCGTCGTTATCTTGAACTATTTCTCAATTGTGTCTTAAGTTTATTCTTCCTTTCGCCCGTCACCTACAACCACACTTTGTCATGTCAATAAGAAGTAAACTACATAACTTTTTCTCTCAAGGTAAAGGAAGGGTAAAGCTCGCTGCTATTTCTTAAATAAGTATTTCTGTTGTGAGCTTATCGAAAAGTTACTGTAGTTGTTAGAGGAAGGATATGCCTTTTATCATAGCTCCGCCAATATGATTAAAGAGTCGTTGAAAATGAACTAATGTCACATTTTCACACTTTTATTTCTATTAATATAATTCAAACAGTACGTTAGTTTAAAATAGGGTGACCTGGCGGTCTAGGGGTAAGGTGTCAGACTTCTGTTCTGGCGGCCGGGGTTCAAACCCTTCCTTCTCCTCTGACAAGACGTGTATTAATCACAACTTGTGGATGTGTGGAATGCCAGGCCTCCACCGTGGTTCGGATTCCACGTTAAACTGTAGGTCCTCCATTTCATCTCACAATCACCTTACCATTACACATTAGCGTAAGTGCGTATAACCCGAACGGGTAGTAAGACGCGTTGATAATAATAATAATAATAATAATAATAATAGTTAAAAATAACCCAGTCGGAATTGTTAAACTACATTTAGGAGTGAACCATATTTTGAAATAACACACCGTAGAATTAAATATCGCGTTAGAGCTGAGCGTTAGCGCTGCAATTTGTCGCTTACCTAGACGGCCCCCTTAATAGGGACAGATGAGTACTATTATGATTGTTGTGATGGAGGATTTGTATTCCGTAAACACGGTGTACTTGTAACAATACTCTCTGAAGAGAATGTCATGGAACACCGGGTGTGAGGGTGTTTGATTGATGCTCTAAACTGGGTAATATATGGGGGTGTTTACATTCGGGGACTTTATAAATATAGTACACACTTGGAATCGAACCCAAGGTAATCTGGAATCGCAGGAGACCTCCTTGAGTCCATGGAGACCGTCAGTCTTATTGGACGACAGTCTGAATGAATCATTGCAACAAAAATAGTAGTGTCATGGGACTATATTTTAAGGAGATATTTTGATAACATTTTTATTTATTTAACGTGCACTTTCTGAACCAAATGATTATATCAACATAAGAGAATTTCTATGAACGAGAGCGAAAGGGCCTACCAATTTTGCCGGGAAAGGTATTTTCACATACCTTCCAGGGTTCTTTTACATGCCAAGATCGACACGGGACTGACGGCTTTACTTCCCCTCCGAAGGAAGTTGTGCAACGGATTTTTATCATTCAAGAAAAAGATAGTTTTATTTTATATTAACACTCTTCAAAGTCCTTCCTATAGGTATTTAATAATATACAGGAATTATTTGCGAGTAAAGATTCTTCTTTTTTTTTGCTCTTAGGTTAAGTTTTTTTCAAAAGTTGGGATAAATAATGCAATTTGGAAGGTTACGGCAGATTACAACAATCAAACAAATGTTGACTATAAATACATTCAACTTTACGCAAGAGGACAACAGATTTTAAAATTGAACACGATAAAAAATTAAGACTGCTCGGACTAATTTGTTAAGGTCAGGGCTGACTATTTCCGAGTTTCCAGGAGGCCATAGTTCAAATTCATGACACGTGACCTACACAAGGTTGTTTCCATCTATGTGTAAGAAACTAATATTCCGCACTTAAAACAATGATGAGACATTCGGAAATATCACCGACTAGGTTACAAATCCAAAATGGCTCAATGTTTAGAGCGCCATTTGATAAATAAGTTAGAGAGACTGTATTACCGCCAATCGGAAATGTGTCTTCACGGGTCATGACCAGTTAGTTCATCCGTACAATGTCAATGACGCCTTGTATCTATTATCGGATGCTTCCAAATGCCCTCAATAAATATTTTATTGCAGTCAGAAAATAGGACACATATGTAAACACGTTTGTTGCAAAAGAAAGAGAACTTTGATTACATTTGACCCTTTAATTTTTATTTATAAATATGTTTGTTTGTTCCACATAAAATAGGCGACCAGGAATTGAGAAATATGGAAAACACTCTGGTCTGGTCGCATAAACAATCAACACTGCCTTGATCATTGATCAGCGTGTAAGGTGATTAATGATCATGCAGCGGGGACTTAGATCATCGACCCCCGAATGTTAGTTAACCTGACACGTGAATTATCCGCACGGTCGCAGGGCTTTAGTTAAGACCCGGATCGTTGCCCGGATAGTTCTTGGTGTAACTCATCTTGTAGGGACTGTACCGCACGAGTGCAAGGTTTGTATGAGCGACGCGGCAGCTTGGTGACGTAGACAGTGAGAAATGCTTGTGGTGACTGTAGCGACCAGTGAGAATGCTTGTGGTAAATGGGACAACGTGCACTATACTTCAGCGACCTGTTGGCCAATAGCCGGTCGCTTCCTTGGCTGCGGAGCAAGCCGGCCGTTAATATCACAGCGGCCGGTCGCGCGGTCTGGTCGCGCAGTGCGCGGTGGTCCTTAGTTTCCACTGGTTCCGCACCCTCATATTCTCTCACCATCACTCTAATCTCATCAGGACATGGAAAGAGCCTCCACGGAAAAGATGTACTATTAGTACAATTAGTACTGGCTAGTATTTCCACTTTGGGCCACGAGTGATTTAGACCAGCCGCGCGATATATTTGAACTGTAAGTTAATCTCCAATCAGTATCTCAAACCACGTGTTAATTTGTCCCATCAACAATTATTAGGACGTGATTGTAGATCAACTTTCTAGTCGAGCTAACCCGACGATTCTCTCCCATCAACGGTTTGATTCTCCGATCATCTTATTGATGAGAAACATAATCGATAAGTTTTACTAACCGAACTAGTTTTTACGTCCTTATTTTAATGATTAATAAAATTAGTATGTTTTGATTTCACACATTTTAAGTGTGACTTATTTTATATGATAGTGAAGTAGATTATTTGTTTTTCAACTTTATACTGAAGTTATATAGGATGATTGGGATCCAAACAAGAAATGATTTATATTTTATTTAATAATATAAAACTAAAATTATTTGGGATGATGCTTAAACTATAATAATAATGGGGTGTCTGTGCTACATCAAATATCACCCAGTTTGTGGAAATATATGTACCGTTGTCCGGGGGACGCCCGACTGTACTAATCGTACATCCTTACCAAAACTTTAGAAAAGAACATTATCAAAATTTAAATAAAATAATCATCAATTTATTGTTGTATTGTGTGCCAAATATTTGAGTAAATATGTGCACTTTTATGCGTGTAAAATTGTGTAAGAGTTCATCCATAAACCTCGTAACGCTTTTACTTGCATTTTTGAAGTTATACTTCTTTAGGCACGTTATGAAAAAATGATGAGAGTGAAATTTTAAGATGCGCGCGCATCCTGTAACACAAAAGTAACAGGTTGAAGTTAAACCGCTCATTAAGTCTCGAAAAAAAAAAAAGCTACCAACAAAATAGAAATAGAACCTCTGTTAGTCGCGGTGTCGCTCAAGAGAATGTTATGTTACCTTTCTCTTGTCGCTCGTTGCTTGATCACTGTTTTCATATATATGATATTTATCCACATGTTTCTAGTTTCTACATTCACAACACGTGTTTTAGTTTCATACAAGTGCGAATTATATATGTGCTAATAAATTATATTCAGTAGTGATTTAAATTGAATATTTTGATTAATATTATTTACTATTCGTAAATATTAGTGAAAAAAATTGTGCTTATAGACTTTTTCAAGTGCTCCAATATAATTGAGGTTAACTATCCGTATGTATTATTTATTGATATAAATTAAAATATTATTATTTAACATAATTAATACTAAATATTATTAAATTATTTTTTATTTTTTAATGATGCCAAAGAAATATAACTTCTCACGCGCGTACATAAGTACACACACCCATTTTTTTTTTACCTCCCACCTCTCTCGTGAATCCGACACCTTAGCTCAGTCGGTAGCGTGTCTGCCTTCTGAGCTAAGAGTTCCGGGTTTGATTCCCGTCGTGGTCAAAAAATGTATCATTGATGAAATGTGGGTTTACCCTTTCACGGTGATGAATTAATGTCTGGGGGACTGGATGTTGTGCCTGTCCTAATCGTAAGTTATATTATAAGGTATATAAAGCTAGGACAGGCTAGCAAGCCGGTAGTGGATGTAAAGTAACCCCTCTCATGTAACATATAGACATCAGAGCCCACCCCTCTCCCCCCTCTTCCTGCAACATCGTTACGGGGCTTATGGATGACCCCTTAGTATATTTAAAATTGTAAAATTGTTCGATTTTAATACAATTCTTCAAAATATACAGACCCAGAATTACATTTATGATTATCAAATATCACGTAGATTTATCAAAGAGAAACGTTAGTATTTTTACATCCAATTATAATTCCATCGTTTGTTGACAGAACTGCCAATAATGACGGATTGGCACCACCAAGTTGGCGTCGTGTTGGTCGATATTTGGTCCAATGACAGTCGAGGACTAGCCGGATAAACTCCGTGACCCCGACCTCACAGACATCACAGCTTTTTATAAGGTAAGAATTACAGAGGGGATTCTTTTTATTGCGTGCTAGGGAGCGCGAGTTTAGGGGGATATTTTTGAAGTTTTTATGGCATAAACATCTTTTTTTGGCCAAAACAAATCAAATATTTCTCCAGTAGCAACATAAGAATTTAGTTTTCTACACATGCTAATATCAACAGTTGTTGAATATCTAGCAAGGATGTCCTATAATTTAATGACGACTTTTTCTCTTCGTTTAAAAAGTTTGTCACCAAATGATGCTATGCTCATGACAAATATTCAACAACTGTTTGGATTAGCATGTGTAGAAAACTAAACTATATGTTTCTATATAATAAAATTTAATATTTGATTTATTTTGGCCAAGGTTACCTGGTGGTCTAGGGGTAAGGTGTCAGACTTCTGTGCTGAGGGTCCGGGGTTCAATCCTCGGTCCCGGCACAGATTTATCTGATTACCAAACCCTTCCTTCACCTCTGACAAGACGTGTATTAATCACAACTTGTGAATGTGTGGAATGCCAGACCTCCATCGTGGTTCGGATTCCACGTTAAACTGTAGGTCCTCCATTTCATCTCACAATCGCCCTACATTACACATTAGTGGTGTGTATAACCCGAATGGGTAGTAAGAATTTGAACAAAAAACGTTTATGCTATAAAAACTGCAAAATTAATGCATTAGATTTGCGCTCACTAGCAGCCCGTCTTAATAACGATCCAGGGATCTTATGTTTAGTTGCACGAAAGGTGTATAACTGATTAAGGTATAATTTAAAGAAAATAAACCCGCAATTGTGTATAAGGAGAATAAAACAAGATTAAAACAATCACCTGAATGGTCTAACGCGCTACTCTCACAGTAGACTAGACTGCCAATGCCGGGGAGATCAAGGTTTGAACCTTGGTTGGAGTCAATTTTACATTCATAGGGAAACAAATATTCTACTTGGTTTGCTTAGTTATAGAATGGATTTGTTGAAATTTCCAAGACAATTAACTGAAGATTGTGTTTTTCTTAGTATTAGACTAGTTTGTAATTCGTGTTTTGATATAATCAGGATGCTCGAAAAAATGCACGTAAAATACACCCAATAAAAATATTTTTAGGATTTGGTTTAATTGATTTGTTCACAGTTCCAGGAAAATACCGGTGCACTTATTATTAGCAAATTTTCTCATCCTTGAAACATTTTTAAAATTTAAATTAGTTGCTTATAGACAAAACAGAGGCGTGAGCTAGAACCGCGCATAGCAATAAATATAACCCTGCCGAGCTTAACACCAATGAAAACCCCCTTTTCCCCTCCTTACTGATAACAGTAAGAAATGTGAACCAATGTCCTCTTGGAAAGACAAACCACAGCTGTTTGAAAAGTACCTAAGAAGTTTGTCTACCAGTTTTTCTTCCAGATATTGGTGTTATGTTTCGACCATTATTTGGTTCAAGCTTACATGGTTTTTGGTGATTTAATTGCAGATAATTATTATCGAAAGTAAAACTAAGGTTTTAAAACTACTTATGTTATATTCATAGTAAGTAATGGATAAGTTAGGGAATTGTTTAAGAAAGTGCACACATAATCTCAGCTTTAGAGGAAGGGAAAACAATTATTTTTAACTGACTTGTGTAAAACATTTTTAGTTCGACATACTTCCCAAATATACTCATCCCAGGTGATTCGTTTGATAAAAATTTGTTATTGATAATATAGTATTAGTAAATTATTATTATTATTTGCAACGCGTCTTACTACCCGATTGGGTTATACGCTTAAGTACTAATTACACTAATGGATTAGGAATTGAGAAGGTTGAGTTAAAGGAAGTGAACCCGCATTTGCGTGGAGGGAGAGTGGAAAACCGTTTAGGAAAAACCACCCCAGTTCACCCGACCAAGATTCGAACCTCGATCTCCCCGTCCTCAGCAGTCGAGCTCAACACGACAAGCGCGTTAGCCAACTACGCCAACGAGGCGGGTTATTAGTAAACAAATAATATTTTTGAATAGAGTGACATCAGCCCCTTTCTGTTAGTGTTTGTAATAAAGAACCTTCCTCTATCTGTCAGACACTAGCCTTAACCACCATGGATGTTGTTTAGCCATGTTTGTAATGTTGTGACAGGCGATGTCTATAGCGGGGATCGAACTCATCACCCGCAACAGTCTCAACTCCCTGCGTCACGCCAGTCAGGGGTCCAACTACCTTCAGGACACCCTCAACAATCAGCCGACCGACGACCGCAGCTGGTCCTGGGGATACCTCAGGGTGAGTGGCTCATACCCCGGCTCGGTCACAATAATCGTATCCATATAGTCACTCTGTCTGGTACACTCAATATCACCTCTGAGGGAACTGCAGGTCTTATCTTCGCTCTCTCTCAGTTAGCCTTTGCCAAATCTCCTCTCTCTCAGTTGTGTCTGAAGGTGGTGTGCTGGGGTAAGAAAGAGCTACTGGCAACATATATACATATATATATGTATGTATGTGTGTATATGTGTGTATATATGTATGTATGTATGTGTGTATATGTGTATATATATATATGTCTATGTGTATATGTATGTATGTGTGTATATGTGTGTGTATATATATATACACACACACATACATACATACATACATACACACACACAAATACATACATACACATGCATACATACCTAATCATGCCATTCCCTAACAGGGTAGGCAAGAAACTGTACATATAGCTCAAAAAACAACTCCGTACTTAATCCATCCTCACTAACTTTCTCCACACCTCCCTATCCTTACATACTCCCTTCTCTTTAACAACAGCCATACACAGTCCTACATGCTCTTTTTTTATTAAAACTATTAATGTGTCTCTTTTTCACACATTCGTCTACAACATTTAGCCTCATCTTACATGGCCTACCCCTTCCTTTTGATCCACACACTCTACCTACATATATTTACTTCGTCACTCAATCCACACTCATCCTCTCAACATCCCCAAACCAACGTAAGACGATTCTTTCTCATTGACCAATTGTATTCCTTTTCAAACACTCCTTCAACACCCATTCATTACTGACTGTCCATGTTAGTTTTTTTAGAGCGAACTAATTCATGGTTACTACTAAACCTATATTTTAGTCATCTTCTAAAAGTGAATGACTGCCCTCAAGTCTTGACGGCCTTCTTCATGGATGTTTATAACATTTCATAACTATATTTTTAAACTTTATTTTAATGTTGAAGGGTGACCTGGTGGTCTAGGGGTTAGGTGTTCGATCCTCGGTCCCGGCACAGATTTATCTGATTTCCAAACCCTTCCTTCACCTCTGACAAGACATCTTGTGATGTGGGGAATGCCAGGCCTCCACCGTGGTTCGGATTCCACGTTAAACTGTAGGTCCTTCATTTCATCTCACAATCACTCTACCATTACACATTAGCGTAAGTGCGTATAACCCGAACGGGTAGTAAGACGCGGTGCTAATAATAATAATTTTAATGTTGAACCAAATATAAACAGGTATTGAGATTCCTTGACTGCACTCTGCGAATAATTCGCGCCGGCCCGGGGGAGCATTATTTCAACGGATAAAGTTCGCGCGACAAAAACCAATATCTTCTGATAAAATACTTCTCGTGTGAAAGAGCACTTACTGTATTTATAAAATTAAACTAAATGCATCAACTGAAAGTACATTTGCTTTATTTACCCGCTTCGGTGACCACATGGTCTAAGGCGTCTCACTCGTGTTAGACTAAACTGCCGATGACAGGGGAGATCGGGTTTCGAAATCCGGCCGGATGTACTGTGGGTGGTTTTTTTTTCGTAAATAGTTTATCAACCTTTTTCCATAAAAAAAAATACTTGCATATTTTCTACAAAGCTCTCTATTCCTCCTCCCTACACCCTTTGTGTAGATAACCTAGGCGGGTAGTAAGATGCAGTGCATAAATATACAGAGTGTACCGTAACATGTGGGCTCACTTCAGCGGTGGACAAAAACAAAAAAGTTAATATGAACATGTGCCCCATTTGACCTTTTTTCTGAGTTACTGCTAAGTGGTTCCACTAACCTTGTACATCTCGACCTGTTGACTAGGTATGTTCTATGGTTTATACCTGTTTGCAGCGCCGCATTACCCACTAGGCAGATTAGGCACGTGCCTAGGCCGCGAGATTTTTGGGGGGTGCAACATTAAAAAAATATATCAAATTATTTACAGCCGTGCCCTTTCCGAGGTATGACG
Source organism: Timema cristinae (assembly GCA_039000515.1). Taxonomy (NCBI): domain Eukaryota; kingdom Metazoa; phylum Arthropoda; class Insecta; order Phasmatodea; family Timematidae; genus Timema; species Timema cristinae. The sequence goes on along the minus strand of JBCFYV010003508.1, from coordinate 47,345,425 downwards.
TCACGGGATGTGAAACCAAAACCGTTGTCTTCGACATGAATGAACATAATTCTCACTCAAACAACCCACGCGGACTCGGATGTATCTGAAGCTTGCTTGTTAGAGATATATTGTGTCTACTATTGCCATCTGTCGGCTAATAATTGAGTCACTCGTTTGAAAAGCCGTGCCAGATAGAGACGGACACAACCATTTTGCACAGTGGTCACATAATTATAGGGGCTAGACCAGTGGCGGCTCGTAGCTAGAATTAGTGACGGTGCTGCTCCAGAAAATTTTTAGCCTTTGTTTTAAAATTGTGTAAAAGAAAAAAAAAACATGTATAAAAAGAAAATTTATTCTGCAACTTGATAAAATCTTAACAAAAAAACAAACATACTTTTTACTTACTTTAACTTAAATTGTTACAGTTCAAGCTTGATCTATTCATTTAAAAATAAAATCCATTCTTCTTGTTTTAATTTGCGCATAAAGATCAATAATTTTCTCCTTGATCCTTGGATGACAATTGAGAAAATTTTTCTCCATTGAAAGTACTGCAAGCGCATTTAGTCTTTCTGTTAAATAAAAGAACCGAAAAAAAATGAATCAAATATAATAGCTGGAAGCAAAATAATAATCTAATTCTACACTCTTCTACCCTTTATCACATTCAAGATTATGGTACACGGTTTATAATCACAACACACGCTGAGTAAAAAAAACACTTCCTTCCACCATCACGTCAAAGCTGGCACTGCAAGAGCAACAGTGCTCTCTTTACCTGGCAGTTCCACTTTCCTCCCCACTCCCTTCCTATGTGCGCATGCGCACAACAGTCAAACACCACGACGCTGGCACTGTTAAAAGCACAGTTTCATACAAATATATTTGTATCTTTTTCATAAACTGGGGGATGGATACTGAAGTACTGACACTAAGCTTAAGAAATATATATTGTACTACAAAAATAAAGAAAGAATTAAAGAAAAAACTCATTACTAAATGTTATCGATAGTATCAAGTGGAAATAGGGGGTGCTGCAGTTCCGCACGAGCCGGCACTGGGATAGACTGTAAATAGCACCAAGGCCTATAACATTATTATTTGTGCTCCATTACCTAACAAATAACAGAATGATGTTTTGGCGGGAAGAGAGGGGAAGCCATATTTCTAAACGCGGCCCGGCCTGTTTGTTCTCTTGACAAGAGCAGTTGATAGTTGATAGTTGATACTGTCTTGTGCGTTGGACGTGATCGTGAATTATCTAAACCAGGAAGTGACAAACGTGCACTTGAGCACTTCCCATAATGCTATGCGGCTCTATGTTACTGGAGTACAAACAAGACTATCACTCTAAAACAAGCTAAAAATGGGACTGTAGATGAAAATATTTCGGGAAATTTTCTGCAGTATAAGGAAGGGGGTAGGGAGCACCGGGGTGGGGAAGGGGTAGACAGGATGCATGTGGGATAGGAGAAAGGGGGGGGTACAAATGTGGGGTTAACTTTGAAATTATTTTAGTTAACTTATTGATGATAAAAAATTGAAGTATGATTTATGAACATAACGGGTCGAAAAAGGCTCGAATTTATCTGTTTATTTACTACTTTTTTTTATCGCTACGTATTACTACCCGTTCGGGTTGTACGCCTATGTACTAATTACTCTAATGTGTTAGGGATGAGGAAGGCTAAATCAGAGGAATTGCACCCGTGAGAGTGGAAAACTATTTAAGAAAAACCACCCTCAGTTCACCTGAGCAGGATCGAACACCGATCTCCCTGTTATCAGCAGCCTAGTCTATTGCGAGAGTAGCGCTTTATACTGTGAGACCACCGAAGCTCGTGTGATGTTGTTTCTGGTACTAACGCCCTTAGAAGATATTAATCTTAAGTATAAACCTTGACATTAGTTTCATTTAACCAGTTGGAATTATTTTACAGAAATAATAGTTGAAAATTTTCCGGAAAAAAAATATAGGGAAAATTTCCGTCTAAATGGGCCACGTGTTACGATACACCCTGTATGCATTATCAAGAGTCATTGTTTTATAACGTACGCCCTATTGGTTTAGATAACCAAGAAAATAACAATGAGCATTTCCGGTGTTACTCCTTCAAATGGCGTCACAACTTTGGACTCTCGTTCGTTTGTGGCAGAACAAATGTAACGTTTGTTGACGATTGGGCTGACCTCTCTACCAATCACAATAGAGAGGTCGATACCAACAAGGTGATGTCGATACCTTTTTATCGGCTAGCCTATTGATTGACAGCTCCTAGAATCAAGATCACGTTTATGAGAAGCAGTTTAATGAAGTCACCTTATCATATTTATATATATATTACACCCCAAAAGCAACACTTTTTTTTACCACCACGTCTTACTACCCGTTCGGTTTATACGCTTATGATTTTTAGGGATTAGGAAGATTATATTTATAGCAAGTGTTTCCACATTTGCATGGAGAGAGAGAGAGTGGAAAACAATTTTGTAAAAAACTCGGTACACCCGACCGAGATTCTAACCTTGATCTCCCCGATATTATAAGTATGGTCTACTTCGAGAATAGCATCTTAGACCATGCGGTCACCAAAACGGGCTTATAATAATTTCGTGAACTGACTTTTTCGCTGGACCATTTCAGAATTTGGGCAAAAATGGCCCTAACGCTTGCCCCTTTCATGAACTGGAACTTAATATACCATCTACTACAAGCTTAACTGAAATTTGTTTCAAGATATTTTAAATTAATCCAACCTAACTTGACCTAACCGTCCATTATAAAACGATTAAAAGTTAAATCAACTTGAAGACCAAACCTGTTGCTAGCTTGTCCATTTCACAGACAGGACAAAACTCGACCAGTCCATGAATTGGACAACGATTGGAGCTTCCCAGTTCATTAAATAGCTAGTTCATGAACCGGACTATTTTTTGCCCATCTCGTGAAATGGTCAGGAGAGGGCACTTCATGGAATGGGCAGAAATTTGCCCGATTCATGAACTAGGCAAATTCACGAATGGGGTGTAAAATATATAGGTATACATCTATTCGATACAAAAGCTCATTAACACTTGAATAGTCTGCATCGTTGAATACGCCTATTAAATGTCGGACTAATTTATTTTGGTTTGCCGGTGACAACCTTGCTCTAGAACTTCCTAGTTTCAATCCTATCTTTGGTTTGCCGGTGACAACCTGCTCTAGAACTTCCCAGTCTATCTATCCACTCTTTGGTTTGCCGGTGACATACTTGCTCTAGAACTTCCTAGTTTCTATCCTATCTTTGGTTTGCCGGTGACAACCTTGCTCTAGAACTTCCTAGTTTCGATCCACTCTTTGGTTTGCCGGTGACATACTTGCTCTAGAACTTCCTAGTTTCATCCTATCTTTGGTTTGCCGGTGACAACCTTGCTCTAGAACTTCCCAGTCTATCTATCCACTCTTTGGTTTGCCGGTGACATACTTGCTCTAGAACTTCCTAGTTTCAATCCTATCTTTGGTTTGCCGGTGACAACCTTGCTCTAGAACTTCCCAGTCTATCTATCCACTCTTTGGTTTGCCGGTGACATACTTGCTCTAGAACTTCCTAGTTTCAAACCTATCTTTGGTTTGCCGGTGACAACCTTGCTCTAGAACTTCCTAGTTTCGATCCACTCTTTGGTTTGCCGGTGACAACCTTGCTCTAGAACTTCCCAGTCTATCTATCCACTCTTTGGTTTGCCGGTGACAACCTTGCTCTAGAACTTCCTAGTTTCAATCCTATCTTTGGTTTGCCGGTGAAAACCTTGCTCTAGAACTTCCTAGTTTCGATCCACTCTTTGGTTTGCCGGTGACAACCTTGCTCTAGAACTTCCTAGTTTCGATCCACTCTTTGGTTTGCCGGTGACAACCTTGCTCTAGAACTTCCCAGTTTCGATCCACTCTTTGGTTTGCCGGTGACAACCTTGCTCTAGAACTTCCCAGTTTCAATCCATTCTTCGGTTGTCCCAAGGAGAATTTCTGCCAGTAAACCAAAGGTAACAAATATTTCAACCACAAAGAACACCCAACAGTCCATGGTCAAAATCTGGCCATGAACCGGATCTAAGTTCTTATTGTTTTATTTTTTTACATAGATAGTTTGGATGCAAACATTCTATCAGTGGCTTGGTACACGATGTTTCTGTCCCCCCCCCCCCCCCCTCTAATAACTTAAGGTGGGATGGAAGAAGATGAGAGAATAGGCCAGTGTTTTTGCAGTTTTTATGACAAAACTTTATTTTTTGCCAAAATAAATCAAATAATTCTCCAGTAGAAACAGTTTAATTTTTATTCACACGGTGATAGCAACAGTTGTTGAATATCTGTCGTTATCATAGAGACGTTAGATGAGAAACTTTTTAAATAAAGATAAAAAGTTGTCAATAAATTACTGGAAACCCATGACAGATATTCAACAACTGTTGATATAACCAGGTGAAGAAAATTAAACTCTTTGTTTATACTGGAGAAATATTTTATTTATTTGGACCAACAAAATATTTTGCCATAAAAATTGCAAAAATACTGGCCTTTTCTCACGTCCCCTACATCCCAAGTTAAATGTGCGATATATTAGAACTATTAGGTCCTCTTAGCTTGGAGATTTTTTTTTTAGACTTGGGTATTTGGAAATTTTTCTATTTTGAGGTGTTTTCCCTCCACCCCATTGGAATTTTCTTTCACCAAGTAATCCCACACCTTATGGGGTAGGGGCTACCTGCCTGCAAAAGTTCAGCTTCCTGGATCTTCTAGGACAGAGGAACAGGTAATTATAATAGTACATACATATAAACAAAGATATAAAACAATTGTCTCACAACATTTTCTATTCTAGTTTTTTAATCAGATTATTACTAGATTTAAGACAATTTTAAAAATTGTCCTATCGTTTCCAAAAGATGAAATATTGGTAAGACCGAAGGTCGAGGCTTTCCCACGTTCTTTTTAAAATATGTCGTGTACACGAACGAAGGAGGATTGGCGAATCTGTCTGTCTGTCTGTCTGTCTGTCTGCTCTAACTCAGTAACAGTGGCAAGGTCAGGAGAGAGAATGGACCAAGCCACTGTTGCGTGACTTGTGGGCGAGTCATTATTAGGCCGATTGCAGTATTCACTAGGAAGTGATCGAGGACATTTGAATCATGTGGAGTGTCTAATGGGGTCGTGTTTATTGAGCCAAGGTGTACTGGGGTCTACGCGGACTAAGGCGTCAATCTCGTGTAGTTTCCAGTAGGCTGGGGTTTGAAAACAGCTGGTTGTGTTGAGGGTGTTTTTTCTAAATGATCTCTCACTCTTCCGCCAAGAAAATGCAGGTACATTTCTCTCAAATTATTATTTTTTTAAGCACCGCGTCTTACTACCCGTTCGGGTTGTACGTCTATGTACTAATCACACTAAAGTGGAGTAGAAGAACCACCGTCATTGCACCCGGACGGGTTCGAAACCCGATCTTCAAGTCTTCTTCAGTCTAGTCTTGCGAGAGAAGCGCCTTAGCCATGCGGCCATCGAACCGGGTTCTACCTTACCATTTGGGATTATTTATTTTCTTACCTTGAAAGGTGGAATAAACGTCCGGCTTATAGTTTCAGGTTTGCCAATGGGAGGTCGGGGTTTGAATCTTGGATAGGAAATTCTCTAGAGTTTACCTTCCTCATCCCCACATCATCTAAGTATATTATATATATATATATATATATGCCCGTTTCGATGATCACATGGCTTGAGGCGCTACTCTTGCAGTATACTAGACCGCCTATGACGGGTAGATCGAGGTTCGAATCTCAGTCAAGTGTATTGAGGGTGGTTTTTTTTCCAAAAATAGTTTTCCACTCTCTTTCCATGAAAATATGAATACACTTAATATGAATATATATTTTTTAATATTTAGCACCGCGTCTTACTACCCGTTCGGGTGATACGCACTTACGCTAATGTGTAATGGTAGGGTGATTGTGAGATGAAATGGAGGACCTACAGTTTAACGTGGAATCCGAACCACGGTGGTGGCCTGGCATTCCACACATTCACAAGTTGTGATTAATACACGTCTTGTCAGAGGAGAAGGAAGGGTTTGAACCCCGGCCGCCAGCACAGAATTCTGACACCTTACCTCTAGACCACCAGGTAACATATTAATAAAGTAGCTGATGTGTTGTTTGTACAGCGTCAGTTCCGCAACAAGAACCTCGATGAGCTGTACTACCAGTACCAACAGAGGCTGCAGCACGGATACTTCTCCGTGTTCCTCCTGCTGCAGATACTCCTCACCGTCGGACACATCGCCGTCGTCATCGCCGCTGTAAGTACACACGAACATCCTCAGGTTGCAACGGAAAGGGAGTATTTTCGTTTGATTATACAGTAAAGCTGACCTGGTGGTCTAGGGGTAAGGTGTCAGACTTCTGTGCTGGGGGTCCGGGTTCAATCCTCGGTCCCGGCACAGATTTATCTGATTGCCAAACCCTTCCTTCACCTCTGACAAGACATCTTGTGAATGTGGGGAATGCCAGGCCTCCACCGTGGTTCGGATTCCACGTTAAACTGTAGGTCCTCCATTTCATATCTCAATCACCCTACCATTACACATTAGCGTAAGTGCGTATAACCCGGATGGGTAGTAAGACGCGGTGCTAATATAATAATAATAATAATAATAATAATAAAGATTAAACAGTACAAGTCCGCAATAGCGCGGGGCTATCGGTAGTAAAACTTGCCGCCCCCGATATAGTCTACCCGCGGTACTTGGGGGTGTGGCCTGTAAATTGACACAATGCACTACTTTATGCAAATGGTGAAAAACCGGGAATAGTCAAGGACTTATAAAATATAAGTTTATTTATTTATCTGAGGTATTTTACGTGCATTTTTTTGAACCGACTGTTTATATCAGCACACTAGAATTTCTATGAGCAAGAGCGAAAGGGTATACCAATTTTTCCGGGAGAGGTATTCTCACATACCTTCCAGGGTTCTTTTATAAGCCACAATCGACACGGGACTGACGGTTTTACTTCCCCTCCGAAGGAAGCTGTGCAACATATTTTTATCGTTCAAGAAAAAACCATCTATGCCAGCTGGGTTTAAACCCACGAACATCGGACCCTGAAACGAGAACTTTACCCCAATACCAACCGAAGTATAATTTAAATTAATGAATGTCACCTGGACACGAATCTAAGGCCGGTACACACATAACACTAATCTATGTATTGCTACGCCGCGCTATGTTTTTTCCTGGCCGGGCAGTTTTTCCATCTCCCATCTTGAGCCATCTTACGTTGCGCATGCGCATAACACAGCTTGGGGGCTCCGTGTTGAACAGACGCGGTGCTATTTTGGTGAAAATAACTAAATAAGTGTTGAAGTTTGTTTTCAGTTTGTTTCACGTGTGTTTAAGTATATTCTATTAGGTTTTATATTTAATAAAGGTATGTGTATTTAAATAGAAGCGTTAATTGAACAAGTCAAACCCCACCTCCTAAAATCTCTTCATCTTCGAAAACAGCTGCTAACAGCAGCATCTTCTCTTCCTCAGTGCTATAACCTGAACTGAAACAAGACATCTTGGAGAACGTCATCATAACTAAACTAGACTGGAGCAGACCAGAAAGAAACAACACTGAATTCAGGAGGGAAAGAAACCACACTGAATTCAGGAGGGAAAGAAACCACACTGAATTCAGGAGGGAAAGAAACAACACTGAATTCGGAGGGAAAGAAACCACACTGAATTCAGGAGGGAAAGAGACAACACTGAATTCAGGAGGGAAAGAAACCACACTGAATTCAGGAGGGAAAGAAACAACACTGAATTCAGGAGGAAAAAACACACTGAATTCAGTGAGGAAAGATAACAACACTGAATTCAGGAGGAAAGAAACCACACTGAATTCAGGAGGGAAAGAAACAACACTGAATTCAGGAGGAAAGAAACCACACTGAATTCAGGAGGAAAGAAACAACACTGAATTCAGGAGGAAAGAAACAACACTGAATTCAGGAGGGAAAAGGGACCATAGCTTAGTTTAGCTTTCTGTATGTGTACCGGCCCTAACCCAGGACCTTTGGTGCAGTACGCCAATGCTCTAACCACTGAGCTATCCAGGAGTCCTCCCTTGCCCAGGGTGACTATCCACTCATATTTTAGGTCAGAGTCTGTGATGGATATGTGGAAATCGTCAGCTACATAAGAGCGACCAATTTAAGATAACGAGCTATCAAACAACGCAGCCACTATAATATAATATCTTGGCAGTTTAATCCATCATAATTTGGTATTGTTTCTGGTTTTACCGTTCTTAATTAAACTCTCTTGTAAATTTCAAAACTTAGGATATATCGAATGCCTTCGCTCCATTTAAATAGATGAATAGTTTGTTTCCAAACTTGGACGAAAACTACAGCTCTTGACGAAAATATCTCAAACTTTATCAAACCTAGACAAACAGAGATTCAACTTAATAATTGTATTCAAGTGCTACAATAATCCATCTTAGCTTGTCACACACTGATAGCCAAGATATCTTAGCTTGTCACTGATAGCCAAGATATCTTAGCTTGTCATGATAGCAAGATATCTTAGCTTGTCATGATAGCCAAGATTCTTAGCTTTTCATGATAGCCAAGATATCTTAGCTGTCATGTAGCAAGATATCTTAGCTGTCACAAATGATAGCAGATATTTAGCTGTCATGATAGCAAGATATGGACCGTATAGCACACCGTATCATTATTAAGAAGTGATAGTTTGGATTAATCTTGCCCCCCCCCCTCCCAATTTTCCCCGCAAGATTTATTTTGGGGGGCCCCTTTTCCAAGTCATCTAACAACTTAATACATGTTATAAGCAATAATTAATAGTCCTAAATAATTACTAATTTAGTAATCACACCTTATAATGACTGTCTTAGCCTAGGTTTTGTGTTTGGAACGTCATCAGTCAGTCAGTCAGTCAGTCAGTCAGTCAGTCACTCAGTCAGTCAGCTTGACTGCATGAAGATTAAACAAATTTTGTGCTATTTAAAACCTGATGAAATATTTGTAATAATGATATAGCTTATTTATAATTTAAAACACTTTATGATAAACAAATTCAACTATATAAACTGTTAATAATCAGGGCAAAAGTTATTTGGTTAAATTATTTCCGCCAAATTTCTAGTAATTTAAAGTTTCCTTTCGCAGGCCCCCTTATACCATTGGGCCCCCTCGCACTGCAGGCCCTGCTGGCATGGGTGTTCCGCCACTGGTTCAAAGGATGAATCGATATTAAAATGCAAAACTAACACTTCCTTAGCAACAGCTTTGTTGTTAAAAACAGTTCGTGAGGTTTACCAAAATACAAAGTTAAAGCGAACTTTTGAAACTCCACAATTTGATGATAGTCTAGTTTACAAGTAGCCGAAAAAGAAACAAAAACAAAAATGAAGACAGAAGGTGTCCTTCAATCTGTTCCCGTCTTCTATTACACCATCTCGTCCAACGTCTCTGTCTAGTGAGCTAAGGATCGCGGGTTCGATTCCCGGCATGGCCGAAAAATTCGTCATTGGTGAAATGTGGGTTTCCCTTTTAACAGTGATGAAATAACGGCTGGGGGCTGGATGTTGTGGTGTTCTAGTCTTAAGTTAGTTTATAATGCGTGGGGTGACCTGGTGGTCTAGGTGTCCGGGGTTCAATCCTCGGTCCCGGCACAGATTTATCTGATTACCAAACCCTTCCTTCACCTCTGACAAGACGTGTATTAATCACAACTTGTGAATGTGGGAATGCCAGGCCTCCACCGTGGTTCGGATCCACGTTAAACTGTAGGTCCTCCATTTCGTCTCACAATCACCCTACCATTACACAGCGTAATCGCGTAATTAACCGAACGGGTAGTAAGACACGGTGCTAATAATAATAATTCGTGTGGTGATATAATCAGAAAATGCACTTTAAATACCTCATATTTTTTAAAAATCTACATATATTCCACCCTCTGAAGCGGCTTGTGTGTCATGTCCCAGCAGGATGGCCTTGAGAACACCTTGCCCGACGTCATCTCCTACTGCGTCCTGACGCTGCTATGCTGCCCTCTGGTACTGGTGGTGTTCAAGGAGAAGTTGGTGGACAAGTACCCCTTCGTGCCGTTCGTGTCGTCTTGCCTGGTGATCGTGTTCCTGGTGGTGGCGGACCTGGCGGTGGGAATCTACCACGCCGGGGACGAATACCTCCTGCTGGTTCTGCGGCCCGCCTACTCCACCCACGCCCTGCTTGCCTGTTACATGTTCCTGCCGCTCCTGCACAACTTCCAGCCGATAATCCTGGGAGCCACCGTCACTCTGTGCCATCTCGTCACTCTAGGGCTCATTGTCTACAAGGACGTTCCTGATGTCCTGCAGAGGGTGAGTTCTCAGTCCTACATCTAGGTCACACAGTATGTTCTCGAGAATATGCCCGAATCAATCGGATCAAACCCTGGTTAGGGAGGGCCCTTTTATATGGCGCTCAGCCCTTCGGTTGGTTAGTGCTGCCCGCAACATCTGGTACATAGCACCTATACTAAAGAAGTTCAGCAAGTGCGGTAGTTTTCTATTGCCTTCCTCGCTGAATTTTTACGAGCGAGTGTAAAATAACCTAATTAAATCTGTCAGGAAAGGTATTTTCAAATACATTACAAGGTTCTTTTACACGACACAATAAATATGGGACTGAAAGCTTTACTTTCCCTCCGAAGGAAGTTGTGCTACGAATTTAAGTTTCCTCCTTTGATCTATTATAACCTCTGCTCTCCTGGTATTCCAGGTGATTTCGGACGCCATCTACTTGGTCTGCGTGAATGGCCTGGGACTGTATTTCCGCTTGCTGAACGAAGTGTCCATCAGGCGCACGTTCCTGGACCGACGTGCGTGCATCGAGTCCAAGTACAAAGTGGACTACGAGAAGCAACAAGAGGTGAGAGGGTGTGGAGGGTTCAGGTTCGGTTCTCGCTACGGCAGTTTTGTAACGTTCCCTTTGTTCGTCGGTTTACGTTCACCTTCAATATCAGCGTGACAGGTGATTATTGTGAAGTCATTGTTTGAGCGATCTGGTGCAAGTAATGTGACCTCCAGTGTTTTAAATAATATAACCGTCTTGATATAAAGTGAACAGTCAAAATGAGGGTAAAAAAAAACCTATTATACTTGTTAAGAGTCAAACCTCAATCTTAAAGATCAAAATTTGCTCACTCTCTCCGTTTAGCCAATTATTCCAGGTACATTTTTTTTTGTCACAAATGAATCGTTTATATTTTCTAAACTATACCTATAAATTGATACATTTTTTTCGTCAACAAAGAAAAAAATACCTACATAAATTATGATTAAAAAAACAAGTTTTATTTAAATCTTCTGCAATATACTTGAGTTTTAAATTCAAATAAATAATTAATTTACATAAATTTTTGATAGGCCATTCGAATTGTCGCATCATTAAGGAGGTCGCCTCGGTAAGCGAGAAATCGCCGCGCAGACGTCCAGTTATAACGCAATATTTTATTCTAAGATTCGTTATTTCAAAATATGGTTCATTCCAAAATAAAGTCGGAAGATTCCAACAGGGCTTTGTTTACTTAACAAATCCATAAATAGAGTTTTATTAATATATTTATTTAAAAATGTTAGAAAATGTCACAATAGCTCGTTTTCAACTACTTTTTAATCATATTTGTAAAGATATGAAACTTTGCTTTATGGAAAAAGAGATTTAGATTAGTCTTCCTCCAACAAATACAGCGAGCTTTCCTCTTTACCTCAAGACAAGAAGTTTTCTAGTTTTCTTCCTCTTTTTCTTAATGTGGTTGTAGTTGAAGGGAGTATAAGCTTAGAAAGTCTAGCGTAGTAGTTCCATTTTAATCCGTGTGGCCTGACAGAGACTGACCGAGGTGGTCACCTTAAGGTTATTCGATATTCAAGAATTCAAAAATAATTTCAGATTCCAGATTAAGAAACCGATTCTTTTTCCAAATTTTAAACTGGATTTTTTTTTTCTAGGAACGTCACAATCTTGATAGTAGTTTAATTATAGGACAAACCAATTTTTTCACTTAAATGAAAAAAATAATCAGAATTAAAGAAAGAAAAATCAAACCAATATAAGTACCCTCTTAAAAAAGTAATCAGCATTTTTAAGATTCGGATCTAGGTTTCGGGATCTCTAGAGAAAAATCACTTCAGATTTGAGAGAGATATAAATAGACACAAAAATAAAACTTGTGTCACAGTGAAATTATAATTGTTGTGTGCAATGTTCTGTTAGCTATAAGTGACGACACGTTTTTAAGATATTAATTAGATGCTACTGTGGAGGTATCTTATTATTTTTACTGTGGCCTTGACATTTCAGGAGCATCTCCTACTCAGTATTCTACCCCGACACATCGTCGAAGACGTTAAAGAGGATATCCGTAGGATTATCCAACATGTGAACGATCCCCTAAAGAAGAAACCTTTCAGGTAGTTTAGACATCCGATACAACAATCTGTTTTAACATTGCGTCTTGCTGCCCATTAGGGCTGTATGCAAGTGTACTAATTACTCTAATGTGTTAGTAATGAGTGAGGTTAAATTTAGAGGAGCTGTACTTGGATATGCGTGGATAGAGAGAGAATGGAAAACCATCGTCATAAACTGTTTCCAGCCTGTATCAGTTTAATAAAATGCCTCCAACTTCCTCCATTCTTCTCCTCTCACTTGACACTTTCTGTATCGGCTCCTACCATCTCTTTCTTGGCCTCCCTTGGGGTCCTATTTTGGAAAAACCACCCTCAGTACACCCGACCGAGGTTCGAACCTCTATCTCTCAGTCATCGGCATTCTAGTCCACTGCAAGAGTAGCGCCTTAGACCACGTGGCCACCGAAGAGGGTGGCTCATTTATTTTTATCACACAATTTTGAGTAAGTAATGTTTAAATGCATTTGATGTTTGTTTCCAAACATACTTGGTGATTAAACTTTAATTTATTCATAAATAGCACGTGATTTTGTGACATCTTGTGAGTTTGTGGACGTTGACTTAATTTGATGGAGGTACTCATTATATTCTTCAAAGCTAAATATTTTGACATTGAAATGAAAACCTGTTAAAGTTGACCGACTTAAAAGGCCGGGGCTATAGACATTTATGTGCAGCTATACCTATTTAAACGATTGTATTAATATTTAACGCTGAAAAATGAATTAAATAGGTTAGAATGTTCTTATAATTTTTTTTAAAAGGTGAAATTACCTCAAGTATATTTAATCATTCTCAAACACTTCCAACATTTGATTTTTTTACGCCTTTTAAGTTTAGAATATACTATCACGCAATACACCAATGTACAAGGAGTTGAATAACCATTCTATCTTAAGGGTGATTACTTTAATGTACTTTTAAAACAATGGGGTTCTATAATTTATTTGGTGTGTAAGGGTACTTTTACCTAAGAGTTGATAGCACCTGGGACTACAAAAAGAGTGAACTACAAATTTACTCGTCTCTCACCTGCTTTCGAGACAGGCGAGATTAAGAAACATCGACCTCACCAGGCTTAGAACCCACAACACAAGTAAAGTGCGTGTTATAATTTACCCTTTCCGGTGGTTGAATGGTTGCAATGAACCGGACCGCTGATGATGGGTTCGAATCCCGCTCAAGTTTAATGAAATTAGATTTTCCTAAATTATTTCCCACTATCCCTCTACGCAAATTATGCTACATTTCCTTTAAATTCCACCTTATTCATACCTAACCTCTAACACTTTACTGGAATAGGCACACATCCGTACATCTCAAACAGAGAGTAAAACGGGTAATAAAAAAACCACGAAAATATAAATAGTTGTTATTTTTAGAACTGACATAAATCTACATTGTTTTAGGACCTAGTCACATAAATGTCTGTTTATTTACCAAAATTGTTTATAAATCTAAACCGCAAGTTGAGGCAGTGAGTTAATAAACCCGTCAGGTCTCCGGTGAAATAAAAAAAAGGGTGTCCAATGACCTGGAAAACGGGAAATGTCAGGAATTTATTCATATATATGAAATTTACACATATTCACTAAAACAATATGCAGATTCTATTCACAAAAGTCAAAATAAGGTTTTTTTTTCCAGTTAAAACGCACCACGAATCTCCAACTAACTAATCTCGGTTCTCAAGGTCAGCATATGATTATCATGTCATCTTTTCACCCTTCTAGAACACATCTTTAGTCAAAGTTGAGTCGTGGTTATGTGCATGTGTGAGAATTTGATTAGGTTATAGGACGAAGAAACTAAAAAATGTTCCACAACAATTTTAAACTATACTGGAACAAACTAATCTTTTAATGTCTCGATATGATCTCATTGAAATATAACTTAGATTGTATCACCAACAGCGATTGCTTTAGGCTGATATCCTTTAACACCTCATAGAGTAACACACTTTCAGAGTGTGTTTGTGTCTATAAATATTAATACATTAAATTGGATATTAATAAAATAATGTTTGTAATATACAGGATGTTCCACGTTCAACGACTAAACTTTAGGGAGTGGTAGGGGATCAAAAACGAACTTAAAATGTATTTTGGAGATTTGCTGGTCTTAGATTTCTTTCCACGTGAACAAAAAATAATAAAAACTAGATAGGTTGGTAATTTTATTTATGTATTTTGTTCAAATTGACGGCCTCCAGCCGGAGACCAGCATTGCACCTATCACTGACAGAACAGCCAGGGGTTGACCGACATTGCACCTATCACTGACAGAACCAGGGGTTGACCGACATTGCACCTATCACTGACAGAACCAGGGGTTGACCGACATTGCACCTATCACTGACAGAACCAGGGTTGACCGACATTGCACCTATCAATGACAGAACGAGTGGCTGACCGACATTGTGCGACTGTTGTTTCTTCGGACACTTGCGTCATCCTTTGTCGTAATGATTGAAGGTCATTAACAGACACTTCAGACACTTTTAATTGAGAGCTCTCCATACAACAATAAATAAATGATGGCGTTAAATCAGGTGAACGCAGAGGACAGACCACAGGCCACCACGACCGATCCTTCTTCCAGGAAAACTACCATTGCCGAGGATCTCCGTGTTTTGAGTTAGTTTCTAGCTGTTTGCGCGAAGAGGAAGCCAGAACTATCAAATCTCAAGATACAGTTTGAGTTAGTTTATTAATCTACCGCCACTTCCCAAAGTTCAGCCGTTTAACCCGGGAACATCCTGTATAGTGACTGGAAAATTTAGAAATTGGTTCTGGAAAATCTGTAAAAGAATGGGGACTTCAAATATAGTTTGGTTGGACACACTGGAAAATAAAACAGTATCAGCTCCATAATAATCGTGGTAGGATGTTATTTTTAATATTACGTGTACATGTCCTCTTTGTTCGTCCTGTAGCGACATGTACGTCAAGGAGCACTCGAACGTCAGCATCCTGTTCGCCGATGTTGTCAACTACTCCCAGTTGACCGTCTCTTTACCTGTCAACAAACTCGTCGAGACGCTCAATGAGCTCTTTGGGAGGTTCGACGATGCGTCAGAGGTTTGTGAAAAGTTTGTATTTATGTCCCTTACACCCCCTCCCTTTTATTCCACTCTCGCAGCTACGAGAAAGTCCGAACGGTCTAAGTCGTCGCTCTCGTGTTGGACTGGCCTGCTGGTGATGGGGAAATCGTGGTTCGAATCCCGGCCGGGTCTACTGAGGGTGGTTTTCCCTAAATGGTTTCCCACTCTCCTTCCACGTGACTGCGGGTAGATTATCTCTAAAATGCCTCCTTTCTCATTCCTACCTCGTTAGAATATTTATCATATATGTGTATAACCTAAACAGGTAGGTAGTAAGATGTGGTGATAACAAAAATATATTTAAAAAAAACCACTCCTAGTCCATCTGGCCAATATTCCAACATCAAATTCTCCATCCTCTGAAATCTGTCGGCTAGACTGACGCCCTTATCCTTGTGACCACTGATAGAGGTCCAGTTAAGTGTTAACACCAAATGAGTTCTTCCGTGAGATTAATTTAGGTTTTGAGAGGTCCTTAATTCAACCTCAGTTATATTTGGCTTGTTGGTTTGTTCAGACTCGAAATGTACTCCGGATCAAGTTTCTGGGTGATTGTTACAACTGTGTGTCTGGGATCCCTGACTCGAACCCGTCCCACGCCAGTAGCTGCGTCAAACTGGGGCTGGATATGATCTCCATCATAAGGAAGGTCAGGTGAGATGAGTAAATATATCTTAATGTTCATAAACCTGTGTTGGGAGCTCAGAAAGTTGGTAAAGGGGTCAGGGGAGAAAGTTGGAGAGGAGGTATCAGGAGCCCAGAAAGTTGGGTTGGAGGTTTCAGGGGCTCAGAAAGTTGGTAAAGGGGTCAGGGGAGAAAGTTGGAGAGGAGGTATCAGGAGCCCAGAAAGTTGGGTTGGAGGTTTCAGGGGCTCAGAAAGTTGGGAAAGGGGTCAAGGGAGAAAGTTGGAGAGGAGGTATCAGGAGCCCAGAAAGTTGGGTTGGAGGTTTCAGGGGCTCAGAAAGTTGGGAAAGGGGTCAAGGGAGAAAGTTGGAGAGGAGGTATCAGGAGCCCAGAAAGTTGGGTTGGAGGTTTCAGGGGCTCAGAAAGTTGGGAAAGGGTTCAGGGGAGAAAGTAGGAGATGAGGTTTCAGGAGCCCAGAAAGTTGGGAAGGAGG
The DNA here is from genome assembly GCA_039000515.1 of Timema cristinae. NCBI lineage: Eukaryota > Metazoa > Arthropoda > Insecta > Phasmatodea > Timematidae > Timema > Timema cristinae. The sequence continues at coordinate 47,328,719 of JBCFYV010003508.1, read as the reverse complement.
TTTCAGGGGCTCAGAAAGTTAGGAAGGGAGTCAGGAGCCCAGAAAGTTGTAGAGGTGGTGTCAGGAGCTCAGAAAGTTGTAGAGGGGTGTCAGGAGCCCAGAAAGTTGTAGAGGAGGTGTCAGGAGCTCAGAAAGTTAGGAAGAAGGTGTCAAGAGCCCATAAAGTTGGGAAGGGGGTTTCAGGGGCTCAAAAATTTCAGATGGAGGTGTCAGGAGCTACAGTATAAACATAAAGGTTAGTTTTCTACAAATATAAGTCCTAAGAGTTTTTGGAAATTTGTTATAAGCACATTAGCATTAAATGAGAAGCCTAATAAATGAAGAGAAAAAGTTGTCATTAAATTCCAGGACACCCTTGACAGATATTCAACAACTGTTGATATTACCAGGTGAAGAAACTTATAACTCTGTTTTCTACTCTAGAAATATTTGATTTATTTTGACCAACAAATGTTTTTCTATTAAAACAGCACAAACACTGCCCTTAACTCGCGTTCCCTACATCCGCTTCAACTCAAGCTAGCTTATGAGGACTTTCCACCCCATCTTCCCTCGCTAAGACCTCACCTTCCCCCTCTAAATGACATCCAACTGAAACCAATGTTGTTGTCCAGGGAGGACCGCAAACTGAACGACCGTCTGAACATGCGTATAGGTGTTCACTCAGGGAAGGTGTTCAGTGGACTGCTAGGGGTGTGCAAGTGGCAGTATGACGTGTGGTCGCATGACGTCATCATCGCTAACCACATGGAGCAAGCTGGACTTCCTGGGTGAGTGAACGAGTGACTGACTACCTCCTGTGATGAGCTGCTCTCCTTGCACCGGCCTTGGAGAAAGCCGTGACACATCACTGAGTTGTATTCATTATAAGAGAGGGACAATGATGGACAAGGTGAGAGAGAGAGAGAGAGGAACAAGGTATTAGGAGGACAGGAGTAAATGGAGAGGCTTATGTCCCAGACAGACCCTAACTGTGGATGATGATGTTGATGATGATGATGATGAAGATGAAGAAGCATGATCAACAGATCATAGAGGATTTCGTCATGCTGTCATATACTTTTATAAGCACTTTTTCCCCTATGTAACGGCTTTGTTTAGCTTAATATTAAGAATAAAATAGCCGAGGCTATTATTTATGCTTTTTAGTGAGGAATAATTCTCTATCTAGATATAATATTCTGAAAATGGACACGGGAATCGAACCCCGGACCTTTGGCTTAGTATGCCAATGCTCTAACCGCTGATCTATCCAGGAATCGTCCCGTGCCCAGAGTCATTCCTCGGTCATATTTTAATACTAAGGTTTGATTAAAATTTAGAACGACCGTTTGTAACTGACAAGGAAAAAGGTAATTTTGTATGTATATAAAGGTCTATAAGGGGTACATAGGTTAGGCCGGGGCCCCCAAAAGGGCTATTAAACTGTCAAAAATTTGGAAAACAATGTTTTAAACCAGAGAACAATTCCTCATCCAAACTTTATTCTCACATAGTTCTTTTTTTAAAATCCTTATTGCATATTTTTTGTGTTCACGCGGGTGATAATTTTTCCGTCAGGCTCAGATAAACTAACTAAATTTATGACTTTTTATTTATCTTTAAAGTTTAAAATGTATCAGACAATATCAACAAATCAAGAGAACATGATTACAAAAAGTGCTGATTTATATGTACAATATATCATCATAATACCAGTTAAAAGTTTAATGTTGTGTTTATCTGTGATAAAACATTAGTAAACAATGATACGTGATTTACTAATTATTTATGTATACTAATAAAAGTGTGTGTTTGTGTGAGTGACAAACCTAATGGGAACGGACTGTCATTCCGAGTTTAAAGTTGTGGCTGCGTGGAATGTCTAAATAAAGTGGTCGACGTGTTTCCTCCCAGACAGGTCCACGTAACCAAGAAGACGTTGGAGTTCTTGGGGAGTGAATACAGATTCAGGTCCGGGAACGGAGCCCGGAGGAGTTCCTTCTTGAAGAAAAACAACATCGAGACCTTCTTCATCGTCTCGAAAGACGGAGCTGTCGACGGTCACACGGTTCGCGTGAGTACTTTTAACGTTTCTCAGTCAGAGACTTTGGGCCAGTTTCATAGACTGACTTAGTACGCCTCAAGTGCGGTGCTATACTAAATACAGGACGTCACCTACCTAGACAAAAATGGAATGGGCCAGTTTTGCGCATGAAACTGGCCCATTCCATTCAAATTCAGGTAGGTATTTAGTATAGCACCGCACTTGAGGCGTACTAAATTTGACTATGAAACTGGCCCTTTAGCTTGGTAGTGAGTCTGAGCTAGAGGTGCTTGGGTTCCATTCCTGGCGTGGTAGGAAAATGTGTCGTTGGTGGAAAGTGAGGTTTCCCTTTTTTGTGGTAGTAAATTTACGGGTAAGGGGCAAGGTGTTGTGTATGACCTAGATTTAAATTAGTACATTATGCTCCGATATAATCATTTAGTTAAGAAAGTGTACTTACTTTAAAAGAAATAGCTTGGAAAATTAAGTCGCACGTTATAGATCAAAGTAATTAGACGATAAAATACCTCAGTGGTGGATCTTGAAATATTTCTAGGGAGAGCATACCTAACTGCTTTGTCAATTTTCTTTTATTTCCATACATTCTTCTATTTGATTCACTCTATCTATCCATCTACTTATTTATCTATACATCTATCTATCTCTTTCTCTCTATTTATGTAAAAACAGAAAGTGTGTGTGTGTGTGTGTGTGTGTGTCCAGAAGAATATGAGCACTTCAAGATGAGCGGTAAATATGAAATCTGCAAGGAAGGTAGGAGGGATTGCCCCATATAACCAGAAAAATGTAAAAATGGGAAATTTCAAAAAGGAGCTTTAGGAAATAGGGGGAGTCTATAATTAGAAGTAAAAAAAAGGATTAAATGAGGAAGAAAATTAAAAATCAACACACACGTAGAAATACTAATCCTGGTAGCTAAATAAATATCGATATATGAAATTTCAAAGAGCGAGTTGGAGACAAAAGGGTGGGGGAAAGGAGGGAGGAAAGTTTCAAAGCTTCCAAAATCAATGTGGTAGAAAATTTAAATTTGGCAGGCAGGTAGAAGTACAACTTTAAGTAACCAAATAAGTTTAATATTGGAAAATTCTAAGTGGAATTTAGAGAAATGAGGGTTGGGTGGTTTAAAATTTCAAAAACTGAAAGAAAAAAACTACTTCACTATGTGTGGTATTAAACCGAAATTCAGCAAGTATGTTATAGGGAAGTAAAATAAAAAAAGTGTGTTAGAAAATTTAAATTTGTCAGAATGTAGAGGTCGGGATTAAACAACCAAATAAATGTTAAATATTTGTGGTTTGTAAAAGGGGCTGGTGTAATGAAGTGTTTCAAAACTAAAAGAATAAACTATTTCACACAGCATTAGAAGATTTACATTTTTCATGCAGGTATAAGGACCACCTCAAACAATATAAGGGTCTGAAATTTTATGTATTTCAAAATTGAGTCCCGGGAAATGAAAGAACTTAAAATGTATACTACAACTAATGTACAACATTGTTTTCTATGTTGTTAAACGATGAAGTTTAGCAAGAAAGTGAAAAAAAACATATACAATATCCAAATACCTTTTAAAATTTCAAAATGGGAATGTGTAAAAACTAAGAAAGGGGGCAGAAAATTAATACATTTTCAAATGAATTAGAAAATCAAGTTTTCAGCATGGAAACAAACTAATTAAATTCCCCAAGTTGGTAAAAGGACCACCCCCTGTAACCATATAAGTTTGGAATTTAACAATTGGGTGCTTAAAAATTGGGGGAGAGGGGTGGGGGGCTAACAATTTCATAAACTAATAGAAAAAAACTTTTATATATGGTGGAAAACCTTAACTTTCTAAAGACAGACAAAAAACGTATAAAAATTAATTTATTACCAAAACTAAAGATTATATTTAAGTGGCTCCATTAGCATAGTGAATACAAAGCTAAAACAAAAAGGATTAATTAACCCCTAATTAGCAGCAACATAACAATTAAAAAAAACAAATGCTGTCGACATAGCTTAGAGAGCCGTGATTATCCTTGGAGAATCATGATGACCAATATTCGATATATTTCTGTAACAGAATCTATTATTTCCTTTATGTTCGTATAGTGAAATGTGGTGCTCTTTTTTTTTCAACATGTTTCTGTAACAATGTATATAAATTCGTTTCACTTACTCTTATATTACGGTCGTGCTTATGTAAAGATTACATTGTAAATGGATTTGTGAACTCAGTTTGTGGACTAGTTAATATTATGTTTCAAAGAGTTTTAAAAATATATTTATTAATTGCCATAATTGGTTTGTGATTGCCATAGCTAGCTCTGGATTGTACATGGAGGAAATATAACAATAATGACAGAAAGTTGTCGAACATCTTGATTGGTATTTGTTTGATGTGGCCTACTCGCGCGAATAACGGATCAAACTGGTAATTTGGTAGACATGAATTATGTTTAGGGCGGCGATGGGATGGCCTTGAACAACGAAGAAATCACTCCTTACAACAGAAGAACCAGCAATGGAATTCCTAGGAGAATTACTTCCAGCGGTAAACCTCAGGTAATTCTCATCACAACAGTCAAATTTACATAAGAAGGGCCTCTTTTTTTTTATAAAATACAAACACAATTTTTTTGGGGGTCAATCAATATTGATAACATTTTTACATATTACGAATGTTAGTTTATAGCAAGTCCGTAGCCAGCCATTAATTTCAGGAGGGGGGGGGGGGGAGTTTGGTGGGAACATCCCCCAATTGCCGGAAGCTAGAAAAAATTCTAAATGATAAACAGTTCTAGAAGCTCTTTAAAGTGCTTTTTTATTGTAACACAGCCTCATAATTTGTACTTGTAGCTTAATTTTGAACCATAAATAAAGCCATATATATTTTGTTCATAAAAATGGGGGGAGGGGGGTGTTTGAACCCCCAAAACCTCCCCTGGCTATGGTCTTGGCTTATAAGTAGAGATAGACCTACTTTCTATCAAAAGTGACAGCCACAAATCACATGACTTAAAATATTAATATGTGAAAGCGGCGGTGGTTCGTATACATGAGCACATGTGTAGGCTAACACCCAATATTTTGATTATAATTATATAGCTACTATTTTAGTTATAAATAATTAAGGTAATTAGTCTATCTAACTCTATTTGATAGTTTATTACTCTAAAAAAATCGCGTTCTTCTATTGTGACTAGCTCTCCTAGTATCATCACCATGAACTGTTTCCAGCCTGTGGCCGAATGGTCTAGGGCGTTACTATTGTGTTGGATTGGCCTGTGAATGACGGGGACATCAGGGTTTGAATCCTGGTCAGGTCTACTGAATATGGTTTTCCCTTAACAATTTCCCACTCTCCTTCCATTTAAAATGTGAATGGATTACCTTTAAAATTCTTCCTTCCTCACCATCAGAGTAATTATCATATCTGCTTATTACCTGAACACGGCGATAACGAAAAAAATTGTTTAAAAATTGCTAAATTTCGAGGTCATAAATTATTTTTCTTAACCGGTATTTCATTGCGTCATCTCTGCTCGTGTTATGATGTTTGAAATGGTTCAAATATTTTATTTCTATTACTATTATTACTAATCTAATATCATTAGGGGTGTATGAAGATTCAAAAACTTTTGACTTTGCTTTTTAAATTGTTTTCAAAAATTGGTCGAGACAACTTCAAAGCTTTGCCAGTAAAAACAATGGATGTTAAAATACACATTTACACTTGATTTCAATAAAAAAATTTGCTGTTATATAAATTATAAATTGATGCTCAAAGGCATAAATATGCTAAGCCCGTTGAAAAAAATTAAAAAAAATTTCAAGAATATTTCATAGACTTCTATTTAGCATAAAATTGAAAAAAAAATATCTTCACGAACGCTTAAACATCCATATTGTTTTTTTGTTTTTTTTAGAACCTCAGAAATGGCGTCGATATATCAATAGGCGGTGCTTCGAGACGCCGCATGGTCTTCATGGATGACAACCTCCAAAGTTATCAACAGACGCTCAGAATGGCCGACGAACAAATGAAAGACGCCATCAGCAACATGCAAGTTGGTGTCTACGAGTGAGTTTTAAGTTGCAGGCTTTATTATTAAAACACACGATGGAATTCGTTTATTATTTTATATTACCGGAATATAATATAATAAGCTAATTCCAAAATAATGTTGATGATATTTACTAAACTGGATATCATCTCTAAGGGAACTTTATGGTTACTCTTGGGAAACAGCGTTGTCTTTCTCTCTTGTGTGTGGTCAATCTCCTCTCAAATATAAGACAAGTTTGGCAACACTGGTTAGTCAATGTTGCCAGTAGCTCCTTCTTACCCCAGCACACCACCTTCAGACATAACTGAAAGCGAGGAGATTTGGCAACAGTTGACAGAGAGCGAGATAAAGCTTTTCTCCATAAAACCCGCAGTTCCCTCAGCAATTATAAGTTTCCAAACTCGAAAACATTTGTCTACACTATCAGTGTGACCAACCTTACAATAATTTGGTTGGAGCTAATATTAAAATGTCCAGTGCTTATATTTTATGCAAGAGTTCTTCATACACTCGACGTTAAATAAATGTGATGGCTTAAAGCCCTGCTGGTAGCTTTGAACCACATTTTGATATAACAAGCAGTATCTAAATATGGCAAGACAGTTGTAGTTCTGCAATTCGTGTAAACATTCCAGAGGGGGAGCTCAGCAAGGGGGGTAGTCCTTCCAGCACCCAGAGGGGGGGAGTAGTCCTCCTCCAGAGGGGACACCACCCAGAGGGGGACATTCCAGCACCAGAGGGGGGGGTAGTCCTCATCCAAAGGTGGCCATAGCTCCACGAAGGTGGCGAGCCGAGTGGCCAGTAGCTCCAATTGCCATAGCTCCCAGAGTGGGCCAGAGCTCCGGGGGGCCAGTAGCTCAGAATGGCCTACTCCCCAAGTGCCCAAGTCCCAGAAGGTGGGCGTAGCTCAGAGGGGCGTAGCTCCAATGTGCATAGCTCCAAGTGCCATACCCAGAAGGTGGCAGTAGCTCCCAGAGTGGCAGTGCTCCCAGCTGACGACGTGTTCTGTCTGTCCAGCCGCTGGAGGTTCCGGGAGAAGTTCATCAACCCTCTGTGTTTGACGTTCGAGGACCTGAGGTGGGAACTGCCCTTCATCAAACAGCCGGACCCTCTGTTCAAGTTCTACGTGGGGTGCGCCCTGGCCATCGTCCTCGGCATGATGGCCATACAGGGGATAAGCATGCCCAGGTAGGCCCGACCTTGGCTCGTATCCTGTCTTACCACCCATCCGACATATGCCATAACAGGACTAAGCATGCCAACGGTCCGACCTTGGTCTACGCTACCACCATTGCATGATGGCATACAAGGATAAATCATTGCCCATAGCACGACCTTGTGCTCGTATGCCTTAACCACGAGCCTCGCTGATGCCCTAAGGGCATGCCAGGTGCCCGACCTGGTCTACCATTTACTTGAAATCAGGACTATTCACATATACAATTCAACGGTTCCAGACTGTGTCCGTCCTAGTATTAAGAACCTAAATTAGTATTCATAATAGGATTCTAGTACTCCCGGACTGTTATTTATCTTGCAAGGGCCCGGCTTTTTCCCGATAATGGTCGACCATGCTCGGGAATAAAGCGGGCCCTTACAGTATAATAAACGTCGGAGCTCGATGCTGTGCATGTCCTATCATATAGGATAATAAACATATGAAGTTACGACAGGCCTAGCACAGGTAGTGGAAATATAAATATGGCTTGAATAAAAAACTGACCCAGGTGGAACAGTGATGGAGTGCATCTTTCCAGTGGGGCATTCCCCGCCTTAACCCCCTTCCCACACCCTGTCTGTATACGTTTCTGCAATGGAAGCCCCAGGGGTTTTGCCAGCCTGGCGAGCGCGTCACTAGCAGATAGCTCTCGACGGGAGACAAAGGTTCGAATCTTGGCTCAGTGAACTGAGGGTAGTTTTTGACAAGTAATTTATTAATGTGGTTTCCCCATCCTCTCTCCACGCTAATGGTGATTCTTATTTGTAAAGGCCTAATTTGACTTAATATTGAAGTATTTCAAATATAAGTTTTACATTTATAGTATGTTTATGATCTTACCAATTAAATCAGGCCGTTAGTAGCAAGTGTGCTAAACCTATCGATAATAATAAAAATGTCAACATGAGAAGTTTTCCAGCACTCAATGAACCAACAACAATATATTGCCTAGCGCCTGTAAACTAGACTGTACCGGCTCGAGCGCTCGCCCAGTCTGGCCGTCCCCTTAGTATAGAGCAGCATCTACTAATCCTCCACAAGTACTGTAGTTCCCTCAAAGGTTGTCACCCAGTATAGCATGGTCTTACTCGTCAACCTAGGGTTAGGCCAGATTTAGAGTAAAGTAGTGTTCAGGGTTCAAATCCCTGTCAGATCTAACGGGGGGCGAGGGGGGTTGTCTTATCTTAAATGGTTTCCCGTTCTCTCTCCACGCAAACGCGAGTAAATTTCCTCTAAAATTCTACCTTCCTCATACCTATTCCAGTACGCATACACCTGGTTGACTGGTCTAAGGTGTCGCTCTTGCAATAGACTGGAATGCCGATGAAGGGGAGATTGTGGTTCGAACCCTGCTTGGGTGTATTTAGGATAGCTTTTACCTAAATGAGTTTTCAATCTTCCTTTAAGCAAATGCAGGTACAATTTCTCTAACACATTAGCGCAATCAACATTCATGCTCACATCCCAGACGTGGAGTGAGACAGGGTGCCTTAAAGCAGCAAACTCTGCTTACTCTGGCAGCACTGCACGCCACATGTGTATCCCTGATCTGATACCGTTACAGCGACCACTGGATGCCCTGGGCGGGGTTCGGGTGGCCATCTGCCTCCTGCTGTCCCTCCTTCCCCTCACCTGGTCGCACTACATCTGGAACAAGTGGCAGGACCCTCATCAAGAGCTGGAGGTGATCAACGACCCTCGGAACAGGATCGTCATGTTCCTGTACAAGTCGTCTCTGAAGGTGGTCTGGAGTTCTCCCACGAGGATCTTCCTGTACCTCGTCATGTGCTCCACTCTCACCGGCTGCGCCATGCTGGAGCTGGTAATATTCCTGTGTTACATGATGGAGCTGGTAATATTCCTGCGTTACATGCCAAAACTGGTAATATTCCTGTGGTCCATGATAGAGCTGGTAATATTCCTGTGGTCCAGGCTGGAACTGGTAATATTCCTGTGTTATATGCTGGAGCTGGTAATATTCCTGTGTTACATGCTGGAGCTGGTAATATTCCTGTGTTACACGCCAAAACTGGTAATATTCCTGTGTTACACGCCAAAACTGGTAATATTCCTGTGGTCCATGATAGAGCTGGTAATATTCCTGTGGTCCAGGCTGGAACTGGTAATATTCCTGTGTTACATGCTGGAGCTGGTAATATTCCTGTGTTACATGCTAGAGCTGGTAATATTCCTGTGCCTCATCATGAGCTACACGCTAAAACAAAACAGAACACATGGTATGATGATTAGGGAATCTAATAACTAACGATATTTCCAATGTTTACCCGTGTTCTTGTTTCAATGTCCGCCATGTTGAGTTTGTCAAAAGTTGAAACTTTGTTTGGTTTCAGTTAGAATGTGACATAGACGTGGAGCAGGGAAGAAAAACCTCAACAAGACGATGACGACCCTCTCATTAGCAATGGAGGAGCAAGTGTTGATGTCGCAATGTCTACCTCCTTGGGTGAGACGCCTCTTCATTACAACTTGGGAATGGACAATCAACTCTTTTAATACTCTGATTAAAAAGATTGAACATTTTTTAAAACCGAGAATTCTTTAATCATATACTTTGGGAATTTAAGGATTTTAGGACTCAAGAAAATATAAAATTTTATCTATTTTTTCTTACAAATATGATATGAATATAATAATACGTCAGACACTTTTGAAATAAAACCTTTTTAAGGCATATTAAATGACATAATCGACCATCATATGGCTTACAATCTAGCTAATAGTGATAGCATCACTCGTATCCCAATTTGTGGAAATATTAGCAAGTACTGATGTACATCCTTTCAGGGGAGGCTATTTCCATGTCACCATGAGATGAGGTGATGGTGATGGTGATAGCGAGTATGAGGGGGTGGAGCCAATGAAGATCTTAACCTAACTTAACCCTTATCAACCAAGCCCTGTTGACCATGGGAATTATTCCCCTCTTGAGTAAATTCCCCACGGTACCAGTCGGGAATTGAACCCAGGACCTCTAGGTCAGTAGTCAAGGGCTCCGACCACTGTACCACGGGGACGGTTACACTCTAACTTTAATCACCCTTCTGGATTATCCTCATTTATTTACTAATGAGTTAAGAAATGCGGAAGGTCAAATCTAGAGGAAATGGGGACGTATTTTCATGGAGAGAGTGTGAAAACAAATAGTAAAAATGACCCTCAATGAAATTCGACCAACCATCTTCCTCCGTCACCGGCGAGCACCCACCACTGATCTTATGTGACTGTTCCCCCAGCAAGAGCTCCCACCACTGATCTTATGTGACTGTTCCCCCAGCAAGAGCTCCCACCACTGATCTTATGTGACTGTTCCCCCAGCAAAAGCTCCCACCACTGATCTTATGTGACTGTTCCCCCAGCAAGAGCACCCACCACTGATCTTATGTGACTGTTCCCCCAGCAAAAGCTCCCACCACTGATCTTATGTGACTGTTCCCCCAGCAAGAGCTCCCACCACTGATCTTATGTGACTGTTCCCCCAGCAAGAGCACCCACCACTGATCTTATATGACTGTTCCCCCAGCAAGAGCTCCCACCACTGATCTTATGTGACTGTTCCCCAGCAAGAGCACCCACCACTGATCTTATGTGACTGTTCCCCCAGCAAGAGCTCCCACCACTGATCTTATATGACTGTTCCCCCAGCAAGAGCTCCCACCACTGATCTTATGTGACTGTTCCCCCAGCAAGAGCACCCACCACTGATCTTATGTGACTGTTCCCCCAGCAAGAGCTCCCACCACTGATCTTATATGACTGTTCCCCCAGCAAGAGCTCCCACCACTGATCTTATGTGACTGTTCCCCCAGCAAGAGCACCCACCACTGATCTTATGTGACTGTTCCCCCAGCAAGAGCACCCACCACTGATCTTATATGACTGTTCCCCAGCAAGAGCTCCCACCACTGATCTTATGTGACTGTTCCCCCAGCAAGAGCACCCACCACTGATCTTATGTGACTGTTCCCCCAGCAAGAGCTCCCACCACTGATCTTATATGACTGTTCCCCCAGCAAGAGCTCCCACCACTGATCTTATGTGACTGTTCCCCCAGCAAGAGCACCCACCACTGATCTTATGTGACTGTTCCCCCAGCAAGAGCACCCACCACTGATCTTATGTGACTGTTCCCCCAGCAAGAGCTCCCACCACTGATCTTATATGACTGTTCCCCCAGCAAGAGCTCCCACCACTGATCTTATGTGACTGTTCCCCCAGCAAGAGCACCCACCACTGATCTTATGTGACTGTTCCCCCAGCAAAAGCTCCCACCACTGATCTTATGTGACTGTTCCCCCAGCAAGAGCACCCACCACTGATCTTATGTGACTGTTCCCCCAGCAAAAGCTCCCACCACTGATCTTATGTGACTGTTCCCCCAGCAAGAGCTCCCACCACTGATCTTATGTGACTGTTCCCCCAGAAAAAGCTCCCACCACTGATCTTATGTGACTGTTCCCCCAGCAAGAGCTCCCACCACTGATCTTATATGACTGTTCCCCCAGCAAAAGCTCCCACCACTGATCTTATGTGACTGTTCCCCCAGCAAGAGCACCCACCACTGATCTTATGTGACTGTTCCCCCAGCAAAAGCTCCCACCACTGATCTTATGTGACTGTTCCCCCAGCAAGAGCACCCACCACTGATCTTATGTGACTGTTCCCCCAGCAAGAGCTCCCACCACTGATCTTATGTGACTGTTCCCCCAGCAAGTGACGGAGACGTGCAGTCTTGTTATCATCATGAGCTTTCTGTTCCTGAGGATCCATTTCCAGCTGAAGCTGCTGGTTGGCTGCCTCATAGTGGGCTTCTTCTCCTGGGCCGTCTGGTTCTTAAACCCTGAGCTATTCTCGGTAAGGACCGGCCGCATTTTCTAAACATGTTCATATTCTTTACAAGCCGAGTTCTATTACAAAATAAGTTTGTATTTTTATTTTTACTTGCATACGTTTTCACCTATTTTCATAAAATTAATTTAGCTATTATTTACGAAGAATAAAGTTTTAATTTGGCTATTAATTGCGAAGAATAAAGTTTTAAGTTAGCTATTACGAATAATAAAGTTTTATGTTAGCTATTAGTTACGAAGAATAAAGTTTTAATTTGGCTATTAATTGCGAAGAATAAAGTTTTAAGTTAGCTATTAATTGCGAAGAATAAAGTTTTAAGTTAGCTATTAATTACGAAGAATAACGTTTTAAGTTAGCTATTAATTACGAAGAATAAAGTTTTAAGTCAGCTTATAATTAAGAAGAAGAATGTTTGTTGTTCAATAAGTTGTATATAATATTGTTTATCTTGTACGTATTGTTGGAAACTATGTCTACAGCGTCACACGTGACACGGCTGTGAAAGAAATACTGACACAGTGACTGCCAATCACTGTGAATGATCATCGATATCGTAACCTCTTTATATCATCATGGGCAGTCATTGTTTGGTGTGTCTGACGTCTTATACTATGAACCGCCGTTATGGGTTTTTCTTAGATTAATTATTTACAAGGATACTAGAAATAGCTATTTTCTATTTTTCTGAACTACCTGCAAGATGCAACAAAAACGTCAAAATTATTAGCAGAGCTACACAGGATATCATCTCTGAGGAAACTGCATGGTTACTATTTGGAAACAGTGTTGTCATTCTCTCTTATTTATGGTCAATCTCCCCTCAAATATAAGACAAGTCTTGCAACACTGGTTAGTCGATGTTGCCAGTAGCTCCTTCTTACCCCAGCACACCACCTTCAGACATAACTGAGAGAGAGGTGGTTTGGCAACAGTTAACTGAGAGAGAGCGAAGATAAGTATTTTATCTATAAAACCTGCAGTTCCCTTAGAGATAGAGGAGACTAGGTTCGATCCCGATCGGGTGCCAAGACTATTTTCCTTGGCGGTTTTTTTTTTGTCCTTCCTCCAGGTAAATGCGATTACATTTCTTTAAAACTCAATCTCGTACTGCACTCTTAGATTATCGAGTTAAAGTTGCAGGTGACCCGAAAGGGAAGTAATCCGCGTCATCCTAAAAAAAACATCGTGTAAACGTGCGATATCTAGTTTTGTTGATAAGCCTTGTGTTTCCCCCTCCCCTCGGAAAGTGTCTAACCGTGTTCCTGTGACGTTGCAGCAAGGAGAGACGTGGAACCCGGGCATGCATCCTATGGTAGCACACGTCCTCAGCATCGTCTTCCTCACGGTCACGTTGCATTTGCTGGACAGGCAGGTCAGTGCTGACAACTTGGCTGTTTTGGAGCCAAACACTGATTTTGGTAGGGAAGTCCTTTTATCCTACCTAAATACTAATATAGGGTAGGATTCCTGTGTGAAACAAGGCCTTACAGAACGGGCTTCCTATCAAAATAGAGGTATAGATAGGGAACTGTGCAATCTACGTCCGATCGAACTCGGTGAGCTGGTGGATTTGACCTGAATTGGAACAGCAATAGATGGGAGATTTAAAAAAAATCTGCATCAACATTTGCCTAGAAAGAATATCTCATTCCTGAGCTCCTCTAGTACATGGGATTTCTACCAGAGGGTTCAGGTGACACTAACCAGCCGAAGGGTTGAATGCATGTCCAGCTCCGGTTGGATAGAAATCACATCAAATCAACACTTTAATTTTTTTTTATCACCACGTTTTACTACCTGTTTGGATTATAGAGATTAAGAAAGTTATAGGCCTACTTATAAGAAGTGTACCCGCATGTGTGTGAAAGGAGAATGGAAAACCTCAGTACGCCCGAACGAGATTCAAAACCTCTATCTCCTCCGTGGTCGGCGCGGGTTTGTAATCTTACCGGCCCGCCAAATAGCGATGTTGCTGTTTCAGACGGAGTACATGAACCGCCTGGACTACAAGTGGAAGAGACAACTGGCAGTGGAACAGGAGGAAGGGACGACCACGCACATGGTCAACAAGATGCTGTTGGAAAACATCCTGCCTGTTCACGTCGGTAAGGTCCGACGCGAACCATCCACAGAGACCACTCATTTTGGACAAGACTGACTTTTGAAATAGCATATTAGAATTTTTAAAAAATCAAACATCAGTAAACTGGTACCCTAAATTTTTAAGGATTTAAACCAAAATGACAATTTTTGACTCGATTTATAGCGGGTACCAGGGAAACAGGGGGGGGGGGAAGTCCAATTTGAGCTCGAATTGAATTAGTGCTGCCATCTGTTATACAATCATTAGACCTTTATAGTGCACTTTATCATCATCATCATAATCATCATCAGTATATTGTTCCAGCAGACCGGGTACAATTTGTGAATCTCTTGCATTGTTTTCTATCTAGATACATTTCTTCATCATTTCAGGCTCTCTGGATGTCTTCCTTTACAACGTCCATCTGTCTTCCTATTGACTACCTCCTCCATCCATCTTCCTCCCGGTCCTATCTCCATCTACTTCCTCCCGATCCTCTCTCGACTACCTCCCCAGTCCTCTCTCGACTACCTCTCCATCCACTTCCTCACCCCTCTACCAATCTCCATCCTCTTCACATGTCCGAACCATTTTATTCTGTGTTGTAAAACATTATTTCTTATTTTGTCTCTCTCAATCTTTTCCATCATGGTTATAAAATTCTAAATGAGGATTCTATATGCTGAAAGCCCCACTGTTGGGCTCCATTTATAAAATTATAAAGGCCTCGCTTTGGATCGTAAATTATACAATTCTATGAAACGACAACTTTTAATCTTAACATCTTAGCTCAGCTTCTCTTATCGACGCAATTATCATAATAAGGAAATTCCCACTTATACAATAAATATACTTTGATCACCTTTATGTTAATTTATTATTAGAACGTATTCTGTATAGTCATTACTATCACAATTTACAACTTGAGCTTGTACAACTGTCCCAGTCGCCATACACTATATTGTTATTAAACATGTGGCGACAAGCAACACACGTGTTGTCTCCATCCCTTGGGTTCGTTTCCTCCCTAGTGTATTTTTCAAATTCCGATGATATCGACGATTGAACCAGAGTGGACTGAAAATCTTGACCAATCACAGGAGAGTAGTTTAAATTCTGGCTTTCTGGTTGGTTGGACATCGCAACCGCTCTGTAATAAGGAAAAGGTGTATTTATCTTAGAACAAAAACTAAGCTCAAAATCAGCTCTTTCCGTTTTGGTTTCATCGTCCAACGCATCCAGGAAGCACATTTATAATAAAATAAAATGTATTGATTTCCAAATTGCCTGAAGGGCTTAAATATTCTAAAATGAAAACGAATAATTAAAAATAATGTTATAAAATAAAGAGAATTCCCGAATTTAAATATAAAATGCAAATAAAATATTAAGACTGAAGTCTCATCCCTCCTTTTGGAAACAACATAAGGTTTACAAATTGGGACATTACATGGTGCACTTTATATTATGGTTAAAACAGGTCTCTGTCCTATTTAAATTAATTCAAAACAATATTTGCTGGGGTCTTTATAAGGTTTGAAAGGCCTTAGCCAGCTAATAATTTCAGGGGGGGGGGGGGGGGGTCTGGTGGGCACATCCCGCAATTGCCGGAAAACAGCTCTAGAAGCTCTTATAAAATGCTTGTTGTTTTTTGCAACTTAACCCCCTAACTGCTGAAAGCTATGAAAAACTATAAATATTAAACACCTCTAGAAGCACTCTGAAGTGGTTTTTTTTATGGTAAACACAGTCATAATTTCTACTTGTGCCTTAATTTTGATATTGTTTGAACCATAAATCAAGCCATATATATTTTGCTTGTTAAATTTGGGGGGAGGGAGGGATTTGGACCTACAACCCCTCACCTCACCCTCCTGACTACGGCCATGAAGGTGTGAGATGCTATAAAAGCGTTTCTGTAAAATGATTGTAATATGACATCTAGTATACTCCTTACATCTAAATATAAAGTTTGAAGGAAACCGGTTGAACCATTTCATCTGTAGCTCCAGGTAGAGAATTGTTAGGAGCGACTCTATCTGTAGGTAGGTCGAAATACCGTCCCTCGATGATTAAATAGAATGTCGACATGGAACTGTTGCAGCCAAACTGTACCTGAACACTAACAGATCGTACGGGGAGTTATACCACGAGGAGTATAACACAGTGGCCGTCATGTTCGCGACCATAACGGGCTACGCTCTCTGGGACGAGGACAACCCATATGGGAACAACCAGAGGACCAGTCTCATCGTGCTCAACCACATCATATGTGACTTTGATAAGGTGGGTTATCTCTGGAATCACATCATGTGTGACTTTGATAAGGTGGGTTATCTCTGGAATCACATCATGTGTGACTTTGATAAGGTGGGCTATCTCTGGAATCACATCATATGTGACTTTGATAAGTGGGCTATCTCTGGAATCACATCATATGTGACTTTGATAAGGTGGCTATCTCTGGAATCACATCATATGTGACTTTGATAAGGTGGGCTATCTCTGGAATCACATCATGTGTGACTTTGATAAGGTGGGCTATCTCTGGAATCACATCATATGTGACTTTGATAAGGTGGGCTATCTCTGGAATCACATCATATGTGACTTTGATAAGGTGGGCTATCTCTGGAATCACATCATATGTGACTTGATAAGTGGCTATCTCTGGAATCACATCATATGTGACTTTGATAAGGTGGGCTATCTCTGGAATCACATCATGTGTGACTTTGATAAGGTGGGCTATCTCTGGAACCACATCATGTGTGACTTAGTTGGGAACGTAGACTGATTCACACGTTTGCTGAAAATAGAGAGCTGCAGAATCTGTTTGAGTGAGACAGCAACTCACACTCGTTCTCTGTTGACCATGAGCATTGCAACTTAAAACAGCTGATTATCAACATATTTTATCTCCTAGTGGATAAACATATATTCTAGATCATTCTCCCGATGTATGTTTTCAAATTATAACGCTGTGTCGGGGCTCAATCAATACATCGATACAAGCTTTACATTGACGGGTTATTACAAATCTCCTCACAACGGACAACGGAGCTGTCTGCTCGCTTCTAGTTCTACAGCGCATGCGCACTGATGTGAGATGGCTGGCACCGAGATTTGATTGGTTCACCAGTGCCGAACTTCTCCAGCTGAGCGGACAGAGTAGAGAAGAGTTGAACTTCAGCAGAACAGCTGGCACGGATTAAGCGGAAATGTTGTGATTGGCTTAGAGCTCGTCACGTGACTACGTTTCTGTTCTGCGATTGTTCTTCAGTGAGAGTGTGAATCCACAATAAGGTGTATCGTCTGGTCTTTCCCGAGATGAGAAGGTCAGGGTTTGAATCTTGGCCTGGTGGACTGAAGGTGTTTTTCCTCAATTGTTTCCTCATTTTCCCTTCTTCAAATGAGGTTATATTTCTTCTAAATTCTACCTTCCCCTTCCCTACACCATATGTTATAATGATAACCACGGTTATAATGATATTAATATGATAATATTAAGTATTGATAGCATTTGTCAAAAGTGATAGCTGAGTATAACATGACTTGGCGTATGAATACATGAAAGCTCGTTCCTCTCTCCTTCAATCGTGACGTTTGTCCGCAGCTGCTGTTCGACCCGAGCTGTCTGCGGGTCGAGAAGATCAAGATGGCGGGTTGGACGTACATGGCTGCCTGCGGTCTGGACCCCGGTCGCCGGGACTCGAACCTGTCTCTGTCTAGACAGACCTACTCGGAGCACGTGCTGGTCGTCCTGGCCAGGTTCGCCACCAAGATGATGCGTGTGCTCGTCAGACACACGGTCGGCCAGGACTTCACCCTCAGAGTAGGTCAGTGCACCCCCCACCCCTGGTGCTCAGGACAACACACTAGTTAAATAACTATTTTACCCAAAAATCTCGCGTTTGACTCCGAATCTTGGGGGGAGGGGGGAAATATGAACATAAGATTGAAATGGTGACTAAAATGTTTTATTAAGTTTTGGTTACCGTGCATTCATTATAATATTCAGTTAACTGGTAAATTAATAGTCTGAGTCTGGTTGTTGAGTTAGCCCTAGGGCTGTATGCAAGAACTTGACTAAGTGTTCATCATCATCATCATCATCATCATCAACAACAACTGTTTCCAGCCTGTGGCCGGGTCTGTTTAGTAAAATACCTCCACCTATAGCTTGCACACTTCCTGTTGTCTCTCCTACCATCTAATTAATCTCTCATGTACTCCCTGTACCCAACTCTTTCACAGATAACTTCATTCCTAATCCTGTTCTCCTCGTGACAGCTAACGTGCTCCTCACAAACTTCATTCCTAATCTTGTTTCTCCTCTGACAGCTAACATGCTCCTCATTAACTTCATTCCTAATCTTGTTTCTCCTCATGACAGCTAACGTGCTCCTCACAAACTTCATTCCTAATCTTGTTTCTCCTCATGACAGCTAACATGCTCCTCATTAACTTCATTCCTAATCTTGTTTCTCCTCATGACAGCTAACTGCTCCTCATTAACTTCATTCCTAATCTGTTTCTCCTCATGACAGCTAACATGCTCCTCATTAACTTCATTCCTAATCTTGTTTCTCCTCATGACAGCTAACATGCTCCTCAAAACTTCATTCCTAATCTTGTTTCTCCTCATGACAGCTAACATGCTTCTCATTAACTTCATTCCTAATCTTGTTCTCCTCATGACAGCTAACATGCTCCTCATTAACTTCATTCCTAATCCTGTTTCTCCTCATGACAGCTAACATGCTCCTCATTAACTTCATTCCTATCTGTTTCTCCTCTGACAGCTAACGTGCTCCTCATTAACTTCATTCCTTAATCCTGTTCCTTCAATGGACAGTAAGTGCTCCTCACAATTTTCATTTCTAATGTGTTTCTCACTGACAGCTAACGTTGTCTCACAACTCATTAATGTGTTTTCTCGTGACAGTAATGCTCCTACAAACTCATCCTAATCGTCCTCCTCTGACAGTAAGTGCTCTCAAATTCATTTCATTTGTTTCTCCTCATGACAGCTAACATCTCCTCACAAACTTCATTCCTAATCCTGTTCCTCCTCATGACAGCTAACATGCTCCTCACAAACTTCATTCCTAATCTTGTTTCTCCTCATGACAGCTAACTTGCTCCTCACAAACTTCATTTCTAATCGTGTTTCTCCTCGTGACAGCTAACATGCTCCTCACAAACTTCATCCATTTAAGAAGTGCTCATTGTCAATTTTCGAACTTGGAAGATGAAGGCTTTATCTAAGTTTCTAAATGTTAAACAAATTGATAGCACTCAAAGTATTTAATCTCTGACAGTAATCAACATAAAAATAAACTCCAGATAGCTTCTAAGAGTCATTTCATGTTTGCCTGTGGCGGTTGTGGGTCTGTGCCCACCAAACCAAACACCTTAGACCGCTCGACCATCGCTGTGGGTCGTATTAAAGGTAGTTACTGTGTATGAGGAAGAGAAATGGGTGGTTAGATTTAATGTTCGTACTAAACACGCTGACACACACCACTACCAGCTTCAAAAAACTCTCGGCCCATTTTATTATCACCGCGTCTTACTACCTGTTCAGGTTTTACACATATGATAATTACTATAATGTGGTGGGGAATGAGTAAGGTAATCTACCTGCATTGGCGTGGGAACCATTTAGTGAACACCACCCTCAGTAGACCTCTCCTCGTCAGTAGACCTCTCCTCTTCAGTAGACCTCTCCTCTCAGTAGACCTCTCCTCGTTCAGTAGACCTCTCCTCTTCAGTAGACCTCTCCTGTCAGTAGACCTCTCCTCGTCAGTAGACCTCTCCGTCAGTAGACTTATGTCAGTAGACTCTCCTGCAGTGACCTCTCTCTTCGTAGACTCTCTTTCGTAGACTCTCCACGTAGTAGACTCTCCTTTCAGTAGACTCTCCTCTCAGTAGACCTGCCATTAGTAGACCTCTCTGGTCAGTAGGACTTCTGTGTAGGATCTCTCGTAGTAACCTCTCTCTCAGTGACTTCCTGCTTCAGACCTGCCCTCTTCATAGGACGCTTCCTCTCAGTATGATCTCTCCTCAGGTAACTCTACTCCCAGTGACCTACCCTCAGTAGACCTCTCCTTCAGTAGACCTCTCCTCGTCAGTAGACCTCTCTCGTCAGTAGACCTCTCCTCTCAGTAGACCTCTCCTCTCAGTAGACCTCTCCTTCAGTAGCCTCTCATCGTCAGTAGACTTTTCCTCGTAAGTGTGATCGACACTTGACTTTTGTGCACGGGCTTGTTTCAGGAATCTCACACGGCAAAGTGACGGCAGGGTGGTGGGTTCTCGGAAACCCTTACGACATCTGGGAGATGCGTTCAACATGGCGTTGAATGGACTCGACGGGGAATAGGCAGGATACAGTTTTGTGTCGCAAATGTGTGTGTATGAACGACTGTACACACTAAGCCAAA
Source organism: Timema cristinae (assembly GCA_039000515.1). Classification (NCBI taxonomy): domain Eukaryota; kingdom Metazoa; phylum Arthropoda; class Insecta; order Phasmatodea; family Timematidae; genus Timema; species Timema cristinae. The sequence goes on along the minus strand of JBCFYV010003508.1, from coordinate 47,308,000 downwards.
CGTGGCATAGTCAACGTCACCATGTACAAGCATAGCATGTAAGTTATGAGGTACATGCTCATATTAGTTATTAAATGTTAGTTACATCAACTGGAACACCATCTCCATGCGAGATTTGTTAAATTAAAAGGAAAAACTTGTAATCGACATGGCCTAAATTGAGGTGCGTGTTTGTTTAATATTGCTGTGTTGTGGATTGTGAATGACAAAACGAGTGTTGCGAGGTGTTGTTATTAGCGAGTAAACAAATAGAACCTTGCGCTGACAACATAAACAGAGAGTCAGCATTCCTCACGGTGATCAGGACAGAAGCCGGGTTAAATAGTAGTGTATCTCGCTATCAGGGCTGACTAATCACCGTCGAGCCCAGGGTACCGGGGTTCATAAACCGTGTGGGATCACATTAGAGGCTAGTCAGGACATTGTTAAGCATTCCTTGCATACTTCGTTCTGTCACGAGGTTTAAGTAAATCTATCAAGTTATTCCATATCCTCTAATATTTCTTATCAATCATCACGTTTTGTAATATATCATAGTTGTACAATAAAAAACAACATAAAAACCCAAGCCGAACGTCGATTACAAACCCGCATGTCAGAATCCAGTCACTTCCCCATCCTCGGCTGCAACCCGTCCTGACAACGATAAACCCACTGAAGGAATTTAAGAGGTGGTCTTTTTGTGAAGGTACCCGCGGAGACTGCTCGGGTGCTGAGGGAAGAGGGTGTTTCTTGCACCCGGAGAGGAATCACCTTCGTCAAGGGCAAGGGTGACATGATGACCTACTTTGTAGACACGGATGAGGAGTTGCGCCTTGTTTCCGACAACCACCCAAACACGGGCGGACAACTTAAGACGCAGTCGCAGAGTGACCCTGAAGAATTCATTACGAGACTGTAGGATCACAAGCCAATTACAGTTCAATTTTCATAGCAAGGCCATTGTCTAACAGCTAGATCTACTTTCAAGTATTCATACATCATACGATCTGCAGCTGTCACTTGTGGTGTGAATTGTCAGTGCTTATTAAAATAACAATAATAAAGAAAATGTTATTAATTTTGACTGCAAAAAAAATAGGTTGGTTAGGCTTCTTTTATGACAGGCCCTTTCAATGACAATTCATCTGTGTATTCATTTTGTTTTTAAATATGTCATATGAAAGTTGGCTTCACCAGTTCATCATCTTCATATCATCATACAACAACAACCGTTTTCGGGGGGGTCTTCCTTTATTCTTCCACCATTTTACTCCTTTCATTGCTTCCATTCTTCTCTTCTCACTTGCACACTTCCTGTTGTCTCTCCTCCCATCTAATTAATCTCTCATGTACTCCCTGTACTCCAACTCTTTCACAGATAACTTCATTCCTAATCCTGTTTCTCCTGTGAGAGCTAACATGCTCTCCTAGTCTCTCTTACATTCAATGTCCAATGTCTTATGTTTCTGCTAAATATGTGACACCCTGTACAACACTTCAAGGACACTTCAAGGGGACTTCCAGTTAAATGTTGCTATTTTTTCCAAGTTTATAGAATTATACGAACATTGACCCAAGATAACCAAAAACATTCCTGAATACACTTAGTTCTAATAATGACTCAAATATCGCATGTATCAGACACAATCCAACAACTGGTTCCCTAACGAGTAGCCAACATCGGAAAAAAGTCACTATATTCATCATACAGCTGGTAAAAGCTACAACAGCAGAACACAATACCATGGCTTCGCGTATGAACGTATAAACTGTCCAATAAGACTATTCAAACAACAGACTAGGTTGACTGTAAGCGCAATCCTCGTCTATTTAGTGTAACGCTGAACTTGAAGTTCACGAAGTCTGACTTTGACTGTATTTGATATAGTGCTGAACTTTTGGCGTTAGTCTGACCATGAACTGGACCTTTTAAGTTAATTTTATGTTGCACTCGCGATTTTTACTTGTTGAAAGCGCAAAGATTTTCATTGCCAGATCGCGGATTACGTATTTTAATATCGGATAGTAAATATTGTTATTCTTACTGAATATATTTATTGCCTTGTTTAAAACCATGCCAAAGATTTATTATATGTCTTGAGATAGGATAAATTTATTGTAAATAAATATTGTATAGGAAAATAAATTTTATTCGTTTTATGTATGCTACAGTTTTGTAAGTGTGATAGTAAATAATATTTTAAAATTACTTGATGTATATTTTATTTCTAATATAAAATGAAGAGTGGCTATAGTTTATTTATGTAACAGTCAATATCCTCCCCATCCTGCAGCCCACCCTAAACTACGAGACTTGATTGTCCTAGAAATGGCTTGAGTTAAGTACAGGATATGTAACCTCATTATGTAACCTCCTCCACTCCTCAGTGACCTCATCCCTTTGTGGACTGAATAATTTCCTAAACATCTTGTTTTCGTCACTTAAGGTGGGTGAAGGACGCGAGATAAAGTAAGTGTTTTTTTGTAGTTTTTATAGCAAAACATTTTTTGGTCAAAATAAATAAAATATTGTTCCAGTAGAAACCTAAAGTTTAATTTTCTTCACACGGAGATATCAACAGTTGTTGAATATCTGTCAAGTGTTTTCTGGAATTTATTAACACCTTTTTCTCTTCATTTGGAAAGTTTCCCATCTAATGCGCCATGCTCGTGACAGATATTCAACAAATGTTGATATCACCAGGTGAAGGAATATTAAATTAAGTTTTACTGGAGCAATATTTTATTTATTTTGGTCAATAAAAATGTTTTGTTATAAAAACTGCTTAAACACTGATCTTATCTCGCGTCCCTACATCCCACCTTAAGGAAAACTATATTCTGATTTTACATTTCTGAAAACCAGACAAGATGTCAACAACTTAATGACCGAGTGATAGCGTGGATTTCCAGACTGTATTATTTAGTAATTAATTACAAATTAATTAAACAAATAAAACCCTTTCTTCCAAACTGACCTAATGTTTTCATTAAACTAATTACTCAACTGTCTGAAGAAATTCTGTTAATTTTATTAAAACATAATAAATGATAATTAGCTACCTCTATATTGTTCACGTCATACTAGAAAAATATCAATAGCTCCCACGTATTTTTAGCTCAATAAAACCTTTATAAACCTCATCAGGCATTCAGGTATCATTTGTTTGAGGCCTAGGCACAGCCTCGGGCTAGTTTAAAATAGTAAAGCTTTTTTTTAAGCAAACGTGTAACAAAAAATCATTATTAAATTATGTTCGCGTATCCTTGATAAATATTCCACGCACCCCCAGCGGCACTTGTTTCACAGGTTTAAAACAAGTGCTATAGTAATAAGTGTCGTGTAGGTTTTTATATTATACACTTACATCAATATCTAGTGTTTACCACGAAAATTAACTATCAATAGTTTGACTAAACTTTAATATTGTAGTCAATGGACAAAACTACATCAAATAATTAAAAGTGTTGCTTCGTAGACTAATCAACGCATCGTTAATTGTTTCAAAAATGGAGAGAACTGGATCATCACGATGAGGTAAGTGGCCACCGAACTTAGGATCTGGAAATTAACAAAATCATTCACAAGTTGAGGAAAGTAAACTTGCAACCCCTATCATGGGGAGTAATTAACATAATGAGGAGATGAAAGGTGGGGTATGGACATGTAATGAGGATGAACTAGAAGGATTAGGAGGCCAAGAACAAGACGGGAGGAGCAGATAACACAAAGTGTGCAAGTGAGGGGAGAAGAATAAGGGAAGATGGAGGCATTTCACCAAACTGACCCAGCCACAGGTTGGAAAACAGTTGATGATGATGATGATGATGATGTGACACCCTAAATCTGTCCCTGATTATTCGGTGTTAATCATGAAATAATATATATAATATGCTCAAATTATTATACATATGTCCAAAAATGTCTTCGCGTACCACTGGTTGAATACCACTGGTTTAAAGCCTCTCTCACACTATACTGGGCTGCTGGTAGTGGGAATATCGGGGTTCAAATCTCAGTCGGGTGTATTGAGGTTTTTTCCCCCCTAAATGGTTTTACACTTGCCTTCCACGCAAATGCTGGTGCACTTTTCAATTAAACCCTCTTAATCTCTAAACAATTAATGTAATTAGTAGGCCTATATAGGCGTACAACCCGAACGGGTAATAAGACGTGGTGATAAAAACAAAAGCTACGAGGAAGACTTTGTTAGACATTTTTGTGCTAAGCTTAAGATTCCGGGTTCGATTCTCATGTTCAGGTGTCATTTTTCAACTGATTTAATTAAAATTAAATATAAAGCCTGATTCACACGTTTGCTGAAAATAGAGAGCTGCAGAATCTGCTTAAGTGAGACAGCAACTCACACACTGTAAGTTGACCCATGATGCATTGCAACTTAAAACAGCTGATTATCAACATATTTTATTATCTAGTAACAAACATATATTCTAGATCATTCTCCCGATGTATGTTTTCAAATTATAACGCTGTGTCGGGGCTCAATACAATGCATCGATACAAGCTTTACATTAACGGGTTATTACAAATCTCCTCACAACGGACAACGGAGCTGTCTGCTCGCTTCTAGCTCTACAGCGCATGCGCACTGATGTGAGATGGTTGGTTCTGAGATTTGATTGGTTCACCAGTGTAGAACTTCTCGGGCAGAGCGGACAGAGTAGAGAAGAGTTGAACTTAAGCAGAACAGCTCGCACCAATTAAGCGTAAATCTTGTGATTGGCTTAGAGCTAGTCACGTGACTACGTTTCTGTTCTGCGCTAGTTTTTCAGCGAACGTGATATCCCCAGTAGACCTACGTCTAGCGCTTGGCTGTATCCTTATCAAAGTTCCTCCCTCTTATTGACAAATATAAAATGATAATTTAATAAACCACTTACCGCCGTTATTTGTGTTTTGCCGACTACGAAATATCCTGCGGCAGAAACATGCACAGGACATGCCACGATCTGGCTCATGAACATATGAACCTGAAAAAACAAACATGTATTCGTAGGGGCTCATTAATAGTTTGATTGGTTCAATTCGTTAAAAGGAAAACCATCATTGAACTCCATTCAGAGTTTCCCAACTCAGGAGGCCAATGGCTGAGAACCAAAGGAGTCATAAGTAATAATTTTAAAAGATAGTTTCAATAAATTGTTAAAAGATTTTTAGAATTTCTACCGAGCTACACATTTCTCAGAATGTTATCTTAATTTAATGGTTTAATTTGTTTGGAAAGTTTCCCTGAACAATCGCTTCACGATATAACCTTATAAATATTGCCCGGACGGTTCTGACGCTTATGAAGGCAGTAAAACAATATTTGGAAAGTTAATATTAAGGTATATTATATCTAGCTTATTTTTGTAAATTGATCTTAGTTTAAAATAAAACTTAACCAATAAGAGCGTCTCTTTATCACCGAAACACCTCAAGGCCAGTTCACACTAAAAGCTAAGCTAAGCTATGCTTGCTACGCCGCGCTATGTTTGTCCCGATTGCTGGCCGGCAAATTTTCTCATCTCCCATCTTGAGCATCTTAAGTTGCGCATAGCTATGCAGCTTGGGCTCCGTATTGAAACAAGTGAAACCTCCACAAGACATCTTGGAAGAATGCCATGACTTAACTTGACTGGAGCAGACCAGAAAGAAGCAACAGTGAATCCAGGAGGGGAAAGAAGGACCATAGCATAGTATAGCATTCTGTGTGAATCAGCCCTAACTCTTTTACCTCTGCTTGGTTCTTTGGAGAAAGTCTAGAGACGGGCACCATCCTCAGATCTTGAACACGGAGTTGGCCTGAAAAACATAACATATATACTACTACTGTGGTACAAACAAACTAACTAACTAACAAACCCTTTTATTATTGGAGATTAATTTAAAGGTACGGGGGGAATAAGGGTAAAGACCAATTTTAGCTCTAATTGATTTAGTGCTGCCAACTGTTACACCAGTGGTTCTCAACCTGGGGGTGCGGCCCCCTCCCCTGGGGAGGCGTGAAGTACTTTCTAGGGGCCGTGGAACAATTTGGAAATTATGTTAAAATCAGCTAAGATTGAAGACGTTATTTTTTTTCAATTAATTTTCCAAAGTAAGCTAATTTTTTCCTGAGATAGTTGCATTTGTAAGACCCAATATTCAAAAACTGATAAAAACAAAATTCTGCCACCCCCCACATTAATTTTAGTCAATTTATTTGTACCGTACGCTGACAATGTTAGGTTGGGTTTTGTATAAAGAAGTGATAAAGGCCAAGATTTTTTAAATTGTCTCAAAGAATATTGGGAAGTGTGGGCGTGGCATTAGATAAAAAAACATGTTGGAGTGGAGGGGGTGTGGTAATTTGATAATCTACCAAGGGGGCGTCAGCTCAAAAAGGTTGCGAACCACTGTGTCATACAATCATGAGACCTTAATGCACTTTAGATAAGTGGTTCTCAAACATTTTTTAGATTGTACACCGTTGGTCGTGACAAAATGTCGATAAATTTTCCCCAAATTACAAATATCAGATAATCAATCAAAGGAGAACATTTTCCTCAGTCGCCTCGAAAATTCCCCGCCACGTTTGTTTTGTTGTCATTTAGCCAATTCTCCCTTGAGAGCTGCCCATATACCCCTGGGGTACGCGTACTCCAGTTTGAGAACTACTGCTTTAGATTTGCTAAGAGAGGTCTCTGTCGTAATTAGATTAATTTTAAAAAAACGTATTGGCCGGGTACTTTATTTTATTTGTGTGGAATGAAAGTGGAGAACTATCAGAATCCTATCCTCAGTACAAACTTCACTGTCACCAACAAGACTAGACTAGCGCCTTTTGTCCGCATGACGACCGGTCAAGGTATGAATGAATTCATAACAAATAAATCCGACCAAAACTATTGTGAAAACAAATATTATAGCACCACGTCTTGCGTTCGGGCTATACGCTATAGTACTAACTATGCTAAAGTTAGGAATGGAAGGTTGATTTTAGAGGAAGTGAACCCACATTTGTGTGAAGGGAGGGTGAAAAGCCATTTAGGAAAAACCACCCCAAGTTCCCCCGAAAGAGATTATAACCTCTATGTCCTCGTCCTCGGCAGTCTAGCTCAACACGAAACTAGCGTGTTAGCTAATTACGGCACCGAGGCGGGTCAACAACTTGTATAGGCTGCATACTACGTCTTATTTAACTATTTAACTAAACATCACAATTTATTCGCTTCTTTCCCAGCATTCACAGTATTGAACAAGCTATTTAATTACGACAAGTTAATTAAATATTATCCGGTCCGGTGGCCGCGTGGTCTAAGGCGCTACTCTCGCGGTATACTAAACTGCCGATGACGGGAGATTGTGGTCCGATCCTTTTCGGACGTACTGAGAGTGGTTTTCCCATAGTCTTCTCTCTCTCTCTCTCTCTCTCCACGCAAATGAGGGTACACTTCCTTCAAATTCAACCTTCCTTACCTAGTACATAATCGTAAAACTTGACACGGTGCTATGAAAACCCGTCAAATACGATATTTTATTAACGAAAGGTTTGATCATAATAGAGTTTTAATATTTGTAAAAATAACAAGATAATCAAAATATATTTTAGAAGTGTTTTTAGTATTGATGATTATTTTATTAACCATTATCCATTAGTACCTCTATTTGCGTGGAGTACAAGAGAAATATATTGAGGAGTAATCACGTTCAGTACAACTGTCCCAGACTCGATCCCCGACCTCCTCGTAACTGTAAAACCAGACCAGACGAACTTGTTCACTGAGGCATACATATCAATATGTAATATACTAAGGACGAGGAAGGTTGAATTTAGAGGAAGTGTGCCCACATGTGTATAGAGAGAGAGTGTGGATTTATTTTAAACAGCCTTAGTACACCTGGCCGGGATTCAAACCCCGATCTCCCCGTCATGGCAAGCGTTACGCCTTAGACAAGTCAACCACAGAAGCGGATCACAAATGTTACTGATTATTGTGTAATAAAATAGACATTACCGAGTCCGTGATTCCTTGCGCGTGGTGGCGACCCAAAAAAGGCGAAAAAGCCGTTGATGAACATGAACATTAAAGGCGCCATTCGCTTCTGTTCAGCGAAACTGATGTACATGTACAAGTCAAGGACGAAGACGACCATCACCGCCACGAAATCTACCGCCACAAGTTCCCCGTACGCAAGCGTGAGACGGCGGACGGCGGACGACAGGAGGCTGTGCAGCAATCTCGCGCGGTCCAGCTCCTCCGTCACGTCCACCGTCGCTTCGGCGTCGTCCCTCCTCAGCGGCGCCAGCACGCGTCTCGTGATGGCCTTCACCTCGTAGAACTGTTTCTGTATGACGAAGCACAGGTAGATGAACACGATGAGAGGGAAATACTGCCACGCCCGAGGAGAGCGAACAGGATGTAGGTGACAAGTTGGGCGTGAAATGTCCCGGGTGTCAGGTACTCGCAGAAATAGTACTGCTCGATCTCTATCACGAGGACTGTCAATAAAACAAAGAGAAGAGGAAGGTATTTACAAGTGAACTGTCTCATCTCCGGCGAGTCTGGGAACGCCTGTCGTTTCTTACTGTAGAACTCCTCGAGGTTCCAGATCAGTTTAGGTACGTGCCTCGCTCCGAGCTGGATGAAGAAGAAGTTGAGAAGGCTCTGTATTGTGACGAAATGGGCCATGACCGCCTCCCAGAAATTTTCCTTCTGCTGTATGAAGAACAGGACCTTGAAACTGGCGGCTAGTTTCAACAGGACCATCATCAACACCAGTAGGATGAAACACCACGCCGTGTCCAAGCTGAGGAAACGGTAGCTGGTTCGATCCCCGTTTCGATTGTGGGACCCAGAAAGGGGGAACATCCCGGAAACTCTAATTATCAACGCGAGAGGTCGCAGAAAGGAGTAGAAAGATTCCTCTTTCTTGGCCGCCATTCTCTTTGTGGTAGTGATTGATCCGCGTCCCTCGCGAGGTGTGATGGTGCTAAATCCAGCTATCTGATTGGTTGTCAGGAGGATTGTTGCGTTAGAAACATCTCGACACTCCACGGGACCAGCGCTCAGAGTTGAAATCACGGCCGGACAAGACAGTTGCCATCTGGCGACATGGAACGCTCATTAGGCGGTTTTATCTCTTCGACACTTTTCAACTTGTTGACCGTGTATCACGCACTTAAGTGCATTTCATAAGGTCGAATACCTTTATTACGCTATAAAACAAAGCATATCTTTACTGACAAAGTAATAAACTTTGATGCAATCAGCAGATTTTCATAAAAAACGTTATTTTTTTAATAATTATTTTAGAGGCGTAGTAAGAGTAGGAAGAGACTAAGTACTACTTCCTAAAGCTTTATTGAACCCCCCCCCCCCCCAATAAAACAACAACCAAGTAGTTTGACTAGAATACATTATAAAGTTAACTCTCTATATATCTTATAGAGAATTAACTTTATAATCTAATATATAACTGATATAAAATCCATTACATTTCATCGCGTGCCGAGGAGTGCACTTTGAACAGGAAATAGTATCTCAGTTTTTAAATCAAGTATAGACGATGCTCGTGGGTTCAAACCCAGCCAAGGTCAACGGATTATTCTTGAGTGATAAAAATACGTAGCACAACTTCCTTCGGATGGGAGAGTAAAGCCACCAGGTCTCATGTCGATTGTGGTGTGTAAAAGAACCCTGGGAGGCATGTTGAAATACCGGCAAAATTGGTAGGTACTTTCACTCTCGCTCAGAGAAATTATCGTGTTCTGATATAATCAGTCGGCTCAGAAAGAGCACGTTAAATACCTCGGATAAATAAAAGGATCTAAAAATATATATCAAAAGAAATGTATATCATATAAAGATTCTGATATTTTTCTGTTGATAGATCACGATGTATACCAATCAAAGGAACTTATAACATTTTAGAAGATATTTTATATTTAGTCCATTTATTCCAATTAATATTATTATTACCGCGTCTTACTACCCGTTCGGGTTATACACACTTACACTAATGTGTAATGGTAGGGTGATTGAGATATGAAATGGAGGACCTACAGTTTAACGTGGGATCCGAACCACGGTGGAGGACTGGCATTCCACACATTCACAAGTTGTGATTAATACACGTCTTGTCAGAGGTGAAGGAAGGGTTTGGCAATCAGATAAATCTGTGCCGGGACCGAGGATTGAACACCAGACCCCCCAGCACAGAAGTCCGACATCTTACCATTAGACTGACAGGTCACCCGTTAGTTTAGTTAACAGAGTTACTTTTTTTTTTAACTAATACGATTCTGGTTTGCCAGAAGTAGCTTTTTAACATTTCATATTTATTAACTTTGTTTGTTCTGGAATTGATATTATGACAATTCTATCGTAAACTTGTATGGATTGTAACAAATAAGATAACATAAGATAGGATATACTCCCAACAATTTGTAATATAAAACTAAACACGTGAAACTTTGTTATAATAATCGGACTGCCATTGGGATAAAGTTTTTGTTTATAAAGTATCAGACATAAATGGGGAACTGGTGGTCTAGGGGTAAGGTGTAAGACTTCTGTGTTAGGTTCAAATCCCGGTCCCGGCACAGATTTATCTGATTACCAAACCCTTCCTTCCCCTCTGGCAAAGTGTGTGCTTTCCCACTTTGTGAGTGTGTGGAATGCCAGATCCCACACCGTGGTTCGGAGCCCACGTTAAGCTGTAGGTCCTCTCTGCTTTCCATCATCATCATCCTCATCATTCTCAAGTATCATCCGGGGATAGTGGAATTCACCTTAAGGTGCGATTTGCTACAACGCGTCAGACGCTAATTAGAGCCGCACACGTCAGACGCGAGCACTCCTCCGGAAGCAGTATAGACTGGAGCACTCCTCTGGAAGCAGTATAGACGCGAGCGCTCCTCTGGAAGCAGTATAGACTGGAGCACTCCTCTGGGAGCAGTATAGACTGGAGCACTCCTCTGGGAGCAGTATAGACGCGAGCGCTCCTCTGGAAGCAGTATAGACTGGAGCACACCTCTGGGAGCAGTATAGACTGGAGCACTCCTCTGGAAGCAGTATAGACGCGAGCACTCCTCTGGAAGCAGTATAGACGCGAGCACTCCTCTGGAAGCAGTATAGACTGGAGCACTCCTCTGGAAGCAGTATAGACTGGAGCACTCCTCTGGAAGCAGTATAGACGCGAACACTCCTCTGGGAGCAGTATAGACTGGAGCACTCCTCTGGAAGCAGTATAGACTGGAGCACTCCTCTGGAAGCAGTATAGACGCGAACGCTCCTCTGGGAGCAGTATAGACTGGAGCACTCCTCTGGGAGCAGTATAGACGCTAGTGCTGACCGTCTGAACTCTTTAGATTAAAATATAAAACTCAACTTTTTCTATTGAAAACATTCGCTAGTTGGTTAGTTAATAGAGTGAGCCTATGGTACTTAAGCATTTTATTAACTATTAACTATAATTGTAGATTTCTGAATATGTTTAGAATAAAATTGAATAGTTAATTATACCACTTGAGCCTGGAAACACACATAAATGTGCTCGTTTTACTCCAAGACCGTAGCCGGGGGTTGGGGGTTCAAACCCCCCGAGAAATCTTATGAACAAAATATATATATAGCTTTATTTATGGTTCAAACAATATCAAAATTAAGATACAAGTACAAATTAGGGGGCTTTGTTACCATAAAAAGAACTTCAGAGAGCTTCTAGAACTGTTTATCATGTATAATGATTATCTGGCTACGGCCTTGCATTACTCCAAGTTAATGGAACGTATGAGCTAGATTTATTATTAAATGGCTCATTAGTTTCCATCAATCGATCCAAGGTGCCAATATCACAAACGGTTGGATGGTGTTGGGTTGTGTTAAGGTTCAAATCCTGGATGAATGCCCCACGGGTGTTTTTTCTTTATCTTCTCCTCTCTGCGACAGTGCGGGTAGTTACCCAGAATATATGATCATTGCGTACATCCAACAAATAGCGAATATTGCTCACAGTTGTTTATTTTTATAACCGAGTTGATGTAAGCTAACACAACTTCCGGTCCCAAACAAACCAATTCTAACCGTTATCACACCCAAGTGTTAAAGTTATATGACGTCACAAATAGGGCCTAGAAATGCTCAAATTATTGTTTAAAATAATAACAATTATTATTATACAAACCTAACTTTCAAACCTTCCATAATTTATACATTTAGGCCCTATATAATTATGGTTCGTACCCAACCTAACTTAACCTAACCTTTCGTATTTTAATAAATTAAAGAATATGGATCACACCTGGGTCGCCCACCTGCTCGACCCTTTGGGCGAAACTGTCGCGGTGTCAGGACACCTTTACTCAAACTCCCTTTTTATTCACACAGCAGGGATTAATACCCCTTCTGGTTAGACATAAAACTAAAGTAATAACTGCCATGACATCTGTCAGTCGTGTCCTCACCGTGTCTGTCATGACGTGAGTGCAGACGAAGACAGTCAAGTTGACAGTCAAGTGATGCGACACCAACACCAGGATCAGGAGGTCACGTGACTCAGTCAGGATCAAGAATATATACATGTAGAGCACTGTCTCCAGGACCAAGAAACTCATGTTGGTCAACAAATGCCATCCGTAATACCTCCCCAGGTCGCCCGTTATCTGGGACAACTCCCCGTGGCGCAGTCGCAGTTCGCACAGGAGCGTCCCATCGGCGGATATCGCGGATTTCTTCTTCAAGAGTTCCTTGAGAGACGTCTTCAGTTCACGATACAGGACGTTTAGAGAAAGACAGAAGAACGTGTAGACGGCCAATGGCAGCGTCACGGACATAGATATGAGCAGGTATGCGACAGCGATCAGGTATCTCTCGGGACTGTAACCGTCCAGTGCGTGGAAGTTGAGGAAAGCCGCCACAGAGGTCACCGCGAAGAAGAAGACCGAAGCCAAGGTCACAATAATGCCACATCGTCTTAAAACCTTTACGTTATTTGATAGACTTCTCTTCTGATAGTACGACTCAAACTCGTTGAGGAGATCTGGTAAATACCAAGCGGTGTGGTGACAAAGTAGGAACTGGGTTCCATTCTGGGCCAGAGCCATATCGATGACAATTTCCGTCCAAAATTCTGGTTCCGTCGAGAGCGTTTCGTTGGCGCTCTTCACGCAAGCCAATCTATTGAACGCCAAACCGCTGAGCGTGAACAACGTGACATCCCAGAGCACCCCGAGACTTAGCCAGCGGTGGCGCAACTTCCTCCCGTCAGAACTTCGAACGCCTGTAAGAGGGAAGGTGCCCAGAACTTTGCAGACAATTGCCAACGGTCGCAGATGACGGTAAAACTCAGTAGCTTTCGGTTTCTGAGCCTCTTGTTCATCTGACGAATACATTTCTACTCGCCAATGAAGCAATGTTAGAAAATAGCCGCTCCTAGCTAAGAATGTAATCAAAGCAGATATTGGTTGTTTTTTCACGACACGTCATAGCGCTGATTCGCCCGGAGATTTGACGCGATGTTTTGAAGAGATATAGTGCTTGCTGAGCGCTGTCCATCCTGTTATCTTGTTGCCAACTCGGTCCCGATGTTTCGTTCGTTGAGTGGCCGTGATGGTCGGCTCAATCAAGACTCGAGTACTTCTCGATCCTTCGTGGATTGTTTACCACTGTCGATATCCGCCTTACTGAGTGGTTTCACACTTTATCAGATTAAACACACAGATCTACTTTCCAGTGAAATAAGTTTACTTGAAGAGTTTTTGTCTGTTTCGTGCAACTGTTTGGACTTGTATCAATGCACTGCGTGGAAGGAAAATGTAAAATCATTAAGGGGGGGGGGGGGGGGGGAACGCCTGGGTTGGGATCTGAACCTAGTCCTCTATGTCACCATAAAACCAGACTAAATGAGCTTGAAGTTTAGGCTATGTGCTCACTGGCCAAATAGACGCACGGTTAGTTTAAAGCGCACAACGTATTCAAATTATTTGGCAAGTTGTTTTTATCTCACTGTCCAGCCTATCGGAAGAACAAGGCCAAATCACTTTGTGTTATGAATCCTTTATATGCTCCCGAGCTAACGCCAGGGTGTGTATGTATATATCTCTATGTACACACATATATATATACATATATGCTCTCCTTAAACGAAGCTAATAAAACCACAACACACATTTACTCTAACAAGACCCCATCAAATGTTCTCCATTTGTGAAACAGCGGGTTAGTAATTATAGTGAGCTTTGGCCAGTTCCTGTTGCAAATATTTCTTGAGAAACCAAAAGGACTATCTTCATATAGACATACTTCATGCAGAGGTTTGAAATTTAAAAAGTAATAGCCCCTGTGCATGAACACATGTAACTTGAAGCCAGAATTTTAATGTTTGGATTTGATTTTTTATTAATCATTGGTGAAATGTGGGTTTCTATTTTCACAGTGATAAAATAATTATCGGGGGCTGGATGCTGTGTCTGTTCGAGATTTAAGTTGGTGTACAAGTCTTCTTCTGATATTATCAGTTGGTTCAGAAAGTCCACGTTAAATACCTCAAAAAAATGAAATAATGAGGGGGGGGGGAGGACCGAATACACAAATATATTGGTTTTAGGAATGGGTGTATAGGTGTAATGTTCTAGGTTAAGTTAGTATATAACTCATACGCTGGCTAACTGATTTAGTTTGTGAGTTATGAAAGTACACTTTAAATTCACAAAAAAAAATTACAACTACTCATTCGTTTGCTTACATATATTTTTTTATTCTTTTTTAAAATTTGTAACAACATATGTGTATAATTATAGCTTATGAATTATTTTGACTAAATCCAATTACAATTATTTTTTATCTATTTAATGTGCACATTTTTCCAAATGTTTCGATTAAAATGCTTCATCTAGGAAAAATAATTAAAAATTGAAAAAAAAAATTAATCAATATGATCATAATCTAAATGTGATTTGAAAGGGAATTAATTTTCTACGTAGACACAGCAATACGATTAAATAAAGACTGGAGGTAAAATTATTGTTGAAAAACAAGCTGATGATGGGTCTGAAGGTGATAACCCTTGTGAAGCTATTGTGTTATGCTCATATTTTCAACTGAAGTGCAGGTAATAGTGCGCGATACCACTAACAGAGTTACTCCGCGACTAGCTCGGACAAACGGGTGGTCAGCGTGTGTTTCTTTGCCTCAGGACAGCGAAGTAGGAGTACGAGGTCTGGAGGACCTGTGGACACAAACACAATAATGTATGTAATTATAAGTTACAATTGTGTTTTGTAAGGCCTTCCATCATGTGTATGGATCGTGTATGTACTATAATAGGGGCAGGGGGAGAGAAGGAATGTTGCCCCATTGGCGTGGAAGCATCGTGGGAAAACATTTAGAAAAAAAAAACCACCCTGAGTACACATAACCAGGATTCAAACACCCATCTCTCCAATACCGGGAGTCTTTCTCTTGACAAAATGACACCTTAAGCCATGCGACCACTGTTGTGGGTAAATAAAACTGGTCTTAAAATTTAGTTTATGCACTCAACACATTTTTAGTGTTTTATGTTAGATCTGTGCTTTGAATTATTTGAGATTTTTATGAAAATTATTCACATTCGCGTTTGACAAACCCAAACCCTCCCTTGGGTTCTGTTATCGCTTAGAGTAATACCAGCTCTGTTCGTCGGGGGCTCCGCCCCCAGACCCCCTGTGAGTTTTCTTTGCAAGTGGATCTAAACCAATGTAATTCCAGCGTTGATTGAACGTAACTTAAAGTTACTGGTATTGTATTGTATATACCACAAAGACTTTAAAGTTGCTCCGCCATTTTGAATATTTTTTTTCGGGGGTTAAGGATTAAATTGTCCCGTCGGTTACAGGCTATAAGCTATAAGTTTGCCAAATTTCAAGTTTTTAGCTCATCTGGAAGTGAGTGAACATTAATGTCAGTGAGTGAGTCAGCCGTGTGGCTTTGTAGTAGTATATTATTAACATTTAACTAAACAGAGTAATATACTAAAAGGTACAGAATAAAGTGTGTTGTTATCGAAATGACGCCATGTAGAAGACCGAACAGGAAGTGACGTATTATCTATCTCTCGAGACGAACAAAGTATCCAGACCAGGACTACGTGAGTCGTATGTCCAACTGCCTGAATATGTTTAACTTGCCAACTTACCCCAGTGAAGGCCCACATGGAAAGGGCTCCAAACATTCCGGCGGTGATGGCGGCCGGTTTCTGAGACCTTCTCATGATATTTTGAATGCGGAACTTGAACTTCGGAGAGGCATCGTACCATGGACATTTATATGCTGCCATTCCCACTTCGGAGCTCTGGAATAAACGTACACTTTTACATCACGTATCTTAAAAAAGGGGGTTGAATTATGTTTATCTACAAGAAACATTGAATTGTACACACTTGAAACACGACCCATCAATATTAATAGCTTTGAGAATTATGTCATATAAATTGAATAGGGTTTTTTTTTAAATTTAGTTCTTGTATTTTAGAAAATATAATACATGGCTTAGCAGAACATCTCATTCCAAGAATAGAACCCAACTTATGTCACAGCCCTGAGCTAGATTGGGATGTTTATTTTAATTTACATAAATTTGTTGAATCTACTTGACTGAAAGAACTGGCCAAGACCTCGCTGTAGTGAATTAGTTAACATTAAGAAAGAATGCTGACTACTCATAACAGTCTTATCCCCAGTTGTGCAGTAACTGGGCCAGATTGGAATATGAGAGATTCTCTCTTATGGCTCTCAAGGCTGACACATTAATATCTTTTCAGAGGTAGTCATTCTGGCTGTCTTTCAACCATACGGATTAGAACATCAGATCATCATTGATGTCAGGATCACGATTAACTTAACGTTAAATTAAAGTTAACTTGACGTAACTTAACGTAAAGGATCTCCTCGTGTGTTTAAATGGAAGTGACCACGATGCAGTTAACTTAACGTAAAAGGTGTTCTTGGAGGTCTTTTACTTTAAGTGAACGTTACTTGAAGGGTATCACGTGATCTAGTCAGCCAATCATTATGCGAGTGACGTCAACAGAGCTATTTAGTGATTGGTTTGTTGGTTTTAAGACCAAGGTCAACTCTTTAGCTTACGTTCTAGTGATCAGACATTGAAACAAAGTAATTAAACTAAAATAGGTAAACATATTCTGAAAATTGAAAAATCACACCTGGACACGGGAATCTGGTGTAAGGGAAAGATTATCGATTGATAAGAGTACTTTTATCAGGGTTGTACTTACCTCGACTGATATTTCATTGGCGTACCAACACATCAGTCCCTGTTGGAACACCAAGCATCCAAGGAAAAAACTTTGAGACAAGAAAGAAAGCTACGCGCCGAAATCTGTTGACATAACAAAATAAATAATGCTAATTTTGATGAACCAACTTTCGTATACTATCATCTTTTGTTTATTGCTATATATTATTCTCTCCCCCTCCCTGAACATTTTCTGGGTACAGCACTTAGTAGTCCTGTATAATGTGGGGAATGCCAGACCTCCTAATAATAAGTCACGTAGTGTTCATCCTGTCCATTTCCCTGTTTGGTTGATAATAGTTAGCTCAGACCACTCCTTGCAGTTTGGATGTTTGTTGACATTTTCTAAACAGGACTGGTTTGTGCTGGTGTGAAAAGGTGGGTTGACACGTGTCATCTTCAATGAACCGTTCCCAATGATTCGTTTTTCATGAAAATGAAAGGAATTTGTTCACATGTTTCATTGATCATGTGAGTTTGATCACCTGCCGTTTTATCGATGGAAATGGCACCGTGTGGAATTAATGAAGCTGCTGTTTGTGAAATATGTGTGCAGTTATCGCAAGAGATAGAAAATTTTGTAAATAAAAAGAAGAGTGAATGAGTTGAGAATCAAATTTAATAAAACGTCGCAAATGGTCACAGAGTAACGGTGCAATATTTTATAATTAATTGTTGTGTTTATATTTTGTATAACCTTGAACCAATTGTACTGTTAAACTATTGAGCCAAAATTGTAATTTGTATTGTAATATTGTTGTAAAATACAAAGCAAAGTATTGCTCATGGGACTAATGACACAAGAGATAAATAAATAAAATTAACTAAATACTTACATTAATGAATTAACTATTTCTTGCACATGTTCTTACCGTTCATTTTGTTAATTCATTTTTCAATAAAGATCATAACAATTGAAGAAAAGAAGAACTACTTTTCACCTTTAAATGAAAGTTTTAAATGATGATTCAGTCTAATGACACGAGCGTTGTATTTATTTTCCAATGATTCATTAAAAATGACACGTGAGAAACTGTCCTAAAGATATTTATCCCTCACACTTGAAAGTTGGTACAAGGTGAAGCACAGGTTGATGGAGATGATGACGTACTGAAAGAACAAAGAAGGGCTGAAAAGTCGTCTCAGCCTCTCAGCGTAACTGAAACAGATCGACACGTCACTATTAGTTATTAATATTACTTAGGTGGATCTTTTTATCACCTGTTCACGCTACACACATACGATATGTACTAATTACGCTAATGAATTAGAGATGAGGAAGGTTGAATTTAGGGGAAGTGTAACCGCATTTGCATGGCAGATGAGTGGGAAAACATTTAAAAGGATAAACCCTCAATACACCCAAATGAGATGCGAATCCCGATCTCCCTGTCATCGGCAGAGTAGTGCGTGCGAGAGTGACGTCTTAGACCATGCGGCCACCTAGGCAGATCAGATGATCATGGTTTGTTGCTGCTCTGTATATCTGCGTGGCTATTCTGATCAGCTGAAGAGGAAAAATGTTCATTTTAAAGGAAGTGCACCTGCATTTGCTCTGAGAGATGAGAAGGCTTTAGATAAAAAAAAATGGACTAGGAAACCCCAATCTTCCCATCGTCAGAAAACCAGACAAGACGAGACCAATGCCTGATAGGTAATAAGTGAGATGCAAAGCAAACAATAATTGAAACAGTACTCGGGCCGAGATTTGAACCCCGACCTTCTCGTCAACGATAGACAAACTATTGAGCTTGACATTTTCTAAAATGGTCTTAACGGTTTTGTTTACAATAATTGCCAAGGGGTGTTTGCCCTTCCAAAAAACCAACACCATGACTCAGTAAGTAGTGTGTCAGCCTACTGAGATAAAAAGTCCCGGGTTCGATTACCGACATGGCTGAAAACGTATCATTGGTGGAATATCCTTATAAAGTGATGAATTAACAGCCTGGGCCCGAAATTTTATTAATATGGCCTTGAAGAGATAGTTGAAAAATGGATAGATGGACATTTTTTTCATGGTCAATAAAAACTTGTTTTTATTCTTACAAATTAATAATAATTTGAGGGTACTCGGTAGCTTACAAATTAAACAATTTTTCGAAATTGGGAATTTGTTAAAAATATTTCAAGAATGTTGATTTAAAATTTATTTATTAAAAGTATGTGTATTTTTTCTGAAGGACACTTACCTACAGTTAGTTTACTGAGAACTACTACTACGACTAACTAAGAAACAAACAGAGGTTCTTCATACGATTTCAACTTAGGAATATATCTCTACTATTTCTAATGACTCGTCTACATGAGTCTTATAATATTGACCGCCACATCTGGTACTCTACCATACCACTAACAAGGTTAGTCACCTACCTGAGCAACGTCTGGTGATATTCAATGCAGTCGACCACATCTGGTGCTCTACCATACCACTAACAAGGTTAGTCACCTACCTGAGCAACGTCTGGTGATATTCAATGCAGTTGACCACATCTGGTGCTCTACCATACCACTAACAAGGTTAGTCACCTACCTGAGCAATGTCTGGTGATATTCAATACAGTCGACCACATCTGGTACTCTACCATACCACTAACAAGGTTAGTCACCTACCTGAGCAATGTCTGGTGATATTCAATGCAGTCGACCACATCAGGTACTCTACCATACCACTAACAAGGTTAGTCACCTACCTGAGCAATGTCTGGTGATATTCAATGCAGTCGACCACATCTGGTGCTCTACCATACCACTAACAAGGTTAGTCACCTACCTGAGCAATGTCTGGTGATATTCAATGCAGTCGACCACATCTGGTACTCTACCATACCACTAACAAGGTTAGTCACCTACCTGAGCAACGTCTGGTGATATTCAATACAGTCGACCACATCTGGTACTCTACCATACCACTAACAAGGTTAGTCACCTACCTGAGCAAAGTCTGGTGATATTCAATACAGTCGACCACATCTGGTGCTCTACCATACCACTAACAAGGTTAGTCACCTACCTGAGCAACGTCTGGTGATATTCAATACAGTCGACCACATCTGGTGCTCTACCATACCACTAACAAGGTTAGTCACCTACCTGAGCAATGTCTGGTGATATTCAATACAGTCGACCACATCTGGTGCTCTACCATACACTAACAAGGTTAGTCACCTACCTGAGCAACGTCTGGTGATATTCAATACAGTCGACCACACAGGTACTCTACCATACCACTAACAAGGTTAGTCACCTACCTGAGCAACGTCTGGTGATATTCAATACAGTCGACCACATCTGGTGCTCTACCATACCACTAACAAGGTTAGTCACCTACCTGAGCAACGTCTGGTGATATTCAATACAGTCGACCACATCTGGTGCTCTACCATACCACTAACAAGGTTAGTCACCTACCTGAGCAATGTCTGGTGATATTCAATGCAGTCGACCACATCAGGTACTCTACCATACCACTAACAAGGTTAGTCACCTACCTGAGCAATGTCTGGTGATATTCAATGCAGTCGACCACATCTGGTACTCTACCATACCACTAACAAGGTTAGTCACCTACCTGAGCAATGTCTGGTGATATTCAATGCAGTCGACCACATCTGGTGCTCTACCATACCACTAACAAGGTTAGTCACCTACCTGAGCAATGTCTGGTGATATTCAATGCAGTCGACCACATCTGGTACTCTACCATACCACTAACAAGGTTAGTCACCTACCTGAGCAATGTCTGGTGATATTCAATGCAGTCGACCACATCAGGTACTCTACCATACCACTAACAAGGTTAGTCACCTACCTGAGCAATGTCTGGTGATATTCAATGCAGTCGACCACATCTGGTGCTCTACCATACCACTAACAAGGTTAGTCACCTACCTGAGCAATGTCTGGTGATATTCAATACAGTCGACCACATCAGGTACTCTACCATACCACTAACAAGGTTAGTCACCTACCTGAGCAATGTCTGGTGATATTCAATACAGTCGACCACATCAGGTACTCTACCATACCACTAACAAGGTTAGTCACCTACCTGAGCAACGTCTGGTGATATTCAATACAGTCGACCACATCAGGTACTCTACCATACCACTAACAAGGTTAGTCACCTACCTGAGCAATGTCTGGTGATATTCAATACAGTCGACCACATCAGGTACTCTACCATACCACTAACAAGGTTAGTCACCTACCTGAGCAATGTCTGGTGATATTCAATGCAGTCGACCACATCATGGTGCTCTACCATACCACTAACAAGGTTAGTCACCTACCTGAGCAATGTCTGGTGATATTCAATACAGTCGACCACATCAGGTACTCTACCATACCACTAACAAGGTTAGTCACCTACCTGAGCAATGTCTGGTGATATTCAATACAGTCGACCACATCAGGTACTCTACCATACCACTAACAAGGTTAGTCACCTACCTGAGCAATGTCTGGTGATATTCAATGCAGTCGACCACATCTGGTGCTCTACCATACCACTAACAAGGTTAGTCACCTACCTGAGCAATGTCTGGTGATATTCAATACAGTCGACCACATCTAGGTACTCTACCATACCACTAACAAGGTTAGTCACCTACCTGAGCAATGTCTGGTGATATTCAATACAGTCGACCACATCAGGTACTCTACCATACCACTAACAAGGTTAGTCACCTACCTGAGCAATGTCTGGTGATATTCAATGCAGTCGACCACATCTGGTGCTCTACCATACCACTAACAAGGTTAGTCACCTACCTGAGCAACGTCTGGTGATATTCAATACAGTCGACCACATCAGGTGCTCTACCATACCACTAACAAGGTTAGTCACCTACCTGAGCAATGTCTGGTGATATTCAATACAGTCGACCACATCAGGTACTCTACCATACCACTAACAAGGTTAGTCACCTACCTGAGCAACGTCTGGTGATATTCAATACAGTCGACCACATCTGGTGCTCTACCATACCACTTACAAGGTTAGTCACCTACCTGAGCAATGTCTGGTGATATTCAATGCAGTCGACCACATCAGGTACTCTACCATACCACTAACAAGGTTAGTCACCTACCTGAGCAACGTCTGGTGATATTCAATACAGTCGACCACATCAGGTACTCTACCATCAGGTTCTGATGTAACGTTCCTCGTGTTTTCCACTGGTTCTTCTAGAAACATTCCTGATGACTGGGACGTCTTGCTCTTCATCAAACTGTAGAGTTTACTAGAGTCTCCCCATCGGTTCTGGTCGTGTGGACTATCACCGTCCACCAAGTTCCTTAATGTGGTGTTTAGAAGGCTGAAATGGGCGCGGAGAGCGATCATAAGGGAGAAATAAAATGCATCGACTGAGGCACACATTAGGGCACAACACATGGCTCCACACATGTAATGGAGGCAAACTATTCGCTCGTTGGTTGGGTTAGTTGTGTCGAGCGGGTAGTATGCGTTCAGTACCATATTCAGGCCGTCAGGAGTGCGCAGAATCGCGCTGTTATTCGTAGTACTAAAGTATTTCTTGTACTTGTACACGTTTGTGAACATATTTAGTGACCAGAATACACTTGTGCTCGCATAGACAGCGGTGTAACGTAATGTGCTTGATCTAGCTTGGTTAAAGGCTTGGTGAATGATATCTATCTTGGTGCTTTGCCTGTTTTCTATCAACAATGAAAAATTGTTTTCTATAAAATCCATAATCAAATGGATTTCTGTACTCTTTATTATTAACGTAGCTCTTTTGACACACATCATGGCAGTGATCAAGCCTACGCCTATTCCTTCAGATACTCTATCCAATTTGTCAATGTCAATTGTCACTTGGATCAATATTACTATGATCCATGATGACATTAATGCGAATGCTAAAACCAAATAAACTTTATTGAGAGCAATTTTCCAGCAGGGCGATTCCTTGGAAATTGGCCAAATTGCGCAAATTCTGGAGTAGAGGAGAGTGAAATAGAAAAAGTTCTTCAAACCAACTTTTGTCGAAGACATTTTTTAACCGGTACTTGATTGACAAGGTTCAATGAACAAGGAATTTGTCTGTTTCAACAAAATTGATTATTGTTGTATTTATTTAAATGTATGCATTAAAAATAAATATATTCACATTTAAACCTGAGTTTTGAATCATGTGAATACAATAATTTGTTTCTCAAATAAACTATTTCCTTGGTTTTCGATCATCTAGTGTGATGTATGAAACTATGGTTCTGTTAATATACAGAGAAGCTCCGTGGGTAAGATATGTTGGAGAATATTGAAACTATGGTTCTGTTAATATACAGAGAAGCTCCGTGGGTAAGATATGTTGGAGAATATTGAAACTATGGTTCTGTTAATATACAGAGAAGCTCCGTGGGTAAGATATGTTGGAGAATATTGAAACTATGGTTCTGTTAATATACAGAGAAGCTCCGTGGGTAAGATATGTTGGAGAATATTGAAACTATGGTTCTGTTAATATACAGAGAAGCTCCGTGGGTAAGATATGTTGGAGAATATTGAAACTATGGTTCTGTTAATATACAGAGAAGCTCCGTGGGTAAGATATGTTGGAGAATATTGAAACTATGGTTCTGTTAATATACAGAGAAGCTCCGTGGGTAAGATATGTTGGAGAATATTGAAACTATGGTTCTGTTAATATACAGAGAAGCTCCGTGGGTAAGATATGTTGGAGAATATTGAAACTATGGTTCTGTTAATATACAGAGAAGCTCCGTGGGTAAGATATGTTGGAGAATATTGAAACTATGGTTCTGTTAATATACAGAGAAGCTCCGTGGGTAAGATATGTTGGATAATATTGAAACTATGGTTCTGTTAATATACAGAGAAGCTCCGTGGGTAAGATATGTTGGAGAATATTGAAACTATGGTTCTGTTAATATACAGAGAAGCTCCGTGGGTAAGATATGTTGGAGAATATTGAAACTATGGCTCTGTTAATATACAGAGAAGCTCCGTGGGTAAGATATGTTGGAGAATATTGAAACTATGGTTCTGTTAATATACAGAGAAGCTCCGTGGGTAATATATGTTGGAGAATATTGAAACTATGGTTCTGTTAATATACAGAGAAGCTCCGTGGGTAAGATATGTTGGAGAATATTGAAACTATGGTTCTGTTAATATACAGAGAAGTTCCGTGGGTAAGATATGTTGGAGAATATTGAAACTATGGTTCTGTTAATATACAGAGAAGTTCCGTGGGTAAGATATG
This sequence comes from Timema cristinae, assembly GCA_039000515.1. NCBI lineage: Eukaryota > Metazoa > Arthropoda > Insecta > Phasmatodea > Timematidae > Timema > Timema cristinae. The sequence continues at coordinate 47,283,484 of JBCFYV010003508.1, read as the reverse complement.
TTGGAGAATATTGAAACTATGGTTCTGTTAATATACAGAGAAGTTCCGTGGGTAAGATATGTTGGAGAATATTGAAACTATGGTTCTGTTAATATACAGAGAAGTTCCGTGGGTAAGATATGTTGGAGAATATTGAAACTATGGTTCTGTTAATATACAGAGAAGCTCCGTGGGTAAGATATGTTGGAGAATATTGAAACTATGGTTCTGTTAATATACAGAGAAGTTCCGTGGGTAAGATATGTTGGAGAATATTGAAACTATGGTTCTGTTAATATACAGAGAAGTTCCGTGGGTAAGATATGTTGGAGAATATTGAAACTATGGTTCTGTTAATATACAGAGAAGCTCCGTGGGTAAGATATGTTGGAGAATATTGAAACTATGGTTCTGTTAATATACAGAGAAGTTCCGTGGGTAAGATATGTTGGAGAATATTGAAACTATGGTTCTGTTAATATACAGAGAAGTTCCGTGGGTAAGATATGTTGGAGAATATTGAAACTATGGTTCTGTTAATATACAGAGAAGTTCCGTGGGTAAGATATGTTGGAGAATATTGAAACGCCCCTCGATGAACTTTTATTGCGTGTTTCTTTGAAATGATTAGTTACTAATAACCACACTTTAAAACTTTAGTACGGCATGTGAATAAGAGATAATAAGGACGTGAGTCCAGAAATGTTATCTACCAGATTAAATACAGGATGTGCCTTAACTAAATACACAATTAAATAACAAACATTTGACATTGCCTACTTGGAAGTTTCGAAGCTATTTTTCTAAGCAGGTTGCGTCTTAACCCGACTCACCTAAGCAGTTTAAGATCCATCACACTTAGACAACAATGTTCTAAATAAAATACTTCAAAATTAAAATAGTAATGTTGTGACACTTAGGACTAGTTTTAGAATTATTTAAGAATTTATGGATTTTGTTTTAATGTAAAATCTGAATAAAACAAATTCATTAATATGAGAAATCCTATATTGAACTTCAATGACGTCACAGCATAGTCTTAATCTTGTGACTGATTTTTTTACCACATTTCCATATAAAAAAACAAAATAATAATTGATAAATACAGAATGTTTCTTACTAAACATAAAAAACCACAGCTGGCTATATTTACAACATGTATATCTTATAAGAATCAGTAAAATTAATAATGTAATTGAACGTCCATCTTATTATTATGAATTGTTTGTTCATCGTGAAATCACAATTTTGTTAATGATAAATGTTTTCGTTACAAACCCAATTCTTTTATTTAAACAGTGACCACTGATAAATGGAGTTATAATTCAAAACTTAGAAGCATTTATAAGAAAAATTGCATAATTCTAATGAATTTCAAACTTATTTAGAATATATGTCGTGCTAATTTAAATAAGAAGACAGTAACAAACTTCGAAGCCACACTATTTGGTAGAGAGTTTTGTCTCAAGGCCTCTATCAGTAAATTCACAAGTGACTATAATACAAAATTAAATTTTAACTTACTTGAAGCTGGGTGAAGTTTTGATCAATAATGAGTTGGTCGAGAAGTAAGTTTGAAATAAACTTTAGTAGAGAGTTAACAATTTCAAGTATATTTTTTAAGGACATGAATCAGAAAATTGATTTGATTTATTCAAAGTTTCTGGATTTTCCGTTTAACCATTCTAAGGAAACTTTGAAAGATTTAGAAAATGGATCCAACAAATTTGTTTAGAAATGTATATCCGGAGGAGTGTTTGGTATGGAAAATAAAAATGTGCACTTGGTTTTTTTAGGGGGAGGGGGCGAATTCGTTTAAAGGTGCTTTACTTTTTTTTTAACAAATTTTAATATTTTAAGAAATGGCTCTAGCAATTTTGTTCAAAATTGGTATTTGAAAACTTGTAGTCCTATAATAATATGAGCCATTAAACAAATAAAGTAAAACTTTCTAAGCTCTCAGTACACACTCTCGCCGCTAGGGCGAGAGTAGCAAAGAAGAAGAGTTCTCGCCTCGAGAAAGGCGCAGTATGCAATGTGCCAAGCTCCGGCGCTAGTCGGGTCAACAGTTCAAACCCAGACTCAGCTAAGATCATACCAGGACTATCAGTCGCCGGGACTTAGCTTTCGAGTTACGTTTGTGTTGGAATCGGTCAAAGACTTTTAGGAGAATGTGAGAACATGTCTGTAGTTTGTTCCAAGATTAAAAGTTCCAGTTAGTGTTGATACAGGGAGGATGCTCACTAATAGGGTCCTAAAAATGTTTGGTTGCGGCACAAATTATCAGACGATTGTTTGAAAGAAGTATCCAATAAACAGAATGTTTATTGAAAGCAGAGAAAAGCTTAGGAGCTAATTTATTAACTTAATGTTCAGTTTATTTGAGGAATTTAACTTGCGCTTTCCGAACAAATTGATTACATCAACACACGAGAATTTCTATGAGTCATAGAAAGAGCCTAACAATTTTGAAAGGAAAGTTATTTCCACATATATTCCAGAGTTATTTTACAAACCACAATCAATGCCAAGACCGCTGAGGTTGAAATGTATTATCAGTCGTTAACTTATTCCATGAACAAAGTTATGCCCCTCAATAGTGGTTATGTTTTATTTAACAAGTTAATCACAAACAGCAAACTATCAATCAATCAATAAAACATGTGTATTATTAAATAATGGACAGTTTTACTCAATATATTACAATAGTTCTATTACATAAACAAAACATACATGTGAAATTAGTCACTTAATATTAGAATTAGTTGAAAATGATGCTTTGGAATGTTCACAAAATAACCTTTCATAAGATTTGACCAGGGAAATAAAAAAACTACTCTTGTGTATTAATAAAATAACTACTGTATAAGTAAAAATATATCACTATATTGACAGGGATTATAAGAGTGATTGGGTTATTAGGAGCTGGGAGCACACCGAGTGGACTAAATCCTTCTCCTCCCTTTCAACCCCCTCCCCTACGACTCTACCACGGGATAAAAAATAATGAAATGAGATCTCGCCTCTATTCTCCGATAAGATTACTACACAAATAAATAGTGTGTTCAAGGTCACATCCACATTGGCAGCTAAGTCCAAACTCTTTTTATCTTCCTCCACAGAGAAGAGCTGCCCCCAAGTCCACTACTCTCGGCTATCACTAAGAGCGAATAATACATTTGTTTGTGCGAGGGAGGGGCGGGGGGAGATATAGCCTCATGGGCTAGATTTAGTTAAGGTCATGAAAGCCAGTATCGACAATGGAAATAGCACGTGTGTTTTTAACTGAATAAAAACTTCCTTCAAATATTTTTTTAGTCTTTGAAATCCAAAGAACTTAACCAACCATTGAGTAGTTGTTGTATCTTTTATGGAATTGCTTACTTATCGACGATTTTATTTAACTTTGAGTGTGGCAGTACTAAATGATAATTCATTAACTGTATACTAAAACAATATTAAACGACAAATCATGTTTAGCTTTGTTATTTTTATTGTTAAGTTTCTCAACCACATTAACACACATCTTGAGCTTAGTATATAATATAAATTATAACATGTCATAACTCGTCGAGAGCTATCTGCTAATCACGCGCTCGCTCGCCAGTTTGGCCGAACCCTGGGGCTCGCCGGCGAGTGAAAAACCAGTAGCTAGAGTAGTTGGACATGTCCAACTTTTGGCGCTACTTACTAGTAAGTAACCGACCTTGAGGGTCACGTGACTCACTCACCGCCAGCGAGTAGTGATCTAGTCGCAAAATGTGTTTTTTTTTGACAAATAAAGAACCTTTTATTCATAAAACGCTTGATTTGAAAAGTTATTATTTCAAAAATTTGAAATTTAAAAATAAAGCACTCCCTACCTAGGTTTGAACCTATGATATACAACATATCACACAACCATGCTATCCACTGAGCCGCTATGATTTGTGTGAAAGTAGATCCAATCATGACATTGTTATTTGTTAAAAATGCCCCATCACTCCTTAAATATCAATAAAAATATCACTCATCTTGTCCGCTCTCTTGGCAGAGTAAGTAGAGTCCGCTCTACTTACAAGCGAAGAGAGTCCCCGGTTCGATTCCGGGTAAGGGCAGGACTTTTCTATTTTCGAACAGGGTTTTTTCCCTGTTCGAAAACTGAAAATAATGACCTGAGGGCTGGCCCATTTTGGTCCCACGGCACATAAGTGGGGGAAGGGGAGACCTGGACATATCTCAGACCAAAGGTTTGTGTGTTTACAAGTTGACGTCATCCGCTAGCAATGGTCCCATTAGATCGAATAGGGGTGGGGAACTACAAACTATCGAGAATGTTCGTCGTGGAAGAGCCGAGTGGCCTCAGTATGAAAATAATTCTCTCAAGAGTAACACGCGTTGAAGTCTTTTTGTTCAAACTGGCACGTAGCTTGCATTCGATTTTGTAATGGTTGTGCTTCATGAATATCAGGTTCGTAGAGAAACTATTTAACACATTTAGCTTTAAAATAATACATTAATAAGATAGGACGTCCTAGCTTATTTAATTTACAAATCGAGCCATTTTTAACTATAAAATTCTGGTTTATTCCCCCATTGTACGTAGTTTAGAGACTGTTTCTTCAATAAATGGGATAGCAAAAAACTTTAAACATTGTTTTTAATATAATATTCTATTATATCAAGGGTTATTTTAATATAGTATCGCTTTTTCCTATTTTAATGTGTTTGTGTGAGCGTAAATAAAATTTTAGTTACTCAAGTTTAAAAATAAGTTACTTGTTGCAACTACAGCTTAGAAAATGCCCAGCCTTGAACATTTCCCTCAGTTTAAAATTTAATGTGTTCAGAATCTTCTAGTTTTTTTTTTTTGTTCGTGCCTCTGCTTATATTAAAGTATTTCCATTTTATACTATACCAAGTAGTATTTTTGAAACTATGCTTGCCAAGTTTAGAGTTTCTATAGCGTCAAAAGGATATTTTCCCCCTCCTTTAAATGAAAGTTACCTCCACGCAAATTTGGGTACACTTCCTCTAAGTTCAACCCAAACTCACTAGCCTAATTAGTAACATATGAGTGAAACCTGAACAGGTAGTTGACGAGGGAGGTGCTAGAAAAATTGTTTATGGATGATCAATTTCCAGTTCTTTTAAGAGAGCAGCTATTAATTATTTCTCTTGCATTACGTCTAGTGGCTCGGGGTCGAATCCACGACCGTTTTATTTTTTGCTCTGGTCAATAATCGCAAAAAAAAAGGGTCAATTGGTCAATTTTTGGATAAAATTTGACAGAAATGTGATAAAGTACTCCTAACATGTATTTAATATTTTAATACCCCCTAAATAAGGTGACTTTTATTTTTTAAATGTGTAAATCATGACGTGGCCAGGATCAGTTGTGATTGTAAATGACGTCACTCTTTGTTTGTCTCCTCTCAATAGTCGAGAGGGGCACGGGGGTGTTTAGTTTCTCTTCAGAGTATGTCGCTATATGACTGTTTATTAACTTCGTGGATTGTGGGTTTTATTACGCGTTTTCTTCATGGAGGAAGAATTTGATCGAGCACACAGGATAAACCAATTGGTGAGCTGGTCTAGAAGTTGCTTTAACAATAACTTAAGAGGGGGGAGAAAACTAAGTCCGCGTGAAATAATGTATATTCAAAAGTTAAAGCAAATAAAGCTATAGACAAAATATCTTACTCAGATAATCTAGAATTTGTTTATAATAAATGTATACACAAGATTAAATTATAAAATCGTTCAACCGATACATAAGTTAAGGAACTAAGAAGGTTGAATTTATAATAAGTGTGTACCCGAATATGCCCCAGTACATCCGGCCGGGATTTGAACCTAGTCACCGGCATTCCTGTCTACTGCGAAACTGACTCCTTGGACCATTAGACCACCAAAGTAGATTTCTCCCATTTTACCAATAAATGTTATGTTATCGTCTAAAATTAAACTGCTGTCAACATTGGTAAACTATTATTTGTAGCTAGTATAATTTATGTTAAAAGTGGCAGTTTTATATCGCATGAAAATTTAGGTATTAATGTTGTGTGGACTGTACTCAAGTCCGACTCAATCAGTTAACGTTGTCTTAAAACACAGCTTCTCGCAACTGCGGGTACACTTCCTCTAATTTCAATCTTCATAATCCCAACAATTTAGCGTATTAGTTAGTAATGTGTACGACCTGAACGGTTAGTAAGATGCGGTGACAACTAAAAATAATAATAGACCATCTATGTATAAGATAGTCACTGTGTATCTGTATTTTCAGGCCCACCAGAGCCCTCAGTTGGTCATCCCTCTGTCATGTGATCAGGGATAGTCGCGTGGTCCAGTCCGTCCTCTGATGGTCATGGGGTACAACGTGGAGATGAGATGAACAGGAGGGGAAGGAGGTGGCGGACAAGGGATGGTCCATCCCAGCCTCCCTATGCATGGTATAGTAGCTCTGTGTGGCGTTCAGATCTGGCTATTAGAATAACAGGAGGGGAAGGAGGTGGCGGACAAGTGATGGTCCATCCCAGCCTTCCTATGCATGGTATAGTAGCTCTGTGTGGCGTTCAGATCTGGCTATTAGAATAACAGGAGGGGAAGGAGGTGGCGGACAAGTGATGGTCCATCCCAGCCTCCCTATGCATGGTATAGTAGCTCTGTGTGGCGTTCAGATCTGGCTATTAGAATAACAGGAGGGGAAGGAGGTGGCGGACAAGTGATGGTCCATCCCAGCCTTCCTATGCATGGTATAGTAGCTCTGTGTGGCGTTCAGATCTGGCTATTAGAATAACAGGAGGGGAAGGAGGTGGCGGACAAGTGATGGTCCATCCCAGCCTCCCTATGCATGGTATAGTAGCTCTGTGTGGCGTTCAGATCTGGCTATTAGAATAACAGGAGGGGAAGGAGGTGGCGGACAAGCGAGTCTTTCCCCGAGATGAGATGATGTTTATTTTGATTAACATCTTAAAGTTAACTAAAAAAATACAAATTTAAGATATGTTAGATATAATGAGCAAACAGAAATATATCTCGGTTTCTATTGTGTTCCTAATACAAATAATTAGATTGTATTTTAAAACTCAAATAAATCATCAGAGTAGATTAAAATCTACTTTTTGGAATCAGGGTCCAAGATTTGATGGAGAAGTAGGAATCAAAAACTTTGTTGGTTTCTTTTGGTAGGTTTATTTCTGTATGGCTGGATTGAACGTGTTCTTGTTTCATGACCTACCTCACTCTCTGTTCCAGATGCCATTCCTTGTCTCACAGGGTCCAGGGCCGGACTGTAACAACATTCACTCACGACTCCATGATCATGACGATCTCTCGGGGCCCATCAAATGCTGCTGCAAGAGACCTCTAATTCACCCAGCTGAGATTCAAATATAGACTCCTTAATCACATGTAGGTCAGTTTATTACAAGCCAACCACCTTATACAAATGTGTAAATAAAATAGATAAAACACCTGATAATAGCAAGGCTAGATTTGTTTTAAGAAATGGTCAGAATATATTCCCAACAGTTTGCACACCTTGTTAGCTGAACCTTTCATGTTCAATGATCAAGGTGATCAAACCGTTGGGAATATATCCTGAACATTCTTAAAACAAATCTAGACTAGTTATTATCGTCAGTAGTGTGTGAATGTTGTTACAGTCTATCACATCAGTGTGATTAGTAACCATTCCTATAACCAGGTGGGGTAGTGTGTTACAGTCTATCACATCAGTGTGATTAATAACCATTTCTATAACCCGGTGGGGTAGTGTGTTACAGTACATCACATCAGTGTGATTAGTAACCATTCCTATAACCCGGTGGGGTAGTGTGTTACAGTACATCACATCAGTGTGATTAGTAACCATTCCTATAACCAAGGGGGTAGACCGTACAGAATGAAACAAAGGCTTGTAAAAGGGGGTACAATCCAACTTTAACTTAACCTGAGTTAGTGCTACAATCAAGAGACCTTTCTAATTCACTTTGGATTATGGTTAAGAGGTTTGTTATTTTAAAAAAAAATGTATTGTCTGAGATCCTTATGGGGTTCAAGATTTAAAAGTTGTCCCGTGTAATATGACCTCCCACTTTTTGCTTGTACCCCTGATATGAGTTACTTTGTTCCTTGGAGTCGGTATTTTAAAAACATATATTTGATGTTTCAATAGAATTCAGTGTGGTCCGACACCGCAGGAGCCCACAAACCAAAACTGCTCGAGAGGGGTGTTCTTCTATCATTCCGACTGTCTGCTCCTGGGTTCCAGTATCTCTGGAGGGGAACTGCTGGAGACTGGATCCTCCTCAAGAGTCAGATCGACGAATATATGAACTACGTGGTACAGTGTGTGTGTGTGTGTGTGTGTGTGTGTGTGTGTGTGTGTGTGTGTGTGTGTGCACGCGCGTGTGCGTGTGTGGAGGCGCCATGGGAAATTAATTTTATGTTTGCATGAGTAAATGTTGATGAGAGGGTCCTTAATAATAGTAGTAACATTGTTATAATATTACAAGGTTGTCGATTTGGGGCCACGAATCTTAAAAATGATTACCTGTCTATTTAATTAGGCAAGATTACTTATCTTGAGCTAGGAAGTTGTAAAATTTATTGTTATAAAGGCATGGCTGAATTATGTAATTTTCAATTGATCACAAAACATATTCCTCTGTTTAATCAACTCGTCTATAGTTTGTTTGAACCCTTATGGAGAAGTATAAATCTGAATAATGTAAGACTCTCATTAGCCAAGTTTTGTTGATGTACAAATAAAGATACTTAGTCACATGTTTCCTACCTGAACCAGCTTAAGATTAGATCTATTGTGTATTATGTGTAGTTTGTAGTAAATCAAATTGTCATGTACCTTCTAAATATATTTTAAAAACTTATTTGTGTTGTTTTATTACATGCAAACAAATCTCCTACACCTTCTAGTGATAAGTTCTAGCTAGGAAGGTGTTGTCAGAGAGAGTTGAGGAGATTACTCACTCTTGCCGTAGTTGTTCTTTGTGAGGAAGTTTCAATAAGAGCATTGCATCTAATGTGGTGTTGTATTGTCTGGGGCGAAATAGAAATTCTTCTTAACTAGGTGAATGAAAGATACTTGAGGATTGATTTAAAAAAGAGTGAATGTACATTAAGAAACTTCAACACTGAGCAGCTCGGTAGTGACTAAACTCTACTTTATTTTGTAGGATTATAGTGGAGAGTTGATGGGAATTAGTTCTCTTGTGATGTAGACTATATCCTCTACTATAGCACTTTGATGGAGCATTGTAAACTATATCATCTACTATAGCACTCTAATGAAGCTTAGAAATTAAGAATGTGATGTAGACTGTATCTACTATAGCACTCTGATGAAGCATTAGAATGTAATTGAATATAGCACTCTTATGAAGCTTGTAATTAAGAATTATGTTGAATATTTACTATGCACTCTAATGAAGCTTGTAAATTAAGAATGTGATGTAGACTATAGCACAGACACTAGAATGTGATGTAGACCATATCATCTACTATAGCACTCTGATGAAGCTTTGTAAATTAAGAATGTGATGTAGACTATATCTACTATAGCACTCTGAGAGCATTAGAATTAATGTAAATTAGCATTTATGAAGCCATTGATGTAACATCTACTATAGCACTCTTATGTGAAGTTGATTGCATTATTTAAAATGAATCTAATGTCAGGATGTTAGTTCTTTGCTTGCTGTGGAGATGAATTATTTGAAGGAAGGTGTTGAGCCACGTGTAATGAATGAAAATTGTTACCAGCCCATGTTCCTTTGTCTAGTTTAGTCTCTGATCTCCGAGGGGGACTTTTGCATGTGTTTATTCTGTCACACAAGGGATGAGAAATAAAATGTCAGGTGTTCACATAGACTTTTTTTTTATTTGCTGTTCTTAATCTTGGGTACAAAGTAATGATGGAGTTCGGTCGGTGAGCAAGGCTGACCCCCTGAGTGTCCGTAGCTCTGCTGCTTTTCCGTTGTTGGAGAGGATGGAAGTCTTGTGCACGGGGCAGATGTACCTGTCGGTGTTCCTCATCGCTGGGGGAGAGGAGGGAAAAGGTCTCTTATAAGAGTTTAATTTTATTCACATGTTAAATGTCCTAGTAGGTTTTCATTAAATTCGGAGATCACGTGAAGAAAATTAAACTCGATATTTGATTTTTTCTTCTATGAAAACCGCCAACCTTTTTTCGTGTTCTTTGCGAGCTAAAGTTTTTGAATAAGGGGCCAAGTTCACATGTAATTACGTACTTTTCTGGATGCAGAAGGGAGTAGAAAAAGGTTGAGCTATAGCTTAGGTGCTGCCTGTTATCTTGTCTCTTACCTATTTGTGGATGGGTATACATTATCCGTTTTTTTTTTATTCACTCACGGGGTGGGGCTCGTAATCTTTTCCTCCAAGAGGATTGTATATATATTACAGCCTAAACCTCTTTTTGTGGGGCGTGCAGCATGACCAGTTTGTGTTTTACTCTCTACTGCTAAAGGAGGGGGAGGAGGCCATTCCCCCCCCTCCCAATAATTTGCTCGAAATAGGAAGCTTGGAAAAACTGGTTCTCGCAGTGGGGATGTCAATTTATATAATAAAAGTGCTAGTAGGTGCAGTTTGACTTGGAAATAGTTTCGTTTCCTCTATATTTTCTGTGGTTAGTTCCAGCCAAATTTGTTTTATTTGCTTTTTTCAAATAGCAATTTTGAGTGCTGTTGTGCACCTTATTAACATATGTTTATAAAGAAGTTTTAGTTTGCTGCCTAGGCTAAATAAGTTATCACAGCACATATTCCTTATTGAGTTTGTAAAAATATATTATTTTCCCTTTGATTTGAGGGGAAAATTGGTTATTTTCTGGGTTGTGAGAAGGAAGGAGGTATGGGTGGTAATATATTTTTTTTGTTCCTAGGCTTGTAGCATAGTGGAGTCTTTATAGCAACACATAGAACACCTTAAAAAATTGACAACTCAATTTAGGGACTTCACTGCAAGTACACCCGCCCTAAAAAAATACAGAGTACAGGCTTGGTTAAAGCTGTGCCCCCCCCCACATGAATAATAGCTAGCAGCACCTATGGCCACTGATCCGACTGTGATAGAAACCTTCAATCTTGGAGCACAGCTGTTTCCTTGGACCTTCCTCCAGAGAAACATGATTTTTAACCTGTAATTGTATATTATATTTATGTCCTAACAGCCCTACAGGGATGAACTGTTTCCAGCCAGTGGCAGACTTTGTGGTCTCTTACCTGCATACTTCAGATCCATACTTCATCTCTCGTAGTTTCTCATGCGGCCCAAGTCCAAGCGTGCTCTGTACGGCACTTCTCTTTTACAAAGTAGAAAACCTCGCCTGGTGTCCCCTTTCACCTCAATCACCCTCCTAAGATACTTTACACACCTTGCTTCTTTAAGTTATAATCATCGTTCTCTGTTTTGTTTTCTTTTCTCTCCATAACATCAATGCTACCAGTTTCTCTACCACTCTATTCACCACCAATACAAATAGTGAAGGTGAAAGGACACTCCATTTTTTAACTGAAACCTCTCCGACTCTACACAATATACATATTCCTTAATCTAAGCCTCCTTCAATGCCATCCACACTATCATATGCTTTATCTACATTCATGAATTCCATTACTAGATCCTTTCCAAACTCTTATCTCTTTTACAATGGCTGCATTATGTTAAATCTATTGTTGACCTCTTTTTCCTGAACCCCTGTTGCACCTCTCGCCATTTTCCCTTTACGGAACATTTTGTGTATTGATACACGAGTTTTATGCCGCTGTAATTTTCACACAATAGTGATATACCTTTGGCACATTCTTCTCCCTGAACACACTCTTTACTATTCCATACCACTAATGTGAGTTCATCCACTACTGGTGCCTTCCTCATACTTGTATAGGTCTCTTTATCTCCTTCCATACTATGTCATACTTCCTCCTCCGGGTTCAACAGCTTCTTTATCTCCTCACCCCTCTCCATCATTTGGACCTCTCTTCTATTTTCCCTGCTCAATTGGCTAGACAATACTTTCTCGCTCCCTTCCACATCAGTCTGTAGCACTTTTGTACACTCTTTCAACCTATTTTTCTTTCCACTATATTCTGTTTCTCTGTCCCCTGTAACAAAAAACAAGACACCAAAAATTGTGATTCCTAGTCAGCATTCAAAGGTCAGGGTCTCGACTCTACATTTTATATTCAGTAATGAGAAGAGGAGAGTTGTTCTCTACGTGTGTAAGAGACCTGCTATGGGAAAGGGACACATTAGCAGCAGAAACATGGACATTGAATGTAAGAGAGAGAAGTGGAGGACATAGGAGTGAAGTTTGTGAGGAACAAGTTAGCTGTCACGAGGAGAAACAAGATTAGTAATGAAGTTATCCGGGAAAGAGTTGGAGTACATGAGATAGTAGAGGAAGCAAGACAAGATGTATGGACATGTAATGAGGATGTTTGAGTACATGAGATAGTAGAGGAAGCAAGACTGAGATGTAATGAGGATGTTGGAGTACATGAGATAGTAGAGGAAGCAAGACTGAGATGGTATGGACATATAATGAGGATGTTGGAGTACATGAGATAGTAGAGGAAGCAAGAATGAGATGGTATGGACATGTAATGAGGATGTTGGAGTATATGAGATAGTAGAGGAAGCAAGACTGAGATGGTATGGTCATGTAATGAGGATGTTGGAGTACATAAGATAGTAGAGAAGCAAGAGAGATGGTATGGACATATAATGAGGATGTTGGAGTATATGAGATAGTAGAGGAGCAAAATGAGATGGTATGGTATGGGAATGTAATGAGGATGTCAAAGAAAAGGTTAGCAATGAAGTATGTAAAAAAAGACTGGAGAGGAGGAGTGGATAACAGAAAGTGTTCAAGTGAGAGGATTGAAGCATTTTACTAAACTTACCTGGTCAAACGTTGGAAATAGTTGATGTTGATTTTATATTCAATACTAATGTCCCCACATTTGTAAAAAAATCTCAAATCAAACTAGGTACGTTTGTGAGTTTAAAGGATTCTAAAGATATACTTTTTAATGATGGGATTTTATTGTGCAGGCAATTAGAGAGCGACCCTTGTGTACAACCTGTAGGGCGGCTCATTCCAATGGAACAGAGTGACGGAATATTTTATTACCTGGGTTGGGGTCTGCAAGCTTCCCAGCGGGCTGCATCTAGGAACAGCCCATGAACCAAAACTCCATCTGGTGGGGCAACCAACCCACTGTACAGTTCGGAGCTGTGTTTAAAGCATGTTTTTCTTAGCACTTGCATTTATGTGAACTAATTGACTAGCTTAGAGAGTTGGGGTACATCTATGTAGGACCTACGCATGTAACAAATATGAAGTATTATAGGAAATATTCACTTTAATTAAAGCCATATTATAATGTATCATACTTCACTCATAGAATGATTGAAATGAGGAGAATGTTAGCCATTAGGAACCAAGCAATCCAGGAAATAGCAGGAGTACATGAGGAAGCAAGGTTGAAGTAGTATGGTCATGTAATGAGGATTTTTTTCTCTTTCTATTTTAAACACTGCATCCTGTTCGAGTTATACTCTAATGGTTTAGGGATTAGAAAGGTTATATTTAGAGGAAGTGTACCCACATTTGCATGGGGGAGAGTGGAATACCATTTTGGAAAAACCAACCTCAGTATGCCCGAGTGAGATTCAAATCTCGGCAGTCTAGTCTACTGCTAGAGTAGCGCGGCCACCGAGGATGGTGGGAGAGTAGAGCAAGCAAGACTGAGATGCATGTGATCACAAGGGAGACTAGAAAGATACGGAGGAGCAGATGACAGAAAGTGAAAGAAGAAGAATGGAAGCATTTGATGATATGAATGAATGTATCAAACAAATATTTATCAGATGGTGTCAAGTCTGATCTTCTACCTAACCCTAACAACCATTTATCCCCTAGAATACCCCTCCTTTCCATTTTATTCACTCATTAACCCCCGTATGGAAGAGGAACCCATCCTGGCATAGGATATCCTGATTTGCCAGTGACAAAGAGATTGAGGTTCAATCCTGTTTGAGAGGAGAATAGTGTTTCTACCAACTTCGGTGGCTACATGGTATAAGGTACTCTTGCAATAGTCTAAACTGCCAAAGATGGTGAGATTGTGGTTGGGTGCAATGAGAGTGGTTTTCCAATATTTCTACGCAAACCTTCCTAACCCATAACACATTAGTGTAATTAGTATATTGTTGCATAACCTAAACGAGTAATAAGACGCGGTGCTGAGAAAAAGTAATGTTTTAATGGGGTACCCAAGCATTTAGCTGGCGACGGTGAGAAATCAAATTGGGAAGGGGGGAAGCAATCACAGTAAACTCATCCCGAGATATAACTCCAAGCTCCCAATAAAAATGGAGCACATGCCTAACTACTAACAGGTCTGTTCAGGTTCTTGCGAGCTGCTCACCTGGAAGGCTATGTTACCGAATATGTCGGGTCCCTCTCTGGTCGATAAACTCTATACTGGCCAAGAGATTGTAAACCAGGAGCCTCAGGGCAGTAGTACGATTCAGACGTTGAATACATGTACCCTGTAACAGGCAGATAAACTATGAAGCAGACTGTACCCTTCGTATGCATGGTTACACTATGTTAAGATAGAAACATAGTGTAATCAGTCCATCCGAACTACGAGGGAGGAAGGTAGAATATATTAAACCACCAATTAAGAAAAACACTTCAGTACACACAGCCGATATTTGAATCTTGACCTACCGAGTCTTCATTGGTGAAGCCAAACAAGATGAGACCTGTGCCTTTGTCACACCCCAGTGCCCACTGGTGCAGGTAATAATAGTGTTGCTTTGTTTTAAAAATATAAAACCAGATTCAGTGGTCAAATGGTCTAAGAAGGTGTCACTCTCTCAATTTACTGGACTGATGATTATGGGAATACTGGGGTTTGAACACTAATCAAATGTACTGAGGGAGTTTGTTCATGAACGGTTTTCCACTCTCCCTACAAGCAAATATGGGCATACTTCTTCTAAACTCAACCTCATTCATTTCTAACAAATCAGTTAGTTAGTGTATATATGTGTATGTGTGTGTACAATCTTAATCTTAGCTCCAGCGCTAGTCGGGTCAACAGTTCAAACCCAGACTCAGCTACGATCAAACCAGGACTATCAGTCGCCGGGACTTAGCTTTCGAGTTACGTTTGCGTTGGAATCGGTCAAAGACTTTTAGGAGAGTGTGAGAACATGTCTGTAGTTTGTTCCAAGATTAAAAGTTCCAGTTAGTGTTGATACAGGGAAGATGCTCACTAATAGGGTCCTAATAATGTTTGGTTGCGGCACAAATTATCAGACGATTGTTTGAAAGAAGCCGCCAATAAACAGAATGTTTATTGAAAGCTGAGAAAAACTTAGGAGCTAGTTTATTATCTTAATGTTCAGTTTGTTTATTTGAGGAATTTAACTTGCACTTTCCGAACAAATTGATTACATCAACACACGAGAATTTCTATGAGTCAGAGAAAGAGCCTAACAATTTTGAAAGGAAAGTTATTTTACAAACCACAATCAACGCCAAGACCGCTGAGGTTGAAATGTATTATCAGTCGTGAACTTATTCCATGAACAAAGTTATGCCCTCAATAGTGGTTATGTTTTATTTAACAAGTTAATCACAAACTATCAATCAATCAATAAAACATGTGTATTATTAAATAATGGACAGTTTTACTCAATATATTACAATAGTTCTATTACATAAACAAAACATACATGTGAAATTAGTCACTTAATATTAGAATTAGTTGAAAATTATGCTTTGGAATGTTCACAAAATAACCTTTCATAAGATTTGACCAGGGAAATAAAAAAACTACTCTTGTGTATTAATAAAATAACTACTGTATAAGTAAAAATATATCACTATATTGACAGGGATTATAAGAGTGATTGGGTTATTAGGAGCTGGGAGCACACCGAGTGGACCAAATCCTTCTCCTCCCTTTCAACCCCCTCCCCTACGACTCTACCACGGGAAGAAAATAATGAAATGAGATCTCGCCTCTATTCTCCGATAAGATTACTACACAAATAAATAGTGTGTTCAAGGTCACATCCACATTGGCAGCTAAGTCCAAACTCTTTTTATCTTCCTCCACAGAGAAGAGCTGCCCCCAAGTCCACTACTCTCGGCTATCACTAAGAGCGAATAGTACATTTGTTTGTTTGTGCGAGGGGGGGGGGGGGGAGATATAGCCTCATGGGCTAGATTTAGTTAAGGTCATGAAAGCCAGTATCGACAATGGAAATAGCACATGTGTGTTTAACTGAATAAAAACTTCCTTTTAAATATTTTTTTAGTCTTTGAAATCCAAAGAACTTAACCAACCATTGAGTAGTTGTTGTATCTTTTATGGAATTGCTTACTTATCTACGATTTTATTTAACTTTGAGTGTGGCAGTACTAAATGATAATCTATTAACTGTATACTAAAACAATATTAAACGACAAATCATGTTTAGCTTTGTTATTTTTATTGTGAAGTTTCTCAACCACATTAACACACATCTTGAGCTTAGTATATAATATAAATTATAACATGTCGATAAAATATAACGGCCCAATCGTTTTATTATTATTATTTAGCACCGCGTCTTACTACCCATTCGGTTTATACGCAGCAATCGTTTTAAATGGTTTACAATAATATTACTTAGATATTATAAGATACTAAAAGTGTTTTGAAACAATAAAATAACTATTAGATATAGATTAAGGAGTTTTCAAACAATATCTAAGCCTAAACACATTAGCTACATTGCATTTCTTATTAAGTTTTATTACCAAAATGGTATGAAATCGGTAATAAAAATTACTAGAGATAGGTAAAAGCCTATGTTTTTTAAATCTTAAATTTTCTTTAGAATCTCAAATCCCAATTATTCTAAAATATACAATTTTAGTAAAGTTAATTGCAATATATATTAGAAAGAAGGTATAGGAATGGTGGATAAAACATTTAAAATGGACAAACACAATATGGCTTTTACAATGAAAAGAAGAACACAGTCAGTTCACACTTTACACTGCTGCAACTGGACAGAGAGGTAATGGTTGCCTCTTTAAGAAAATCTATCGTTAGCGCCCAATACCCCTACCTAGGTTTCATTCCATCAAAACCAGTGAAGGAATGTGAAAACATTTAACTAAACTTCCTAAAAGATGAAACCAAAAATAAAAATGGGAGAAAATATTCAAAATTGATTTATTTTTTTTTAAGTTTAAGGCTTGGTGTGATAGTATGGTTGTCATGTCTATTATATTTAATTGGGTTGTTAAACTTTATATAATATTCAGCAATGAAATATGGAAGAAAAGATGCCAAATGCCATTACATCGTCCTTTAACTCAGGGGGATTCATTTCTTGTCACTACTATGCGACTTATTTATTATGTTCTAAAATATCCATTTTGATTGGTTATCAATAGGTTTATATGGCCTATTTATAAACAAAAGCAAGTATAAGTTTTAACTAATAAAAGGTGTATTTACATGTACAACAGCACAGAAATTGTCTCATGGAAAAATTGCAATGAAAAAAACAAATACTATAAAATGCGGACAGTAAATAAAAAGGGTTATATTGAGGAAGTGTCAATTAGAACATTATAAATAACTTCCTTGCTCGTTTATTATGCATATATATTTACTTTGTTAACCACTTAATATGTTAAGTATACCAACAGTTTTTTAGCAATAATCGCAACAAACTTTCAAACAAAGTAAATTCCAAACAAATGAAAGCAAGCTTAGTAATATTGACATTGTATCTAATACTAAGAAAGCTTAAAGATTATTATTTACAAATTATAAAAATAACTATATGATGAATATAATTTCATCTTATAATATATTAAATAAATCTATAAAACATAATTATTAAATAAATTGCTATTCCATTTAATAAATCAGCCTTGTAAAAGTGAATATTACTAATTGAAAAACAAACTTTATACTGACAAACCTTTTTATAAAAATTGGCGATAAAAATAATGATACAATGGAAACAAAAAAAAATACTTACTTTACATACAATTAGGCTGTGTGGGCATTTTATGGAAAAAGTTGGGACAAATTCAAGTTAAGGGTAATCCATATATTTCACATAGAAACCCCTCAAGAATAAACTACTATTAGAATATAATACAGTACTAAGTTATTTTGTTTTATTACAGTATTAACTTAAAAATTAAAATACTTATATACATAACTACATAATACAACTCAAACTTCAGATTTATACTTTAGACAAATATGAATACCAAGCAAGTTAAATGCATAGTAACATCTAATAAAATGTTGTGGCCATTTTTTTTTTTAAAGTAAATGAAGATAACTTGGATCAGTTTATGTTACAGAAGTAAACAATGACACAGCCATAGTACAAATACATTCTTCTTAGATTTCCACTTCCATCAAAAAGGTGTTTTTCTATAATTTATTTTGTTTTGAAACTTATTTTGGTGAAACCCGAAAAAGTTTGTAAGACAAAGTAAATACTCAGTTACTATATAATCATAATACTATTACAAATTAACAAAAGTATGAATTTGTTTTAATGCATTCGAGCTATTTTAAAATTAATTTAAAACAAATTACAACGGAAATGTGTTCACCATAAAATACTCTGAGTGACAGAAAGGGACTTTATGCAAGGTTGTTGAAATTCTGAAAACAATCCACTGTTGGTCTAAACCACGTCTTGTTATTCCAGTCCAAACAGTTTGTGTATTTGGGCCGAGCTAGCTCCTAATCCAGATGCACAACAGTACCATTATACACAAAATTAACACAATTCCTATCAGAAACACAATCTTCTTACGTCGGCCCATCTGTAAAAAAAGGAGAGAAATCACAAAAACAAATTATACATATAAATGAAAAATATTTGCCAAAGAGAAACGAGGAAAGTGGAAGCCATGGAATGGAGTTTGTGAGGAGCATGTTAGCTGTCATGAGGAGAAACAGGATTAGGAATGAGGATGTAAGGTCTAGAGTTAGAGTACATGATATAGTAGAAGAAGCAAGACTGAGATGGTATGAACATGTAATGAGGATGTTGGAGTACACGAGATAGTAGAGGAAGCAAGACAGATGGTATGGACATGTAATGAGGATGTTGGAGTACATGAGATAGTAGAGGAAGCAAGACTCAGATGGTATGGACATGTAATGAGGATGTTGGAGTACATGAGATAGTAGAGGAAGCAAGACAGATGGTATGGACATGTAATGAGGATGTTGGAGTACTTGAGATAGTAGAGGAAGCAAGACTGAGATGGTATGGACATGTAATGAGGATGTTGGAGTACATGAGATAGTATAGGAAGCAAGACTGAGATGGTATGGACATGTAATGAGGATGTTGGAGTACATGAGATAGTAGAGGAAGCAAGACTCAGATGGTATGGACATGTAATGAGGATGTTGGAGTACATGAGATAGTAGAGGAAGCAAGACAGATGGTATGGACATGTAATGAGGATGTTGGAGTACTTGAGATAGTAGAGGAAGCAAGACTGAGATGGTATGGACATGTAATGAGGATGTTGGAGTACATGAGATAGTAGAGGAAGCAAGACTGAGATGGTATGGACATGTAATGAGGATGTTGGAGTACATGAGATAGTAAGAAGCAAGACTCAGATGGTATGGACATGTAATGAGGATGTTGGAGTACATGAGATAGTAGAGGAAGCAAGACAGATGGTATGGACATGTAATGAGGATGTTGGAGTACTTGAGATAGTAGAGGAAGCAAGACTGAGATGGTATGGACATGTAATGAGGATGTTGGAGTACATGAGATAGTAGAGGAAGCAAGACTCAGATGGTATGGACATGTAATGAGGATGTTGGAGTACATGAGATAGTAGAGGAAGCAAGACTGAGATGGTATGGACAATGTAATGAGGATGTTGGAGTACTTGAGATAGTAGAGGAAGCAAGACTGAGATGGTATGGACATGTAATGAGGATGTTGGAGTACATGAGATAGTAGAGGAAGCAAGACTGAGATGGTATGGACATGTAATGAGGATGTTGGAGTACATGAGATAGTAGAGGAAGCAAGACTCAGATGGTATGGACATGTAATGAGGATGTTGGAGTACATGAGATAGTAGAGGAAGCAAGACTGAGATGGTATGTACATGTAATGAGGATGTTGGAGTACATGAGATAGTAGAGGAAGCAAGACTCAGATGGTATGGACATGTAATGAGGATGTTGGAGTACATGAGATAGTAGAGGAAGCAAGACTGAGATGGTATGGACATTTAATGAGGATGTTGGAGTACATGAGATAGTAGAGGAAGCAAGACTGAGATGGTATGGTCATGTAACGAGGATGTTGGAGTACATGAGGAGTAGAGGAAGCAAGACTGAGATGGTATGGACATGTAATGAGGATGTTGGAGTACATGAGGTAGTAGAGGAAGTTAGGATGAGATGGTATGGACATGTAATGAGGATGTTGGAGTACATGAGATAGTAGAGGAAGCAAGACTGAGATGGTATGGACATGTAATGAGGATGTTGGAGTACATGAGGTAGTAGAGGAAGCCAGACTGAGATGGTATGGACATGTAATGAGGATGTTGGAGTACATGAGATAGTAGAGGAAGCAAGGCTGAGATGGTATGGGTATGTAATGAGGATGTTGGAGTACATGAGGTAGTAGAGGAAGTTAGGATGAGATGGTATGGACATGTAATGAGGATGTTGGAGTACATGAGATAGTAGAGGAAGCCAGACTGAGATGGTATGGACATGTAATGAGGATGTTGGAGTATATGAGATAGTAGAGGAAGTTAGGATGAGATGGTATGGACATGTAATGAGATAGTAGGGGAAGCAAGACTGAGATGGTATGGACATGTAATGAGGATGGAAGGGGAGAGGATTCCAAGAAGATTAATGGATTGAAAGGGAAACCAAGGAAGAGATGGGAGACATAGACAGCAAGTGAGCAAGCGAGAGAAGGAGAGTTGAAGATAGTACAGGAGGAAGAATGGAGGAAGGACAGAGGAAGATGGAGGCATTTTACTAAACAGACGATCGGGTTGCACACAACATATACTAACTGCGCTAGTGTGTTTGGGGTGAGTGAGTTTGAATATAGAGGAAGTGTACTAACATTTTCACGACAGTCACCGACAGTCCAGTATGTGATTTTTGGTAGTTTCCCATAATTTGTATAACTTTGGCATGTGGGATTGGTATATCAAATGTGTAATCTTTCTTAGACATAAATCAATTTCCAAAAATTGATGAATTTGCACACTCAAATATGTGCAGCGTATGTTAGTAAGAAAATGACAATACATATACATTTTTTAAATGTTTTAAATTCTAAGATATGGGTTAGCTTTCTTTCCAATATTACAATGAATTTATTTTTTAAATTTTGATTTTGTTCATATTTGATCTTAGAGAGTTGTAAAATAAAACAGTAACCAGTACTCTGCAGTCTTTCAAGAACCGCCCGGCTAAAATCAATGTTTGTTCCGCAAATCATAAACTATTGCATTCCACCCGGGTGGCGACATTTTACCAGGAGAAAACTAAACAATTCAGTTATATGGTAAATTATTGGGTAATTAAATTTGTCTTGTTATTTATTTGGTTAAGAGATCAATTATTAAAATAAGAGCTATACAACTAAAACAAATTTTGATTCAAATTTTAAATATATATATATTTTAATACGAGAAGGTTAAATATCTATACATAGTTCACGTTTGTAAGTGCAGGGCCTATGTATGATATTATGAGAGGATTCCTGATGTCAGGGAAAAGTCTTATTAAATCACAAGATGGTATAATATAGGATACATAACATGCCAAAAATCACAAGATGGTATAATATAGGGTACATAACATGCCAAAAATCACAAGATGGTTTAATATAGGGTACATAACATGCCAAAAATCACAAGATGGTATAATATAGGGTACATAACATGCCAAAAATCACAAGATGGTTTAATATAGGGTACATAACATGCCAAAAATCACAAGATGGTTTAATATAGGGTACATAACATGCCAAAAATCACAAGATGGTTTAATATAGGATACATAACATGCCAAAAATCACAAGATGGTATAATATAGGGTACATAACATGCCAAAAATCACAAGATGGTATAATATAGGGTACATAACATGCCAAAAATCTCAAGATGGTATATTACAGGATGCATAACATTCAAAATATATCTTTATTTTAGTATAATCATAACAAACAAGTATTAATTTTAGCAGTTAATAAAGCGCTCCAATTCAAT
The DNA here is from genome assembly GCA_039000515.1 of Timema cristinae. NCBI lineage: Eukaryota > Metazoa > Arthropoda > Insecta > Phasmatodea > Timematidae > Timema > Timema cristinae. The sequence goes on along the minus strand of JBCFYV010003508.1, from coordinate 47,261,145 downwards.
CACAAACATAAATTAGGAAAATAACAATGAGTGACTGACATAGTATTTTCAACTTGTGTTTTATAGTTTCCAATTTTCTTCTTTTACTTTTTAATCTTTTGGAATGATACACTACAATGTTTTTGGCTACATTTTGAATCCAAGATATTAAAGTGGTGAGAAATATTAGATTTATGTTACCATCTGGTACACAATTCACTGATACTTTATTAAGTATTGTTTGTCGCACTTATTTGGTGAGGTGAGGGTACAATTCTGGCAGAGGAAGAAACTAAAGCACACCAATAGATAGTTAAAAATAAGCGCAGGCAAGTGAAATGAGGTATAAAAGGAGACAAATGATTTTAGCTGGCATACCACTTTAGATTGGTTAGTAAGCCAAAAGGTGTGTGTGATGGGGGATTGGGTGGAGGTAGTTAAAAAAACATTGGTCATCTTATAATTAATTCCAAATTTTAATTACAATACATTATGCCTGCAAATATTCTTGTACTATTCAGGAGCATAAAAAACTAATAAGTCACAATAATAACATTTTTTTAATAGCTCTGAAAGACCGACAAATTTTACGCCTTCTATATATACACACATATATATACTAGCTTAAATCACTGTATTATAAATGACCCTAGCCCAGACACAAACTTGGATAGTTCAGTGTAGAGCATTGACACACTAAGCCAAATGTCCCAGGTTAGTGGTTCCCATGTTCTGGTCTCACTTTACTAAACTTAATGAAAAAATATTTGCAAACGATACATAATATGTAGCAATTGTTAATTTAATTTATGTATATTTAAGAGTTGGCTACATACAAAATGCGGAATGTTGTTTAAATTTTAGATGAATATATGTTCTGGTTTTTAACACAAGCTGAGCGGTATTTAAACTTGGAACGACACAAAAAATGAAATACAAATCAATTGAAAGACATAATAAAGGCTGTGTGTATTGAAGTTAGAGCTCTAAGATAGTAAATAGTATAACAGTGTTTGTTTTAAGAGTGCACGTCTTACTTGATTCACAAGCCCAGCCAGCAAAGCTTCAGAGAGCTTTGCTGGCTGTTGTTTTTTTAGGAAAATTAAACTTTGAGAGCACTGGAAATCAAATCATCAAACGTTAAAGACTCCAGAGATGTTTGGGCTTTTAGGCGTAGTAATATTTATAAATATGAATGTAAGACGAGAGTGATATAATACCCAGCTTGAACACAGTAAGTGATATGAAAAACAGCCCCACAACCAATAAATTAAATAAGTTTAAGGCGTACTTACTTGTGTTTGTTCAACCAGAAGTTTTCCACAATATTATACCAATAATTACAGTCAAAACGACTGCAAGGCAAACTGCAAGCATACATTTCTTCCCTCGCACTTTATTCTGCAAATTAAATAAATCGATACTACCGATAAAACTAAGCAAAATAAAAATTAAAAAAATTAACTATATTAAAAATAAAATATAACAAGCACTATTATTAAAACTGAAACATATTTATTTAATAAGCTCAAACATACTCAAATGTTGTCACTACTGTTAACAAAATGCAAATAGGTTCTAACAGGTGATGGGATGGTTAAAAAAATGTTGCCGATTAAAAATTTCACTTAGTCTAACAAACTATTTATAGCCACTTGGTCTCCATTAATTTCATATCTTTGTAAAATGAGTAGATGCAATATTTGTCATCCAACAAGCTATTAGGGATAAACCAAATTATATTTTAAATTATTATTGGAGTTTAGAGGCTTGTTGACATAAGGGCCTATATTTTAAATTTTCCAGACTTTTCCGGAACCAATTTACAGCTTTTCCAGTCTGTCACTATATAGTCAAACACTGTTTTTGTAAAGATCTCATATCTGATGCCATAATATTCTCTCTCTGCAGGTGTTAAAAAGTATTAGCCCGAAGTTAGATTCCACTGAGATCAAATATTAAGGGGTTTAAAGATCACCTTCCACCAGTATATTCTTTTTTAGTTTATTCTCCCTATATTTGTGTTTTATTTATTTGAGGTAATTTAATGTGCACTTTCTGAACAGGCTGATTATATCAGCACACGAGAGTTTCTATGAGCAAGAACGAAAGGTTCTACCATTTATGTCAGGAAATATATTTTCAAATAACTTCCAGGGGTATTTTACATGCCACAATCAACATGGGACCGACTTACTTCCACTCACCAAAAAAGTTTTGCTAGGGATTTTTATCGCTCAACAAAAATCGGTCCCCCCCAGCTGGGTTTAAACCCACGACCATTGGGTCTTGAGGCGAGAACTTTACCACAAGACCACCGAGGACAACCTATTCTTCCTATAGTGTAATCAATTGTATCACATGCTCCTAATCATGGCTCAACTTTGGCTAAAGACACGCAGTAGAGTGGTGGGGAGAGACGAAAATCTCATGTCGAACGTTGAGAACTGAGATTAGTATACTCAACAGGGGCAAACGTGCTAAAATAGATTAGCCGCGTATATTAGTTGGGATGAAAATGTTGTAATAAATAATAGTTTGCATATAACAACTCTCAAAACAGAAAGTAATATTAGAGATTATTATATTGAAAGAGTAGACATTAGATTTCTAAAAATAATCATAAATTTATTTTTTATGAGCACAGTATAATAAATATAAGAGATGAGTTGTACATGCACAAAAGAAACGAGGGATGACGGACCTGGTAGGTGCTCGCCTGTCGAAGCTGGGTGTTCCCCTCGCTAACAAACACTTCTGTCTTCTCAACGTGGGCCTCAATGCTATCAATCACCTCGCCCTGCTCATGGACCATAGCGCCAAGCTCCTTGAAGATCTGGTTCACATCACTGATATCGCTCTGAAAACAGGCATTGTCGGCGTCACAATCGTTTATATAAAGTTCGGCCAGAAAATAATCACCGGGTTGCCACTATTTTCTTAGTACAAAATCCCGAGTGTATTTTCCATGTTCTCCAGAAGGAACGTCCATTTTTCCGGACAATTTATTTAGAGATAGTTTAGAAGAATGAAACTTAACTTTTTATAAAATTGACTATGGTTAAGTAAACCCATTGGTGTTTAGAACAAAATAATTTGACCTTAAACCGGGGAAATTTATGCCGTTGTTACGCAACCCAATGTTTCAAGGAGAGAAAAAATTTGGGGGGGAGGGGAGTAGGGTGGAAGATACAGCATTTAACTTGAATATTTATTTTAAGGCTGAGACCCTCCAATCCTTTAAATCCTTAAGGATACTCGAGATTTTAGGATTCAAGACTAAAATCCTTTAAAAAAAATGAAAATATATATATATATATTTTAGAACCCAGGATATCAGCATTTTATCACATTAATAGAACTAGAGGTAAGGAAGGTTCAATATGAAATGTACCCACATTTGTGTGCCAGTACACCAGACCATGATTTGATTCCCGATCTCGTCATTGACAAGTCTTTGTAACAAGCATGACTCCTTTGAGCTTGAGACCAACATTGCAGGTAGTGTCATGAGGTGAGTCAATATCAGTTAAAAAATGAGTGAATAACGACCCTGGGCACAGGACGACTCCTGGATAGCTCTGTGGTTAGAGCATCACCTACTAAGCCAAGGGTCAAGGGTTCGATTCCCATGTACAGGTGTAGTTTTCCAATTTATAGAATATAATTAAAGTTTGTTAATATAAATTTACTTTGTATTCAAAATTATTTTATGTCATGCAATATTTTATCTATAATTGTATTTAATTTAAACACCGAACATCGCTAGAGTAAAAAACCTCTAGAGGATAGAAGCAGAGGGAGAGGAAGGCGGGGAATTGAATATGGTTTTTAGATGTTGGTAAGACGCCGCTCACCTCGAGTTGTCTGATTCCTTGTTCCTGCTCTTCCAGCAACTGTAGGTTCATTTCGTCCATCATCTGGTCTTGTTGCTGGCTACCAGTGTTACTGTCTTGGAGCTCAATTAACTGGTCTGTGTACCGACCTCCAAGGCCTAAAGAAAACAAAATCACAGAAAAAAAGTATAGAACTAATTACATCAACAAAGATGTCTTCTTTGTTCTTCCTAGTTCAAAAGGTTAATAAATATGAAAAAAAAACACCACGATATACCAAGCGAAAAGCTCGAGATCGAGATACGAGTACTCGCAGAGCACTAATTATTATTATCATCACCGCGTCTTACTACCTGTTCGGGTTACACGTACTTACGCTAATATGTAATGGTAGGGTGATTGTGAGATGAAATGGAGGACCTACAGTTTAACGTGGGATCCGAACCACGGTGGAGGCCTGGCATCCCACACATTCACAATATGTCTTGTCAGAGGAGAAGGAAGGGTTTGGGAATCAGATAAATCTGTGCCGGGACCAAGGATTGAACCCCAGACCCTCAACACAGAAGTCTGACACCTTACCCTTAGACCACCAGGTCACCCTGAGCATTAGTTCTAGCCACATCAAGCAAAGTACCTGCTTTGGAAAGGTTGGCGAACGGATCGTTGAGTCCGGAGTTGGCCCTGACTCGTTGCATCTGGTCCTTCTCTTTCTGAGCGGCTCGCCGCTGTGTGGCTTGAAATGTATTCAGAGCGGAGGTGAACTCGTCTGCCAGGCGCTCTTTCTGCATCTTCCATTGTCTCTGTAATGTTTTTAAAATCGTCTAAGCGTTCTAAGCTACAGAAATAATTTTGGCTAGGTATCCTTTAATATTTACCATCCTGCAAAGAGTGTTTCACTTAAATAATAGGAGTGAGCAAAGTACTTTTTTTTTTTTTCAATTTGAAGTGAACTTGAATTGAATACAATATGAAATATTCCAAATTCGAATATGTTTATTTTGTTGTTTTAGGCTTGTAAAATATCTTTTGCTAATTATATAACTTTATACTATAAAATTATTTCTAAAATGTTATTGCACAATTGTTTAAAATATTTATTTAATTCTAATAAATCAGGTGTGCGACGGAAGGATGTTCCAATATTTCAATAAGCGTGAGAAACCTGTGTGATGAAGAGGGTGAGGAATGAAACGGTGAGAGAAGATTAAACGATGCTCAAAATGGAGTTGATCAGGAAGACCCAAGGACAGGTGGATAAAGGGTGTGTGAAGAGGAGTGGAGGAAGAAAGGTGGTGGGAGGACAGAAGTAAATGGAGGGACCAGGAAACTGTACATGATGATAACGAAATCAAGTTACTATCACAACTTTCAATTCAATTACTTGAGATATTTTCTATATTAATAATAATTGTCTTGTGCTGTACATAACTCGGAACGGCAATAATTGACCATTATTGGCAAAGGTTTGTGATTGTCGAAGACAGATTTTTTTTCAAAGTAAGTCAAAGAAGAGATTCTGTTTCGAAGCTTCGAACACTCTAATAGGCCAATATAATTATGCTTAAGTTTATATTCTTAATTGTGATAAGACCTGTTTCGATGCCGCATGGTCTAAGGCACTACTCTTATGTTAGACTGGACTGCCAATGACAGGGAGATCAAGGTTGAATCTCGGTCAGGTGTAGTGGGGGGTTTTTTCCAAAATGGTTTCCCCCACTATCCATGCAAATGTGGGTACATTTCCTCTAAATTAAACCTTATCCATCCCTAGTCCATTAGCGTAATTAGTACATAAGCGTATTACCTGAATGGGTAGTAAGACATGGTGCTAAGAAAAATAAGGAAAAAATATGCCTTTTAGTTAAATCAAAAAATTCCAATGTCTTGCGAACATGGCACAAATATAAGTGTAGACTGAACAAAGGATTTTTTTTAGCACCGCCTCTTACTAGCCAATCAGGTTATACGCCTCGGTACTAACTACACAAATAGATTAGGAAGGTTTAATAATGCACTCATATTTGCATGGAGGTAGAATGGAAAACCATTTAGGAAAAACCAACCGACTGGGTTCGGACCCCAATCTCCCTGTCTTGGTCTGTCTAGTCCAACAGGAGAGTAGAGCGTTAGACCACACAGCCACCAAAGCGGGTTTGTCATAAATTACCTGCTCTGAAGTCGACATAGGGGCGGGAAGACTCGATAAGTCTTTAAGGTTGGCGCTAGTGTCTTTAGCAAGCTGCTGGGTGTAATGTTGGATCTGGTGACTGTAACAAACCAATTGTATAATATATTGAAGGAGTTTGCCATCCATGTACTGTAGACATTGTTATCTATGGTTCTAAAGAGATGGGAAATTTGACTCTTGAGGTTATTGAGAGAGACGAGAAGATACCTCGATTCTTGGTGCTTCCATTCTTAAAATATGCGTGCACATGATTGTGAATGCTTTATTAAGATGGATGAACATAAGATGTTACAGGCCGTTGGTAACGTTTTTATTTTTCATTATTTACTCAATATATTTGTATAATAAACTTATAAAAGTATTAATCAAATTTTAAAATCTAAAAATGGATGTTTTGCTTCCATTTTTAAATATGTTTCCCAAAGCATTCCAGAAACCAAATCAAACCACAATATCAACAGATACCAGCCCTGTGTTAAGAAATATATTACGATTGTTTGCAAATGTACTGTCACAACGTAAATAATAATATAAGTGAAATTTATTTTAAAGTTTTTAAGTCAAAATTTAAATGTCATTGTGTCTTGTAAAAATCAAAATATCTCAATAATTAACTAAAAATAGTTTTTAATTATATATTGTAGGCCTAGTTCAGTAAGAATCGAGGTAAAAATTTAATTAATATGTCCTAACTCTAGTTCTAAATTAAGTTATTTTAGACCACGTTTGTGATTGAATAAGTGTTTAGCCCGGCTAAAATTTATTATTATGATTCAGTTTATTAATGAGATATCGCCCTGTGATTGAGCACCATTTATAATCATAAGTGCATGCCTTACTGCGCACTTGTACACGGTGATGTGATCTGATTATATATGATACTTATTATTATGAAATGAGTACAACTTTTGATGTTGCGCACGATTTATTTAGATGATTACACCTTTGGTACTGAAGATATGATATTAAATGATACAGTTTTTGTTCATTTACGGACTTACTCGGAGAGCCAGATCTATGCAGTTAAATTATGGTGTTTTTTTTTGTGTGTGATAATACTAGGTTTCTGTCTTATTACAATGTTCTGTATTCTGAGTACGGTGTACTGTGTGGATTTATACGCACAAGCTGGTTGCTTACAATAAATTGAGACCTTATATTTTTACCCCTGCTTATATGGACCCCTTGTCACCAGTGTTAAAACTAACTAATAGGGAAACTCCTGTGATATTACTAGGTTTTTGTGTGGATTTATACGCACAAGCTGCTTACATATAACCTACCCCTTGCTTCTTGGACCCCTTGTTGCCAGTGTTAAAACTAATTAATAGGAGAACTCCTGGCAATCTGATGTTGTGAAGGCTAGCTTCCTATTGGGTAGAGGCAGCCAGCATGTCACATGATTTTAAAAATACAATGGAGTTGATCTTTACTAAGAAAAATAATTTTAAAATGTAGTGTATTGAAATTATTTCTGAAAACGTGTGATTCTCCATGGATGAAGTAGTAAAAGGATATTTTACATACAGTTCTTTAAAGAAAAATACATTTCATCCATGACTTTTTAAATATATGACAGGGTCAAAACAGTATCATTACAACCTTAGTGTATTTACCTACTGAGCTAAGGGTCTGACGTCAATTCCCAGCATGAATGAAAAATTTATCTTTGGTGAAATAGAGTATATATCCTTTACAATGATAAATTAACAATGGAGATTTGTGTATTGTGAATATTATAAAGATAAGCTAGTGTGTAAGTCACATGCTGATTATATATGAATTATATAATCATCATGTTAACCCATATTACATAACATTATAATATATCTTGCGTACTGAAATGGTTACTTACAGCTGATTTCTAAGCTCCTGTGTATCTTGTGGTGTGTCCAGTTGAATGACCATTTTTTGCATGGACAAAACTAAAAAAAAAAAAAATGACTTTTTTAAGATTTTCCAACTTTGATGATAGCTATAACAACATTCAAAGGTTTTGTTTCAATCGAGGTTATATTTTTCTTGCTAGTTAATGAAACAAAAACGTTATAAATCTTCAGCCATGTCGTCAATTTAACTAAGAATGCATCTTGTCAATACATTAAATAAAAAATAAAGATATGATGTATTATTAACATCAATAATTTATTAATTATTGTTATCTATATTACATTCATACACTGTAAGAAGTAATTCGAAACAGATAAATTGTTTAAGGTAGTGTGTGTCAGCTGAAGCCGGCTATTTTATTGGCAACAAGAATAATTGCATTTGATCAAAAAGTTTTAGTTTATAAATACATCATTTAAATACAAATTCCATAATATTTCATACCATTTTGAGAAATCTTTTGGATGCTTGTTCCGATTGTCTGTGCCAATTTTTGGAAATCCTTTTCCCTTCCTGGACCACCATTATGATAAGAAGAAAAACTGTAGTTGCCATCCATTTTTAATTGATCAAGTAGGTTGTCAGACTCAAAATTTTCTGAAATAAAATATTTAAAATTCAATCAATATGGTAATAAAAAAATCATCAAATATATTAAGCACAATATCTTTAATGTGTTCATAATCTTATATGTCCATACTTTGTGAGGAAAAACAAAAAAGATTAAGGTATTAATGTAATAATATTATAGAACACTATCAAAAGCACACATCTAGTCTGGTCCATTAACCGGGAAATTAAGTATTAACTCAATTTTGAACCAGGAAATTTATCAAGAGTGTGGTTTTATGAATTCTATAGAAATTGGTACCTACTAAGTTGAGCTTTAATATTATTTTTAAATTATAACTAATTATTTTCAAATTTGTATTTTTTTTTTCTAAATGTGGTAAAACAGTTTCACTGGCCTTACTAAATTCAACTGTTCGGAGAAAAAAAAACAGAATAAAATACATCACACAATTTGACGGCTGATTGAGTTTTTTTTACCCACCAAAATCATGTGTTTTCAGGGGCGTGAAATGGAATTTTAAATGTATAAACTAGTGATTTTTTTAATGCCAAAAAATGTATTTATTTTCTCTAAACAAAAATGAAAGCAAAGGCAGGCAATTTATTAAATTATTATAAATATTTAAATGAGATCAAGGAGTTTTTTTTTGTTTTTGTTTTAAAATCTACAACCCAAAGGTCGATTCTGATGTTTTTCCAAATTAACTGAACAAATGCCCACACTGCAGTCGTTTTATTTCCTCGGAACAGAGATTTAATTGCATATTTTCACAGCTTACATTTTACTGAGAAAGGAGGTTGACTACAAATAATTCTATTCAATTAAGTTAGTCCTCATTTACACCTTCGTACATACACTTGGGAATATGGCAATAAATTGGTAAGCAGAGAAAAACTTGTGCAGCAGTGAATTCTTATTGCCACTCTAGGAAAGTGTCTCATAGTCTCGCTAGCCGTGTTTGAGATTATTCAAGGTCAACTTACGATTGGCTACACACCATTAGCCAACTAAGGCTTCACAAAGGTAGGGCTTAGTTTAATAAGATATTTTTGATGGAGTGATTTTATTATGAGAATGTTTGATTTGGGTTCCTCCCTAAGGTTAGGCTATGTTAAGTTTATTTCAAACTGGTTTTTGTTATTGAAACACTATAAAACTCATTACACATGAAATAGACATGTAGATTTCCAGAGTTCTACTTAAAGAATGTTTCAGCTTTTTGTTTAATTTTTTTTAACACCTCGTCTTACTACCTGTTCAATTATACACATATGTACTAACTATGCTAATGAGTTAGGGATGAGGAAGGTTAAGTTTAGAGGAATTGTACCTAGATTTGCATGAAGGGAGAGTGAAAAATCATTTTGAAAAAAAACACTCATTAGACCTACACCCGACTGAGATTCAAACTCTGTTCTCCCCGTCACCAACAGTCTAGGTTACCACGAGAGTTATGCCTTAGACCATTCAGCCACACAGGTGTTTTATTTTAAATTAATCAGTATGTTCAAAACAAAGGTTACCAGCCTAATCACTTAATATAAGGGGTTTTGGGTTAGAAGGTTAATTTAAATTAAATTCACCTGAATTTGCATTAAAATGATAAATTGTAAGAGAGAGCCCTACCTATCACCAGTTCATTAACTGGAATTTAAAAACAGACATCTTCATCACTAACAAACTTGGCGGTTTAGTTTGTGTAACCAACAGTACGAGTTACCATTAAAAATACTGTAGTGGTTGAAAATAGTCAAATGGGTGATAATAGGCTTTATCCATTCTACTTTAGACTTTTTTTCTTTGTTATGGCACAATATGTTAATATTTTATTACTTTATTACATAACTTATATAAGAGTTGGGCCAAATCACTTTGAAAATGTAAATAGACTATTGATGATGAAGTGTGACTTTCCCATGATCCTGTGCGCGATTTGCCATGATCCTGCATGCCAAAACGGCTACAACATCATTGGCTAATATATAAAGCCAAAAAAGCAGAAAGTGGTATGCATGATGGTTACTATTGCCATCAATTGTTTTGATTACAATTTAATTTGTTATATAAATTAAAAAAATTAAAAAGGTTTTTTCTAATAAGGGTAGACCTTAGTTTTTTGAAGCCAACCGAGTGTTTTCTAGATTATAAAGTAATGGGAGGGGTGATCAAATTATAAGATTTATTCATTGTAGACAGATGTATTTGTAAAAGTTAAAAAAAAAAGACTGAATTAATGGTGTTTAGGATTTTGAATCTATAAAATAAACAACTAGATATTGGTGACCCCAACAGGATTTCAGTATTTTTTTTCTATGAATGAGTCTAATGAGTGAAGAGAGATTGTGGATCAAGACAAAAACTAGCCACCGGCTAGCAAAACAAGGAATTAAAAACATTTAACTGACATAGTCATAAGAAGTATAAATCTTGTATCTCCCAAAATGTACACTATGTCAAAAATTAGTCTCATAGATCACGTAACTTGAAATATAATTATAAATATTCAAAAGTACCCTAAGCTTATGAAAGTGTCAAAATAAGTTTATTTTTAGTTTAAAATGAACAGACTTATTTGAAAGTTCAGGTAATTATTTATAGACTCTGGCCCTTACAGTATTATATCATGGTAGGTCCAGGATAGCCTGATGTATGGAAGATTAGATTGATCTAGGGATATGATAGTTTTGATAATGTTGGATGGTAAGGTTTAGATACACTACTCCAAATTAACATAACATTTGGCCAAGCAATCTTCCGAATGACATTTAAAGAATAAAATATGGCAGTTTAAAGATAATACAAAAGAAACAGTAACTAGTTTGAAGTCATAGATAAATTAATATGTATAAATAATGACAGAAATTAAAAATAAGACAAATGTCCTTTCACTATGTTTTGAGTTTATTCAGCGACCTAGTTGAGTCCCATTTTAATCAGGTTTCACTTTATGTTACGAAATAAAAGTTTAAAAAGGCCCCACCTGTTACGTTGTGGACTTCACAAATTTTTAATAAAATTACTAAATTCAATTTATAGTGATCACCTGTTCTTGACACATACTATTGATTAAAATCAGTATTCAGAGACCTAAAATTAGTGCCCGATCATATTTATTCTTTTGACTTTTGATAAAATTTAGAATCCTTGCAGTAATACTGATCTAAGTGGCAGTGATAAGCTATTTCAAATCCAAGGATCATCTATCAGATTTGTTTGTCACGCTACCAACTGATTACCTTAATTCAGGTTTAATTCCTATAATAAGTTATGTAATCTATTAGAGTGATAAGGAATAGTTTTTTAAGAACTATTTTATATTATAACGATAATCATTATTACTACTGTAACGTATGGCTCCAACATATTGGTATTTTACATGTAGTCATACGTAAGGATTTACTGTTGTTTTCCTTTTCTGATTGGAAGAGTGGTTTTCTGCTAGGACGTTCATTCACACTGACTACGTGTGCAGGGCTTATTTCTCAGGATGGCTGTCTTAGGGATTCTTTTTTGTTTGTTAGGTTGACTAGCTTGATTTGGGTTGGTTGCTAACACCCCTAATGTTAAGAGAATAGAAAGTCATCAGCACGTGAAGGAATTTGAACATGTCATTGTCTACACTACCCAGTACACAACAGTTATATCTTAATACAAACACACCCAAACAAACCAATTAAAAAAAGAAAAGTAATGACGTTAATTGGGCATTATTGTGGATTTGTAGGGTGTATTTATTATTTAACGTTCCAAAATGGGACCTCATTTTAATAACTTAGTGTCTTCTACATACAGGTTTGTGTATAACTATTAAATGGGCTTGCTGTGTACTGAGTGATGACATACGCTCAGGCAATCGAATATTTTTCTACATGACACTGCCTTCTAATCTCCTTACATTGAGCACGCTTATGACATTCATACTACTCACACCATTGATTTCTGCCTCACACACAACATATAAACGTTCTAGTTCAAGTGATCAGAGATTGAAACTAAAGTGCGATTTATATAGAAGCTTAGCATATTAGTACACACGTGATTAAAATATTGTAAATGCGTTTGTACTACTACACTTTCATGCTACTATGGTTTTAAGTAATATAGTGAGCAGAGAAAATAATTAATTTTAACAAAAAAGGAGCTTAATAGTAAAATATATAATAACTATAATAATTGAATGCTCATGATTTTTAAGGCATTCAAATTTTCTTGGTGTACATTAAATAGAATTTATATCAAATTTAGCTGGTACATTGTGTGTGGGAGGGTAATGGAAGTGGACAAGTTTACTCAATCAATTAGCCCTTTTACCGGACTTGTACCCAAACCTAAACCCAGTCTTGCACCCTGACATAGGCCCAGACATGCAACAAGAATGCACCAATGATTTAACTACCAGGAAGTGTCTTGTTATAGCAAGCAATGCTTAACTTTGTTTGAAGAATTATTATTGTTACTATTTTTAGCACCCCATCTTACTACCTGTTTAGGTTATATTACGACTCTAAATTATAATATTTTTCTGGACTAATGACCCAAAGTGGTATTGCATTTTGCATGCAGTTTCAATTGCTAATTAATTTCCATATTGATAATATTTAATTAACTTAATTGGATTAATTTAAATAAAAACAAAAATTAATTTCAATGACTTTTTATTTATACAAATTATAAAGCACAATTTTATTGAAAATGTGACTCTGTTACAATGTAAAGTAAGTGAATAAAATACACTATTTCAGTTGATACTGTAAAGCTGTTCAATTCTAAGGGATAATTCTTTCAAGTTTTTTTAAATTTTGATTCATAAATTTTATCAACTAAATTAATCAATTTTAGTAAATTTTTACTCTTACAACCAATATAAAACTAAATAAATTAGTTACGTAAATATGTGACTTCACTTCAAAATTTGATGAGTGACAAAAACATAGTTTTTCAGTGACAGTCCATGATGTAGGTGATCTATTTGAAAATTGAGTGACATGCAAATCATTCTGAGGTTCTTGATCGTTACAAAACCTAAAAACCCTTATTTATAGAATTAGGCTATAACATAAAAAGAGATAAAAATAACTTATTAAAAAAAATCCTGAGTCAGAATGGACTCGTCCTTGAGCTGGGTCCAAAATTCCGAGGGTTTCAAATCGTTGTTTCAACAATGCCACTATTGGCAGTATTTCTGTAATTCTTTATAACACACGAGTTTGTTGAAGTGCTTGTAATTATTATAATAATTTGTAATGTTTGAAGCTCTTTTCGAAAACCTTCATACGATTCTCAAAAACATTCTTGCAACCCTGGGCTTAGAGAGATTTCTCCGCCCTTGTTTCCATCTTATATGAACAATAGGCTTTAGTTTTAAATATCAGAGAATAAACATCCTTTTTTATTTCATTTATAAATAAGAAACTATAAACATAAAAGAAAATCAAAGTTATGTATTTTATAAAGTTAATCACAATTAATAATTAATTTACTAATCTTGCTATGTTCTAATTCTGAGTTTGATGTAGAACTGCAAAGTAGGAGTATGATGTTTGCAACACCTGGAAAAAAATGTATGCTGCTTAGTTAAACAAATAATACTATATAAATCTAGATTCATATTTAAAATTAATCCTTATCAATGGGGTCCTACATATGATGTCTTTAATTTTACTCACTTGAGGTATTTAACGTGCACTTTCTGAACCGACTGATTATATCAGCACACGACTTATAATCCAACTTATATTTAGACCAGACACAAAACCCAACCCCTGGCCGTTAAGTCATCACTGTGAAAGGGTAAGTCCATATTTCACCAATGATACATTTTTCGGCCATGCCAGAAATATAACTCGGGACCCTTATCTCAGTAGACAAACACGCTACCGACTGAGCTATGATGGACTACCTATACTATAGAGTGTTACATAAATCATGCCATATATCTCTCACATATATTGTGCTCAGATCTGAATATCTAGATTTATTTCCTATCAACGATTCTCCCATGATTTGTATTTCAATCCACCACCAGATGCCCCAAATTTGGTAAAACATTAATCATAGTAAATTATGTGAGGTTTAAAGTTTAGTTATTATGTTTATACGATATTACGTTACAGAAGTATATCCGTCCTACATTTGTAAACATCACCAATGATAAGGCTCCAAACATCCCAGCTGTGATAGTGGCCGGTTTCTGAGATCTCCTGATGATATTCTGGATCCGGAACTTGAATGTTGGAGACGCATCGTACCACGAACAACTGTAGGCAGCTTGGCCTACATTGAAACTCTGGAAACAATTCAAATATTACATTTGCTTACTACTAACTAGATACAATAAAGTACAACAGGGGACACTTCTTACATTTACCATGTTAAAACGAGCGATGAGTTGCTTGTTGCAACATTAATGGTCTTAAGAAGTGGTAACAAATTCAAATTATCGAGCATTGTTATGGCATTCATCATGTAAAGAAATTAACTGACTTATTAATACCTATTATTAAAAAAAAAGTTATTTGACAACAAAAAGGCAAGTATCTATGTTCATGTGATTTATAATACATATTTGAAAAAAAATAACTTTATTTAAAATATGTAGGGTTGGCTGCCTATTTTGTTAACATAATTCTAAGGAAGATGAATTGTTTGACAACGCCGAGAGTGCTGCACCTAGAAACGTAATTATTTCACAAATTATTGTTTCTTTATAGAGCATAGATTAGATACCTGTTTCTAAATTTTTCTATCAAGTTCTTTCACCTTGCAGCAAGGTAAGACATTGAATAAACTTTATCTGCCAGTCCTAAAGCTATTAACTGATCGATACAAAATTTGATAATAATATAAAGGACAACAGGATGAAGATTTTCTACTGGTAAAAATCCTATAAAAGGTCAGACAGTGATCATATCCCACATTACATTTGCTGTTCTAAGCCATCATCATGATTTGTTTTCAATCTGTGGCTGGGTCAGTTTAGTAGAATGCCTCTATCTCCCTCTATCCTTTCACCATTCTTCCTCATTTAATTGCGTCTATTCTTCTCCTTTCATTTGCAAACGTTCTTTTATCTGCTCCTCCCATCTCTTTCTTAACCTCCCCTGCAATCTTTTTACTACATACTTCATTTCCATAATTTTCTTTGGCATCCTCTCCTTTTCCATTCTCATCACATGCTCATACCATCTCAGTCTTGCTTTCTCTACTATCTCATGTACGCTCTTTACCTCCACTATTTCCCGAATAACTTAATTTGTAATCTTTTTTCTCCTCGGGATAGCTAACATCCTCCTCACAAACTTCATTCCCATGGCCTCAACTTTATTAGTCTCTATTGCAGTCAATGTTTATGTTTACGCATCATATGCGACAATGGTACAAAGTACACCCTGTACAACACTTCCTTAAACGTCAAGGGAACTTATCTTCTCCATGGTCGGTCTCTTACACTCCTATAGAACAACACTTCCTGGTGTCCTCTTCTCATTAGATTCTATATAATCCCACCTTTTACCTTAATGGCACTTCCAAGATATGTTACATTATGCACTTTTCTCAGTTATACTCTGTCCAACTGTATAGCTTTACCAGGACTTTTCATTTTCCTTGTCACTACCATCACTTCTAAGCTTAACTGGTGAAAGTGGATAAATTATTTTTGTCAAGCTGCCTGTTGGCTCATTAAAAAATATGGAGTTCACATTAAAACTTGTAATAATACATTAAGTAGGCCTGTGTGAATCTAACCCAAATGTGTCATTGGGTACTTACTATACCTTATTAAAGATCAATTTGAAATACAAAATTTATTTTTATATTGTAAGGTTAAAATAATGTCATTTTTATTTGGTTGTCCCTTACCTCCAAAGTAATTGCGTTTGCATAGCTACACATCAGTTCGAATTGCCATATAAGACACGCTGCCATGCTTATGATTGATATGAATTCAAAGCTTGTAGGTGGTAGCTGAAAGTAATCATTATTAATACAATATTACAATAATTGGTGTCATATTAAATAGTATTTACTTTTGTATTTATTGTCATTTCCATATTCTCCTTTATTGTTTAAGCTAAGACTATTAATTAAAAATTGAAGTGGATTTGATATGATTAATATTTTAAGATATAAGGAATATTTACGTTTTAAAGGCTATGGTATTTATAGGTCAATATTAAACATAATTTTTAATGTAATACATACTATTTTTTGCATTACCAACTAATATAATTACAGTAGCTAGATAAATTAATTCTGTGTTTTATCACATTTCTTATAAATAAAAATCATATGACAATTATTAATATTTAAGATTTTATACTCACGTTTGTTGCTTGGAATCCAGCAAAACATAAGCAAATAGAAAGTATCAAATGTTGCAGAAATAATGGATAGCTCATTATTTCTTTAAGTTTTTGATTATACCTGTAAAAAATTAGGTACTTTATTTAATTTAGAATTGTGCTAATCAATAATTTATTTTTAAAATATCAAGCCTTCTCAATTAAATGTTTTGAAGTGATATTATAATATGATCGCTGTAAAAATAATGATTGAGAGTCATACTTAAAATTAATAGAATGCACTATTGGGTCTGAGGAGTTAGTATAAAAAATCAATTAAAAGTTTTAATGTGTTTTTTTTTGTCTATCTTCAAAGTGTTTTTTTTGTATAATATGGGGAGAGTGGGGCAAGACAGGGCACTCAACAAAAAAAGCTGTAGAGAATAAAAAAACGCAATTGAATCTGAAAAGTATGTCTTTATTAGTCCAATGTTTATATAGTATTTATAAAATTGAAATCAATATTATATTTTCAAAATGAAATTAAACACAACACCAAGCGGGCAAGATGGGAAAACACATGGGGTAAGATGGTGGTTAGTCTTTACATTCTAACTCTTATGGGGGGGGGGGGGTGTAGTATAAAACCTCGCTCCCTCAATGACCAACTCAGTCGGTAGAGCACCTAAAAAAACTGAGACTCTAACCTATCGAGGTATCCGCGGTGATGTAGCAAGGAAGGATATTTTTGTGGCTTTAATGTGGCCCAGTAGCGATAGACATAATTACCAGGTAAACTTACCCTCTGATATGTATCCACGGTAATCCTGTAGCTCGTCGCGAAGTTCTAAATGCTAGTGAAATAAAAGGGTGGGCGCCAGTGAGTTGAGTTTATTTTATGGAGCTATACCATTGTGCTATTATCGCTAACAGAAGGAATCAAACCAGGTCTATCCCTCAATTTTCTCACAGCAGTGCAATAATAATTATAATACTAGGCCTATATATTTATAGATGACACTTACTTGAGTAGAGACTGGTGGTACTGGATGCATACCAGCCAGATTAGGTTTCCAGATGTGTTCACTCTCTATGATTGACACTGAATTTACGTCATCCTCTTTTAGGTTCATCAGCGTTTTATTCAAAATTTTGAACTGAACGCACATAGCTGACATGACAGCAAAGTAAAGTAAGTCAATAGCACAACAAATTATAGCACAATAGAATGTTCCAATTAATTGTTGTATAAATATCAGGTATTCATTGAAAGTATTCTCAGTGTCAAAGGGGTAGTAGGCTCTTATAATCATGTTTAGCGGAGATTTGGTAAGTGTGTTGTTTTGAAGATGTGCATTACTTACATATGTTTTATGCGCGTTTATATTATCAATACCTTTAAAGATCCAAACCACCACGGTACAAACGAAACAAGTGTTATAGAAAATTGTAAATGATTTTAAATTGTGAGAAGCTTTCTTTATAAGTTCTAATTTGTCCTCGTCTAAATGTCCCACCAACTGTAAGAAATTGTTTTCAAAGTAGTTGGTCATGTGTTTAATATCATTTCGCTTTAATATTAAAATTGCCCATTTTCCATAACTAATTATCATTGATAATATTACGCTTATACCATCTGAAATATACTCTGGTTTATCTATGTTGTTAATAACACTTATAAATATCGATACAATGAATAAAAACGTTGATGAAAAAACAAAATTTGAGTATATAGTATGAAGGTTCACCCTCCATCGTGGTGCCTTTTGATCATCAATTTGCCAAATTCCCCAAATCCTTGATGACTAATAAGGTAAAAGAGAAAAAGGGTTCAAGCCCAACATTAGAAAGGTCCCTTTTCATAATCCCCCTTTTAACTGTTCTGCTTTTAAAGTTTAAAACAAAATCTATTTATAGCAGAATAATTTAGAAATATGGCGTTGATTAAAATACAATACATGTATAGAAAGATTTAGACCATCTAAATAAATAGGCGAAGACACTTAGAATTAAACGGATAACTGTTGAAGCCCGCTATTTATTATGTTTTACTGTCCCGGCCTGTGTTGTTAATTATGAAGTCTCAAATAAAATAAGACTTTTGCAAGAAGCTGGGAGATGGAATATTAAAACAACCGTTATTCTTGTGAAAGGGAGAGTAATAATAATAAATTATATTTTCACAGACTGTTCAAAGATTATTAATTAGGTACTTTACGAAGAGAGAAAATATTGATTTTATCAAAACATATAGTAAAGGTGCAAAGTATACACGTTAGTCTATAATAAAATCAATACTACCGGTATTAATTCTTTCTCCTAATTACGGTGAGTTTTACTTTCAATATAATATTCTGTTTCTTCTAATTTTATTGAAGGGACCTATCATTATACTGAACTAAATTGTTCAAAGAACTAATTTCCCATTCACTGTTGCATCTTAAACAGATTTCATTATCAAGTTTGATAATTATATCCCGTCCAATATTAGGCCTATATGTATTCATGAAATCTTAATGTCTTCGAACGTTCTATAGAAAACCATGTCATTATATTATTTGTATTACAATTTAAGGTGTTCCCAATCACTTTACCATTACTATAAATGACAAAAATTATGCTGTCCACAAAACAAGAATAGCGATGTCATCTGAATTATTTAATTTTCACAATCTATAACAACAACTGTTTATTAAATAATATAATATAGATGTATTTCAATACAAACTTTTGTGTGTGTAAAAATAGCAACAACATGAACATGTAAGAAGAGTCGGAAAGTTCTATCGAATACATTTTAAATTAACCAACTTTATGTATCTTTTCTCAACAACCAATAGAGATATTGGGCTCAAATTTTTTACAACTTATTTTACCTGTCTAAATATGTATTTATAACACTAGGCTAATAAATATTCAATTATTTTGACTCTTACAAATATTTGAATATATGTCCAAAGAAAATCTAAAAAAAAAAGCTAAATCAAGTAATGTTTTTAACAGCTTGTTCTAAAAATCTGTTTCTAGGCTGATAGGCTATGTGGTAAAAGTTTCGACACATCTCTATTGGTTGCTGAGACAAATGTACCTTAGCATGGGAAAAACATAATTTTCGGGAAAACTGAAATGAAAATAAGCTAAAACTTTTTCCTAATATACCAGTTTATTTCAAAGTGTCCAGCTGCATATGATAGCTTGAGTAGGTCTTCTTCCTCTTTATATAATTCTTCAAACTTTTTAGGGATGTTAGAATCGATTGCGTGGCCATTTTTTTAATTTCCTAAATCTAATTCGAGTTTTTGCATCACTTCAGAACAGTTTTTACAAACAGCCACTCTAACATTTCCATAGCCAGAGGTACCATAGGTAGACATAGCACTATAGGCTCCAAGTCTGAGGGCAGTATGCAAGAACAATAGTGAATGCTTAGTGAGCCGATAGTATGGTCCCGAGCACACTAACGCTCCACCTTTTAACCTATGATGATGCAAGCAGCCCCACGCTAGTGTCCATAAAGCATCCGCCTAGTCAAGTTCTTGCATAAGGCCCTGAGTGTTTCCAGGTTAACGAACAGTTTTTTGGAATACGAGTTCAAATAATATTGTTGACTGACTCGTTCGGATTTTGGCTTCTATCATGTAAGCATTCATTCTTCAGTAGTTCAGAAACACTATGTCCTGAAATACTAATTTTATATTCAGCATTATAACCCCTGGTAGCAAAAATGTGTTGTACGGCCATATGGCAGTTTAGCCGCCGTCGCGCGCTGATGTTTGCACCAGTTATGTGCCCATTATACCCACGTGACTAGGAATCCATTGGTACCCCAATTCGTAGCCCCTATCTCGTAGAGAGGCGCACTCTTCTGTATTTGAAATAATCAATGGGTGTGATGGAGGGCTTGACAAGCCACTTAGAGACTCCAAAGCGCAACGGAAGTCGCATAATACCACTAAAAGCTGCGAACTAAAGATAA